>JAHLJT010008446.1:56555879-56568876 GCA_031308135.1 Acheta domesticus
TTTTTCTGGTTATCCCGCACACCTGCTCATCAGGTACTGTTCATGCTTGGTCTACGACTCCTCATAACTTTGATTGATTATTAGTGATTCGGGCTCGTCAAATTTATGTCATTATCCAGTAGTGTAGTGCGTGTTTTTATGCGGTGTGATGGTGATTCTTTTCCGCTGATGGTGAGTCCGGTGCCGACCTCCCATCAGCTTGAGGGTTTTTTCTCTCATCAAGGTATTTCGCACCAGCGGGGTACCACCCCAGCCGGGACGAATTTCCAGCTTCCGACTGGCCTCCGACACGTATGGTAGTGTATGGATGTAAGTGTAGTGTGTATAATTAAGGGGGTGAGGAAATGTAAGGAAAAGGGAGGAAAGGTCGCGCGCGTTCCGCGGCCCCTTGGTGTTCCGGCATTTGCCTGATGTTGATCGGAGAAACCAACGGAGAACTACCTACACAACGCCGTCGCGAGAATTCTTTAGACTGCAGCTGAATTCGATCTAGCTACCCTAGGATCTTTCCGGCCAGAGACACTGCATTGAGGTCAATGGATCGCCCTGCTCCACGTAGCCGGTCCCTTCTCACCTGATCTCCTCCTCTTTTCACCCTTTCATCTCACTCCGTCTCCATCCCGTTCCTACAACTAGACGCCTAGCCTTGCTTGAGACATGTGTACTAATATGTTTACTCGTGTAACAATATTGAGAGAGCATTTTGGATCAACAACTCACTATGTTTTTTCACCAGGTTGTGCAAAAATAAGCACAACTGCTCCAGTTCTCAATGTTTTTTTCTGAAATCGTACCATACTCGCATGCATTCATTTTAAGATATCCACCGAATGTTTTGTGGTTGTGTATATGTATATTTCGCTATTTGCACCTTACTTCGTAAGAGCAAAAGTATGTCAATTGTGCTGGAAATCGACATTTTCAACATAAAAAAGCTATTACGACCCCTGGTAAAGAAACAGTAGGACATTACTTCTCCACAGGTGTGTATCAAAATCCATGATTTGTAGGTTCTAACACCAACAATTGATTGAAGCCAACGTCTGTCTGTCCCCGTCCATCACTTTGTCTCTGGTTGCCTTTCTCTCTGTCTCTGTCTCTCTGTGTGTCTGTCTGTCTGCCTGTCTGTCTGTCCGTTCGTCCGTCCGTCGTCCGTCCGTCCGTCTCCGCTGTCCGTCCGTCCGTCCGTCTGTCCGTCCGTCATGTCCTTCCGTCAGTCCGTAAGTCTGCCCGTCCGTCTGCCGTCCGTCTGTCCGTCCGTCTGTCGTCCGTCCGTCCGTCGTCCGTCCGTTGTCTCGTCCGTCCGTCCGTCTGTCCGTCCGTCTGTCCGTCCGTCTGTCCGTCCGTCTGTCCGGCCGTCTGTCCGTCCGTCTGTCCGTCCGTCTGTCCGTCCGTCTGTCCGTCGTCCATCCGTTCGTTAGTCCTTTCGTGGCGTCTGTTCGTCCTTTTGTCCGTTCGTCTGTCCGTCCGACCGTCCGAATTTTGGTCTTCCATTATCAAGCTTAAATGAACGATGGGGCCTCATTTTCGTTGAATCTCTGATTTTGCGGACATTATAACGTTCAACATTTGTTTCGGCGTCTTCTCACAACTACAACATGAAGATAGAAATTTTTTTCCTGTCTGAAATCTGTTCTTCAAAGACCTAACTTGAAATACTTTCCGTACAATTTTATGAAAACCTTTGTTTTGGGTAATTTGCTTGAAGTATAGGAAATTTTAAAATAATTTTCTCAAAACTTGTTCAAATATTTTTTAGAACATGTTCGTCTAGTATGTGTCAAAGGACGCTAAAAATTTTGGTTCTGGTCCCATTATTGGTTAACGCACTATATTTTCGCAAATTACGAAAAAATTACATTGCAATTAAAACAACACAAAAGGTGATGACGCCGTTCAAAATTTAAATCTGTTCTAAAAAAACTAGATCTTTAAAGAAGGTTACGTAATTTTTTTAAAATATGGATAGTTTGCGTCTCAATTTGTTTGAATGCAATTTATAAAAAATATTTTCTCCAACAACGTCTCCAATTTTTCTTACATTTTTTCAATAATATAGTAAAGGACGCTAAAATGCTATGATATAAAAACATTTTTGTTGATTTCTGAATTTTCGAAATTACATAATTGGAATTAATGCGAAAAGAATGTGTTGTTTAGCACAAGGTGCCACTTTATGCAATTATCCTCTATTACATACATCTATTTACGCTGACGAATGGATTAAAAAATAATATTTAAAATAGGTAAATTCATGTCGATGATAGTTGGCGTACCAATTCGGTGAGGGGAAGAAGATCCTCCAGGTCTGTCTTCTTCTACTGGATAACATTACTGTTTCATCGTTTTTGGGACAGTTTATTATGGAACCTTAGTTATCCCTGAGTGAGTGGTGGAATCATTGACGCCCATATGACTATAAGAAACAATTCGAATCTGCTTTCCCATGCGTAATCGCTTCGCGAAACTCAGCCGTTCTTTGCAGAAAGGCTTCTCCATGAACACCTTGCTATCTTATTTAATATCTGTAATTGAGAGATCACTGTGAACACGGAGCGACATAGTGAATTTAAAGTTTTTTAAAGGCATCTATGTTCCGGCGGAACGGTCACACATGAACAGGAAATCTTCAAAATATCCATCCCGTTTTCATTGATTAAAAATGAAACTTTCTTAGCATGAACTTGATGAGACTGGATTGTAATACTTGTTGAATTCGTTTCGTTCTAAATCTATCAATTTTCCTCATTACATTGCGATTTAGTTGGTGTCCGCCATTCACCTCTTCCCCAATATGAGTTCCTCGGAGGACTGAAACGGCAGTGGTATGCTCTGTTCTATGAGAGATCGAATGCGAAGTGTCTACGACTTTAAAACATATAAGTCTGTTCTAAAGCAAAAGTATGAATACCAATCGGGCATGTGTATAATATGAAAATAAAAGTTAGAAGCAATTCGGATATTTTTTTACACTATGAGAACGCTACAGTCCTCAACAGAATGTTGTTAATCGATATTCTTTTTATGTACAGGAGGGATGAAAATACAAGTGGATCAAATCTTTGGTCAATCATCAGCACATCAACTTACAGGATGTTAATTTTGGTGAGTAGAATTATTTTTGAATAAAGACATCATAGAAAACAAATAAACAGTTCTTTAAAAATTGTGACAAGGTTTATATATTTCTAATTGATAAAATTAAAGCTTGCAAAATCTTGAAAGAGCATATCACGTTTCATTCTTCATCGTTCTCTTATCACGAAATAGTCAGTAACCTATGCCCGTCTTAGAAATCTTGTGAAAGTCTGAAATCCTCTGCCACGTTTACATTTCTATATTGATTCGTCAACTACTGACTTCTAACTGGACGTTTTCAAGAGCGTCAAATCCGCTCTTAAACTGTATTTTTGGTCATAGTAACAATTTACACTATACACGGTATTTTTTTATTAAAAATTCAAATAATACCCTCTTTTAACTCAATTTTGTAGCAAATTTTGTATTAAACCAATGTAAATGAAACTGAGACGAGAAATAATAACATTTTAATGCATTTTTATGTTTATAAATATACACAAATGTCCATCTTCCATGATTTCGGAAAGTAATTTCGCAAGTCTGCATGGATATATCTTTCATAAAATCGTCTTACAATATTTTGACATAATATTCACGAACATGCATTCAGGTTTTGAGATTAAATTTAAAGTATGAGCTGAATTGATTTTGAAAATCAGATATCAGAAATGGTTATCAAATTACGCAGATGTGTGTTTAATAATTTATTTCAATTCCACTAACTTAATGTTGTTTTTTTTACTTTATCCGGCATTGTGGTTTTCAGCAACTCTTTACAGATACGCTGATAAATTACTAATAAATTACAAATTTGTGAATTACCCTAAATACCTTTGTTATTATTTAACTAGTTTTTTCATTGTTTTATGAATAATATGACAACCCAGTAATTAACAACCCAAAATAAAAACAAAACCATGGAATACTATTGCAATTGTATTAGTGAGATCAAAATCAAAATATCCAATGCACCTCAGACATTCGTACTCTCTCTTCTACCTACTGTAGTAGAACATTGATACAATAATAAATTACGAATTTTCATTAGAAAAAATATGGCGGAAATCTACGTAAATAAAAATGAGAGTAAATGACGTGTGATGGCTAACGCCTCCTAGATGGGTCAATCGATTTCAATGTTGTTAATTTTTAGGAGGGCATAGTCCAAGAATCTTATCAATTCACTTTAATGGTTCTCACCAATACGACGTGACATTTTAATTTTGATTTTCAAAATGCAAACAATTGTCATTGACTACTATTTCCTCCTAGATGTCTCAATGATATTATATTCGGCTTACGTAATTTTTGAGACGTGGGTAGACCATGACCACATAGTAATCTCTTCCATAGTCAGCAATGTAGAAATATTATTTTCGAGTTTTGTGTCTCAAGAAAGTGCACAGAAAAATATGCTGTAAAACAAAATTCCCTTAACAGAGTGTTCTCAGGACTCGTATGGTTTCGAGATGTATTTCCCGAACAAGTCCTAATATTTGAATACTATTAACAACAAAATTCCAGAAATCCAATGAAATCGATAAAGATTAAATGAGTTCTATCGAACAGACAACTCAAGGAACAAAATAGTTATTGTGGGACACTTTCTTGACAATTGATCGTTAGAAATTTATAACAAAATATTTGTTCAATTTACGTTTTGGCGTTATTTTCACCGTCTGATATGTTATTAAAAAAATTATTTGTAAAATTACAACTGAACAATTGTCAAGAAACTCTCATCTAATGTTCAACGAGGTCATGAAAATAAGATAGAAAAATACTAGAAGCACTTTACTCGGGAAAGTCTGGATCCAACACCTATTCTCTTTGAACGGTTAGTTAGAATTGGCAAATTGAATAAAAATCTAGGAAAGTGGGAGGGTGATGCTGTTTCAATACATTTTACTCATTTGCTTCTCACAAATAACTAGAACTTGTATAATTGAATAGAGATAAAAATGTTAAATATACTTTAAATGTATTAGTTAACGTTTTGTATAATTTAAATTTTTTAAAATTTATGTAATAGAATTACAAGATAGAAATTACAATATAATGGACGAAATATAGGTTAGATATTTTCTTTACTACTGTGCGAATTATTTGAGCAGATTTTAAATATAGAAATTAACTGTACAAAACAAGCTTGAATTTTAATTTTTAAATAAATTTGACAAAAATAGATATACAATTCTACACTCTAACTCAATTATTGTCATTCGAAACGAAAATTTTAGATTTTACTAAATTACTTTTCTTACTTCATGTAAATGTGTAAGCGTTAAGTTCTATTTAATATTTTGGACATATGAGCTTTTTACTGTTTAATTTTTAACCATAAAAATATACTTACGGCGTCAGCTACACTGCGAAATTACCGAATTTATTTATCACAAAAGCCATGAATATTTTTCATTTGTGATAGCGCGGCGGAAAGCATCATATCACAATTCTCAAAACATATCATACTTCACGACTCACTTTATAATTGCTCATAAATATTGCAAAGTCTCAAATCCGTCTCTAATCTGAAGATCAGGAAACGCAATAAAATTTCATTATAATTACTGATTTATCATCAAAAAATTGTGGCACATGAGAGAAAATAGCCTATACGATCATACATTAATATTGAAATAATTATTATTTTTTAGAAATATGTATTATTTTATTTATTTATTTATTTGTCAAAAAAACAGTAAAAACTGTATATGACGTGTGGGGAAAGAAATTTATCTGCGCACATTTTCTTGAGGTCCAGAGTTAAAAAAAAAAAAAGAGGGAAGACCTAACATGTATACTCCTATTTTCATATTAAGTACTTAAAATCGAAATATTATGTTTATGAAATTTTTAAAATGTCTCAATAATTAATTTACAGATTTGCAATCACGCTGCAGGACAATGTAACATCGTCAGACAAGACGACTTTTGAACGTACTTGGATCAATTTTTGACCAGCATTTTTATTAATTTGTTGAAGCAATTCTTTTTCGTATGTGGACATTTTTGCATTTTTTGGCTGAACTAATTTTGCGTTTCCAGGTGTATGACAATATCTCAAAGAAATTGTAATTCACGTTAAAATTAGTCATTGTATTAATTAAGTAGAAATATAATTATATATTTTCTGCTTGTCGAAATTCTCTCTTCTATAGATCAAAAATAAACAGTTGAAAGCGTAAAAGTTAGTTTTGTGTAATTGGAAAAGAAATTAAGATCCTTCATATTTAACAGAAATATTTTAAAGGAAAGGAAATTATGAAAATGGTGAAGGGAAAACGAGGAAATATTGTAAATAATGACTATATATTTCAATCTGAAGAAAAATACTATAGTAATAATAACAGAAAAACTACAAAATAATATAGTGAAAAAGGTATTTTGGCCACTTCTTTAAAAAAGGCTATTGTATACAAATGTCTCTAATGGAATTTTTCGAATATAATTACATTTTCTTGGAAATTTTAATTTAAACTATGTCATTAACTTCTTTGTAATGAAGAATTAGCAGTAACTTCAATATTACTTGAGTTTGTTTGATTTACTTTATAACCCATTGATTGATCAAATTGGTTCAATCATCAATCAACATTGATAACACTGATGAAATCAACATTGATCCAATTGGTCCATTGATCCTAGATTGCAACTCGCACTTTTCAATCAATGAAATTCTCTCCACGAACGAAAATACTCTGTCCCCTGAGTTTTGTTGTAAAGAATTTACATTTTATACTAACCAGTACGTGTAATAATACTAGTTATTTAATTTTGCAATGAGATCCTTAACTGCCTATATGACGTACATAAACGTACATCTTTAAAAAATTGCAAACCAAAGAGACAATGCTCATAAAAAATCACCTATGTCTAAGAAAAAATATCATTTTGAAGTGGCCATCAACTGGTATAACTAATACAAAGTACTGAAGATATAGGTAGAGGAAAAAAAATAATTTCTATACCATCTTTATATGGCATGGATACTTGCTCGTCAATGAAATTGGTAGTCTGTAGAAATACCAGCGGGATGTGCATATGTGCATTAGCTTGTATCTTGCTTCAGAAGCAGCTTTCAGTTAATCCATGTTCTACAGCCGCTGGTCGACGTTGCAATACTTATCAAAGAAAATCGATATCGGAAAGGTGGAACAGAAATCGCGCCGACGGGGGAATTTCTCCGTCTCCCATTGCCGCCACCACCGCCACCGTTACCACCGCACCGCGACGCCGCGCTAGGCCTCTCGCGCACTTTCTGTTCGCGACTGGAGGCGGCAGCGGCGGCGCCGGGTGCGAAATCCGGCTGCGGCCATCGGCGGCGTCGGTGGCGTCGGTAGCGTCGTGGGCATCCGGGGCGCGGAGGGGCGGGGCGAGAGGCAGCGGCAGATGTTTTGCGAAATGTTGCACATAATAGCGCGCTGCCAAAATCCGCAGGCGGACACGGCAGCGCTTTTTGTGAGTGGCCGCGGAGTGGCAAGGAGCGGCATTCGCGGAGGAGGCGCACGGCGGCGGTTGGTGGCGGCGGCGGTGGTGGCGGCGGCGGCGGCGTCTGCGGGGGACGAGAGAGCGGGAGAGAGGGCCCGATGAAAGGCAGAGGGAGGGAAATGGCACGTCCTGCCAGCGAAAAAAAAATGTTGCTCCCTTCATCGAGACAAGTTCTTCTGGTGGCGCGGGGCGCAGAATAGTCGCGGAGAGGGAGAGCGCGGGGGCCGGGGGCCGCGGGGCGGGGGGCGGAGAGAGGGGTTCAAACCGTCGTCGGAGGGTGCGCTCCCTCTCGCGAAGCGGCCGGCTGCGGGCGGCGGCGGCGGGTGGCGGCGTCCGTGGCGAATCCCGGCGCGGATTTGCAAGCTGCGCCTCCGCCACCGCCAGCGCTGCCACCGCCGCCGCCGGCTTCTTTGTCCGGCCCCCCTTGCGCGGAGGTCCGGCCGTCCGCGGCCCCTCCCGCGCGAACCCCCGCGACGCCTGCGAATTTGCGCCATTTGTCAGCCTCGGATCGGAGGCGTCTCGCGGCCGGCCGCTGCAGATATTTCTCGCGGGGAGCGTGCCGTCGGCGGCGGCGGCGGCAGAGGCAGCGACGGCGGCGTTGGTGGTGGCGGTGGTGACGGGGAGTGCTGCGCCGGAGGCGGCAGCCCTCCTTTCGCGTACCCTCGGAACGCGCGGCGCTGGCGTCGCTGTGCGCAGGCGGCGCGCGCGCAGTGCCTGCGTGCGCAGTCCGCCGCCCTCTGCTTAAGATGTGATTAACGCGCCGACCTGCGATTAACCGTTATCGGGCGCACCCCCACGCAATCGATCGCAGCGCCCCCTCGGCGTTTCCGGTGCGCGTAAGACGTGAAGGCGGCGGCGGCAGCGGCGGCGGCGGCGGCGCTGCGTAGTCGCGCGGCGCCGCACCTCTCCCGCCTTTCCGCTACTCGCCCCTCTCTCGACCCCCTCCCCCTCTCCCACCCCCCTTCGCCTCCTGCCGGCCACGGAGCGTCTGCGCTCGCTCTCTCCCCGCTCACCCACCTCTCCTGCCGAGTTATACCAAAGTTCTTTCCCTGCACGGCGCGGTACCGAGTCGATTTACTGGCGCGCAAACGGGGAAGGGGGAGAAGAAGTGCGCGGGGCGGGGGCGGGGACGAGGCGAGAGCTGCGAGCGCCCGACAGAGACGGCGGCAACGGGGGCCGGGGGAGGCGAGGAGCTGTGCCCGGGAGAGGCGCGCAGGGGTTGGGGGAGTAGGGAAAGTCGCCATTACTATTATCAGAGCCCTTTGCTCCGCTGCTGGTGAGAAGGGGATGGGCGTATGTCGGACGGCCGTGGGGTGGAGCGGGAAGCGCGGGGGCGGCGTCGGCAACGGCGGTGCGGTCGGCACCAGCGCTAGGTCCGCGCGAGCTGAGTCTGCAATTCCATATATCAAGCCTGGGACCTGGAGCACTTTCTGCCTGCCAATGCCTGCCCTCATGGAAAATTCACAATTGTACAGAAATCTGCACTATCGTCGTATTCTCTTTCGCCGGCCGAGGAGAAGGGGGCTAGGGAAGTGGAAGGAGGGCTACGGTCTTCTTCGGTTCCAGGTGAGCCTGGCTTTTCTCCCACAGACTTTCGCCGGGCACGAACCCGGCTCATTGATCGCCGCCCTCCCGCTCCCGTACACCCACATCCCCGCCCTGCGTCCCTTCTCGGCGCCTCGGTGCCCCGCCCCCGCCCCCGCCGCCGTCGCCGTCGCCTCTTGCGCCGGCGGTCCGGCCGTCGGACCGCGCGCCTGCTCGCTCACCCGCTCGCCCGCCTACCCGCCCTCTCGCCGGCCGAGCGACCGGTCGGCCCGCCGCCGCCGCCGCCCGCCGCCGCCGCCACCCCGCCAGCCCGCTGCCCCGGCCCGCAGTCAAATTGCATATCAGCCCGTCCTCTTCTTTTATTTTGGGGTACTTTGCTGCCGCCCGCCGCCCGCCCGCCTCCCGCTCGGCGCTGCGGCGCGGCCCTGATTGCCCCGGGATCTGATTTTCGGGCGGTGTCGCAAATTTTCTAGGGAGTCGAAATTTTTTTCGAAAATGAGATGCGTAACGGTTACTGAAGTGCGCAGATACGTTTAAATTTCGGGTCGCGTTTTGGAGACGCAGCTGTTTGGGCAGGATTGCGCGGATGAGAGACAGGTGCGGGGTCAGCGCAGCGCCACTGACGGTGCTGACGGCGCTGACGCGCTGACGGCGTTGACGGCGCTGACGAGGCCGGCGGCTCTGCGCGAAGGGAGGACGCGAGTTCAGGCCTCGTCGCGCAGCGTCGCCTGCGACGGCATGCTGACGCCAACACGTGCTCCATAGGGAATCCCACCTCTCTGGCAGATGATATATTAAATTTACTTTTGTTGCTCTCACGGATCTCTTATTCAGTTTTGAAATTATTTCTGGGGTAGAGGTGTTTTGGTATTTCTTTTCGAATCCACGAAACGTTTTCCAGTGTTTCTGAGAATAGTGGTCTAGAGCGTTGATTTAGAGTAGACTGCTTAACCGTCTTTTGTTATCTTGTTTACTTGTGATAGTGATGATTTCATCTACATCGTTCTCGATAATTCCATTCACTTTCAAATTACTTTTGCAATGTCTGCAAGAAAATTGTTAATCTTTAAAATGTATTACTTTTTGCAACATTCAGTAATTACATGTATTTATACATCAAATCTCAAAACAAAATTTCTAATATTTACGAATAATTGAAAGTAAATGAAAGGTTTTGGAATCGAAATCTAATTATTTGTTCAATTCGTAATTTTTTATGTACGTACATTTTAGTATATAATTCATTAAAAATATTATCCACTTCATTTTTTAAAACAAGATAATAAAAATAAATAGGAAAAATATAGTCATTTTTGAGAAGTCTTTATTATGTTTATTACGCTCGTATATTTATACAAAAATATAAAATTTCAAACATAGGATTTGCTTATATAGACGTATCCTGTCAATTCATCACTACACAAATATGTTGCTTACGTGATTGACAAATAAAATTACTAATCATTAATGACAAAGTATTCAGATTTTACATGAAATTATTTGAGACGAAATAATAATGATGTGTCTTGCAAGAAAAAACAATATAAATGAATGAAAGAAATATTGCTTACGGAGGAAAAGATTAAATATTATAAGGTGATTAACAGCAGAACATAACAAAAATGTGTGGTATAAACTAATTAGAGGCGAAAGGTCAGGTGAACAAGAATATTTTGTGAGCTTAATTACTAAAACTGTTCACCAAGATGCATAGATTTACATTATTTCCTGGTAATTTTTAAATATTTCTGTTCAAAAGTATGAACAATAAAGTTAGACTAAAAAATTAATATTGACGGCTAAATAATGGATTTGTTTCTGTTTTCCAGTTTTAAAATGTAGCACACAATAAACGAATAATAAAATGTTAATTGTTATATTTTTTAAGATGAATCAAGAATGACATGTTGAGTTGTATATTTGTATAATCATTGCAGAAACTTATTCACTGCCTGTCAAGCCTATAGTCCGTCATCAGTCGATATCGACGCTTATTTGGTCGCGCTCATTTCGTCTTTCGTTCCGCGTAGATCGGACAGAACGAGACGGGTTCGTAAAGCCGACACGAAAGAAAGAATCGACATTTTCCCCCAGAATCCTGCCTAATTAAGATGAAGCTGCACGGAACAAAATTTCGCGCGAGCAGGACAAGCGTCCCCGAACGCTCCCCGAAGATACGACGCGACCCGGAGCGTTTCCGAATCCTCGTCCCCCGCCCCTCCCCGCCCCATCTCGCTCCAACGCGCCCGCCTCACCGTGCCTCGCCGCGCCGCCCGCCCTCGCCTCGAGCCCCATCCCGGTCGTAATCGGAAGGAAATCAATCGGGTGCAGCGAACGGTACCTGGCTCAACCCGCCCGGTCCGCACCTTGCCGGCTCCCTCTCCCACGTCCTCCGCTCCACGCCCCCCTTGCCACCCCCCGCCGATCGCGTTCCCCTCCCCCGTCCGGCCCCCGCGCCGTCGCCGCCACCGGGGGTATTCGCCGCGTGTCAGCATCTTTCGCAACTCTTCAGCCCGTCGGCGGGCCATGAATCCTCGCCACTTAACGTCGGCCGGGCCCGGTGCGATTCAATGCCGTTTTTCAGACCGCGGCGCGGCGCGGCGTGGAGCAGAGCGGGACGGGGCGGCGCGGCGCGTTGCGGGTGAGGAGCGGAGAAGCGCCGCTCGCCGACGGCGCAGGAGGAGCGAGGGTGGACGCGCGCTGCGAAGGCAAAGGGCGAGGGCGTGGCAGGGGCGGACGCGGGGGCGGGGGCGGGGCGGGGACAAGGGCGGAACCAGGGAAGGCGCGGGGGCCGAGCCGGGCCACGCCGGACGGACAGGGGGGTGAGGGTGGCAAGCAGAGCGGCCGTCGCGGCGGCGGCAGAAGAGGAGGACCCGCGCACCCACGCGTTTCCACGGCTCCTATTGAATTACGCAAGTTGGGCGGACGGTTTCGCGAGGCGCGCCTGCGACGGGGCGACGGAGGTCGTCTCCCGCCCCGGCCCGCCCCGCCTCTCCCACCCACACCCGCCCCCTCCCTTCCAGCGGCCTCCAGCCCCGCGCTCTGCCTGCCGCCACGCGCCGGAATCGGACGCACTGTCTGCCGAGATTTTATAAATGCAGTTTTTGAATAAATGATATATATGACGTTGCGAGGGGAAGAAACCACGCGAGCCTCTTGCCAATGATTTGAAAGAAAGGGAAAACTTGGACGTAGCACGGAAAATGTTGGACTCGTAGAATGTACCGCTCGGGGAAAGCATGGCACAAATGTGTTCCTGCTGTCACTGGCCTGTTCCACACTTGCTGCTACGTGCTTTGATCCAAGTCGGAAGTTCCAGAAACCCGCAATTACTTGTCGCGGGATTTTTCGTGCTTAACTTTAAAGGAAATTTATTTATTTATTTCGGTGGAAATTCTGCTATTCTCTTTTCCATTAGTTACTCTTTTTTTAAATTCCTACAGGTCACGAAACGGATTACGAATAATAATTTTATGTTAAGTTAAAAAAATTATATGATAATTTTAAACCATTTCTTGTGATAATATTGTCTCTGTCGTCTGTTTCTTGCCTTTTTCTCAAATCGAGAAAAGCTTCCCAATATAATTTTAATAACCTGATTTCCATTATAGCCTGTGCATTGTAAAAATGCTAATGTTTTTCGACTCCCCACTACAGTTACATTATTCGTATGTGGTTGGTTCTTGAGTGTGTCTTCAACAATTACTTTACATTACGCTTCACCCCTTTTATTCAGATTTTCATCAGTGCTACAATAATAAATTGAAGTGATTTATATAGAGATGTAAGCAAGGAGATAATTTACAGAACATAGGAAACAAAATATAAAATAGAATGGTTTCCTTGCCTACCTCTCAATATAAATAACATCAATATAATA
>JAHLJT010008446.1:56569876-56606286 GCA_031308135.1 Acheta domesticus
AAACAATGTCTCCATAGTTTTTGATTAAATTTTCTTGTTGGATAATGTGAAGGACGTTTTGAAGAATGGTGCAGGTCTCATGTATGTTGAAAATCCTAATTGTTCAAAAATTGCAAAGTTAAAAATTTGTTCGGAATCTTCCTCTAACTAAAATATTAAAGATAATGATTAATTCCTTAATGAAATCCATTCCTCAAAGATAGATTTTGAAATAAAGTCATGTACAATTTTCGAAAATTTGAGTACTTTTCGTTTAATTTTGAGTTAAAATGTGAGAAAGTACGTGCTCTTTAGCATCACTAGTTTTCTACTAAGGCTCATTTCCTGCCAACAATGACGCCAATGAATACCGACGTCTCCGATAATTCTTACTGTATTTTGGGAATAGAAAAAATGGCTTTTCTTCCCAATTTTGTTACTGAACGCAGGCAAAAAATAACTGACAGTAAACATACGATTATGTTTAGTAATGAAACATTTGTCTCTGTTTCGGTGAATCCACACGGGAGGTGAGGATGGGAGGTTGATGTAGTGTCTTCCCTGGGAGTGGGAGTAAAGGCAGAATGAGGAAGGAAAGGGGTCTCGTGCAAGCCCATGACCAATTGTTAAGGATGCCTGCTTGGTATTCGCCTGGAAGTAAACCAGAGGAAACTACGAAGCCACAATCTGAGCAGTCGACTTATGAACTCTATTCCGGCAAGGGCCAAAACTAGCCGACTCGCGAATCAAGCAAATTCTGGGCACTCGGGACCCAATCCGCGACCTACCAGTCATGGACATTCCATATCGGTACGTTGCAGTAATACTCGAGGTTACCGGGCGCTGATAATTAAGCATATAGATTATTTTTGTAGCTATTCAGAAAATAATAAATGCTTAATGCATGGACACATTTCTTTTAATAAGATTTACTCGCATAAAGCAATACCAAACTTAAACTAGACACGGTTGCATAAAATCTAATAAAGGTTACAGTAGTCTTGCCACAATTTCTTGGTGTTACTCTGTACTCAGTTGGTATTAATGAAATAATCAATAAAATATATTTTCTTTTGGAATCTGATGTTTTCAGAAACGTAGGTGCTTCGGTGATTTTTGGTACTATTTTCAAATGTAAAAAAATATCTTCTGCAGAATAGTAAAATGAATAGTTGGTGGGACAGTTCTTGAGATTAGGTCAAGTGCAATAAATTAAACACGTTTATTAAAAAAGACGTTTCGCTTCATTAGAAACCTTTATCAAAGTTAAAAAACATTGTATTATTACTGTATGTTTCCTTTGCGATGCACACTAGGGTATAAACATTGGGAATAAATTACAAGCATTCTTATCTTTCCTCTATTGTTTTTAATTTATTTGTATATTTATAGTAGTATATATATTGTTGTATATTTATAGTTCTAACTGTAGTATCTTGTTGCAGCATTGTCTGTTCAGGTGGGTCACGCGAGATTCCCCTGCCGTCTTGTCATGACCTGTAGTTCAAAACCTTCCTTCTAATTTTTCACTTAACTTTGCCAGAAATCCACGCCTCACTATGCACTCAGACTGTATTTTCTATATTTACAAGAAAATTTCGAAACTTCTCATCTAAATTTCCAATTTGCACTTTCATATTAACCTCCAGCTTAGCAATACGTTTAATTTTATGACCAGGACAAGAATTTAAAAATATAAAATTTATAAAAAAACACTAAAGTATTTCTTTTGCCTAAATTTCAATGTTTTCGTTTTCCTTTTGGGAGCGATAAGGGAAAGTAGTGGTAAAACTTTGGCACATCGAATCTCGTATTGTCTGTCCTTGTCCCGGCTGGGGCGGTGCCCCGCTGGTAGGGGATACCTAGTTGAGAGGAAAATCCCGCTAGTCGACGGTAGGTCGGCGCCAGATCTCGCCATCGAGCGGCGAAAAGATCATAGCCACTGCCCGTGAAAAAACATGCACTACACTTACGGGACTAATGACCTACGTAGTTGACACGCCCGGAAACACCGATCAATCAATCAATCGTATTATTTATTATGGTTACGTAAGATTTTAATATTGCAGCTTGGAAATTCTACAAATTGTTTATATTTATGCAAAGTAGAAATAGTTTTATTCAATATGAGAGTACCTAAGATACTTGTTTCCATATTTTGGATTCGTGCCTGCTAACGTTAAAATTGTGACAGCAACAATGTCGCGGGCAAAAACTCAGTAAAAAAAAAAGAATTTAATGTCGGGATTAATGTTTTGAAACAAAAGATACTGCTGTGTCGTGAAAAGAGAAACTAACCGGAAATAAAATATTCACGTACATACATCTTGCAGAAATTTACACTTATTTAAAAAATACTAAGGTTGTGCAGAAATGATAATGAACTATTAAGTACAATTCTGTGTTTTCAATATTTTGTCAGATACTACCCGTAAAATTGATAAATTCAGACGAGATCTAAAAATTGAAAGAAATGTAACATTTGTAAACAACTATTAAATGTTGAGGTTGTATATTGATTCAATATTCGGGTGCCTGAAACGAAACTAGTAACGCTATAACTGTACATAATATCCGGCATTATTTTTTAACGGTTACTTATAATGTTCATATTGGATTTATTTTCAATACTGCCATATTTTAATTTTTGTCAGGTTACAATCTTTAGCCATTCAGTCTTCAAAATTATCTTTAACCAAATATCGAAAGATTCGAAATTCTCAAAGATTTACAGTTTTGCAAATTCTAAACGGTTTAAATAAGTTTTAAATCGGACTTACTCCATTATATATCCCTACGTGGCTCTATTTGAGGGAAAAAATTGAATAAAAACATTTGTACGCCCTGAAATCAAATCCAGGCACAAATTAATTGGCAATGTACTAGCCAGCTGCCCTATCATAAACTTATTCCAGTTCTTATCACCCACAAATCAAAACAAATATTTACGTCAGAAATGTTTGAAATTACTAACCACTTCTCTTTATGTAGTTTAAAGAATTTTGAGAAAGTAGTGTTTACATATTTTTCAAAAATTGACACAATTTATAAGAAGAATACTACATAATTTAACAAATCGCACATATCATTTAAAATTTAACTATTATAAATAGATTTTATTAAGGAAAATCTTTAGCTTCAATAACGTTTAATGAGAAGATGATTGAAAATAATTTAATATTTTCAGCTTTCAAAATTTTAATGATTCTAATAAGAAATATTATAGTATTATAAATTTATAAAAGAAAAAATGTATGCTGTAGTATGACAATGAAACTAGTGGTGCTAAAAGAGCACAGACTTTCTCGCATTATTTTTTAAATTTTGCAATTTTCCAAAATTTAGAATGTTCATTGATAATTAGACCTACGCTATTGTTTTAATCGTTCTTTACTCAGCAGTAAAAAAAGTTTCTTTACGCTGTCCGAGGAGAGGGTTAAATTATAAAATTTGAAGCCATTCTTAAAAATATTTTGAAAATGTTGAAGGTTTTGTACAAAGTACCCTCAAAATGAAATTATCCATTTCACACTCGCAGGACGTTGTGTTAATTCGTATCGATCGGGGAATATCGATTTTGAAGAAAATCGTCAGAAGGGTTTAGGTACTAGCTTTGACAAAAATGGACAGACATACGAAATTCAGGAAAAATTCCTTGTTTGGTTCAGGGCTAGTGTTCACGGACAGACAGACGACAGACAGACAGACAGACAGACAATGCAGACGTTTTGAAGAAGAAGAAGAGAAGAAGAAGAAGAAGAAAACACTTTTTCGGGATACTTTCTGGCAGCAATTTTTTATTTTGCAATTCTTTCAGGAGATTTTTTCATTTATTTATTTTTCCGTCAAAAACACTTAAAAACTGTGTGGCGTGCTAAGGTGAGATATATATTCTGTGCACTTTTTCTTAATTCTGGAATTCCTACCTTAAGACATATATAAGTAAAATTCTGAATATAGAAAGAAATGAGCGTTTTTAGCAAGAATTGCCAAATTGCCATGTGCTCGGGAGTAATAAAATATATTTTCAAGGTCAAATCAGCTATCGATTTGGGCTCTTATTCTTTATCATGTCGTTCGTGAAAGAATATAGTTCCTGCCGCGACAACATGCAGAACGATAAGTTTGAATAAATATATTTCCCACTGAACACTAGAAGAAGTGCTTAAATAGTAAAGTACATTTATGTACAGAAACAAACCAAGGGTCATCTCAGCATTCGCACAAAGGATCAGGAAAACTGGACAAACTACCTGATCTAGGACAAGGGTCATTGACCCAGAAGCTGAGGTACAATACTTGTTACAGGTTGTTTAGAATTATATAGTCCAAATGGTATTTAATACATTAAATGTTATTGTTAAAATTAATATTACTTTCCCTTTAGATTCTCGTATAGTCTCTAATTGTATAGAAACAGTTATGCAAAGATTTTTCTTGAGATATGAACTTGTGTCGATTTTAATCGTTTAATGTCATCTGACTATGTGTTGTAAAATAATGTACATGTATTTTATGTGATTTTTCTGTAGTGAGATCTTGATAGTCACCTGATAAATATGATTACTACGTCGAGTGCTATAGTTAGGCCTATAGACATCGGCGTTTCCTGAAAAAGTTTTCTCACCCTTGAGAAAGGCATTTTTTAACAAAAAACACTGTCCTCATAAACCAAGATATTGAAAAATTCCTAGATTAATAAACAGGCTACAAGAATCACGCGGTTGGGATTTTCTAATTATTCATACAATTCTTTTTTTGTAATGCAAAAGTCGAGGAGTTATAAGATGTATTTCACCAGAATATTATGCCACATCTCAGGCGGGAATGAACATTCAAACAGCGAAATACACACGAGTAGTATGAAGGCTGACCGAATTTGAAAGAATGCTGAACACGTAGCATAATGAACTTAAGTTTGTGTTCAATTCATTTAAATAGACGTTCCATTTGAGGTTTAAATGAATTGAGAGAACTAACATTTTTACCTGAAAATCAGTCAATGACCCATCATTCATTTTCAATGGAGTACAGAATTGTTTGTATGAAATAGAATACTGCATTTAAACCGATTTCTTTTCATTTATTGTTAATTTGGTATTGCGGAGCCAATTTGAAACATCTGATATTGTATTATTTACTGTTTAAATGGATTAGTCTTGAGTCTGTTCGTCTTCTCAATTTTTCCTTCAATTATATTTTGGGTCTGCACACGTCTCTTCTTCCATGCGGTTGATAGAGTAAAACTAATTTAGGAAGTCTTGAGTCATCCATCCTTTGCGTATATTGATACCAGTTTTTTCTTCATTTAGTTATTTTGCTTCCAATTTCGTCAGCATTTAGTTTTCCCTAATATTCTCATTGTGAATATGATCTTCTTTCGTGAAGCCTAGCGTTCTTCTCAAAAACTTCATTTCAGCGGTCTGTATTCTACTTCAGGTTCTTTTTGTTGATATCCAGCTTTCGCTTCCTTGTAGAAGAATTGAGAGAGCCATAGTCTTATAGAACTTATTCTTGTATCTTGTCTTGTCTTGGTTTTAGTGTTATGTATAGTACCACAAATTCTTTGGAACCTTGCCAATTTAATGTTGATGTCTTTATTGGTATCTTGATCGACTTGGCAACCTAAATAGTTGAAACAGGAAAATTTGCCCTAAAATTGTTTTATCCAAAATAATTTTTGGTCTCATTATGTGTTTTCCCCAAAATACCATCACCTTTGTTTTTTCTTTCGATATTTCAGCATCATATTTTTTACGTAAATGATGTAAGTGAATTAATGCATTTTGTAAATCATCTTCTGTTTCCTGGAATATTAAAGCGTCGTTCTGCATAGAGAAAATATTTAAAATATTTTGTTTTGATATTTTAATACGTTTGTAAATTATTTGCTTCCAATTTTGGATAATGTCATCAACATAAGTATTGAAAAGTGTCCGTGAGACTGGGCATCCTTGCCGCACAATCATTTTCTCAATATTTATCAGTTTCATTTAGTCCTACTTTTATAACAATAGTAGTTTTTTACAAGCTCTTTATTGCTTCTACTAACTTTTGAGGATATTAATTATTTTTCCATTATAGACCAGAGTTTCACTCTATTTACATTATCGAAGGCTTTTACAAAATCTGTGAATGCTATGTGTGTCTGTTGATTGAACTCCTTCCTTTTTTCTATTATTTGTTGCAGTATGAATATATTGTTTGTAGTCGATCTACCTTTTCTAAAACCATTCTCTTCTTCACCAATGAGAGTTTATGGGATACATTTTAGTCTTATATTTAATATTCTTGCGTACAACTTGTACACTGCATTTAAAATACTGATTCCTCTGTAATTATTACAATGTTTGCGATCACCTTTCTCGAATATGTATATTACTTTAGACGTTTTCCATGATTCTGGTATTTTATTAGTTTGTCAACAATAGTTTACGATGTGTTGTAGTCGGCAATGGAGCATCATCTCGCCATATTTTAATAGTTCTGCATTTAGATTGTCTGTTCCAGTAGCTTCCTATTCTTAAGTTCTTTCAAGGTCTCATATATCTCGATAATGGTTATGGGATCGACCGCACTGCATATTACTTCACATGCTTCATCTTGTGCTTCATTTTCTTTATACAATTGGTTTCTATAGTGCTTACTCCAGAGTGTCGTATCAATTACATCTATTCTCACGGTATCGTTTTATTCATAGTTATGATTTTTAAGAATCTTATAAGCAATTTTTTTTTAATAAAGCAATCTTGCGTGTATATAATTTTCCATTTGGCTTATAAATGTATCCCATGCATATTGTTGAGCTTGTTGGATATCTTTTTTGCTAAATAACGCTTTCCCTTGTATCTTCATTTACTCTCCTCAGTATTTTGTTGTAGGTGCTGAAGATAGGTTGTTTGTTTGTTTCTTACTAGGTTATCAACCTCGCTGTTCTAAATTTCAGACCCTTTTTATTTCTTATTTTCCTCTTTCTGCCTATAGCTTCTCTTGCCACCTTTTCAATGCAGTTTTGCACATTATTGTATTCATTCTCTCTGTTGTTCTCAGTTGGTGTTTCTAATAAGTATTTCTGCAATCTAGTTCGGTACAGCATTTTTATACTTTCTTCTTGCAGAAGATGTACTTTGTATACTTCTTCTAAATTATTTTTCTGTCGGCTTGTAGTCCTCCATCTTTTCCAGAGATTGAATTTTCTAATTAATATAAAGTGACCAGAGCCTATATCACATCCCCGATACACTTGCACGCCTTTTATTTGTGATTTTATTATTATCCGGTTACTTATTGAAATACTAATACGGGTTCTTTATTTCCAAGGACATTCGTATCATCACCAAGGAGAACTGTTCTCCTGTTTCAAATCGTCGAGGGCATACCGTTTACGTGTAGTAGGAAAATAATAGGACCTAAAATCTATCCCTTCTGGACTCCATGTACAATTGGCAAAGAATACGAACGCTGTGTATGTAGTGTCCTATCATTCCTGTAGGAAATTTCTACTCTTTGAGATAGTTGTTTGAGAAATACACCTAATAATACAGAGCAATATCACGAATTCCATACGATGATAATTTTGAAAGTAAACTTTATGGTCAATGACGTCGAAGCTTTTGAAAAATCGAATAATATTACCATAGAACCCTCGTTTGATCCTTGGATGAAGGGACACCTTTAAGAAAATAAAATATGGCTGTTTTCGTAGATTTTGATTTTTCTTAATCCATGTTGGTAATCTGAAAACGCTTCGTGTTTACCGAGAAAGTTTTCCATTCGTTAATAAAAGCTTGCGGCTAGGGGTGTAACATAATATTAACTATGTTTAAAACGAAGGTTTAAAAATTTTGAGGAGAAAATGTTGTTGAGTAAAAAAGAATTGATGGTTCCATGCACTATTCTCCTAATCACACAGACGACTAAGTTATTTGCGCTGTGGTGGAATACGCGGTTTTGTATACGCTGAGAAAGCATCATGAAGACAACCGGAATTGAAATACATTTTAGTGAAACATAATGCAGGGGTAGTAGTAGTAAAGGCCGTCTCTGTTCATATGTGACTGATTAGAAATGAAATTCTGCCAGAATAACACATATCTAGGTACACAAATAGCTGCAAGTTGTAATACACAATACTTTCTGAGTCGAATATCAAAGAGAAGGTAACGAAGCCTTCTTTGCCTGTAAGGACATCTCTAGAAACAGAAACTCATAGGAAGAATGTTAAGAAAAATCTTGTACAAAACTATCCTAGAGAGAGTTGTCATATACGAGTCTGAAGATTGCGAAATATTTAAAGTAATTAGAATGAACTTGCAGCAATTGAAGTGAGCTCTATTTCCGTCGAAGCTAGTCTGACATTGTTGGACGATGTAAAATTTAGGGTATTAGAGAAAAACAAGAAGCGAGTCTCAACATTGTCTACAATATTGAAATTAAAAAACGCAAAAGCTATAATCACTAATACGTTGACTGTGTAGGTCCTATAGAGAGATGATTTAGTACTAGTCTAAAACATAATAATAATAAATTTTTGAAAATGTGATTATATGAAGTTATTTGATTGCGCTTTCAGGTAATGCATGCTAGATACACATCACAATGTTTTTAAATCGAGGACGCTGGCATCCTATATCAAATCTCATTATAAGAAGAACTGAATGATAAAAATAAATGTGGAATGCAAGATACCTAGTACAATTATGGGAGACAACAATTAGTGAATAACAAAATGAGCAGAGCCATTTGTTGTGAATCTTACAAAATGAAACAACATTCTTCACAATTTTCAAAGCCTCTGATTGGCTCATTTAGCTTTGAGACAGGATAGCTGCCGTCTCTGTAGTGACTCTACCAAAGGGTTTGAGTCCCAACAGAGGCGAATTTTCGACTCTAGCTATATAGCTGGTAGAATTCAGCCGTTGTCTGGAGGAGGATTCTAGTGATCGGTAGCTCAGAGAAGTAATTTTCCATGGTTTCTCCGCTCAATACGAAGCGAATGCCGGAGCAATATCCTAACAAAAGAGCCACGAATAACGCGCAATATTTTCTTCATAAGGAAATCGTATCCCTTCCCCTTACACAAAAACCAAACAACCACAGACTTAATCTGGAGCTTGTCCCGGCTGAGGCATTGTCTCGATGGGAAATATCCGTGGAGGAGGGAAAGCATCTGGAGATACCTGGGGAGTTAACAATGAAGTTATTTCTCACGGCATTAAAATCACGAAGAAAGCATGAAGAGGTTTCAACGCATTATAACCGTAGGATACGTGGATTTATAATTCCACTTTTATTGGCCAGTGAATAAAAATCCCATTCAGACAAGTATCACTGGTATTGTACCATTCCAAAGTATTTGTAGAATAAGGAACATCTGGACGAAATTAATGTATATTTCTGCGACCACAAACAACAAAACAAAGCGGTTATCATCCTGCATGTCTTCAAATACGCCTGGTTTGTCGGAGAAATTGCTTCATTCTCATTCATTTAATTCATTATCTGATTTATCCAGAATCCTTGGTTTCGTTCATGACTGCCGTTTTGCGATTTTATGAGCTGAGCGACTACATGACGGTTTAGTTTTCAATTTAAACTAAAACCAGGTTATACGACAGTTCATTGTTGAAATATTTATGTGCTCTACAATACCAGTGATGTTGTGAGACCAATGGCGATCTTAGAGGTTGTTCCCGGTGAAGCAGTGCTCCGTTGGGGGGATACAAGGAGGAGAATTATCTGAAGATACCTGAGGGAAGTCACAATCAGTTAATTATCTCATCAAAATACGTGAGGAAAACGTGATGTTTAAAAACATTCTCATTCGTAGGATACGTGGGTTTTCAATTATACTTTTCCTGACCAGTGGATAAAATATATTTCAAACGATTATCACGGGTTTCATACAATCACTATACATACATCAAAAGCGAACACCACAATGAATATATGACATTTAAAACATATAAATAAAAATGAAAGAAAAAATAAAGAAACAAAATATATCTGATTTCCTCTATATCTGATTTAATAAAAATTAAGAAATTACAGTTAAAGCATATATCAGCAAGAAACCAACAGCAAGGATGTCGATGAAAAGCAACGACTACAACCAAGAATCAAATGATTATATCCGGAATTGATATAATTTACACGCCAAGTAACGTCTACGTTACATGTATCTACAAGCTGGATACGAGCGAGATTGTGCTACCAAGACGCCAGAAAAAGCTAAATCCTTCTCCTACCAGAACAGAGTATGATGCCGCCGACGGTCACACGGGATCCTGCCGTGTCACCTCCGCCACCGCTGGCATCCACACGTCAGTCAACAACGGGTGATGAACGATGGCCTCAAAATCTTGTGAATTGGCAACCAGCGTCATATTGAAACGTGAAATAAGGAACTAGACGTAGTTAATGGACACAGTGAAGAGAGCGTAGGGCAAGAAGAAGATAAAATTCTTATAACAGCAATGACAACCTAAAAGGGAAACTGAGGTGCGACAGAGACCTAATGGTGTAAATTGCGCACAGTACTAGTAGAAATATTGTGTTATGATGTGATAATTTGTTTCTACATTTCTTTCCGTCTTTCCAATTTTCCGTCCGTCCACGTGCTGCGTGGCATTATCTGTAAGTTGATCGGTCCGTCTGTTAGTCGGTTGGTCAGTCTTGAAGTTGGTTGGTCCGTCTGTAAGACGGTCGGTCCACCTGTAAGTCTATCCGTCAGTGTGAAGGTTCATCGGTCCATCTGTCTGTGAACAACATTTCTGCACAAAACCCTACAAAGGATTTTCACAAAAATAGGTTTTCTTCAATGGATATGGCTGATTTTCGCAGATCCCTCGAATTTCAAACGGATTTTTAAAAATATTTACGTAATTATATATCTTGTAATATTAAATATTTTTTACATTTTCAAACTTTTCGCAAAATTGTTTCCAAAAATTTTTGCTTGAATAGAGGAAAACATGGTGATAGAAACAATGCAGATCCCATGTTCATAAAAACTCTAATATTTCGTTGGTTTAGAATTTTTCCGGCCTCGTAATATTTCGGTTAGAAGAAAAAAGGTTTTCATAAATTTCAGGTTAAATATTTTTTGAATACATGTAATATTTAGTGAAATCGTGAAAACGTTAGAAAGACTCGTAAATAAGATTTTGTCTGAAACAGCTCTGTATTGTTTTATTTTAGTATTTTTCTTTAATAAAACGTGTTTTGCAAAATGATACAGCACAATCTCACAATTTGTTTTATGAAAGCCTCTGAAACTTCACAAATTGCAAAAGTTCAATATTTTTGGACGGTTTTCAACTACATTAATATTAGAGCGATTTCTCTGTGTGAAATCCATTTCTCAATATTAGTTCTTTAAATAATTTCAGGGTCATTCTTTTGAATTGTCATAAATGAAAGGTATGTATTATTTTTTGAATCTCCCGTGCTTATTTTGATGAACATTTTTTAAGATAAGTACTAGAAGGATACAAATTGTAATATAAGTTATTGCATATATTTTAGCAATAATACGAGAAAATATGTGCTGTCTTAGCACCACTAGTTTGTATTAAAATACATCAAGACAAAATAATAGTTGTGTGTAGAAACTTTCATCGAAATGAATTGAGTTCTGGTAGGAAATTATGGGGAGCCAGAGACAATAAATAAAATGGATGTGTAGGGTGGACAATATTTATTAGGTTAGTATACTCTTAGAATGGAAAGTTAGTGCGCATGTCGCTGGTCGTCATAGATATTTTATATCCTCAGGAAGTCTATCCCGTGCGCGCTTCTCGGACGTAATCGGCATCGTGAGATGTACCAAACATTTGGTGTTAATTAGGAGCCCCACTTCATCTAGATGGTCTCTGTCGACGAAGATCACACGATGCTGTGGGGAGACAAAATATTGAACAATCGCGCTCCTGTATCATCATCACAGTCTATTGGTGCTCACCAACAAACCACCGGTCGTGATGCTCATTTCCATAAACCACAAGCTGGACTCGTCATTAAAGGCAACTCGCGAACTAAGACAGGTTGAGAATAACATATTATTCAATGGCAAGTACGACGATATGGATCATTCTCACCAATTTGATTCCGCTTTGACCATTTCTTCTAAGTACAGCACTATTTTTGTCTTTAAGAGCATAAATTAAATGGCAACAAATTGAACATAACCAATCTTTACTTAGCGTAAGTAATCTTTACTCAACAGACACATAGACCTATCACCGGTACCCAGAGAACACCAATAGGCAGAACAAAGCGGGCCCAAGAATTGAAAAGTAATGGAAAAAATATTGTAAATCGTTAAGAACTAATTCTACATGCATTTGCAATCTGTTTCTGCAAGTTTGCATTTCAATTTTTTATATGGCAAGGTCATGAATATTTCGAACACTTTCTGCATTTGCAGGCCATTCTGCAGGGACGCAGATGACCACGTCGTTTTCCTTAAGCACAAATTTAACTTTCACTATGTTTCTCCAAATGCGCACCTGGAGAGATCGCTTCAGGCATCAACTGATTTCATTGCAGTCCCTCTGGTCGGGTGGGCCTAAGTCCCGACAATGGCAGGATTTTCGGCCCTAGGTCACACTGTCAGCTAGGTCGAGTTCAGTCGCTGTCTGGAGGAGAATCCAAGCGGACGGCTGTTCTAATCAGTAGTTTGCCGTGATTTCTCCGATCAACACCAGGTGAATGCCGGAGTAGTACCGTATCAAACGGGACACGGATTGCGCGCGTTCTTTTCTACCTTTTCCTTACCTATCTTCTCCCCTTACACACACTAACATGCACTACATTGCCACACATGCCGGGAGACCGGTCGGAAGCTTAGAGTTTGTCACGGCTGGGGCGGTACCTCGCTGGTGGGAGATACCTGATTAAGGAAACCCCGCTATCCGACGATAGGTTGGTGCCGGATCTCGCCATCCAGCGGGGGGAACACCACACCACCACCACCAGCACCACCTTCCTCCCAGCAAAAAACATGCACTACACTTATTGAACTAATGACGTATTTTTCTTGACAAATACTGAGACATTGACAGATACCAAAATACGCTTTTATTGTGTACAAAGGCAGGCTTCAGTGTAGCAGAACGCGAGAGTTCCCACGAAGCAAGTACGTACGGAGAAGGTAACGAATTGAATTGTAAACATCCGATATATATATTGGAAGATGAAACTACCAGAAGGTTAAGAAAGGTTCTACTAGTAAAGTTCCTAGACCTTGAAACGCTAACTTATTACCTAAATAAAGGTAGAGCAAATCAACTACGTAGTTATCCGTGGTTGACGCAGTCTCCCCACACAATTGTAAGCAACTGTTAAATTGTTACTCGTCTTAACTTGTAATCCTTCTAGTTCATCCATTATCATTTTTTCTTTAGTCATTACCAATTTAAATTCTCCATGGCCCAGGGATTGTGGCACAATCGCCATGGCATGGGGATTGTTTAAAACATTTATAATGTTGGTAATATAATAATAATGTGTACGATATTGTACGACCAACAAATTCAAACTGATCGCACGATAGCGGCAAACAAACTTGATATAGTTATCCGGGATTGGAGAAAAAAATCGTGTTTACATGTCGATGTTGCTGTACCTTGCGATCAAAACGTCGTTACCAAGGAGGCAGAGAAAAGACTTAAATGCAAGAGTTTGGAAATCGAGATCAGCCGAATGTGAAGCGTAAAAGCACAGATCGTCCCCATAGTCAGCGGAGTTCCGAGATTTGTTCCGCAAAATTTGTGTAAGAACGTGGCTATACTTCCAGGTCATTCAATAGACTGGTAAGTGGAAGAAATTACATTATTTGGAACAGTTTACTTTTTGCGCAGAGTATTGTAGAGGCACCGACAGTCTATAGACCTCGACCTTAAGTAGCCGGTTGCAACTCAGAGTAGATTTTATTTTCAGCCGACTGAAAACATCCTTAGTTTTGATGTAGTGTAATACTACTAATAATAATAGTAATAATAATAATAACAATAATAATAATAATAATAATAAATATCTGAGTATTAAAGAGTGTTCATCTCGAAGATTCAGATTTGTCCTGCCGTACGCTCTGAACTTCAGGAATAAAAGATATGTAATTGATAGTTTGACGGTGCCATAAGGCGAGGACAATTTTGGTCTAGTGGACTGGACTGAGCAATTGGAATCATGGATCAGAAAAACATAAAACTACTTACAATACATCATGTATTACAATACATCATGTCGCTCACTCTCAAGCAGATGTACATAGACTTTAAGTGTCACGTAATTAAGGACGAAGCAATAAGTAGTTTGGCGGTGCTTGTAGCCGAATACAGTTTCGGACTAGTGGACAAATTGAAGCCTCCTGGCACAATGCAATAGTTGGAATGGGAAAGTATGTAGTCAGTCATCAAAATTACCCTCTAATGAAGCAGGTCATTAAATCTGACACAAGAATGGGAAACAAACATTGTAAGTGTAGCAAGAAGCATTGCGAACAGATCTATGCAATGCATGCATATTAACACGAACATCGAACTTCTGATGCTACTAACATGCGAAGTGAGGCACAGGAGGTGTTGAAGTGATCGTGTAGAGAGAGTTCAGTCCATGAGCAATATTTAAAAAGAATGGACAAGATGCAGATCAATAAGGATCAACCATTTATGTGACTTGAATGGGGAACAATGAAGCCGGAATCGGAAACAGTTCTCATAGCTGCCCAAGATCAGGCGTTGAGAAAACGCCATTATGATAACGCGGTTCTCAAAATTTCCCAAGATGATAAATTCTGCATTTGACAGGAATAACCTCAGCTGCTCCAGATCTAGAAAAACACCCCCGAAACTCCCCGTAACGCCCTCGAAACTCCATGCACATGCTGGAAGTGGTATGAACACTCACCAAAACCGGTGACGTGTGTTGGACACTGTACCATACTGTACGACCAACAAATTCAAACTGATCGCACAATAGCGGCAAAAGAACCGAATATTGTTAACCAAGATTTTATGAAAAACATATGTCTACTTGTATATGTTGCTTTGCCGTGCGATCAAAACGTCGTAACCAAGGAGACAGAGAAACCTCTCAAGTGCAGTAGTTTGGAAATCGAGATCAGACGAAAGTGGAGCGTGAAAGCACAGTTCACCACGATAATTATCGAAGTCTTGAGGTTTGTTCCGGAAAATTTATGTAAGAACTTGGTTCGACTCCAAGGTCATTCAAAAACTGAAGTACAAAACTCAGCTTTATTGGGAACAGTCCATATTTTGCCGGAAGTATCGTAGTCTCCGACAGTCCTTAGAACTGCTCTTTAGGAAGGTGGTTGCAACTCGGAGTAGAGTTCATTACCAACCAACTCATAACATCTTTAGTCTTAAATTAATGGAATAATAATAAGAAGCATATCGTAGGTCACTTCATACTTTTCTGCCCATAAAGTCAACAATGGAACATTACGCTTGGACAAGGAATATCTAAAACGCTATTATTTATTTAATGGCAACGCCACAAAGTTGGTTTGATATATGGAGATGAGATTTTCTTTTGCACCCAGTATTAACATCATGCTTATGCCACTGATTGATGTTCATTGTATTCATTATTTTTACTTTGAATTTTAATTCTATCGTGAGTTTAAAATAGGTGATAATATGCTTCGTGTATAAACAATTTCATAAAATAGAATAAACAGAAGTACGAATTTATGGTCTTTATCTTAGCCATTTTGCGAGTCCGTGGAATCATCTGCGTAGTGAGCCTGCTTCTTCTTGTATGTTGGTAAAGTCTGCGTGTGTAGATGAAAAGTGATGAGTGAAACTTTGGGGAAACATTTTGACGTGTTTTTAATTTTTTCTTGAGATTAATTTCTTGAACGTAATTACTTATTTTTCGCTTAAAGTGTAGAGTTAAGTACATAGTTTGCCATTTTGGATGGAATTTCTAAAAAATATAATGACGTTCCTTGAGTTTAATTTTACGAGAGATGTAAAATATCCTAGTTTATTCATTTACATTGTCTTCAGCATTGTAGATTGTTTTATTAAAATTATTTCTACTGACGACATGTACGTAATTTTAATGCATTGAAATAGGGAGCGTCCGAAAGTTTTGATTTCATGGAAGACTACTCACTTTGAATGTTCCGTTTATTAAATGCTCAAAATTTAGTAGTCACTATATTAAATTATATTAAACCAATCTTAAGATAAAATCTTAACGAAGAAGGGACACAACTGAAGAAGGAAATATTTGAAAAGGGACACAATCAAAGAATATGTCTCTTAATTAACAGTGCGATAGGTTATGCCGATGTTTCTTAGAGCGCCAGGTATAATACGCTGAATATTAGGAACTTGTTTGCGATTCACGATATTTTCTTGGCACTACGAATGAGTTCACGGAAAAGTGTCTGTATTTTGTCTGTTGTTAATATATTAAGAACAATTTAAAAACATTTTGTTCAGAACTTACTGGATATACTAAAGTTGCGACAACTTGACACACCTAGTTCTTTTTTAACACGTGGTTTGGTATGTCTTACTATCAACCCTGCGAAGATGTATACATTTCACTTAACAAAATTATATAATTTTGTAATAATATATAATTTATAATATATATTTAATAATAATAAATAATAATAATATAATATATAATTTTGTAAAAAAATTGTAATAAATTTGTAATAATAATAAATGATTTAACTGGTGTGAGGAGTTTTGTATTGAGCCATAATAATAGACTACAGCAACCAAACGCCTACTTCCAATGCCGTTATTCGTTTATCAAACTTCGGCCCTCACAGAAAGACTACAGAGCCACATGGTAAAGAAAATTCAATAGGAATGTAACTAAGAGTATTTTATATCTTAAAACCACAATAAATAAAATCCTCAGAAACCACCGCAATAGTCGCAAACAAGAAAGGAAAGTGGATAGGTAATATTACAGCAGAACCGATGGACAGATATGTTCCATGAAGGGCATATCATAAGGGGTGTATCATCTTACAATATTCTAAAAATAGCTATCATGCCATCTTTGGCAGATACTTCCATAATAAACATTTGTATTTGCGCTATGCAAGTTCATAATAAAAATACGTTTCAAAGATAACACTTACACTTGCATAGTCCTACATTGGACACGGAAGCTTATATGAATCAGTATAGAGGAAAATTCTATTTACAACAATTATATGATCTTTACTAAATTAGATGTAAGTGTCATTCTAATGAATCAAGTCGGTATTCATAGTATGCTGAAAAGGCAGGATAGTATTTCACGGCTTACCACCGTAGATGACCGCAAAAGAATATTTCAAACAATTAGATGTTCATTTCCTGAATATAATAACTAAAACACCTCAATTCTAAAATATATTTGTGAGCCTCCGAATATCTACATTGACGAGTTACAGTTCACTTACTTTGAAATCTAAATGCTGTAAAAATATAGAAGAATTTGCATTTTGCATCTTCCACGCTCTCTAATGCTGGGGTTTCATTTCAGTTTCATTGCAATTATTCTTAGATTATTTTAAAGATTGTATTGCACTATTTGTCTACATCGTATATTTTCAATGTATCACATGTTTATGTTTATTTATGTCATGTTCTTCTAGTATTATGGTTAATTTCACTACTTTTTCTCGAGCTCCGGATTTCCTACCCACTCTTTTACTATAAACGATAGAAAGATTGAATAAATGGTAGTATCGAGATTTGTATTTGTAATTTGTTTTGTGAGAAAATTATTTCCTGCGCAATTGTAACTATGTTCAAGGACGCGAGCGATGTATTTGATTCTGAAGTAGTTGCCAATACTGCTAGAACGTTTGTGATGGTCCAAATAAACCCTACACTTTTCTCACATCTAGCAAAATAGAAATCCAAGAAATATTGAGCATATAGTACTTTTATTCATCGCTCACATGTCAAAATATGTTTACTCTCTTCAGTAAAATTAAACCTGCTAACCATACAAAGAGAGGATATTTAATAAATAATACAGTAAAACGTAGGGAAATAATCCCAGGCCCTTGCTCCTCAGCGTGGCCCTCCGCTCTCCTGAGCCGTCACTTCCGCGAAGGGACAGGCCTGACCGTGAGAGGGAAGTGGAGGCAGAGAGAGAAGTGAAGGAGCAAGAAATGGAGGTGGGGAGGGAAGTGGTGGCAGAGTGGGAAGTGGAGGAGAGGGCAATGGAGGCGGAGAGGAGAGTGGAGGTGGAGAGGAAAGTGGAGGCGGGATGAAAACTGGAGGCGGAGAGGAAAGTGGAGAAGGGAGAAGGAAGTGGAAGATAGGGAAGTGGAGGCAGAGAAAGAAGTGGAGGTGGAGAGGGAAAGAGAGGAGGCGGATAGGAAAGTGGAGGCGGAGAGAGAAGTGGAGGCGAAGAGGGAAGTGGAGGTGGAGAGGAAAGTATAGGGGGAGAAGGAAGTGGAAAGAAGGAAATGGAGGCGGAGAGGGAAGTGAAGATGGAGAGGGAAGTGAAGGTGGAGAAGGAAGTGAAGGCCGAGAGGAAAGTGGAGGGGGAGAGGGAAGTGGATGGGGAGAAGGAAGTGGAAGAGAGGAAAGTGGAGGTGGAGAGGAAAGTAAAAACGGAGAGGAAAATGGAGGCGGATGAGAGCGGTGGATGGGCAGAAAAATGTGAAGGTAGAGGTGGAGGGAGAGAGCTGGTGCTGGAGAGAAAAGTGAAGGCGGAGGCGTTACTGGTGTGGACCGCGCGGCGGCCATCCACGCCCCTGCGCGCAGCCGCCGCGCCCCGCCGCGCCGTGCCCCACCCCTTCTCCGTCCCCGTCCACGTTGCTCTCCCCTTCCCCCATCCCTATCCCCGTCCCAGCCCAGCGCACTCCGCGACGGTGTGTTCATCCGACCTGCCAGATTACTCTAGAAACAAATAATAAATTATTTTTTAGTAAAGTACAACTTGCATGTCTGATGGAATGATGGATGACGGCCCGAAAAAAAGAGCGCGAGCCCGTTTGAAACCTGGGCGTCTTCAGCGACAGGCGCGACCGCGGCAACGGCCCTCCCCCCTCCCCTTGCGGCACGCGCGCGTTTACCCCCAGGAGGAGGGACAAACCGATACAATTCCCCCAATACGGGAATAATTTCGTGTTCTGAGAATCGAATATACTAGAGGAAGTCGTGTTCGCAGATGAGCGTGGGTGCAAATGTTTTCAGGGTTCCTTGTCACATTTAAACAGTTCCTTTCTTCCCATTTCCAGGAAGATTGATTTACGCACGTACCAATTTTCAACGACGGTTTACATTAAAATACACTATTTGAATTCTCAGCGCGTAGAAAGGAGGTTGAATTGGAATATGAATCTTTGCATTCCCATGCATTCTCCTGGGGTGGGCTAAAATGGGACTATCATGTATTTAGGTATTCGTTTTATTTTCATAAATTTTCTGATCGAAAAAGAATGGTTTTACCATTTTGAATGTAACGTTTCTGAAATTATGGATCGTTTACGATTGCTAGAGGTGTATTCACTGTTCCCATTTGGGAAAGAAACGTTCCTAAAATGCCTAACAAGTTAGTTCCCATAAGAAATAATTATTTTAATTTTGCGCACAAAAACATTGCACAGAATTATAGCCATAATTATTTTTCCAAACATACATTTTTACTCGTTCTAGAGAAGGTGTGCAACGCATATATCAGCGGGTTATACAGTGTGGCTGAGGGCTCCGGGCCAGTGCCCCTCGGTCACGGGACCGCCGTGTTTTGACTGCGCGGAACAGGAATTCCGTGAAGAATGAGAAGGGGCGTTTAAACACCGAAAACCTCTGACCCCTCTGACCCGACCTGCTGGGGCTCTCTCCGCTGGAATTCTGCGTTAGAAGTGCCTAGGTCGTTGCTCCGTCGCACCCCCCGCCAGAGGATCCGGTTCGCACCGGCAGGTCGAGCGGGAAGGCCGAGGCGGCAGGGGGGGTGAGGTGGAGGGCGATCCGACACCCCCGGTTAGGAGCAGTCTCAGCGCTGTGCGATCAAAATTTTGAAAAAATAAATCGCTAAAATTGCAGCTCGTCGTGGAATGTTTACGTATGCCCTCGTGAAAATATTCTTAAAACATCAGGCCACGGGGCGGAAAAACATTGCGGCAGCGGGCGAGCATGCGCGCCGCGCGGGACGTGTCTAGCCGACGTGCCGGCTGGCGGGCTAGAGGAGACGATTCTTAGGGCAAGAGCGCTCTGGCGACCAGCCTCGTTTTGTTTCAATGACCAAAGTACACATGACGCCTCGACGCTTGTGTTTGCGTAGACGGCATTAATGTTTCTAGTGTTTTTCGATTGCGAGTTTCCTTTCAAGATTGAATACGACTGGTTCGTAACAGGTATTTCGAGAACCTGACGTACGCTTCTCTTACATAAAAAATGATCGGTCGTAACATTAAATCTATTATTACCTAAAAGATCAATTTTTTGGAATCATGCATGCAACACTTTATGAAAAGAAGGTATGTTCGAATTTTTGGGGCAATAATTAGCACCTTCATAATTGTGATTACCATTGCGGTACAGTTTGCCTAAATATCATAATTTATTACAAAATCGTAATTTTACACAAATGTGTACGTTTAAAAAATAGTGTTCCGAAAAGTAGGGAAAATTGGCCTAAAGACTTATTTGCTGCAAATACAGATAGTAGTAAACTCTTTCCAATAATTTGTTGTGTCGGCAGAATCCATGATCTTTTGACCTTGATACCGAAAAATAATGTTTCGAAAAACAGTAAATTTTAAACCATATTTATTCATTCAATGAATTTCTTTGGAATGTTGTGCTCTTACATGAAGTTCATGCTCAACGTAGAGCATGATCTAATGGGAAGTTAATATCCCAAAATAATGCAAGAAACATTTTCACAGGCGAAACACTTTTTATGAACAAAATACGTCAAAATAGCGGATAAAAATTTCTAGTGGCAATTCTCTCAATTGTGCTCTTCCTTTTTAAATTTCCTTTATACTCCGTATAGAAAATGTAATGCAATGCTGCAGAAATACTCTCAAATTGTTGACAATACAAGGTTTTATCGGTTCGTAATCAAGAAAAGTGGTATTGTCTTTCTTTTATACATAGTAGGTAATTTATTATATTTTCCTTTACGTATTGTAAACGAAATACAATTTTTGGGAGTTACCAATTCCGAAAAAGTTATTTTTTTGCAAAATGAGTTTCTTCAAGTGCCCGTCCGCTCTCTGCCCGTCCGCTCTCTGCCCGTCCGCCCTCTGCCCGTCCGCCCTCCGCCCGTCCGCCCTCCGCCCGTCCGCCCTCTGCCCGTCCTCCCTCTGCCCGTCCGCCTTCTGTCCGTCCGCCCTCTGCCCGTTCGCCCTCTTCTCGTCCGCCCTTTGCCCGTCCGCCCTCTGCCCAACTGCCCTCTGCCCGTCCGCCCTCTGCCCGCCCGCCCTTTGCCCGTCCGCCCTTTGCCCATCCGCCCCTCTGCCCGAAAGACCTCTGCCCGAAAGACCTCTGCCCGTCCGCCCTCTGTCCGTCCACCGTCCGCCCGTATGCCCTCTGACCGCCCGCCTACTCGCCCGCTTGCACGACGCCTTCTGCCCACCGCCGATCTGTCCACCGCCGTCTGCCCACCGCCGGTCTGCCCGCCCGCCAGCTCTGTCTGTCAGCTGCCTGTCTCTCTGACTACCTCTATCTACCCGCCCATCAATCTGCCCGCCCTCCCGCCCGTCTGTCTGTCTGTCTGTCTGTATGTCTGTCTGTCTGCCTGCCTGCCTGCCTGCCTGTCTGCCTGTCTGTGTGCCCGCCCGCCCGCCCGTCCGCCCGCCCGTCCGCCCGCCCTGCCCGCCCGCCCATATCTGCCCATCCGCCTGCCAGGCCGCCGCCCTGAAAGCCTGCCTGCCTGCCTGACCGCCCGCCAGCCCGTCTGCCTGCTAGGCTGCCCGCCCGCATGCACGCACGCACGCACGCCTACCCACCCACCCACCCATCTATCCGCCCGCCTAGCTGTCTGCCCAGCCGCTGACCTGTCGGCCCCCTCGCATACCTCTGCCTGTCTGTCTGTGTGACTGCCTGAGTCTGCTTACTATCCCGACTGTCTACCTGCCCGTCTCTCTGCCCGCTCATCCTACCAGTGTTCCGCCCGACTGTCTGACCATCCGCTTCTGCACACTCGCATAACTGCCCGCCCGCCCTCCCGCTCACCTGTCTGCCCTCCCGCCCGCCTGGTCGTATGCCTGCCCGCCCGTCTGCCCCTTTGGCTTTCCGTCCTTCCGGTCCGTCCGTCACATCGCCCGTCCACCGCTTCGTAAGTCCATCCCTGGGCTCGTCCGTGCCTTGGCCCGTCCATCGCTTCGCCCGTCCGTCCCTTGGCCCGATCGTCCCTTCGCCCGCTCGTCCGTCCCTTCGCCCGTCCGTCCCTTCGCCCGTCCGTCCCTTCGCCCGTCCGTCCCTTCGCCCGTCCGTCCCTTCGCCCGTCTGTCCCGTCGCCCGTCCGTCCCTTCGCCCGTCCGTCCCTTCGCCCGTTCGTCCCTTCGCCCGTCCGTCCATTCACCCGTCCGTCCCTTCTCCCGTCCCTCCCTTTGCCCGTCCCTCCCTTCGCCCGTCCGACCGTCCTCCCTTTCGTTCATCCTCCCTTTCGTTCATCCTCCCTTTCGTTCGTTTGTTCGCTCCTCTGTCCGTCCGTCCGTCCGTTCAGCAACGCGTGCCTGAACCGTTGATAAATTTTTAAACATTTTAGATTTTTTCTAAAATATCCCTCAAATATCATTTGTTTTTAAAATTTTTGTTTAAAGTACAATTACGAAAATGGGAGAAGTGCAATTTTAATGGAATTTTTTACTGAAATACATAAGTAAATAATTTTACTAGCAATTTATCCCGATTTCAGAAGTGTGAGCGCAGTGGATTAAGACGTGGCCTGTGAGACCGAAGTTCGTAGGATGGCTCCAGCTTTAGCAAATAATTTTGCGTGATGGAAACATTTGTAGATTGAACTACAATTATCATATTACGTAATATTTACAAATAATATGATAAATACTGTGCATTTCTAGCAACAATAGTTTTAAATTTATTTATTTGTACTTTTCTTCAACGTTTTTCTAAGAAATGACTAGAGTTATAAGAAGTTTTAATATGTTAGAATATGATTCTCATTTTCGCCATTTGTATTTAGTGTGAGGTTTGTTTTGGGAGTCGCAGTCAAATGCATTCCGTCATAACATTGAATATGGCTTCAAGGTATCTGAGGACAGAAGTTTTTTACATATACTATATATTTAAAAATGATTGTACAAAATTGCGTTTTTTTTGTCTTTTTCTCACTATTTTGTCAGCTGTGAATGAACTATAAAAGAATTGTCCATTCAATTGCCATCTCTGATCCACTTGCGTATTGCCCACATTCTTCACTGATTCAATTACAATTAATGAAACAATCAAACATTTTTGATTAGCAGAAACTGCTAACACTATTTTATATTGGTAGTGGTGGGTATAATTTAGGCTGTGGAAATTTGTATAACACTGTTTGCACTGAGTTATTGGGTTTAACGTGGCTAAATATTTGATACTCCAAAGATTATAAAATTTCATTTTAGGGTGCTATTCTCAGCTCATCTCTGACGAATGGTCAATAAATCTAAGATTGCCAATTATTGTAGGAACTTCGCCGGATATCAATTAATTCTTTTCATTACACATTCAATTTTCAGGCACACTAGATACATTTTACGCCCAATAAATGAAGATTTTATTACGTTTTTTTTTATTTTTTCAAAATTTGCCAAGCTATTCAGGTTTATTTTATAAAATGTTGCAGAATATGTTCTTCTTATTCAATTACAAAAAACGAATTTCAGGAAAGAGCTCTTAGAAAGAGCTGATATCTTATCGATATATTATGATGATATTATGATATTATGATATAGCAATTATATATTATCATCGCTAATATCTTAAACACAATGAATATTCAAGTTTCAAGTAGTTTTAATTCTTCTAACATATTTTTATATTCCGCACAGTTTGCTACCGATTAATTTAACACAAGTGCAGAGGAGACATGCTCTGAAGCAAAGTGCTGTCAATTTCAAAGCAATTATATCAAATATATTGAAACCAACAATTTTCCTGGCAACGTGAAGTATACACGAAGTCTAATGAGTAATAATGCATAAGCATGTGTGGGTTTGATTTCATGGGTTACACGAGCTACATCGGTTCAACATGTAGAAAAGAGATTTTCCTTCATCTAAACTCTTCTTCCTGTTAACTTGTTTCTGCAATTCTACCTTTTCTTCTTTTTCTTGACACGCAAATATTTCCTTCAATTTTCTAATGTAATTAATTTGCTTTCTTCCCTGTGTTAAAAAAATAATACCCCTTCTCCCAAATGGATATTATTTTCCATCACTACTCATTTAATACTGTTCTTCTGATCTTGCATTGCATTCATATTGTCTACGTCTCATTTTGAATATTAAATGTACTTCAACCCAACACATGTACTTACTTCCAACAGGTGCCTTTCGTTCCATTGCGTCCTTTGGTGTTTAATTATTTGCAATAACTACTGCATTTGTAAAGAATTACTAAATAAACTGTTTTGAAACTGACGCTGTAGACTACAAGTAATACTTAGTAATATGTGTAACAAAGTTTTATACTTTTTGCAACATAAATAATGTAATAGTTTAATTCAGTTTTTCTGGTAATTAGTTCATATTTGTTTTTTTCTATTTGTAGAAATGAGTGAATTTATTTTGTCTCGATTTCACAATGTAATTCTGTAAACTTATTAGCAGTTGTTTACCAACAACATTCCGGTATCCGTAGCTAGACCCTAAACCAAATTGTAAAATAATTCGAGGACAGTCGTACGTATTTAAGAATTAATTTCACGTGTATTTAGCAATATATTACAATAATTTTGTGCAAGTTTGTTTTAAAATATTTTATATTACCAAGCATAAATACTTTGATCATTACTTGCGAGCCCACTTGACGCACGGGTCACAAATGGGAATGTTCTTTTCCTTTCAAAAGAACTAGTTCAATAATCCTAACGTTGCTTTGATTGCCCAACTGTTGTTTACATCGACAAATACTAAAATAAAATTGCAAAATGTCTACGGGCAGGCCTGGCTCTAAGAAGATTCAAATTTCTTATGCACGGCGATGGTTACAATTTTTTGTTAACATCTGATAAGCACTGAAAAACGAAACTATCACTTGAAGTAAAGAAAATGTTTATTTAAAAAATCCTAAATTATGAAATAAAGAGAGATGAAAAACTTACGCTGGGGTTGTTGACCGCTTCGCCATTGATGTGCATTAAGTTTCATATATAATTATAAGTGGTTCAATGTAATCACCGGTTTAGGTTCTCAGGACATAAATTTACAACTTTGGAGTGCCTCTGATCTGGAGGTCCTAGGATTCGAGTCCCATCGTCGACATGATTTTCGACACTAGCTGGTTCGCAGGTTTTCTCAATTACCTTGTTTCCATAATTGACGAACTTATGAATGGTATAAAAATACAAATCTTCAATTATCTTATTATTAAATATGTTCGTTGTATTTGCTTTGTATAAATTAAAAAAATCATAATCTTTATTGTTTTGTTTGTATCCATTGTGGACAGAATTTCAACTCTCAAACATGCCGATTATTATATGTGTTATGTGGAAGATATTTGACACAATATTTTTTGAAATGTTACTTTAACGAAACAAGACATTCTGCGATAAAACCTTGTGCCATACTTTTATCTTTAATTTAGTGCAGTGGGGCTCTGGCTATAATATAATAAAAGTAATTTGTTTTTTGTTTCTAATAAATAATAAGAGTTTACCTTATTGTCTTTTGTCTATAGCCCAAAACTTTTTTTACCAGACATTCTTATAGGTCAATGTTGGAGATGTCAAGGTACAAATATTGAGAAAAGTTATTAATTTCCGAAAATGTGGCGTAGTTTGCTACATGATCATGTTGCCGCAAAATATGCCGATACAAAAAATGAACCACACGTACTGAAGTGACAATTTTAGGAAATATTACAGTTGTTTGGAGTCGAGCTACTCTTTACCGTTACATTTAAAACTTAGTAGACCTATACGGTGTTTTTTTTAGGAATTTTCGGTTATATTTTATTAACACCATGTAATACTGTGGCACTACATATTTTGAGATCTTGAGCGTACTACATTATTTTAATTTTCTATAAAAATCTGTAACCAAATGTTAGAAAGACAAAAATCAAGAAAATAAATTTAATCTTTAGGATTTGCCTTTATCAGAAAGAAAGAGGGGAATCAAAGTGGGCCATTTTTAAAATGCGTTTTAAGTAAAATATCTAAGTGAAGTTCAAATACATTAAGTTAAACACTACATGCAACAATATCAAAAATAACAATGTATTAAAAAACGCTAACCGAACTATATAAGATACATGAGAATTATGAAAAAAAGCCATATAAACAATTAAAATAAATAATGATACAACCAAACACATGTACTTTCTTGTATTATTTTTAGTGGTTGCATAATATAATAATATTACAAATACAGATGTCGCTTGAAAAACTACTAACACTTCAGACACCACTTGAAAAGCTTTGAACCAAACGAAGCGCCAGAGTAAAAAATACACATCCTTATTTTTTGAAATGTCAAAAGTTTAAATGAAAATGCTTTCTGCTATTGAATTGAATGTATCGTGTTCTATTCTTACAAATAAAAGGAAAAAATAAACAAAAATATTTACTCAGTCTGGGTCTTGATCCTCGGCGCCGAGTGAGAATCCTGCAAGATACCGCCGTGCTACCGAAATATCAATATGACAGACATTGAGTGTTGCATTCTAGTATTTTCGTAACGTCATTATGATCCTTCACATTTCAACTCAAAATTACGAGAATGCTCCTAATATTTTCAAACAAATGTACACGAAATAAGTTTACAATCTAACTAGTGGAACTAAAACAGCACGAACTTTCTTCACCGTATTTTCACGCAAAAGTACTCATATTTTCGAAAAGTTTTACATGACCTTATTTCAAAATATAACTTTAAGGAACAGATTTCATTAAGGGAGAATAACTCTATCTTTAATATTTTAGTTATAGGAAGACTCCGAAAAACATTCGAACTTTTGCAATTTTTGAGAACTCAGGGTTTTCAACGAACACGACCCCTGCACCTTTCTCTTAAACGACTTTCAACAACAACAACAACAACAACAACAACAACAAAATTTAATAAAAAACGATGGAGTCATTTTCTTGAAAATTTGGAAAATGTCCCAGGGGCTTGATGTAAAGTACCCCCCAAAATTGATGTATTGGTTTCTAATTCTAGGGACCGCAACATCAGCCTAATTGATTGGGGAATATCAATTTTGGAGAAAACCCGCTGAACGGTTTAGCCATTAGAGATGTTTACGGACGGACAGACGTCACTCTACTCCGTACAGAAAAAGTAAAATGCATTAATAAGAAATATCTAGCTGCAATATTAAAGATGTAAAGAGCATTTGAATGAAATTTGGACTTTTCTAATATCCGAAAACCCAGAAATTAAAAATTGAAAATAGGGCCTATGATATATTTCATTAAGCGAACTTTACTGAAGTGGGATAAAAAAATTGGAGAAACTTGGAAGTGTAGATTTTGTCTCGGCAGGAGCGATGCCCTGCTGGGAGAGATACCGGGAGAGGAATATACTCCGCTATCGGTCGTGTAGGTCGGCACAAGATATCACCATCGAGCTCGAGGAATACACTCACCGAAATGAAACATCCACTACACTAATGGGACTAATTGACTTTCCCTGAAACATCAATCAATTAAACATATGCATAAACATCTCACACGCAGAGAAAATGTGATTCCAAGATCGCATCACTATAACTTACGGATCATTACCTGTAACCCATTGATACTCGGAATAATTTATTGCGTTTAACCTCACTGCAAAGATTGAGTACCTTTTATTCAAAAGAAACGAATATTCTACCGATATCGATGCACATTTATTGTTAATGTATGGAATTTCAGCCTTGAGATATACATTTTTGGTTGCATCAGCAAATAAGTACCATCTGTTCTTTTTTTTTATCAACTTTTTATTTTTATATTATTGCTTCAATGGTATTACAATACACAAAATTTCTATCTTAACCGATTCATTGACAAAACTTTTCTCTTCAAAGAATATATCAGAAAATTGTTGTATCACGACCTATCATATCTTTGATGGCAATTCCTTTGGAAGGCCCACATCTCTTACTAAGAAATTTAGTACATTATTGGTAAATAATTCTGGTTCTTTTAACGTGGACATTTCATCGCAGGTTTAAGAATCCGCATCAGATGGTAATAACAATGATCATAATGACGATTGTAGGGTTACAGATGAATTACGTATAGTGATGCGGGATCCATGAGGTACAGGGCGGATGACTGATTTCAAATTTCGATTAACATACTTCAGATACATTTCTTATTATGCTCCTCAACTTTTATCATTCAAAAATAAGAAATATCAATGGAGATCGTTTGCTTATGCCGTGTTACTGAATTCTAGAAGGTAAAGACTTTTGTTACGAGAAGGCCAAGTGCGTGAGGCTAAATATTGACTCGGCTCTTCGGACCAAAGGCTCGCGGGTTCGAGTCCTGCCTTGGGCGTGGTTGTTTGTCCATTATCTCTTTAATGTATGTGTAGCCGCGGGTGGCCTCGCGTTCTACCGAGCCTGGATCAGAGGAACCCGCAAGAGTGTTGATCGCGTTTGGTCGAATATGCGTCCCAACTTGACGTAAATGTTAATGACATTGCGCTGGATAAAAGCCATAGGAAAGGATGTGTTCGGCTGGACAATAGCCCTAGCGTTATCCTATATCCATTTTCTTAAACCGTATATGGCAGTACTGTAAGGTACAAATACTTTCTCCTGAACTTCTAACTTTATTCTGAAATATATTACGTAATAAACGCTCTTCACGAATGAAAAATTATCTCTCTTTTGGTTTTCAGGTAAAATTAATAAAAAAGGAACTGAACTTGTTACAATTATTTACACTTGCATGCTCTTCATAATGAATAAAGCACACTTGCAATACATGCAGACAAGACGGTTGCTGTTTTCTTGTTTTTAGGCATGAGAAATACGGATCTTGAAATTGATAATTTTCTATTTGAGTCTCTAATATCTTACAATATCTAACATCCTATAGTCTTACCTTCAATATTTAAAAGAAGTGTTGGTGTAGTTTTATAAAAAATCTCTCGGTATTAGAGTAAATACGATAATGTATTCAGATAATGCATAACCTAAGAAATTATTGGGAAACAACTTAATACAAAGCTCCAAAACAATGTTATGCTGTATTATTGTAACTATAAAAAACGAGCTACGTGGAAATTTAAAATAGTACAGTAGTAATGAATTAAAATGAAGTAACATTAGGAATGTTAGCAGGGGAAACCATTTCAAACAACCAATTTACAACTTTGCAATTTATTTCTGGATTTTGCATACCTATTCCCGTTAGCTCAGAAGAAATTTTTTAAAGGTTATATTGAATTATTGCAGTATTTTGCATTGTAATATTTTCTGGTTATTACACGTCCTTGCCAATGCTATTAAGATTAAATGGAGAAATTGCTGTTGAATTAAATAAAGAAATTGTTGGGATAGGACAAAAAGAATTCAAGGAATCTTATTTAATATACAAAATACAATGAGAGAAGTAGGATGGAAGTAGATACGTCCATTTTTTAAAGCTTGTAATAAAGAAACTGTGAAACATTATTCCCCATTTAAAAACGAATATGTAATTTGTTTCGTAGTACTCACGTGTGTGACTAGACGTTAAATAATTGTATTGAAGACTATGAATGTTATTGACTATTATTGTGTATGAACGTTACATATGAATGTTGTACATGGAGGTTACTGTATATGAATTCATGTTATATGAATATTATTGTAATAAAGACTATTGTATTGAAGATGTTGCCCGTCAAGATCCAAACAGATCACACCGTGCTACGTTCTGGGATCCGCGATTTGGTCGGCGCAAACAAGGACGAGAACAGAAGAGGTGGTCCGATGTGTTCAAGAAAGAAGTGGGTGTAAAGTGGTCTCAAGTAGCGAAAGACAGACAAATTAGTGAGATACTTAAAATCAATGTGCAAAACCTTTGATATGAAGTATAGGTGTACCAACTCACATCCTCGCAACTGCAAGAGGCCTCAAGGAACCCATAGGCTTAAATAAATAAATAAATAAATTGAAGACTTTCGCATTCTGAATTTTTAAAGAATGTCAAAAGTTGTCTTCTTTAAATGACTGTACCAACATCACCATAATCCAGAAGAGGAAAAAAAATATTTTACTAGGATTTTTTGGTTTTCGTTGGGAGACAAGTCAGTGCAGAAGATAAGTGACAAATTTAATAAAACAGTCGATTTTTTTGTTCAGTGAAGAAAGATGATTGGAAAGTAGTCATTTGAAATTAGTAAATATTTTTACTGGTAAAAAAATTCTTGAAAATAGTTGAAAATAAATTGAGTCGTGCATTTTGCAACAAATATCTCGAACATGATGTTCCCAGTTTGGGAATTTATCGATGGTCAAATAGAGTGATTTTTCTTTAGAATAGAAAGGCACATTACTGTTTGAACTAATACTTAAAGAATATTATATTTTTCCATCGACCCTCAATTAATGTTAATATTTGTTTTGTTAATGTATTTAATAATTACAGATTTTCCCTATTTAACTTCAAATGAATGCTTTAAAAATGTTCATTGAATTGTATAAATCAATGAAAAGAATTTTGTCACCTTCAATCAAATTGAGTTAATTGAATATAGTGTGGCAAAATAGAATGTGTTTTTTACACTTCAGTAATTTCAGCATTCGTCCTTCTCTCGATATATTCGCTGTCTTCATCTTTATTGAAATTAACCCAAACAAAACCATCTTGAATTTAAGAAACATTTGATTACATGACTTTAAATTAATAAAATTTATAACACAATTATGACTTTTTTTTCTGATCTCTACCTAATATCTCTTCAAAAATTGAAACCAAATAAATTGCGAACTTCATTAATAGTTCTGGAACCTCTTGTGGAAAAAATACTAAAGATTCTCTGCCGCTCAAATAGGGAAAGAACTTCAGAGAAACACGCTTTATACTTGGTGAAACTTGTACAATTTCTAGCCAATATCTGTTAGCATCAACGAATAAAACTTTTAATGCACGTCGTTTGGTAATTCATGAGAATTAATTCTTGTTATTATTATTATTATTATTATATTATTATTATTATTATTATTATTATTCCACTACATCACGACTAAAGATGTTATGAGTCGGCTGAATATAAAATCTACTCCAGGTTGCAACCAGCTACCTAAGGAGCAGATCTAGGGACTATCGGTGCCTCTACAATACTTTGCGCAAAATGTGGGCTGTTCCAAATAAAGCAATTTCTTGCACTTCCCAGTCTTTTGAATTACCTGGGAGTTTAGACAAGTTCTTACTCAAATTTTGCGGAACAAATCCCAGAGCTCCGATAACTATCGGGACGACCTGTGCTTTTACGCCCCACATTCGGCTGATCTCGATTTCCAAACTCTTGTATTTAAGACGTTTCTCTGCCTCCTTGGTAACGACGTTTTGATCGCAAGGTACAGCAACATCGACAAGTAAACACGATTTTTTCTCCAAATCCCGGATAACTATATCCGGTTTGTTTGCCGCTATCGTGCGATCAGTTTGAATTTGTTGGTCGTACAATATCGTACACAATCCAACAGACGTCACCGGTTTCGGTGAGTGTTCGTACCACTTGGGGCATGTGTTTGGAACTTCGAGGGCGGTACAGATCTGCCAGTGGAGGTAGCTACACACCCTGTCGTGTCTTTTCAAGTATTCGGTCTTTGCTAGGATTGGACAAGCTGAGACAATATGATCAATGGTTTCTACTTGTTCCTGGCAAATGCGGCATTTATCATCTTGGGAAATTTTGAGAACCGCTTTATCATAATGTCGTGTTCTCAAGGCCTGATCTTGGGCAGCTATTACAAGTGCTTCCGATTCTGGCTTCATTCTTCCCCTTTTAAGCCACATAAATGATTGATCTTTATTGATCTGCACCTTGTCCATTCTTTTTAGGTATTGTCCGTGGAGTGGTTTGTCTCTCCACGATTTCTTTAACATTTTTTGTGTCTCACATTTCATGTTTAGTAGCATCAGAAGTTCAGTGTCTGTGTCATTCTGACGTGTCTTGCATAGTTTTCTTCGCAATGCTTCTTGCTACACTAACAATGCCTCTGTTTCCCATTCTTCGGTCAGATTTCATGACCTGCCTCATTAGAGGGTCATCTTGATGGCTGACTACATACTATTATTATTAATTTTATTATTATTATTAGCAATGAAGGAAAGAGATCTTCAAGAGGAAGATTGGTAAGATCGAAGACGTGGCGACTAGGATGCAAGAAGCGGCGTCAGCGTAAAGAACCTCGCTATAACTACTACTACTACTACTTACTATTATTATTATTATTATTATCATCTCATCATCATCATCATCATCATCATCATCATTGTCATCATCGTTTTTACGACTCGTCTTCGATTGTCTTCCGTTAAATAAATAAATTCACATCTGTTCCTACTTTTGGATAGTAAGAAAATTATAATACGTTCTGATCTAAGAAGCAAATTATGGATTTGTTTTCCTAATATATCATAAAACAAAATTCCGGTTTATTCTGCACCACTCAAGAGTTTTTCACGACATGTCAGTGCAAAATTCTATGCGCTTCTTCTTCAGATATTATTTTGACTTCGCATTCAGTTTTCAAATAAGAAGTTTTGTAAGTTTCCAGTGACATTTCACAAAACACTCAATAGTGAATAATGTACCAATCTATGTTCTTGTGATATGCACACTGATGAGAAGTGTACATTTTTTGGAGACAATAGTGCACAGAAGCACGTTTACTGAAGTTTCCTTCGCGTTGTTTAGCTTTGACTCGTCTAATACTTATTACTATGCATAAACATTATATTTAGAAACAACATTTTATAATATTTTTGATTGACTAATTATAGATGGGGTGTGTTGACCTTATACAAAGTGGCATTAACGCTGTTATTATTACTGCATTTTATTTGGACTTCACATTCTAATTTTCATACGTCCCGAGTTAAATCCAGGTGTTTACGAAATAAAATAATTTTTTAAAAATAATATCCATTAAATCAGATTAATTTACATATATTTGTTTATGATCAGTTCCAAACAAATATAAATATTTTTAAATATTACGAAAACACTAATAGAGAGTTAAATCTACTCCACTATGAATGTATCCTGTGTATTTTTATTTATATTTTAAACACCGTATTTATACTTTTAAAAATAACAGAATAGTAGACTTCTTTCAATATTTACTTTCTTTCAAAACGTATTTTAGAAGTTATTTTATGATAGTGAAGATTTTAAAGTGACGTTTACGTATTGTGTAATAACATTTCGATTTCTGAACTACGTACTAACGTACTAAAATGGTTATGAATGAATGTCTTAGTTTTACAAATGTACGGGGTCAGGAACAAAATGCTTGACCGGTTAACACGTCTATCGAACAGTATATCCATGCATCTACATTACTATTCATAATACCGAGGCAATCGAAATCAAAGAATACATTACTAAATCTTTTCGTTTGCAAACTATATTACTTGTCTGTATTGTCAAAATCACAGTGACAGTTTCCAGTTATAATTGTAAGAACAAGTACAAGAAGTTTTTATACGCCTAAAATGTAATTAAACAATTTGTTTATTGCGCTAAACGTCAGTATAACAATTAGTTGTATTTTATTTATCTTTCTCGTGTCTATTTCAAACCTGAATTTTCATGTCACATTAAAAAACAGTTTGTCAACTGCAACAGATAGCGTAACACTATAAGAATCTTAGAAAATATAATGACTACACGAGTGTTCACATTGTCACACTCACAATTACTTTATTTCATACCAAACAGTTTTTGGATCACCAAAGTTGACCTATGTTTCAAATGGAGGAATCAACATATACATTGGGTTTATGCAGGAAGGTTTGCTTTGCATATTTATGTTCTCAAAACTGTTTCCATATACTTTGGGTTCAGAAACATGCTTTATTTTATATAACACTCTAAAAAACTTAAGCATAGTACAAAGAATCAAGATCATAATAGGGTTTGCGTATTTACGTGTATGACTGCAATAGTTTTTAGGTAAATTCTTGATAAATACTTTCTGCTCTGTTTATAAACCATAGGTAAGTAAACATATTTCATCATTTTCTTTCGACGTTCATTTATTAAAAGAAGTTCTACTGTTGGTAATATCAACAAGAGGTGACAAAGAGCACATGCGTGGTTAAAAGACAATTTACTTCAAATTAGATCCTAAGTGCTGATATTACTGGCGGTTTTTTCTTTTGAATGAAGAGTTCCGAGTGAATTTTAGTTTGTAAAATTTCTGTCCACCGAATTGAAAAGAATTCATATTCCATCCTTGATGTTTCGAACACGTTAAGGAACTTTGCCTTCAAATAATGTTAAAAGGTAAATATTACCCACTCTTTCATGTAGCGTGAGATTTGTTAAATGCATCGCGAGCTTATTGGGCAATTTTGTACTGTTAATAGTCTTCTTTACTGCGAGATAATATTATTTTAATAGTTTCTGCACATAATTTGTTTTATATATTGCAAGAAATACAGTGTAAGAGTGACATCGACTTTGGTAGCATGAAGGCAAGACATATAATTAAAATGATTTCCTAGACAAAATATAAGACGTTATATGGTTGCCATAATACAGTTATGAGTTGCAATTACAAGAAAACACAATAAATAGATAGGAAATCAACTTTCAGTTTCATTTAATCATTTTGTTCCCTTTCGGTAGAAAACACGATTTCTTTCTACGTGAGTGTCGACGATCGTCCCCCAAAATAAAGAAATGTTATTAAAAATTTGTTTTATCCTTCAGGATTCCATTTATTGTGTAATACATGAATAGTTTTATTTTTCTCATCGTCGGGGTCGAAGCAAGATATATCATTCTTGTGTAGCAGACAGAGCTGAGCTTGTTCAATTATTTTATTATTAAACATACAGGACAGGTACCGTGATACAATCGTTTAAGTGTTTTGATTGAAACATATGAATTAAGTACAGTTATTTCTAGGTGAAGTCAAGCCTAATTTCTTCGCACAATTCATTAGCGTTGCAAACATCCTGAAAACATTGATGTTCGCCGCTACGTAAATGTTGCGCGAATTTCATATCTTTTTAATTATCTCAATCTTTCAATTATCTCAGTCTTATTTCTTTTTAATTATCTCAGTATTTAGTAATTATCTCAGTCTTTTCTCATATGTAAGAAACATATTAATATATGCTCTAAATACATACTGCTTAACGATGGGCAAAAGGGGTAGGATATTTTCGTTCGCAGATGTTAAAGCCTTGTTGGTCATTCATTTTAGGTGAAGCTATCATAGATAAATCCCATAATAATGTAACATTTTCACATCGGAAATATAAGATATTAAAATAAGTGGCCAATATTACTGAACAATGGATCTACATGAGAGGAAAAATATTAATTTGATCAAATAAGGACTACTACTCCTTACCGTTTATGATATTAACGAAATAAATGACAAATATAACTCTTTAACACAATCTAACACATATTTCTCTGCCAATCAATAGTAAATCGTTATAGTAATTCACGATTTCTTAACAAACATTTTGCAGAAGAGGGTTTGTGTATTTTATAAGTGTTTTGAAAACTACTTGTAAAAAGGCCTAACCATAACATGTGACATCAATTATTACTTGAATTACATTTTTCTAAGCCTACCAGTTTTTCGAAAAAAAACGTTTTGTTAAATCATGTGTTACACCTTCAATGCCGTTCCAATTAGTACTCTAAAGATATATATTTCTTGTTTCTTTTGAACCATATACACAATTGTTGTGTCAGTTCTGCTCGCACGTGGTGAACAAAAGAAATAAAAACATTGATGAAAACAATAAAAATTGCGGACACTAATTGTCGTATTTACTTCACAAGTAGTACCTAAGATTTGAAACCGTTCGTTGTTATTCGAAAGTAATGCATTTTTCCTTTACGAATGAATAGTCTTATCTCAATACTTTCACGCTCTATTTCTTCATGGAGATTTATGTAAGAGAGTAACTGTGCATCATGAATCAAGAATGTACGCATTTATCCAACAAATACTTGTATTAACAAAGTTTTAAAAAAACCTTGCCCATCATTTTATGAAGATGAAATACCCCAATTCTATAATATAGTGATGCACAAGTACATGACGAGAAAGAAATATGTCAAAAACCAG
>JAHLJT010008446.1:56606386-56659319 GCA_031308135.1 Acheta domesticus
CAATATCCAACCAAACTTTGAATTACATTTCCATGATATGCATTCAATTCACCGAGAAATTTGCAATACAGTTTACTCTAAATAAAATTATTTAACTTCAAAACATTCAATGAAAAGAAAAAAACTGTCAATGACTTGTAATAATCCATTGTTTACGTATATTTTGTAACAGTTTAAATTCCAATAACTTGACGTTAGACTATTTTGTAAAGTCGTATTTAGCCACACAAAAATTAAATTCCAGCGTCCATGTAGCATCTTAGCAGTTTTTTTATCTGAATATTCGATCATGTTTTTGTCTTGACAACAGTAATAATAACGTAAGAATCCTTGATGCTCATTTTGGTTTTCCTTTCTAATGAGAAAGCAGAAAGAAGAATGTTTTTCTCTTCAAATATTATTGTAGATGTCCTTAATAAATGTAGTTTATTTTCGTTACTTCTACGAATGACTTGTATTCATTGTGCTGTTCTTTCAAACCCAACTCTCTAACCAAGCAAACGTACTCAAATTACCACGCCCACGCACCTCAAATTCCATTGGAAGAATTTTTTGATTGGATATAAATATCAGAAGGGTTACAATGAGAACAACAGTGCCTTTATTTGGTCTAGAATAATTCAAATGTGTGAATGTTCAGAACATTCACACAAATATATTTTTTTCTACCTGCACATACCGTCAGTACATTAAACATTCGTGCACTAGAGGTTTTCCTAATTATTTATGAATAAGAAGAACATTTTAGCATAAATCCGCATTAATTAATGACATTTGTAATGTTTTCAATGTTCATTGATCTCTTTCGAGGACTCTACAAAACTCACGTAAACCAACAATGATTGTTGCGACATTGCTATTAAACACTGATCTAAATATTACGTAAACTATACAGTCAATATAATTTATTAATGTATTATGTTGGTTTACGTAAATATCACAATATAGTAAATCGAGCGTCGAATGGTGTGTAGTACTCTACCGTACATAATACAGAAATGAGTATGTTTTATCAATATTATACTCCGTTGCTTGTGATTTGTAAACCTACCGATATAAGAATAAATGTGTTAAATTCTATTTATTTCCTGCGTTATTGATTAACTCGTGGTTTTCTTATTGATGTGTACTTTAGCACAATTCATTATTTCACAAGAAATAATTTTCAAATGACTATGCTCAAATGAAATACATTTAACCATAAGTGTAATACCTTACATATAACCGAGTGAAGTATTAAAATATTTTTCATACTATTTGAAAGAATGTTTTGTGAGAGACAGACACAGGACGCATACGTTTTCAAGGCAGATAGGTTACCTAAATTGGTATACTATCCTTTTGCAAAATGGGATAAAATCTAGTGTCAATTTGAACACAATTTATACATTGAGAAAGTTTATTTATTCTTCATAAATTTTAAAAATGTTCTCTTCCACTAATTAATGTACTAATAGATAATCAATATTCAAAGATCTTTTTGATCATTTCAACGCATTTAAAGAAAATTCTATACTTGAAAATTCCTCAGTTAAAACGCAGTTCATTTTTACACTTTTATAATTATATTACATTTCATTTTATCATACTAATAGAAGACATTCATAACAGAAAATTCATGTATATTAATTTATTTTAGCCACTAGCCAGAGAATATTCGAAATCTTCCGATTCTGTTTTTCATTATTTTTCATTTTCTCTGACCTCAAATCTAACGATTTGCATATGTCGCCAGAAAAAACGTGTTCAGCACCTTCATTGAACGGCACTCTCAGAGAAAGGTTTGCTTAAGTGAAAAACATGTCAAAAATATTGCGATTTTGAAGAGAGATTCATTACAAATTTCCAAAAGTTCCTCATAAATCTTTTGTGAACAAACATCGTATAATGAATGTCGAGAAAATTAATTTATGAGTTTTTTCAATAACTCTGCGACTCTGTAATCATATTGTAGAGAAATTAATTGCTATTTACTCCATTATTTAATAAACATTCTGTTGTAGCTGAAGGAGTAGTTTCTACGCCTTAATAAATTAAGCCTTTTAATCACTAAATAGACTTACTAATACTGGAAGTTAAAATAACATTCAAACGATGGTTATTTATTTTCATTTAACAAAATAAGCTTCTACATCATGCAATGTTAAAATAATTTTGTCTGTTCCAGAAATGCCTCTTCGTATTGTAGAATTCTCCAGTTCAGAGAATGTACTGAAAAGAACCAAGAATATCAGAGCGTAAGTACACAAAGTTTTGCAGTTCAGTTTTCCTTTTTAGCGTGCTCTAAAACCGTATGGAAATAACATCAATTAACAGTTAAGGTATATTTATCTCGCAATGAAATACTGAATTATGAAAGTTAATATAAATTGACTTGAAAAAGAATTGGAAAGCAAAATACTTTCAAAATGAATAATTATTTTTGTAGTTTTTATATAACATTTTTTCCTGAATATATATCTTATATCTAGTGTAGGAAACAAAACTCATTGAAATATCCGCACGCTAACTTCAAGTTGCCTTGGTCATATATTTGTCTCAGTTATTCTCCTGCATTCTATATAGAGTACATTGAAAAAGAAGTCTCTAGATTAAGTAATGAAACAGTTGTACAGATTCGAAAAAAACTTGCGCAGTTTTCGAAATTTCATAGACTAATAAAATTGTATTAGTAAGTCCATATTCTTTTATTAACCTTAACATTACTAGGCGCATCGTAAACTCACCGATTGGTTTTTGTGTTTATTTTTCCTAAGAAGCTGTACATCAGATTTGGTTTCTGTCGTTTCTGATGATTTTCATCCAAAATATGACACAAATATCACAAGTGTTATAATATGTGAAATTACAGCGTCTTTAGCTCTGAATGAAAAAATGCGGACTATTTCCTTGATATTGAACATTGAGAATATATTTTGAAACTTTTGTAGTATATTTTTGTATCATATGGTTTAATACTTCAATATGTAATGAAGATGTATAGGTCTTTTTGACATACAAAATTTATAGATTTTTTTATTTAATACAAATATTGATGCCAAAATATCAATTATTTTTATTTGAAGATCCAGAAATTGAAGATTTTTGTTTATGTGAATGCAAATGTGTATTATTAGTTATGTTAATTTTTTTTATTTATCAAAATCTAAAATATAAAAAGAATCAAAATTGATGGGCTCCACCCCATCCGGTAATGTACAGTAACTTTTCTAGTTCGAAATTGTTAGACTCAAAACAAAAAATGAAGAAACAATTTTTTAAAGTCATTTTTCAATAAAATATGTAAAATGACCTACGGTCTTTACGTGAAACATCCCTAATACAATTTCCGTTTCAGATTGTTCCTTGAGCTTGTATAAATCCATCACGAAGTATCCATTATCAAAAAAATCCTATTAAGGATTAAATGCAAGGGTTTTAAAAATGGAAAAATGAGATTCGAAAAGTTTCAGCTAGTTCGAAAAATAGGAAGGTCTGCCTCATCAGCACTTAATCATTTTAAAAAATGATATTTTTTTCTACCTATCTAGTATTTTTGTGAATAAAATGACGATTGCTTCTTCTAGAATTCTTTTTTTGTATTTTGTAGAGATGGTTTCTCTCTTCTAACTTTATTCGATCAATTTATTAACAAAAGTATATGTCGAGAGATACATGGAATTTTCATTAAACGGACGTAGAAAGACAGTAGCAGGATGAGAGGGGTACGTATCGATTTTTTCAGATTTTTCATATTGGCGCGTCATATTGAAAAAATTAAGAATTCTATTTTCCGTCATTTATACAACTCGTAATAACTTAATCACTTATCTAGAAAAAATACTTTTCAGGATGAAAATTATATCATTATACAATACAAAAACATTGCGCATTATTTTTGGCGCAAAATTCGAATTTTCAAAAAATAAATTTAAAAACAATAATTTTTATCATGTTTTTGTGTCCTGCTTTGATGTTAAAAATTAAAACTTATTTGAAATGATTTTGACTCAAATGCAATTTCTATTTTTTTCTTTTACTATTATTATTATTATTATTATTATTATTATTATTATTATTATTATTATTATTATTATGCTGAGTCGGCTGAATATAAAATTTACTCCAGGTTGCAACCAGCTACCTAAGGAGCAGATCCGGTGACTATCAGTGCCTCTACACTACTTCACGCAATATGTGAGCTGTTCCAAATAAAGCAATTTCTTGCACTTCCCAGGCTTTGGAATTACCAGGGAGTTTAGACAAGTTCTTACTCAAATTTTGCGGGACAAATCCCAGAGCTCCGATAACTATCGGGACGACCAGTGCTTTTACGCCCCACATTCGGCTGATCTCGATTTCCAAACTCTTGTATTTAAGACGTTTCTCTGCCTCCTTGATAACGACGTTTTGATCACAAGGTACAGCAACATCGATAAGTAAACACGATTTTTTCGCCAAATCCCGGATAACTATATCCGGTTTGTTTGCCGATATCGTGCGATCAGTTTGAATTTGTTGATCGTACAATATCGTACACAATCCAACAGACGTCACCGGTTTTGGTGAGTGTTCGTACCACTTGGGGCATGTGTTTCGAACTTGGAGGGCGGTACAGATCTACCAGTGGAGGTAGCTACACACCCTGTCATGTCTTTTCAGGTATTCCATCTTTGCTAGGATTGGACAAGCTGAGACAATATGATCAATGGTTTCTACTTGCTCCTGGCAAATGCGGCATTTATCATCTTGGGAAATTTTAAGAACCGCTTTATCATAATGCCGTGTTCTCAACGCCTGATCTTGGGCAGCTATTACAAGTGCTTCCGATTCTAGCTTCATTCTTCCCCTTTTAAGCCACATAAATGATTGATCTTTATTGATCTGCCCCTTTTCCATTCTTTTTAGGTATTGTCAGTGGAGTGGTTTGTCTCTCCACGATTTCTTTAACATTTTTTGTGTCTCACACTTCATGTTTAGCAGCATCAGAAGTTCAGTGTCTGTGTTATTCGATGTGTCTTGCCTAGTTTTCTTCGCAATGATCCTTGCTACACTAACAATCCCTCTGTTTCCCATTCTTCGGTCAGATTTCATGACCTGCCTCATTAGAGTGTCATCTTGATGGCTAACTACATACTTCCCCAACCCGACTATTGCGTTGTGCCAGGAGGCCTCAATTTGTCTGAGGCCTCATCCTCCTTCCTTACGTGACACATGAAGTCTATGTATATCAGCTCGAGGGTGGGAAACATGATGAAATGTTAGCAGTTTTCTGGTTTTTCGATCCATGGTGCGAATTTTTTGCTCAGACCAATCCACTAGTCCAAAACTGTATTCGGCTACAAGTACCGCCAAACTACCTATGGCAGATATTTTATTCCTGGAATTCAGAGCGGACTGCAGGACCAGTCTCACTCTCCTATAATACTCCCTACGAATTCTCTCTTTCATTGTGTCGTTCGAGATGGTTTCACATTCTTCAATGCCCAGATATTTGTAAGTTTTACCTGGCTCAAGATCGTGAATCACAGTGTGCGTATCAATTTCAATGTTCTCAGACGTTGTGAGTTTCCCTCTTTTTAAATTGATTTTTGCACACTTGTCAAGACCAAACTTCATGCAGATGTCATTGTTAAAGTCATTCACGACAGACAGCATTTGGGAGAGAATCGCTTCATTCTTAGCAAACACTTTAAGATCATCCATGTAAAACAAATTATAATAATAATAATAATTATTATTATTATTATTAAATTAAAATATACAATTTTGCTATTTTTGCGGAAATAATTAATAATTTTGATCACATTGAGAAATAAAGTTTAACGTCACTTAAAAATCATATTGAATCGTATTTAATTTATTTTTCTTCGCTATCGTCATCTATGGCCGGCGTAATTTCATCAGTATCAAAAATATGACACAAGTTTTCAGCTGGTTTAATTTTGCGTGTCAGATACCTAGCATATGACAAATAGTATTCAACTATCGTACCTGTGCAAGAACTCTCGCATGCTATTCCCCACTATCTTCCTGATTTTTCCATTTCCATATTAAGCCTGTAATATATATTTTTCTTCAAGACCCTCTTGTCCTTCACTTGTTCTATATGTTACCTTGGAATAGATAACAATATAATACACCCTTGTCAATACAAACCATTCTTATGTAACATCTTTATCGAGCAAAGAGGTACACCCGTGTAATTCAATCACACAGAATACCAAGTAATTAGTAATTTGACATACAGTTGCAGATTCTACAGGCTCTGAACAGGTGGGGTAGAAACGAGAAGCGTCGAACCAGCAAACATGTAGTAGAATGGTCAAAAACTCATCCTGTAGATTACAATGTGGGGAACGTTTTTAAGACCCTAGCACGCTCCACTCCAGTTAGTTATTTAACGGTATAGATTTAAAAAATTCTGACATGCGTTGCGGTTTGCATTTTACATGAATATTTCGATGTGTTTTTGAAACAAATTCTCCATATTTTAAAGTTAAAGTGCAATTTGTCACCTGTCCGTGAAACTATCTTTCATTAGAGACCTCATTTATAAAAATTGGTAGCGTGTGAAAGTCGCAAAAGTAAGGTATATTACTGAAATACTATAGGAGACGATTCTTGCGAAGTGAGAACAACAACCAATAGCTCGTCTGCCATTAGTGCAATCACATGCATATCGTAAGATTCCAGATATTCTCAATGTATGCTGTTTATTATCAGTGAAACATTTATGTTTTTTTTTGTGTCGCGATTCTTCTTCGAGTTTTACAATTTTTTTCCTGTAAAAAGCTAAGATGAATATTGTGATCTTCATCTAACATTTTCGCTAAATACGATATAGCTTGAGACAATTGATAAAAGTGCCCGTGGAAAAAAATAAATTGGTTTTAACTAATTTCTGGAAAGTCAGTATGATTATCGTATGTCATGTTTTTTTAAATGATAGTTTTACGTTCCCAATTTGCATTTTCAATTTCCTCTGCAAGAGTATTTTGAAACTCTTTCCTGACATTCAGCTGGTTGATGATTTCTTCCACCATGCCTTGTCGGAATTGAAACGTTCTCCAAAAGCGTTATTAAGAAAACATTCAATCTTACAGAATAATCCCGCTTTTGATAAAAGGCTATTTTCGAGTTGACTATGTAACAGTCTACATTTTTTACCCAATACGCTATGGATATATACCACCGATATTTTTGAGAGGTAAAATGATATGATTTTCATCTTGAAAAGTTTTTTTTCTGTAGAAAATTTATTACTTATTATGAGTTATATGCGTATAAACGACGAAAAAAGTTCTTAATTTTGTTTCAAAATGACACACCAAAAAGAAAAATCTGAAAAACTTCAGTAGTCAATAACTGCTTAATACCAATTTCCAGGATTTTTTTGGAGTCGTCATCCCGGAAATAAACATAGAAAAATACCGAATATTATTTTAATAAATTAAAAAAAATAATTTCCCGCCACCTTTTTTTTTGAAAAAGCTGTCCATGATACGTTTAGACGACAACTATATCTCATAATGTTTTCTGAATTTTATTTCCAAGTAATAATATGAAAAAATAAAAGACAATATTCGTATTTTTCTGATGTTTTACAAATAATCAGGCTGTCGTTCCGAGACTTGGGGAAAATGACTTTCAAAATAACACTAAACATGCCCTCTATTTAAAATTGAACTAATCTTGGGTGCATATTTACCCTCTATCCTGCTACAGCATTTGCATTTATGTGGTATTTTAAAAAATTATACACTTTTTGTACTTGTTTAGCATCAAATACTTTAAATAAGATGCCTTTTAATTATATTAGCAACCAAGTCAGTGACAAGAATTTGGATAGATGGAGGGATGAAGAAAATATTGAGATAGGATTCAATTATTTTTTGTAATCAAACCATAATTAATAATAACGATATAGGAAAGCGTTCTTTTGTAATTCTGTAGAGAATGTGTCTAGCTTTCATTTTCATCCTGACTAATTAACATTTTGATCTGAAGTTATTGTGGTTTTACATGAACGACATGATAACTTTACCTCCATGATACGAATAGAGTAGTCAGTTTCGGGACGCCGACCCCAGACCTTTGCATCAAGGAAAGATCCGCTGAAGTTACAAGCCATAAGATCCGCTGACATAAATTTATAAAAAAAGTATACATTAAAAATTCGAAAATTTACCTCTATAAGGTGTTGTCTTGCATTGGAATGAGAAATTCCTCTCATATGTAATGAATGATGAAAGTGTAGAGATGTTGGCGGTTTTGTTAAGTTGTAGTAATGTACAGCACTTAATAGAATTTTTTCAGTTGCAAAATAATAAGAATTTAATGAAGCCAAATCTGGTGTTTCGAAAGTGAAGAAATGGGGCAGAAAGAAAAGATAACCGATGTATATTGATATAACTCTTTCAACACTGGTCTTTTGAGATGAATCTGTTTTTGTTTGAAAACATATTTGCAAAGATAATTATATTTGGCACGTTCCGTATTTCAGGAATAATATTGAAAGTAGTTTTTTGTTTAAAACGTGTTCAAAAACTATCCCTCAATCTGAAATTTTTCAAAAGATTTCAAAAAGTGATTTACAATTGGCAGAAACTATTACACTTGGTTTGATGATGAACCCGTCAAATTGAAAATAAATGTAAATGGCATAAAACGGATCTATCGTTTTCTTACACCGCAGCTTTAGACCTGAAAATAATATAAAGAATTTTTGCTTCTGTATTTTATATTTTTAGTTTGTTTTGCGCAAGAAAACTTTCCTTTCAGAGCGTCAGGTGTCATGCATCACGCAAGGTAGGGGGGCAAAATCTGTTTTATCCTTAAGGATTTTCATGTTGCATCAATTTTCTTTACGAGGCTCTGTGACAGATGTCATCGAAAATATTTATTCATATTTAATGTGTCTGACCAAATTTCTTTTATTGCATCTAAAGCTGCATTGGCCCCCAATCAAGATTTACAATTATTTAAAATCTGAATTAGTCCAAATTATTAAAGAAAATGATTGAGACATTTAAATGGTAGAATTGTCTAAGCTTTTAAGGCATATGTGATATTTGATTTCGATTTTTTGTGATGAAACAGACAAAAAATAAATTAAAACACGGCTCCACTTATTGAATTATTAACACTTGCGCCACCCACTCATTGGAATATTGTAAAAATTTAGATATGGTGTATGTATATGGTGTATTTGTCACGATGAAGTAAACACGAATTTGCAATCGTATATCGTGTATTGGCAAATACGCGGCCCTCAGAGGATAGTTGCCCAATTTGGACTAATTTTTATTTTAGATTGTCATGATCTCAATAAAGACGCAATTAAAACAAATATATACCAAGATAATCTACGATTTTGTACTTTCATAATAAAATATAATATTGTAATTTCATTGTTTCTAGTAAAGAATAAAAACACTGAAAATGTGCAATAGGTTAAAGTCGGGAGAGCGGTTGCCCAGTTTGTTCTCGTAGTATCCTATGTAGGGCCTAAAAAACGAACGAATGATCAGGCTTATATGGAAAGAACAAGTCTGTTTACTAAAAATATAGTAATATATAATAATATAATATATTCTGGTCCATTAAGAAAATATTTTGTTGAATTCATTTACAGAAATTACATTTCTCGTAAGGAAATATAATCGACAATTCGCTCCTTAATTTAGTGATTTTTACACCTCATTTTAATGATCGAGATCATGAAGCAATCGTTTTGATATTTTAAACGGAACAAATTTAAAATATTGTTAATTAATGAAAGCACTCTACTTAAAAGAATCAATAAATATTCGCTTTATAATCGATAAGAAATTTACAGGCTATGAGAAAAAATGAATTAACATAGTAGATGTCAACATTAGATTTTATCTCTGCATCTAATCGTGATAAAGGGTATCTCCAGTTGAGATGGTAAAAATCACTAAAATGAAATTACGTATTAGTAGCAAAAGCTATGACTGAAGTTAAAATAAGAAATTTTGAAAGGTTTCTTAGTTCCCCTCCATCACAACCACTCCTCTACAGTCAAAAAGGTTCTTAATATTATTCTTTCCGTCAGCTTAACATTTTCTAATTGAAATAATATAAAAAATACGATCAAAAAATGTTTTGATAATTCCGAGCCGCCAAATTGAAAGGAAACAAAATAGCAAATTAATTTTAATACAACTTAGACCACGTTAACACACACGAAATAATCTCAAATCACCTGTTGTGAACATTTTTTAGTTGTTTTTTTTTCAAATACTGGGTCAACTTTTAAAAAATTAAAAAAGTATGTTTACTCTTTTCCGCCTTCAAATCAACTTATTACTTTAAATACACTTTGAAAATGACTGCAACAGTTTTCTAAATTTACTTTAGTATTTGTTATACATTTTATACACTATTGTAGCGCCCAGCAGTCTAATGACCTTGGAATATGGTTACAAATTATCATACGACGGGCATTCATAAAGTTCCCGGAACTCCTTTGCTCTTGCCAAGCTAGCGAAGGCAGCGTTAACATTCTTGAGGTCGAGGAGTAGGCATATTCGAACACGGGCAAAATTCGTCTGTACACGTTTCAGTGCGCAGTGGTGTCACTGCTTTGTGTCAAGTGGAGGTGAGTGATGGTACGTCAGCGTAATGGCGCAGTTCGAAGAGAGTGCGAGCATCAAATTCATGTGCGAACTGAAAAAAATAGGAGACGAGAGACGCTGTCGGTTCCATTGTAAGTTTACCTAGCACTAAATAAAACAGCAGTTTACGACTGGTGAGTCTTAAGTGTTCACCCACAACCCGGAGACGAAACTGCAGTCAACGAAGTGGCACACACCAGTGTTTCGCAATTGGCAAGGAGAGTGGTGTCAGCACTACGATTACGCGCCAAGCCATACATCGCTTGTTGTGTAGAAATTCTTCGCCAAGAACATTCCTCTCTTCCCTCAACCACCGTTTTCCTCCGGATCTCGCACCCAGTGGCTCTTGTATCTTCCCTATTCTGAAAATGGGTCTCAAAGGGAGACGTTTTGCAACCGTGGAGAACATCAAATCGAATGCGATGGCTTAACTCCGACAGGTGGCGAAAGAACCTTCTACCGTTCCTTCCAACAATGGTAGGAACGATAGAGTAAGTGTATGGGTGCGCAATGGTCATTCTTCGAAAGTTAATAGCTTACTATTGCCAAAGGTTATAACATTAACATGCTCAATCAACTTTCCGAAAACTTTTTGAACACCCCTCTTATTTTTAATGCATCGTGTAATACGTACGCATGCATACGTAATGAATCCTACAATAGGTATATAATATGTTAAGGAAAGATAACGGTTTTGAAAGTTTCTAAGAAACCATAGACTTAAAACACTGTCTATCCTACTGGTAGATAGGGAGTTGCAATCCTACATCCAAAACACTTCAGACTATTATAAGTTTAGCTAAGAATTATAAGTTTGCTGTTTAAGACATCCAAACCATATTACTTCAACACACATTCGAATCGGGCATTACTCGGAGACGATGGGTCCTAGGCCTTTTAAACCAGGTTTGCATGTCCCTTTGGACACGAGTTTTTGAGAACAAGTGAGTTCTGGCAGGTTACCGGTTTTGGGAGACGTGTAGGGGGAGACGGGGAAATGACGAGGGGGAGTTCGGGGACCGGGGAAGGATAGGTGAGGGACATGTGGAGCAATGGAGGGGGACAGGTGGGATCCGGATTATGTTCTTAGGCAAAATTGTACAAAATAAGACCTTTTTGAAAGTTCTTCTACAATTTTGCATATTTAGTAGTTCTTAGGTGCTCTCACTCGATAGCATGGGTGGTTAGAAAAGTGCAGTACAAATACGATTATGATTAATGTGAAAATTACAGGAGTTCGTATGTAATGACGTCTTAACTGACGCCCGAGAAGACGTCTATGAAAGGGACATTCCAGGCATCCGTCGATTACTGACGCTAATGTTGATCGCACGAATGTTTTATTCACCACTGATCCAGCTTTATCGAAGAGTAGATCCAACTATCAAGTAAGTTTATTCGTATATACACTCCAGAGAAAAATGCATCTTGTGGGTGCGCCCAGAATTTTCGAAACCATAGATTCTGAGCCACGACATCCTTGCATCACACAATTGCTGTTATACGTAATCACACTTTCCCTGCCATCATATAGCCCCGACCTCTTTCTTCGTGTGGCTTCTGTTTCTGAGGATGAAAATTGCATTCAAAAGACGCCGATACGACTCCTTGGAAAACAACGAAAGAACCACGGCAATAGTGCTCAGCGAGATGTAAAAAAACAACAAAAACTTCTGAGACGCCTTCGAAAAATAGGAACATTGCCGAGCTTGCTGTGTCGATATTCAAGGTTCTTATTGTGAAGAATGCTATTTGTACGATATTTTGCCGTAGGAAATGGGAATTCATTACCTAGTCCGCTTTACCATTTTATGCAGGAAATAAAATTTGAACATTTCGTTATTCAATATTGTCTTTATGTCAGAAACATGTTATGACCACATTATTCTGGGTAATTGTAGTGCAGTTTCCCTAGGTAATGTCAATGCAGTGTTTCAAGGGCCGCAATAAAAGTAGGTATGAATAGCATCTATTCACATTTATTGCAATAAAGTTGCAGATGCTAAAATCAATACTACACTCGTCCACAAATGTGACAGCAAATTTAATGTAACTTTTACCCTATTGCACACAAATATTGTCATCATTTTCAAATATCTGTTGGGAAATATTCTATTGAAATAATATATTTTGAAACTATGATGTAATGATAGATAATAATACACGAATATCATATACGTAGTATGCGTGTATAGTTACTTATTACACTGAGTTTCATACATTTATTTTTCTACTACTATTTTATGATAAACTTTACATTGAACGGTTTCATAGCAGCTGACGTGCTGTGTCAAGTCAACGCCACCTCCCGGACAAGTGTGTGTTCCACGTGGTGTGTGTTCCACGTGGAATTGGTTAAGCGTAAACATAATCCGCCTTCAAATTAGAAGCTCATGAGTTAAGTTAGAATTCAATTTATTAAATGAAGTAATCGAATTACAGTTCCTATTTTTATTTTTACCAGCGTGATAACTCAACCCCACGCAATGAGGCTTCAGTATTCTGATTTTCTTCTGAGTTTCGGGAGCAGGTGTGAGCTTGTGCGGTTTACCGTCACCGCCTCAAGGGTTATGTCAGTTCAATAACACAGCCAATTCAACAAAAGATTAATAAAACTATGACCATTGATTGATTACTTCTCAACTGTAAATTTTTCTGTGATTGGTCAAATACCTGTACTATAATGCTCCTAATAACTCTCATTATGCATCGAGAAGCAGCCATTAGATAAGAGAATTTTGTTTTATTTAGCACCAAAAACATTTAAAACCTGTGTGTAACGTGCTATGGGGAGAAGTGTATTCTGTGCTCGTTTTCTGATATTCTGGGTTCCCTACCCTAACCCATCTACAAGCTGAATTCTGAATACTTGTGAAATGTTCATTTTTGCCAAGAGTTGATAAGACAAATTCGCTCCAGTGCAATAAAAACTATTTGCAAAGGTGAATCAGCAATAGATCTTGTCTATTATTCCTCTTCGTGCCTTTCTTGAAGGAATCGTGGAGGACTTCCTGTCGTGAAAACATGGAGAACGATAATGTGAATAATTATTTCCCATAGAACTCTAATAATCGTGCACAGATAGTGAAGTAACATTTATGTCCAAAAGCAAAACAAGAAATCAATCTCATCATTCGCTCGAAGGATCAGGGACGAAAAGCCCGACCGAGATGGATGGGGGTCGCTGATCCAGAAACTAGTTTACAATCCTTGTTGCAGGTAGTTTAGAATTATACAGTTTAAATGATCATGAATACATTCTAAATCACTTAAAATCAATATTATTATCCTTTTTGATGCTCGGTATAGTCTCTAATTGTAGAGAACAGTTATTTAGCCGAAAAGATTTTACTTGGCACTTAAACGTATACAATGAGAGAAATGCATACAATGAATTATACAATGAAATAAAAAAATGTTGGTCGCTACCTATCCGTCGAATATAATAAGAAGTAATTAAAGTCATAATTTTAAAATCAAAGAAAATTATAGTATATTTTTTAAAATAGAAGCTTACCAATGAGTCATTCCATGACAAGTGGTCTAGCGTTCCTTGAGTGACCTCCTGGGATTTTCATGAAGAAATTAGCATTTTTTGCTAATGACACATATTTTAAATCTATGGATACAAGATCTTTCCTATAAATGTGAGTGAAAAATACATTATTTGAGGGCTTTCTTTAAATCATCAAATTTCCACTCAATTTTTACAGCGATGGTAAGAGTCAGAAGGTTGTAATTTCGCATTCAGAAATAATGTTATGTTGAGATATTCGGTGCGGGAAAATATTATCTATATGTGCCCTTGCAACACCTTAAAAACAAAAAATATTTTAACACGAACGTTCAGGAAATGTACCTGGAATCCACCGTCGATCCTATCATTGGTGGATCCGGATAACGGAATTGCACTGATGCGTGACTATTAAAGAAATAATTGTCTGTGGAGCCTAGTAAACACCTACTGCACTCTACACCGTAAATCCGATGGTGTTGAATATCGTTTGCATCCTGGAAAGGTGACTTGTTTTTAGGGGTACCCAAGATACAGGAGTACCAATTAAAGTGGAGTGCATCACTTGGTTCCAGTGGTGATCAACGTATAGGAGTATCCAAACGCAAATGATATCTGTACTTGGAAAACGGTGTGATAAGCTACCCGCATTATGCAAGTTCGCCGTAACTTTTTGAATTAACTTTAATTTTTACAGGTTCTTAATAATAATATTACTTATATTGTGTAATTCAAAATCAGCTTGACTTTTACTAGAAGTGTAGAATTTATACCTGCCCTAACTACTTCCTGGTATTCGCCTCTGTCACAATCTCTGACAAGAAGTAAAAACTCCGGATTTGAAAAACGCCCAGTAATGGACTCCCTTACATGGAAAATGGAATAAAGTAAAACACAATAAAAATAATACAAAATAATGTGATATAACATAATAAATACAGTGGTATGTTACGTGCATAACATCAACTAATTCTTAGGTTAGGAATTACCTAGGTCTGTTTTATCAAGAACATAAAGATATATTTATATATACCGCAATACACCCTATACCAATATACACAATGCAAATACAATTGTCCACATAATACTTCATCCTGTTGGTTATAATGTTTTTAAATACGATTTAAATATCTCTTATAAATATATTTTAAATATATGAATCATTCCTCATGTTTATTATCATTTTTCAACATTTATGTGGCCTAGCCTTTATTTCATTGCCAAATTCTTATATCGGTAGATGTGCTTCATCCGAATATAAACGCTTCACTACATAGAAAATAGAATGACCTACGTCTGAGAAGTTACATATAATGATATCACATGAGCAGGAGGGAGGAAGTTGTATTTCGTTTCGAAAAGTGTTGTTGCAGAAGTGTTGTAAAATAACCCGGTCTTGGTGAGGTAGAGGCTTCAAAAGGCGTCGATGTAAATTCGAAGGAAACTTGCGGGCTTGAGTGAGGCGTAGTGTTTTCACTACAGTCATGGTTGGCTTCTCATACCTTTACGTGTTGCATCTAAGCATCGTCACAATGAAAATAAATTAATCTACCATCATCATTCACCCATCATTATCAACGTACCATCCACGATACAGAGAAGGACTAAGCGGAAGCGCCATTGTGATCACTTGCAGAGGTGGGATGAGAATATGAAAGCATAAGACTGCACCAAACACATTTTGAACTTCTATTGGTTTATTGAAAGAAACAAGATAGTGAATAGTTGTCAATTCAAACGGCAAAAACTAGATAAATAATTTTAAACAATTAACTAAGAACAAATTTTAATTATCAAATCTATTGAGATGATTTTGTTAACATTTGTAAAGCTATGATAAATACTCATTTTATGGTGTATATCTACTACACAAACTTTAAATTGTAGAAGTTACTGTTTCATTAAATTACTTTTCTCTGCTATCGTTACGCCATGACACCAAAGTCTGGTCATTACATTAAGGCTCTACCAACGTAACATTAATTTAGCAGCACATAGATCCCCGCCTCCTCCTGAGGAATCCCTCAGCGTTTCTCTCGCGCATCAGGCCACAGCATCCGCCTGGCACACCGTGCTCCCGGCACCCAGCGAGGACTTGCCGGGGCTCGCAATAACCGTAAAGACGTCGGCCCACTCCGCCGCCACCCACGTCCGCCCCACGGGCGTTGACCGCCGCCACCCCCAGCCGGCAACCCTCCCGCGCACCGGCCATCCACCCGCACGGCGCGCCGCCGCCACCGCCGCCGCCGCTCGGTTTTATTACGGGCGGTCGCCACGTCCTTCGTAACCCTCCGCGCGCCGCTCCGGAGTAATGAGGAAGGGCCTAGCGGAGCGCGTAACGCATTTACGGCACGCGTAGCCTCCTCCCGCGACGCCAATAGAAGAGCTCCGAATAAACACGCGCGTGGACCGACGCAGGGCGAAGCGAAGCAGTGCCGAGCGGAGCCCCGCGGAACGGAGCGGGGCGGGGCGGGGTGAAGCAGGGCGGAGCAGGGCGGAGCGAGGCGGGGCGGGACGCACGCTGTCAAGCTCCCCGCACTCTTACCGTGTTTGATGTCCCATCGGTAAGTCATGCCCCCGAAAATGAACGGGTGGCGCGGACCCGACTCCGGCGCCGCAGCCGTCGCCGCCCGCGGGCCGGCAACTTCCTTATCAACGCACCCATATGACGGCGTAGCCGGCGCTTTGGAATGCCTCTCGCGTTCCTCCGCGCTGCGAAGAGATCGGAAATGCTGGGGGAGGAGGCGACCGGCCTTCGGAAGTGATCGCCTTTGTCGGAGAATACGTCATGGAAGCTTCCTATTACATTTCCCAATAAGGAACGTTGGAGGATAAATGACGAGAACCATCCTTAAAGGACATTCTTCCGAGAACATAAAAACACAAAAGAATGTATCCACAGGAAAATGAATAATAATCAAAATCTCATTGTTTAACATTACTATAAATTGTTTTTCTATCTCACGTACTTCTGTAGGTTAAATAAATTATTCATAAACAATTATAACAATTTCGATAAAACACATTGACAATAATACTGCTCAGACTAGATATTTTTCTTGAACTTATTTTACATAAAATACACTGAAATATTATTTTTTTGTGAAATAGTATCATTTACTTCTAAAAATAATTTATTACTTTTGAAGGCTACAAGAAAAAACAGCGTCAAGTAAGTTATATTACTTTGAAGGGTATGCGGGGTAAATAGTTCAATGAAATGTAACATAGCACAGAGTATAGCGTAAGAAGATAAATTCATATTTTGCAATATTGTGTTTTAAGAATCATTCAAATATCCATGACTTACAAGTATTGCAGTCTACCACTTAACTTTGTGTACGCTTATGTACGGTCTTCCGCATTCTTCAAGCGAATCACACTTGTAAATATATATATTGAAGATCTATGAATTGATGCCATCAATCATAAAAAATATTTTATAACATTTGTAAAACATTGGGACAAAAGAAACGCATTTCCGTGGATATTCCTATCTTTACTGGTATAAATAATCTGACTACAAACTAACAAACTTATAAAAATAAATAGTATATGAAATTAGAAGTGTTTAATGAATCACGGTAATTTATACAACTCGTATCTACGTACCTCCGATAACGTACGTAAAAATGTATGATTAGTGGAAAAAGAGAAAAGTACTTGGAGTGTTCAAAAATCGTTGGCACAATTATTTTGTCTTCACAGGAACTTTTTACTAAACAAACGAATATAGAATATATTACAGGAATTCCCTGCCAATGTGTATGCATTTTTGCCATCATTCTGCCAGCTTCCGTATTTGCGTAACAAACCATTCTTTGGTTGTATACCGGCGTCACTGTCGGACAATTTCATGAAGTTCGTCTTGGTGGTGAACTTCTTATCCCGCATGACCTCTTTCATTGCGTCGAATAGGGCGTAGTCGCTGGGAGCCAGATCCGGCGAATGTGGAAGATCTGGACCTTCATGGAAGAACCATGACTCCTCAACGATGTCCAAACACCGAACGAGCTGCACTGTATCTGGACTGTACTGTTTAACCAACTGTTCGCTCATCTCCACACGCTTGTTTCTGCGCAATGTTAGGGATATGGATCACCCATTGCGCACACGCCTTCGGCTTCTTCAAATCGTCATGGAAGATGGTGTGGAGAGTCCCCGAGAGATCATTTGTCTACTCAATTCATCAAGCGTGATTCACCTGTTCATCATCAAGTCATTGAGGCACTGAGCAATGTTTGGTTGGCGTGCAGTTGCTGGACGCCCAGTGCTTTTGCATTTCTCAACAGAGTTCCTGCCATCTTTGGACTCTGATACCCAACGAAACGTGGATATGAGACTTTGTGGTGACTTCTCGCACACGGCTACTAACATCTTGAGATTGTCTGAAACAGTCACTCCTTCCATCCAGACAAACCACACTGTCCACCGTTGCCCATATTTGTTTGCTTTCATGTTGTCTTATCGATGTCAGCTTACTGGCAAGCAGCAACAATTGCAGCAAAAATGAGATACATATAATAGCTACATGAAATGAGCTATATATAAAGCAGTTTCACCATCTTGTGGCTGTAGACAGCACATCTTCACGCCTATAACGACACACAGTTCAAAGTGATAGGAGGAATGCCAGTCAATATTGAACGAACTTAATATACAGATATTAAAGTATAAAAAAGTACCCATCTTATCAACAAGACCTTCTGGAAACTTTGAGACCAAATTTTGCAATAAAAGTTTCAAAATTGAATCAATATCGTTCTAGTTCTTTGTCAGAAATACAATTCACGTCATGAATATTTACAATTAATGTAAGAAAGATAGTGTGATTATTTCAAGTGAGGCAAGGCTACACTATTAGAAGCTAGACAAATACTACGAGAATTAAGTGGAGAAGAAAATTGCAAATTGCCCAATGGCCTAATACCTAATATCGTATTGATTTAGGGGTAAAACTAAATCTTCGTCACTATTTCATACTAAAGAATCCGCATTTCTTACAGATATATTACACTTTGCACTTTGTCAGTGTTATTTGTAGTTATTATTAAAATGCAAACAATCTGTAACAATTTCAGTTATTTTACGGAAACTTTCAAAATTATTTTAAAGAAAACATAACATCCAAGTCGATTTAGCTGTCATAAGTCGAATACTAGAAGGCATATTATAATTTTAAGTTTTTTGTTAAAATGTTTCTAAACCTAAGAACTAAACCTAAGTTTGAATTCCATAATGTAAAAGAAATGTTGCTCTTTGAAAATACTTTTGCAATTTAAAATAATATTATAGTGTGGCCGTTACAAAGTATGTAAGAAAATATGTTGTTTTAGCACCATTGATTTTATGTACATAAGGATCTCAGATGTGGTTACATGATTTCTTCAACCCTCAAGATTTTTACAGGTGAAACTTACAGATTGTTCTAGGCAAGGTAGTCCAAGCAATTGCTCCGAGTAGAAGCGCCCGGGCGCTCTTCGATCCAGGAGAGGTTGGTCCGCGAAGGGAACAGTGGACGTCGTCGTAACGGTAAACTTTGCACTACAGTGGACCGTTCCATAATAATATGAGTCTCTGATTCATCTCTTCGTTCTTAAGGTAATTCGGCTGATAAGGAAATAAATAAGCAGAAAAGTATTATCGCACGCCGCGATATGTGGAGCCTGAGGTCATCTAAAAGATAATGCTCATCAAAAGTGCGTAAATTCAAAGTAAAATGCATTCCAATACCAAATTTATTCTTCGTTTAATGACAAGGTAAGTTAGAAAAGTTATTGAAACAGAATTTGTAGCTTTAACTCACTGAAGAATATACAGAAAATATTTTTAAGAACTGTGTGTTTCATCGGAATCTATTTATCATACTACTTCAAATGAAATAATCTTCATTAGACACTGAGCAGCTTTGCCAATAGTACAATATATATTTTAAGTCCGCAACATTGAGATTCTTAGTCACGCTTTTGAAAATTTGAGGAGAGAGAAATATTGCTCGCAATTATGTGTCGATGCAAACGAAAACGAACAAAACCCTAGATTTCGGTTCTGAAGTAATTGAAGCCTAAAAACAAGACTTAAAATGATTGTAAAAGTAACATTCAAATATTTGCTTTACATGCGCTTAAATCTACGACAAATTGTAATGGAGGCAGTTTTGAAAAATGTGCAGGATTGTAAACTTAATGGCGTTTCGAAGGATAGAGCTTGATCTTAAGTTGCTGATCTTGTCAATATAATAAACAATAAACTATTTGTTCCCCTGCAGTTATCAGTTTGTCTCGAAGATGACACACACTTGTAATAATACTTTGATGCCGAATGTCAGTTCTATGAACCAACCACTTCTTTCGTCATTTCTAAACAAGCATAATGCTGTTGCTGTCACTGAGTGCTCATGTTCTCCCTCCAAACGTGCGAGCTCTGGAGACCTCTCCTTTCTCGGCACACCCGATAGGGTTCGCTGGTTGGCCTTGGTATAGAAAATCTAAAAATTGGTGAGTGAAGTTTGGAAACATAAATATTGACATTGCGACTCCTTTTTGCTGATGACAAAATACTTCTGTGTGAAGAAAAATATGTGGAATGTAAGATATGAAAAAATATGGAACTCTTTTATTTTGAAACATAAAAGGGCTGAAAATAAATAAATAATCAAGGAATACAGTTATAGGTAAATCTAGGAACAGAACTAGGTGTAATTTGTGTGGTATAGAAAAATAAAAATCATGATGTAACCCTCTCTGCAGAGGGATACACGACTACATTGCTGCAAATATAAGCAAGACACTGGCAAACTACACAACATACTGATTGGGGAACTTCAAATGGTCAAAAACGGATATTCAATCCGTGGAAAGGCTAATCACACTCCAAACGATCCGCTTCCAACTCCACCATCCCAAAAACTCAATCCAAAAGATCACACTCCCAGAAGATTTGAGGTCGTGGTATCTTAAAAATCACCAGTATCGGTACAGAACAGACCATCAGCATGAGGAAGTACTTCCGGAAGACAGCTGTATCAATTCATCTACATAGAGTGGTACATAAAGCAGATGATAACTATACGTCGATGTGCCTCAGCCTATACGACATTGAGCTCCAGCAACTAGCCTTCGACCGAGAGATGGAACTCTGTAAGCAGAAGGCAATCCACAATAGATATCCGGCTGAGATATCAATTGCAGTGTTAACGATGACATGTCGCACATACGGCTCTGAATTGCATATCTTTATCCCGAAACAGAGGAGTTTATGGTTGCAATCCAAGATCAAGTAGTTGGCACAAAGAATTATCTGAAATATATCATCAGAGATCCAGATGTTTCATCTGATGATTGTTGAGTCTGCGGTCAACGCAGTTTGAATCATGCCATGATACACAATATTACAAGAATATCCAACAAAAATGTCCTTGAAAACAACAGCTATAAACTGTACTGGAACTGAAGTATACTGACAGATCGAACAATTCACCACAAGAGACCTGACATAACAATCTTGGATAGAAACAAGAAGAAAGTATGTTTTGTGGATATGACAGTGATCGATGATGTTACGACAGAGAATCAGTGTAACAGATATTACGACAGTGTATCAGGCACAGATCCAGAAGTACAAGGAATTGGCCCATATTGTGAAGAAACACTGGAACATCTTAGAGACGAAGACTATCCCAGTCGTTCTTTCATGAACGGGTGTCCTTCCGAACACCTCAAAGTACTCACTCGCAGCACACAGAATTAAAAGGAATACCTCCATTCCCAGAACTTTATTTTACTTGGTACATTCTTATTTGTCAAGAAATTTCAACCTTCATGTACGACAGAGGTCGAGAGCCGCGAAGCCAAACTAAAGAAAGACGAAAAATTAAAGAAGAAAATAATAATTGGAATATTTTAGATAATTGGTAGTTTGATTGAATGTGATAAATAAACGAAATATGCGGCAGACAAAAGAGCGAAAATATATTTTCTTTGCGTATATATACTTATTTGTCCACATGGAACCAAAAAATAAGTGTGCCAAAATATATTCATTTTTGGGGCAATAATGTTTGTATGTTTTATCCACACTGATTTCTCCGAGCACTATAGCTTAATTTAAAACACAATAATTTACAATTTTGTAAAGCTAAAACTAAACTTCCTTTCTTTCTCATTGGTTTCAGTTTTTCCCCTTAGTTGCTTTTGTGTAGACAACAAACCTTCTCCGTGTCATTACTTCAAGCCAAGAACGTTTTATTGGAAAAGTAGAAGATTAAAACTATTTAAGATTAAATTCATAAAAACTAAACACAATTTAAGGTAATAAAAATAAAAATTTATATATCGATACTAAGGAAAACTGGAAAATGGAGAGTTGGAAAGGTCTATTTACAGCTGGCAATTGAAACGAGATGGCATTTGAAATTTCACTGTGTTTGGTGCTTGTTATAAAAGGATGGTAAAGATAAATTGGAGAGAAAGGACTAGTAACGAAGAAGTATTTCGGAGGCCCAAAGAGAAAATAAATATTTAAATATTTAAAAAGGAGAGCAAAATCTATTGAGCACATACTTTGGCAAGACGAGGTAGGAAAGAGTGTAATTGATGTACACTATGAAGAAAGAAAACTGGCAAGGGTATGTCAGGAGTGTATTCTGCATGTATCAAACGGTGTGGGAAATTTTCTGGCAACAATGAGGAAAGCGTTCAAGCGGGAAGAGCGAATATCTGTTGCCGAACCATCTGACTAGAAGCGAAGAAGAAAATGTTTCCTACTTTGTTCTAACCCGGGAATTAAAATGTAATGGATTATTATTACAGTATCTAAAGGTGGTAACGGGGTACTACAGTAAAATTGGCCCCGGCGTTAAATGTTTTTTCTGGGATGATAAACCTGTTCGAAACTATAAAAAATTAAGCTTATATGGTTTCTCCTTCGCTTTACCGCTACCTCAGACCTGAAGAAAGAAGGAATTTTTTTTTCTCTTTTTCGATATTTTATTTTTCTCGACAGGAAAATGATATTATTATTTGCTCGACATAGCTTCATTTCTACATTACTTCAAAGTTTCTATTTTTTTAGAATTTTCCCAAATGTTCCAAAAATGCAAGAAAATTGGAATACACTTGATAATGAACAAGATTATATCATGTATTAAAAGTTCGGTTAAATATAAAACAAAGTTCTGTTGAATTTGAATCGATTCCCTCAAATTGCTCATTTTTATTTAGTTACTTCCTCTTGATAAGTGAAGTAACTAAATTTACTCCACGCTTATTCCATACAAAGGTTTCAAGATGACTCAAAATAAGTTCACAACGTCATGTCCCGAATATACAGTCAGAAAAATCAAATGTAGTATCTCGAAAATCGTGGCTGCCTTCTATTGGCGCTTGAAGAACGTACCAGGGACTCCCGCGCTCATTACCGCTTCCTTGTGAACACTTCCCAATGATGAGCCCCGTCGTGCTCCCCGCAGTCCTTAGGTTTATCTAGGTCTTGAACCTTTATATTTGTGTCAAAGATAGTGCGTAGTGAATAGTGCAATCTCGGTGTTTGTATCTTTCTTGGGGGTGAAGAGACACAGTTTTTCATTCACTCGTCCAGAGAGATAGGACACAGATTTTTCTAAAATTTACCGGCGAAGGCAAGGAATTAGAGTAGGATTGGGATACATGATGCTTTTGGAATGTACACAATGCCACAAACTAGAGCGTTTAGGGAAGGCATTCTACCCCGATATGTCGAGTACTCGATTCACGCGGAAGGTCCTCCGCCTTGCGGGCCGGCCACAAATGACAGGATAGGATAGGAAAGGTCAGGAAAGCCTCCACAGGGTTGAGCATGTAAACACTTGTTCCGGGATTTCTTTATATTTCTTCAAACAATAGAATCGCAATACCTACGAGACAAAACGAGTTTTAGTTAGTAAGACAACGAAATTTCGTTGAACATATACCAGTTAGTTCTGTCCGCTCAACTAACGGCCAGATAACTATTCGAATAAGCCGACAAACATCGGTCGCAAAAAAATTAGTTTTTTTCTGCGAATATTCTGTCTAATACACTAGTATTTTACGAATAAAATTTAAAGGTATTAACAAATTATGAGTACAAAATTATTATTTTAAAATACATTTTATTGTTTTAAAAAGTAATCCTACATTGTTATAAAATGTTATTTTTTAAATAAATACTGAAATGTTATATTCACACGCTTGCGTACGGTTACATTCTAATCATAAAGATTAGAATGTATCCGTACGCAAGCGCACAGTGAGGGTTTTTGTTTCGAAAGTAAGTAACCGATTTGCTTTCTACTAAACCAAATTTCGTGATTTTTGTTTAAAAGAAAGATTGTGGGCCACAGATTGATTTATTGCTTCCTATTATTCACCGGTTTGAAAATATCACACTAAATATTAATAAATCGTAAAATTAATGGAATGAACGCTTTTCTGCCATCATTTATTCGTTTCAAAGACTAACTACAATAGTTACAATACAATACAAGTATATTCTCGGACCAAAAGTTTATAGATGACGAAACAAAAATAGCAAATGTAATAAGTTCGGTGATAGACTATTTATAAATGCAAAGAATAGTGAGGGTGTATAAATAAATGAAATGTCCAGCATTCGTCTGATACATGTATCCCTTTACAAAACTTTTCAAACAATGTAATTGTTCGTGATGCAAAACCTTTTAATCTAAGATGGGTAGCAGAATATAACATACATGTAGGGTTCTAGGTAAACATGTTTCTGTGTTCACAAATAATAGCAATTGCATTGTTCCAGAACTTGTAAGCTTCCCGCATTTCATCAGTTGTGGAGTTAAGAACGATAAGAAACCAAATTTTTGGAGTATTTGATTTTCCAGACAGAGCTTATGCAGTACTTTTCGTTTGTAACTTTTCTCAGTTCTTTCTTTTGTGTGATGTATTGCAAGGGTTCAGCTAGAGAAAAGTTTAATGCAAGTGAAGACCCTTCAATATTTTGATTTTGTAACTCGAATCTAGATAGGCGAGGTCGATTTTAGCCGCTGTATGAAGGATAATTCCTGTTGCCGGTAGGAGTTACCTGGATGGAAAAATCTCGCAAATCGACATATAGGTCGGCTCTCATCCAGCGGGGGAAGAACGCCGCCACCTCCCGCGATAAGAGCATGCATTACACTTACGGACAAATAACCATAGCAGTTGACATCAGGAAACAAAAAAATCAATCAATATAGCACCCTAATAGAACTTGGACTTTTTCAAAATGCTGAATATGCCGTCGTGAACTTATGTAAAGTCATGGTAAAACGTTAATATGTTGTAAATGTGAAGGGGCGAAAAATAAATTCAGTTTATTGAATTAAGGGTGAAAAAAACTAAATAAAAACGTGCTGTGTGAGGTTTGAAAGTTTGTTAGCTTCCTAATTAAGCTGTTAAGATTAAGAAACTTCAAAAACGTCTCATAAAATCATAGAGGGCTGCCTGAAGGATTCAAATAATACTGGAGTTACAATTAATTACTAATATATTATTTCTTTAGGGACAAAATTAAATACCAAAAAACAGCGAAAATATGTTTTTTAGTCTATGTGGTCAAAGTTTAACGGGAAAATGAAAGTAGAAATCGTATTAACTTCATTTTTTATTGTTTTGAAACAGTTTATCGGCTAGAAAAACATTTACCCTACGGTGGTCAATTTCACTATCATACTCTCTTACCTCTTTGGATATTCCTCACTGAACACAAGCATTTTTAGTTTCTCTTGAGTTGATAGGAATGTGGTAAATTTTCCTCCAAATATTTCCCTACACTTTGGAAGAAATTATAATAATGACATCAAATTACAATAATATAAAACGATATTGAAATGTCACAAATATCAGACTGATAGTCTCCGTATGATTCTATGGTATTCAATTAGGATATTTTCACTCTACTGAATATAAAAATTGTAAATAAAGTAATTATCTCTGCTACTATAATACTAATAGGCATTTCTATCCGGGAAAGACCCATTCTCTTTCCACAAGTATTAGAATGACTAAATTTTTTACTTATTCCGTAAATTCTTGAAAATGTTCTAACAAAATCTTCCACTATTGGTATGGGCTGAAGGGAAAAACTGTGCTGATTTTTCTTAATTTTAAGGGCAACAACGGCAAAATATTCAGGCGCTGGGCATGTTTTTTTAGCATTTTAAAAGTATTTTATATTTATACGTCATGTGCAGGTTGACTAGAGATATATTTTGGAAGAAAAGCGTTTTTTGTCGAATTTCAAGTACCACAAATATATTTCCACACCTTAACAGCCGCGTTCGTTGCGGCGTTAAGGGTCGTGGGTTCGGGTCTCACCTTAATCATGAATGTTTCCTTCTATGTTTTAGTATTGTGGAGCTCTCCCCAAAAACCTTCACAAGTCTCACCTTGAAATCCCCAAACATACATTCCTGCCCACCTGGGTGGTGCAGGGGCATGATTCACTTGCGCCGAAGTACGAGTTACTTCCGGGTGATGGAGTCAAATTCCGCGTAAAGATAGACATTGTGAGTAGTGTCTTGATAAGGTTCCAATAACCATCACTCCTACTACCTTCACACTTCCTTCCCATACCAGACATAGGTATTTTCCCCCCGAACCTGCAATGTGATAGCGAGATGGGCCAGTAAGTTTCTCTGAATAAAAAATTACCATATACCTGGCTAAAGATGGGCCTACGGACGCCTCAGAAGTTGGAAGGGAGGGGGCATCGTAACATAGAAATATAAATATGAGGAAGGGCGACAAAGCGGATTGTCCCAAGAACTCTCACAAAACGGGAGGTGTAGATACTCTAACGTGTGAGATGACAAGAGAATCAAAATATTATGATGTTAATTCACATATAAACTATTTGCAATTTCTCTGTGAGTTCATTAGAAGATCCTCCAGATGAACATGTTCATTATAACTAAGAAAATAAAAATGTGAATATAGATTCCTAATGCCACGGAACTACAACAATCTCTTAAAAATAAGGCGTTTTTTCGAGTATTTATAGGAAGAAATGTTAGATTTTATATTGAATAACAAGTTTCTTGTTAAAATGGTAGTAATATTTGAAATGAAAATAAGATTATTTCCTTGTATTTTAGTGAAACACGTGTCTAAACATATTTTGTTTCTTGGAAAATGTATTGTATGGAAGCCAATTATGTCTAAAATCTCTTCTTTAGCATTGTCCAACATGTTGAGAGTAAGTGGCAATAAATGCTGCACAGACAGTAAATTAACACTGCGAGCAGAAGAAATTAAGCATCTAACCACTTAATCGTACAAACTTCGGTAGAGACGGAAAAGCATTTTCGCGACTTGACATCGGATTCAAGTCATTTGGTTCAAATGCAGAAACTATCGGATGTCAGCTTGCATTGAAATGCAACGTCGATTCAGTAATTGAAACACATGGAAAGGGAATCGTAAAACGCAACGCACATCTTGTATCAGTTCATTGGTGACATTTAAGAAGAAACTGATGATTTGTCAATTTGCGTGCCACCGAAGAATCCATCGGCTAGACAGTAGCCGGTCTCGCCATTCTCCACGTGATAGTGCGCCATATGCACCTGTCACACCACGCCTCGAAGGCGAATGGGTGGTGGCGATCCATTGCCGCACTGCCGCCTTACTTATCAACTTATCATTATGACGGCGGCCGGCGCCCTCTCACCTGCCGGATCCCGCACCCGACCAACCCACCCGCCCTTCGCGGAGGCGGCGAGGTGACCGGAAAAGAGCTTTGAGTGAGGTTTCCTGCCCCGCGCCGCGCTGTGCCGTCCTCGCCGCCGCCACCGCCATCGTGTGGAGCGTTGGCCGCTGAGGCGTCTGCGTCAACGGCGGAGGCGGAGACGGCGGCGGCGGGCGCGGCGCCGGCGGTCGCGTCGGTGAGCGCGCGCCCAGCAGGCGGCCGCCCGAGATACGCGAGCCGATACCTTGCGTGAAAGGGAGCCCCGGCGAGCGGCAGCACTGGAGCGCGAGGCGAGCACGCGAGACGAGCACGCGACACGCAGCAAGGCAGGGCGACGCACGCGCCCACCCGCGCGGGCCGCGCTCCGCCCTCGCCGCGCCCGCACGCCCGGCGCACGCCGGACTTGCGGCTCGGTGAATTGCAGAAAAGATGATCGATGAGCTGGAGAGAATTCCGCGAAAGGAATGCTAGAAGGCCGTTTGCACTGGGCGTGTGTTCAACCATCCTGTACATTCTCTGTTTTATTTATTCTTTTTGTTTTGATTTTACTGTTGGGTTTCTAAGAGCGATTTTTTTTTGCTGAACTTATTAATGCTTACTTGATCATTTGTAATGGTCGACTGTCTATAATGTTGAAAAGTTGGAAAGAAACCCAGAAGATGTTTAGAACCTGTTTAAAGTAATATATTGTATCTGGAGACCAAAGTAAACCACTAGTCATGCTGAGCACAATATTTTTTTCTCACCGGTGAAATGGAACAATGTTTGCATCTCAATTTCTAAATTTCTTTGCCACTGACAATTTTAATCATTACTCTGATCATTAGCTACCCATTACAATAACTGTTCCATCACTACCATTGGAAACAAATAAAGGTAATTTGCTAACTTCCTCTCCTGTCGATGACAAGACAATTCTGCAGACCCAAGTTTCTAATAATCTGATACTTGGAACTGATATTATAAGCATCGGCCTCCTCAGTTTAAGGTACTATAATTGATATATCCATACGTCAGAGTATTTCTATTGGACCCAAAGATACAGCGATCTCGGAAAGCGATAGCTATACTAAGCTATGATGCTCCATACAATCGCAGCCAATCAAATTAGTGTTATTTACAAATCGACTTCCTTCCTGTGTTGGCAAAAAGAAAAACTTTTATTAAATACTTTTTTAGTAAACCTAATGAACAACATACAGAATCTTCTGTTTTGTGATCAGGTCTAAGCAAGGCTCTCTACGGTGAAAGTCGTGAAAGCGAAGAGACTGGTTCAGATTGCCGCTTTGCGGTGGCCGTTACGTCTATACTCAATAGTCTAGATTGAAATATCTTATTCACTGATGCTCATAATAATGTATGTTTACTCCTTTTTATACTTTTGACATTATTCAGTATTACTAGTTATTCTTAATTATTTGCATTGGGTTGTACGATCAAAAAGTTTGAAAACTGAGGAAGATACAGAACAATGTACTTGAGATTGAAGTAAACATTTTAACAGCACTTACAATTTTATTTCCACTTCATAATTGCTTCTAATTAGTTTAATTAAAGTCAACTACTGCTTTAGATCACGTTGTTTATATTTGTAATCATTTTCTTGGAAAAATTTGCCTCCAAGTTATTGAATGTATCAAAGTCTATTTTGTTTATTTGTTGCTGTTATTGAGTTTAAAATTAAAATTGTAGTTTTCTAAGTGAAAATTATATTTTTGTTTTGTCATTACACCAAGAAAACTTGTCTAGAACATTGATTAACCACTCATATTTTCAATAATGTATCTAAACTTACAATTTATGAAATTAAATTTGGAAATTATTCTTTAGATTCTAAGGAATATACGGTTGGAAAAAACCAAAGAAATACGGGGTTGCAATGAAATATTGATTCGCAAAACATTTCTAGTTTTATCTTCCTCATTTTTAAAAATTTAATGGAAAAGAAATTTCCGCATGTTCTTTGACATTTCAAGTAAAAGCGGTAATGCTTCTGTAGCTTGCATGTAAATAGCGTTCGTTCTGTATATGAAAAAACAAAAATCATCAATGAGAGCATCTTCGTTTGTTCTTGCAAGCATACATACTTAAAATACATTTGCTATACATTTTTAAAACCGGGACGTTCTGAAATGGGCATTCCGAAATAAAAAAGAACACAACAAAATATTGTGCTGTTTTCACCGGAGTTTGGGCTCAGATAATTCGCGGCCGAACAGCAGGAATGTTACTCGTTTCCTGTTTCAAAAATGCTGTTCAAAGATTTCTGTGACATTAGCATACAAATCAAATCAGAAAAACAAAAGTCTTCCAGACACGGAATAAAAATCACATTTCTTACAAAATAACAAGTCACATTGGTTGAAACGTTTAGTATGATAATTTGAACATGTAAGGCAAATTATAATAAATTACTTCGATGCCAAACATCAGGTTAAGTTATCAATTCATCACTCAAAATACGAATAATTTTAATGAGCAATGCAATTAACGTATTTGTGTTTACACAGAGTCTCTTTTTGTTGGTTAGCGGTCGTGTATTTTACAATTCAGTGAAGTGTGTATATTCCTATTGCAATAAAATGAACATCGGAAAAAGCAGCTCTAAGTAGCACGGAGATTACTCAATCTTGAATCATTTGAGGTTTGCCAAAATAATGTCTCAATTATTGTCTTGTCTTCACCAGAACGAACCGCCATTAACAATGCAACTTTGATAAAACGAATTTTTATCAAAGATTTATAAAATGATTGAATTCTTTATGTGGTTATCAGATGTAAGGAGATAAACAGCAGAGCCCATCATTATAGCACAACAATCAAAATAAATTTTGCAATAGATGGCCGAAAAATGGCAGTAAAATTTGCAATGTACAAGAACATATCATAACCCTCAAAACACGTGAAAGCCGCGCAATAATGTTGCACATTATGTGTTACTTAAATCTGTCTTCCTGGTTTTTCATTGTAATAAAAGAGAAGTTTGTGATAAAAAATACCTTTTTACAATTTTTTAATATACTCACATTTTAAATAATAAAAGATTTTGGGAAATGACTAATGACTAGGGAGCGGATTTCTATGATTTTGCATATTTTTCTCCGTTCTTCAGAGTATAGCTAAGTAAAATTTCTTGCATTGGTTTGAAATGGATGCTACATAGATTAATATGTTAGTGCATTTTAGAGTTAGTTTTTCTGTTGGTGCTATTCGTGAATTTATAGGCGCAAAATTTGCATTTTTCGTTAAAAAAAGAGACTTATCTCTAACACATTTTAACTTTTCATCGATTTTTGTGTGAGCATTCATCGATTACAAAGAGCTTGTAACAATTTGCCTTTTTTTCATTTCTATGATGATAAAATACTTTTGCAAATGTAGGAATTTCTTGATATATTTTGTAAAACCAGGCAGAAGAAATGCAACAAGATATACAAAGTACTTTACTAAGATGAAATATTTATTTCAATATTCTTCTCTTAAGTAAGGTAGATTATACTGTTTGCACAAAAATAAATCATTTCATTCCAAGCCCGCTTCTCCTGAATTTTATCAAGAAAGGTTAATGCAGGAAATAAAATATTATTAATTTTAATTGCATATTAGAGAATGTTTAGGTCATAAATTGATATTTTTAAAAGCATATTTCAAAATATTTTAAGGTATAAAAATATTCTCCCTTCTAATGACTATGCCACAAAAGTCTGGTCGCTGAACTTTCCATCACTGATGTAATGCTTGAACTGAGAACACTCAGCCAATGATTACGGCAAATTTTAATTTATTTTATTTATCGTTAAAAAGCAAAAGCATCAGACATATATCTGATGCCATCTTGAGCTCCATAATCTCGATCCATTTTTTTAGTGTACTAATTGTATTATGATACCCGCTGAAAGGCAACATTTGAAAACTAGGAACTTTTGCTTTCCTAGTAATAGAAAATGTATTTGCATATGGGATACGGGCTTCACATTTGATTTTATAGTACTGCTAACAAAACGGCATTGAAAAAGCGTTTCTTAAATTTCCCCGGATGATAAATGCCAGATTTGTCAGAAAGAGCTAGTACTGGTAACTCATCATATCGTCTCGGTTTATCCAATCCTAGCAAATCGGAATTTCTGAAAAAAAAAATCAGCTTGGTTGTTGCCTTCATTGAGTGCTCTGTAACAACCTCAAATTCCAAACTCATGGTCTACGTTGTACGAACATCTAACATGATGACGTCCGTTGAGCTATACACAGTATTATGCACAAACTTACAGGTTGTTCAAAAGACTCGCAAGTGCAGAGTATCACGTAGTTGAAAGCAGACCACATTTGGCGCAAACCATTGTAGGGGCATTCAGAGTCACTAGATCTGCTTTTTAGAAACCTGGTTGCAACATACAGCGTATAAATTATTTAATTGTCAGTTAGCGCCTTTCGTTATATTTGTCATATAACATTTATTGTTTATATCAACGAGTATGAGAATATTCCACAGTGAGGGATAGTCCTCCTCCTTGAAACAAAATCTTATCGAAATCTCTGCAAACCAGATAGGGAATTCGCTAACTAAAAATAATAATTTATGAAACCAAAATACGTTGTTTCAATGTAAATATGGTAATATTAAATAGGACATTGGAATACTGTTGACTTCAGAACATCTTGTGATTCTGTTGATAACGAAACGTTCTTCAACACTTTAGAAATTTTCGAATCTAGCTATAAATCATTGGAAAAAATTAAGCAAACTCTGAATAAGATAAAAAATGTTAAAGTTTAGGCGAAGTTTTAAAACATTAAAATCCAGGTAGGCGTGAGGCAAGAGAACACACAACAAACATTTTACTTATTAGTGAATTAAAGGAAGTAGTGTAATCTTCGCACGGCTTGATCTCTCACTTATCTAGATGCAAGAGGAGTGAGAATTTTGGTTATTTCTAAGTTAGAAAATAAAAAGTCGAATCTGCAGCTCGGTATTCGATGAAAATAGATTCTATTGTACTGCAAAACTTCTTGGTTTACATACTACGTCAGTAGTTCTCATTGCTATCATTTATTTATTTCAACTATTTTTTTAACTGAGAAGGTTAGGGGATTTCAGACTTAATGAAATGAGTGTGCGAAATGTAAGAGAAGTGTAAGAGAAATGTAAGAGGGTAAGAGAAAATTAAGAAAAAAAAAACAGCACAGGGAATAAAGAAAGTAAAACGTGTCCGGAAGGGAAATAATCTGGGAATTTATGCTTAACCTTTCCTGATGATTTAACTATCTTAATATCTACCCAAAAGGCACAATAAAACATATAAGCATTCTGAAAGAATATATGAAACCAAATTGAGAGCACAAATGCTTGACACAATAAGGAAGAGAAGTATTACATTTAATGGGCACGTAACATAATGGATAGTGAAATCTTTACGAATATAATGTTCATTTGTTCACCTCCAAAACTGAAATTGCATTGTTCACTTCTCACATGATTTTTTAAAAATAAATTCAAGAAAGGCTTATGATACAGAAAACAGAGAAAGACAGGAAGCAGAAAGGAACACAGGGGCCCACATGGAAATTTCTAAGAGACAATGTAGTATTAAATTGATATACGGGCAGACAAAAGAGCGAGCCATTGAGTGAGAACGATATACTAGAAACCCGGAAAAGATAAAAGTCTCCTAAATCTGCTGTTATAAGCGATATTTTGATTTGTTTATCAAATTAAATAAAGGAAAAAATATCCAAATGACATATAAGAATACGTATTCACGTTATTAATTTATGTATCTTAAATTTTATGCACATTATTAATTTAAATATTTCAAATTTTATTCACGTTATGTGTAATGCTTTTTATCCTAGAACGCGAGTTTCCAATTAAGCGTTTTTAAGTATAAGCATTGCGTTTTTACACACACGAGTCAGTTCTAGAGAGTAATTTTCAAATTTCGTTCCATCTTCTCTTGACTTCCTTGTATATCTACGCTTTTGCAACTAAAAGTATAGTGATATAATTTCTTGCCACATTCTTTCGAATAAACAATAACGACATTTTTTACCCAAAGTTTGATCCCTCATCTCCTTAGGTAGCTGATTAATATCACACCTTGATGCATAGATCACTGGGCCCTATTTTGTCCAGATGTATATTGTCTACAGATAATCTTGATGGCAACAAGTGCAATCGAACTTTAGATACTGATGGAATATGTTACCGTAAACGATAAAAAATAAATATGTGAATATAAACATAAAGTTTCGAAATTAATCGAGTTTAAAATAATTAAAAAAAAATAACTGCTCCAACCTTTTATGTGCTAACCAAATCAATTTAATGAACATTTCTGAAAATATAGGGAGTACTTTTGGCAATGAGATGCACAGAAAAAGAATCTAAAAATAGTGCGTAATACCGTAAAGAAGGGTAAAGTGGATCAAATGTGATATTTCTTTAAAAATGAAGCATTTAATTATCAATAAGAAGAAGAAAAAGCGTTTTATTTTATTCCATATGTGATCTCCTATATGCCACTAATATTATAATTTTTTTGATTGCGTGGTTCAAACAAAAATTATGAAAAAAGTAATGGTACAATAATTTCTTTAAAATTTTTAATTTTCAGAAATATAAATAAATAATTCATTAAAACTTTTATATTTCAGTTAAAATTAAAACTACTAGTAAAATACTATTTTATGAAAGAATAAGAAAACTCTGTTCTAAAACAAAATCAAAAATCATATATCTAAATCAAAATACATATTCCATTATTATTTATTCTACATGGTCCAAGTTAATGTCTCAGAAGCAGCGTTTTCTCGAATCCTTCGCCTTTACCTTAAAAACGATAATTGTCAATAATATTGTTTGAAGGTTTGAACACCAGGATACACAACGTGTGTCTCCTTTATGTCATTCATTTTCCTCAGGAAACTTATCACAGCAGCGGTATCATCTGGCTCTATATTTTTTCTACCAAAAAACATTCCTTTTATTTGAATTCAGGCAAACTGGAACATGTTCTCCTTTGTTGTAGTGGATAACTGAAGCTTTATTTTCCAAGATATTCCCAGTGAATGAATTGATCATCATGAATTGATCGTCTACATTTGTCGAGTCTTTACATTGGATACTTTTCTGGTCCAATCGTTTACTAACGCTACGAGAGTTTCCGTTTGAACGAGTTTACTGTGTGTGTTCTATAGGGATTTTGTCCAAAGCTGCTGCGTATCTATATCAGAAATTCACTGTTTGACATTGTTTTCACTTCTTGACATAGAAATACTTTATTATAGTTTATTTTTCCTTCTGCACCAAACATCTTCGCAAAGTTTCGGAGCATCATGCGTTTAGCGTTGAAATGACAAGCAAGTCATGTTTGACAAAATAACTTAAAGTGTGTAACTTAAAAAATCTAACTTAGGAATGTGTCACACTTCTTGCAGATATTATATTGTTTTCATGCAAAATCTATGTAATTACTCACCTTTGGGAGACAATAACTGCAACTATTTCTTTTCACTGAGGACACAAATCTCAAAGGCAGTCTAAAAAATAAATGCGGTGGACATTTGCTACTTTCATCTCCCGTACGTATAAACGCACATGTATACAAATGTAGGGTCACAGCCCCTAAGCGACATCTCGACTCTTGTGTGTCTCTGTCTCAACAACTAAATAGTTTTTAGTAAAACAGTGTGTTTTTGACCAACTTTGCCTCGTGTGATCCTCTTTACGGTAGGAAAAATCTACATTATGGTTGCTACGTAGGAAAATGTCATGAGACAAGGTGAGATCAAGAAGTAAATTTTACGAAGACAATCAGTGAAAACTTTAAATATGTAAGAGAAGTTAACTGAGTGAATAACTTCTCCAGATCTCCATCAGGGCTGCAAAGAAACCCTTCATTTTATATTCAACAGCTGAGTGAATAACTTGAAACAGAACAAATTTCGAAAGCAAGCAGTAGAATAAATTGCAATTAACTCGCGATTTCAACAGTAATATACACTATAATTTATTTTTTGCAAAAGTAGGGTTTCTTTTAGGTTGCAAATCCTTGTAAAGCATATTATTATTAAATGTTATATTTGAGTGCGTCACATTTATGTTCTAATTCTTGAGTCGGGGAAAATGTAGATCTGTATTTTTGAAAAATTGAGATGTTAGTCGTCTTATACAGATATATTTTAAAGATTTATTTTGATAGTATTTAATTATCATCTCAAATAACTTGAAAGTTATAGTAAGCTTCGTGCTACTGAACAAATTTTCGGGCCGGAATGCTCCTAGCGGTATAAGCGAATGTAAGGGGGACTGAGCTGAGCAAGTAACTGTAAAGTACACTGCTGTTTGACTCGTATTGACAACAATTCATGCGTGGTTAGTACCACGCATTATTCAGTACAAATGCGTGGTACTATTATTCAGTACAATTACGGAAAATTGAATTGGAATTCTCATTACTTCAGAAGTTCTACTTTGACGACTGGAAGATAGCTCAATGGAAGTCATAAGATTTTTGGAAAATATAAAAAAAACTCGAAAGTTTCTGCTAAAGAATGACAAATATTAATAAAACGTCAAATATTAAAATAAAGGTATGAATAAAGAGTTTTCATTTACTTTTTAGACTATTTTACAGTTTTTGTTAAGTTTAGTCAATGTATCGGCACTAATCAGCTAAAATTTTCATTTATTTTTCTAATCTTGTTCAGGAGAAAGATTACTCTGACACTATGAGTTTTTTTATTGATTGCAAAAAAATTTACTAGATACCGTGTGCAGTTGCAAGGCACATCTTTCCGGATGGGTTCCAAAATAAGTTCCTAAGAAGACCCTTAAGGCACCTTGGTTTATTTTCAAATTTCCAAATTCTTCGCGAGCTAAATACATTGCCGTTAAATGAACACATAAAGAAAATAGCTGACTATTTCTTTCAAATCTTTACTCTTCCCCTGTTCCACAATATTTAATCTGGGCCGCCGTGCTTCCTGGCCCCGTATTAATATTCCCCAAGAATAGACCTGAAGCCACCGTAACTTCTGTTTCTACACCTTTCTTAGCACTACCTAAATTTAAAAGTAACACCTCAAACCTGAACCTTGAAGCCTGATCAAATTATCGAACTTTAGACCATGTTTTCACCAGTAGGAATGAATACTCATTTGCTATGGATAGCCATATTCAAAACGTTATAATATAAAATGTACTATTGTCAAACCCCTCGAGAGACAGAAATGTCGAACGAGAAGAAATAAATGAAAAAAAATCATTCCGGATGCAGACATGTTACAAGCGAATGTTCTTATATGGGCAAGTGCTTTTATATTAACGCCGAATGATAGCATTCTCATATAACTATTCCTGAACAGACAGATGCTTCCAAATTCAGCATACAAAAGAAATTGAAATAAGAGGACAGAAAAGTATATTATTGACGTGAACCAACAACTCTAAAACATAACCATGCTGACTGAGATACAAGGGATGGAAATATAAGTGAATATTTTCTGTGCCTTTGCGATTATATTAACGACTGAGTGTGGAGTAGAAAATATTGAAAACTACACATTTATGTGTATTTTTGTCATTAAACATATTTAAATGACAATATTAAAATGCTGTTTTTATTCAGAAAAATGATGGATCAAGGATAATTATTAACAAATTAGAAACTCATCATTATCTCAATGCACGTAAGTGTTATTGTGTTGAAAGTCATTTAAGTCATAATGGTTGCAGTAAATTATGGGCACAACTTTACTAGATGAGATGCGAAGGTTTTTTGAGACCAATATTAAGGTAAATGAAAAATTGTGAATTTTACTAACATTATGTTCAGTTAGTCAGTGTCAATGGAAGGGATGTCCATGAGAAAATAAAGTACAAAATCAGCTAGTAAAAAGAATGATGACCTTAAGAACCCAAAAATTATAACTTTAGAACAAGGTCTTTTAAAAGCGTTAAAATATTTTTTGATGATCCGGGTCCGGATTTTTAGGATTTTATAAACGTTATTTTAAGCTTTTTGAAAAGTTTATTTAGCCCATTTGAGGTTTTTATCTGTTTTCTTATCATGTTAGTATCATGTTGAACATTAATTGCAATAAATAATATTTAATATTTCAGCTCGTTTAGTTCAATGGTTTTTCTTCTGAATTTGAGCAAATTTCTCCAGAGCAAAAAATTTAAGAAAAATATTTCAACTTCGTATATATTTCACTGAAAATTAGCATCCAAACAAAAAATTAAGTGGCAGATACACTGATGTACTGAATAACCATCTATAATTCTAAAATATTTCATATGTAGGACGTCTTATAATCTCTCTGCGTACACTAGAAACGATAAAAGGTTTTCTCAACACAATGGAAAACCAGTGGTGCGTACTTCATATAGGCCACTGCTCTCAATTTCCAAGGTAATTCTTCCGATATTTCTTTCCTAGAAGAACTCCATTTTTCTTTCTTGTTTGCGTAAGCGTTGAATTTTCGAGAGCTTCAACGAGGACATATTACCTACATTCCCTGATATTTCCATGAAACCGGCTGAAATGATGATCATCGCTTCGTTTAGTAGAAGTCATCCACGTCCTAATTTTTGTCAGCAAATTATTTAGATTTATTCTAATTATTAGCAATAAACTCAGCAACATTAGTCATCAATAACATTAGTTGCTGAATCAAGACCACCGTAGAATTCCGATCAACTAAAATTAGTTTTCTTTAGCCAACTTTGCATATATTTTTAAGAAATCCCGATTTAGTCCTATTTAGAATCGTAACTCATTGCATAATTTTTTAGGATCTGTAGACATCATGTATTTGGCTTAAAATGATCGGATAGGATATGTGTATGAAAATAATGACGTTTCTATATAAGGAACAAAATAGGTTCAAGACCTAAGAATCTGGGCCCTAGTTAGGATTAATAACATTATCGCATTCTAATGAAGTATGAGAAATAGGGAGGAAAGAGCTTTGGCGGAATATTATATTAATTGTGAGTGTATGGTAACGTAGGGCAATAATTCATTCATGAAAAATGTAAAGGTGTTATGCTGCAGCCTTTAGTATGCAAAGACGGAAGCATACTTTATTCATAAATTATATATTATTATTTCTAGATTCAAAGACAGTTTTGAAAATGATTCAAACGTAAACATCCTTCGACCGAGTAAGCAGAGAAAGATTATGGGCCATAGTGGATAGAGGAGGCTTTCGAAAACATTTAATAAACGTAGCTAAAAATCGTATAAAAGTACAAAGATCCAAACAAAAATAAATTCACATCAATCACAAACATAAAAAACCAATCAAGAATTAAAACAAAGTTGCAGCCTTTCCCCGACATTATTTAACATCTACATAGACGAAGTTCTTAGAGAATGGATATTAAAAATAAAACAAGGGATCAGATTGAACAAAGATTCATTAATTAAATTCATTAATTAAATGGCACTCCATCAATTAAATTTAATGTTTAAAAATTATAAAACGAAAATATAAAAACAAAAAACGAAGATCGTGGCTTTTAAAGGAGTTTTATACAATTAGAACAAATATATGCCTGGAGAACCAAACAAGTAACACCTTTCAATTATCTGGGATGTGATGTAAGTTACGTCCGAAGCCAAGATATAAAAAATAATCGCGCAAGTACCAATATATTTGCGGCACGCTAGACAGAACATTGAGAAATAAGACTAGAAAAGATACAATGCTGATATTTTATAAAACAATGGCAACACCGTAGTTGTATATGGAATGGAAAATTGGATTCTCTCTCACAAAGAAAAAATAAATATTCAAAATACAGAGATGACATTTTTAAGGAAGTAAAATGTTGCACTTAACTAGGTAAACAAAGAAATTAAGATATAAAGAAAGAAATACATACATTTATCTTAAATTATTCTCTACAACTATATAAACAAGTCTGGAAAAAAACATTTAGAAAGAATTGATCAAATTAGTCTACCTAAACAAGTGCTACAATACAACCCAACAGGAAGGAGTGTAGGAAGACCACGTTGACCAAACCGAAGATGGTTCGATGTGTGAAAACGGAGCACAGAGCCGCCTAATCCTTATAGTGAAGGAGAAGAAAATGTATACATTCCTTAAGAAAACGTGTACCTTTTGGTAAAGAAGTGGAAAGTTTAAAAAAAAATTATTTTATTGTACCATTCTCACATCGTTCCGCGTACTGTTTCAATGTTAAATACGTAAATCTTACTTTAGTTCTTCAATGCACAGATGTGAAAAAGCGATGAACAACTTCTTTTTAACATAATTATTGTGTTGCATTTATTTAAATATTTGATTACAAACACTTACTGGGAGTATAATAACATATTAATTTCTTACAAAGTATGTGTTCTTCATCTGAGTGTAAATTTTTGTAGCAACATACTATCCACTATTTGACCAGAAATATAAAACATTAAATTAAATGAATAGAAATTTGCCAATTATGTCAATTTTGAAATAATGAGCAAATTATTCTAATATGTTAATACGGATGAATCAAAATAATGAAATTAGGAAGAATTGCTTAACGAAAAATACTGTCTAAATCTTCTCATTTGGTAGCTCTATAAGTGTTTCATACGTGACATAGGTACTTTTTCTTCCTGAATATCTGCATCAGCCATTTGAAAATATTGATAAGAGTTAATATTTTATTAGATGAAAAAGGGCTTACCTGCAGTTTATTATAAACCATCTTTATTTAAAATTTCTGATATGGAAAAAAATGATTGATTCTGCGAAAAGAAGTGTCTTTTAATTGACTGATACTTGAGAAGACGAAGTTATTACAGGAAGAAGAAAAATTCGAAGAAATCTCTTTTACTGTATTTTTTCTAGTTTCATTTCTAATAAAATAATTATTTTATTTATTAATGTATTTAATTGTAATATATAATATACTCTCAAAAAGCGTGGATGATAAACATGTAGGCAAAACAATTTATAAGCGCAAATTCAGTAATCCAGTGCAAATTTACAGCTATTTATATTTCGTAGCAAAACCTGTACTCGTCTTCGACGTACACACAATTTGTTTTAAAATTCAGAAATTCTTATTCTGTAAAATATTGCTCCGTTTTTTTACGTGGTATTCTTTCTTTAGCAGCGATAATCTTCCATTATCATTATTCATTGAGAAATAATGTTTTTAAAAATGCAATCTCAAAATATCTAAGTATAATTTTATTCTTCGTGGAATTTCATCTGAATTGTTAGTGTTCCTTGAACAGAAATTTTAAGTGTCAAGTCTACCAAAGCTACTTGCACGAAGTTGTTTGAGGCAGTATTTGAAATGTAATGTGTTTGTGAATAATTAATTCCAGGAGTACCGCAAGTCATGACTTTCATTTTCTTCTAAGGCAATACAAATGAAGCATTCAATTTGAAAATTACAATGAGAATATCACACACAGTTTTACCTAAGTTTCAAGGCCGTACCTAAGTTGTACTTATTTTCAACAACATAATGTTTCAACAACATGTGTGTGTGTGGGGGAGGGGGGCGTTCTTACGACACTTCTATATCGATGTTCTCTTCTTTGTCCTTTATGTAACCCGATACCGTTTTCTGTTGTTTAGACTTCTACAAAAATCATTAGGGTATATCATATCCATTCAGTTTTATATTAAAATTTTTTGCAAAACCTCATTTTTCTGTAAAGACAATAGTTCCCGTAACTTTTGCGGTAACTGCCATATAAGATAGAATGTTGGCATTACGAACCTGTAAGTAGAAAGACATCTGGAAGTTCATATATATCAGTCCTCGTTTGAAAATTATGGTCTGATTGTGCTGAATAATATTAATTTGAAACCCTGTGGAAATGTAGTATTGTTGGTAACTAAAATAGGGTAATATACTTGCGAACTTGTATTTTGGCTATTTTAGGCCATCTGAGCTGGAGATTTATTATTAATAGTAATTACACTCTCTATGGTGTTCGAGTATTTTAATATCAAACTATTCTACTGAAATGGAACATATAGTATTTGAAAATTGCAAAAGTTGGAATTTTGCGATAACATTTAGGATGTATTCTTCTTATTTTAATGATTTTGAGGCTTGTCTAAGTAGAAAGTGTTCAATGACAGTGATAATGTTCAAGTAAAAGTCTCTGAGAAACAGTTTAATATATTCTCACATTCAAAATACTGACCGAAATGAATTCTATTTTCAATATTATCTCACTGTTAAAGCAACGTCTTCCACACTTGCAGTATTGCAGGATTCATTATTTTTCTTACAGACTTGATAATATGTTATAATCAAATACATTGAGAAAGAATATACATTCTGTGAGAGTTGGTACATGACGAAGTTATTAATAAGATTTAACATACTAATAGGATGGTCAAGGAGAAACTCCTGCGTCGTTTAACTTTCTCTCCTTTACGAAGGTACTCCGTAAGAAGAGAAAGCTACGTAATCGTGCGCCGAAAAACGGCGAATTTTCCCTCTTTGTTTAGGCAAGGAGTTACTGATTCATCACATAGGACTTTAATTATTAGAAATTTTCTGAACCTTTAGTGATTGTTTCGTCTTCCAACAGTTATCGGATATTCACAAAAATATGTAAATGTGTCGCCATGCGTGATAGCTTCGAGGAAACTCCAGCGTTCTCTTACAGCCACACCTGCCGTTAACCACTTTGGAAACTTCTTTTAGTATTTGTCGTTGTAGAGAATATAATATTTAAAAAATATTGTTATTTGGTTAAATTAATTCACAAAACACTTTTATAATTAATTTTGTGTAGAATAGAAGGGTGGGAGGTGGAAGAGAAGGGTGAAGGAGGAAAAGCGGAAAGAATAGTACATTTGCCAATTGAAAAAATCTAAGAAAAAAATTGCATTCTTCGCGCACAATGAGATAGTTTAAATGAATGTTAAATCAAGGTAATGGAGTTTTGAAATAAACAATATTATTATAACTGAATACCGATAAAGGGACAACGAAGATCTGTAATTTGTCTTAATACTGATACGATTTATTTTTGTATTATGTTCACCTAGTCTTTGGGCATTAGAAATACATGCAGAAGCAAGAGTAATATTTATCCGAGAGAGGCTTTCGGAGAAATCCATATGCATTAACTGTTGCTGCCAATAAGGAGCATATAAATAATCCTGGAGCAACCGGGAAGCATTACCTCTCGTCGTCAAAGTTGTAAAAATGTACGGAACCAATCGCAATATTGCTCTCGTTCGTCTCCCAGACCGCGTCCCCTCCCATGTGCCCTCGATGTCACACGATAACGATCTTTATCATTGCGGACACGGATTTCCCAGTAACGGGCTCATCGTTAGTGTCTTGGTGAGGCGAAGGCTCCGTTGCCTCCGCTGCCACCGTCGCCTCCCCACCTTCCCCACCCTTCGCCCACCCAATCGCCCCCACCTCCCGCACCTCCGCCCCGCCGTCGCGACGGCGCCCTGTTCGAAAAGTTATTTCGTCGCCTCTCGCTTCGCACGCTTGTTGTCCATAATATTCCGTCTAATTGATGCGATTGCTCATTATTCCATTCTGCTTGACTAAGTTCACGGACAGAATTTATCAAAAGAGCGCCTCTTTCATGTAGCGGCCGACGCTTCTCCAGCCGTGCCGGAACAAAGGTAGGGCCGGGGGCCATATTGTTTAAGCTCAAATAATTCATTTGATTTCTATCACGGTAAATTACTCGAGAGGAGGCGGCGTTGGCGGCGAGGGCGTCGGCGGGGGCGGCGGGGGCGCTGGCCGACGGCAGGCGCTCGGACGCCTCTGCCTCGGCGCCGGCCGGCGTCTCCCGGCGGGAGGCGTCGGGACGCCCCGCTAGACTGGCTGCCTAGCAGGCGGCCGCGCTCACGGTCGGGCCCGCGCTCGCGTCCGCACCCGCGCCCGCGCTCTCCCCCCCCCCGCCAGTTACAGGTGCCACGGGTCCTGCGTCGGTATTGTAGTCGTTAGGCCTAAATCTTCTTTACCCGCAAGATATGAACTACGTATCAATATTGCAAACTCGATAAAGTAATAACGTTAATCGATTTAGGGCAGTATTTTCACTCAACGACTACGTATAATAGCGTATTAATATATTATTCGTATTAGTAATAATAGTGTTAGCAATTATGGTTTATGGTGCTCAATAATGTTACAAATTTTTATGATCTTGCAGTCGGACTAGTGAAATAAATATTTATCTCACCTGTAATAGCATTTTGTGTTACTGTTACAGTACATGCATTTTTAGAACAATGAATAGTATTAATAAACGTATATCTCTTACTCTCGTTGAACATTTTAGTAATTTAAGAAGGATTAAAGGTAATGAGTGTGATGTGCCGATAATCTGTCAGTCGAAAAGTTTTGAATTTATTACATTTAGTAAAGATAGATGAGAATCCTTAACAGTTATCAGTTTTTTTAAATCCAACGTATCAAAATTTTATATTATTTTTAAAACCTTTCTAGTACTTTTTGTGCGTTCGATCGAAAAATGTGAAAACTTGAATTGAAAACCGCCATATTACAAAGATTTTTCGTAACACCGAATATAATTGGCACATGGAAAATCACATTATCCAAATCTATTCATTAGTTTAAGAATCAACTTTGATGTACATCGAAAACATTAAAAAGAAATTTACCCAACATAATTATTTCAATATCTTACTTTCAGATGTTTACATCAGTTATTAACATTATCATTATTACATAATATTATTACCTTTCTGCTGGAACTCGTTTTACGTTAAATCTACAGATTATTAAGTTGTTTTTCAAACCATAGTTAGAGATAAAGATTAAATTTTTGAATTTTTAGCTACCCTCTACCAAAACCAAAGGTAACAAAGAGCCGGAAATTTTATTACTAAAATATAATAATAATAATAATAATAATAATAATAATAGAGTTATACGTATTAATTGACGTGGAGAAGTAGTAACAAATATGCTGATATCAAGAGCGCATTCGAATCCGCATGTCGTAATCAGTAATGATTTAATTCCTTGCTTAAATATTATTAATTTTACATCAGCAACATTTATAATCTGCTCTCCTCAAATATTCTGCCAGTAATTTCAAATGACAACAATAACATTTTCGGCGCTTACATATTTAGTTTAGTTAGTGATTACAGCAAAGGTTTGGTAGTTCCGAGATGTGTTCGCATTTCAGTATGTGTTCACTACTGTCAAGTAGTTTGACTGACAGATGGTTTGAATGTTCACTTAATTTCTGCAGATACTCTTGGTTTCTTGTTGTGATATCTTCCGCAATAGATGGGATGTTTATGTGTTTATAATATGTTTGTTAGTTACGAACCACGGTGTTTCCCATAACTTTCTTAAGATTGTGGTTTCTAAGCTAGGAATCTCAATGTTTAACTCATTGGTGGAGCCCCATTCTTCTGATTTATGTAGACTTTATGACAGTTTTGTGTAGTAGCATTTTGTTGTACAGACAGAAAGAGTGGAAGACAGGACCATGACAATTTTCCTTCTTTCAAAGGTGCTGAGTTACGGTTTTTTAATTAAATGAGTTTCCCATGGCAAATGGATAACCAATTATAAGCCAAAATATTTGATAGTTGTGACTTGGAAAAGTTCTGTGTTATTGATTATAACTTTGGAAAGCTGTTATTTTGTTAATGGAAAGATAAGATGTTTGGATTTAGTTCCATAGTAACTAAAACACATGTGCAAAATACTTCCGAAATGTGAAGAAAATATTTTTATATATAAGAAGTTTAATAGTAAGAATTGGTTAAGAAATGTCACCAGCACTATGTCTGATATTGTACACTAAAATAACATTACGCATCATAAAGAATCTTTCCAGCCGTTTCTACGTGCATAAAAACCTCCTTCGACCACACGGAACGAAATCTCAAGAACAAAAAGTTTTATAAGAAACATTTTCATAACGGAAACAAATGTACGGAAACTCCCAACAACTAGGAGAATTTTCTGCATGTACGTGCACGTTTATGTACGAGTGTGTGAGGGGGAGTGGAGGTGTGCTGAAATGTGTGATAGTGAATGGGTGGGTCGGTGATGGCACGACGCGACGGCTGCAGTAACGGTGGCGTCGGAGTTAGCAGCCGCAGTGGCAACGGGGAATACAGGAGGCAGCGCGCGCGCAGATCCGCAGATAAGACCGGAGGACTCAGGCGACAGGCATCTCGCAGCTGCGGACGCATCCTCGCAGAGTCAACACAACACGGCACGGCGACGGTGGCGGCGGCGGCGGCGGCGGAGGGGTGGCGGCGGCGGTGGCGGCGGAGTCACCCGACGCAACACTCGCTCCGCGCCCGCAGCCAGAGGACGCGACATCGGTTCGCAGAACAGAAGGGCGATAAAATTAGCTCCTTCCCGCAGCAAAACGGACAAAAACCTCGCAAGGGTGCAAACTTAATTTACGGCCCCGGTGTTGGTAGGAATAACAAAACCGATGTACTTTCTACGTGACGCTGTGGCGCAGTCGGTCTTCTCTGGCCTTTTCCTAATGAGCCGCCGCCTGCCCGCCCGCCTGCCCGCGCGGCAAGAGCCACATGGATTCGCTCGTCCTGTTCGTTTTCTGCCAGCCGCGTGGCGCTGCCCTCCTCCACAAAAGCCTTATGCTCTAGTGGAGGACTATTATGTGTTTGAGATATTTTTTTCTTTAGTTTGGTGTTATTCCTGTGGCACAATCCTATCCGTAGAACACAATTCCATTAAAGAATAGTGTGTTCAAGTACTCTATTTCACTTCAGATGTAATGCGATATTGGAATATGAAGGAACTAAAAGATTCCTTTTTTACAAAATAGCCTTGAGATACACAACAAAGAAAATTTCTGAACATTTTTGACAAGAATATATTTTGTAATAAAACAGATGTATTTTTTTAAAATTATTAAGTATATATCTGAAATTCATTAAGTTTTCTTTCGTTCTCTCTTGAAAATATTTATTGATATTCCAATATTGTTTATTTATAAAGTTTGCTGAGGTCATGGTTTCGTTTCTGTTGTATGAATGCACGTTACATAGAGTAAAAAATACTACAGGCTCGTAATGCCCACTCATTCAAATTACAGAATTGTACGTAAATACGCCAGTGATAATTGTGACTGATTTCGATAGCTTTAAACCTTGCGGCTTTCAATTTTCAGTGTGTCTAAAAGAAAAACATGTGTCTGCGATACACGCACAATTTATGATTTCTCTTCGACTATTCATTGAGACTAATTCGCTGGTAATGTTTATAAAATCTTGTAAATATGCAATTTTATACTATGGGATTCGATGTTGCGACTTGCATATGTCTTTTTTTAAATTGTGAATATTTGCCATGAACCAGATGGTATCCAATTATCAATTATATGGACTCATTGTAAAAATTTTAATTGTTTAAAATATTAATCATTTACTTTCAAAGCAATAATGCCTAAAAAATAAATTAACTGGCAATATAAAGAATACAGGCTACTTATTGGGACTACAGAACTTATTCCAAAGTATAGTTATTACAGCCTTTTTTTACCTGGCTGTCACGCGCAATTGCCCATAAAATATTTCCTAAAAGGTTCACTTGCCGATCCAATCACTTCAGTTGTCGATCTGTTAAATTTGAGTGGTAACAATACAAATTTTCGTGAAGGTGTAAAACTGTTTACTTTTCGTCTCAGAGGTCAGACATTCATGTCAGCCAGAAGAATTCGAGGAGCGTGAAAAGGCGAGAAGCAGACTCGTTGCCAGCCAGCCTGCCCGGGTCGACCGTTGACCCGGGAAGGGCGCCCAACTAGCGGAACAGGCTCCGCGCCCTTGACCACACGGTAGCCCGGGAGCTTCCCCTTGAGGGGAGCAGCCTCCGACACAGGCCCTAAGGAATCGCGTGTCTTGTGACCCGGCTGCCCTCTCGTCACCCTTGCTTTGGAGGGGCACGTTCCGGCAAGTCACGGGACCGGCGCAAATGGTTTGGAACGCGCGACATCTTTAGCAAATACGTGTCTTCGTGATGACGAGCGGAAAGATTTTAAGGGTACAACCCGAAATGAATTTCGAGTTTGGCATTCAATATTCCTGCCTGATCTATTCAGTCTACAATCTTCTTAAGTGTAGGTTAGAAAACACACATCTACGTCTACAATAGATTTCGTAGATTCCTTGGAAAATATCTTTTTGAGAGATTAAATCGAGGGGGCACAAAAAAGTGAAAAAAATATTTAGAAAATTGCTTCATTTTACTGGGACAAAATTCAAATGTTTACAAAAGAGAGTCACGCATGTTGTTTTCGACTGAGAAATATATGACACTGCTCATTAAACCTGATTTAATGTAACAAATTCTTTTCTTGCAAAATGATAATTTTCGGAATGTATCACTTTTCACGAAATGTCAAATGTTTAATAAGTCTTTCATTTTTAATTATGTCGTTAAGTTATTATCTAAAAATTTTTGTATGTATGTCTTGGCACATCAATTTAATATTTAGAAATTAATGACGAGTAATTTCTTTACACAGCATTATAAGAAAACATTCCGAACTTCTGCTGTAAAAGCATGGGTACGAATAGTATTTGTACAAAATCATCAAATTATCTAAGTGATTTTTTTAGCGGTCTGGTCTATTCTAGTCTAGTCCGGCGATGAAATTATAAAAAACAATGTCTTAAACCAACGTGGAAATAGTAGTACAGGATGCTTTAGCTAATTTCTTCTTAATTTTTCATTTTCTTGATTCATTCCTTCTCTTGGCCACTTTACTCTTTTGTTCACTTTCACATTCTACACTTTTATGTATTTCCTATTTCTGTACCGTTAATGTTTTCAAGCCGCCACCCTGATTAAGTTTCCCTGTATTTTCTGTATCTAACATCCGCATGCCAAAGCTATTCTGCTATTTGAAGAATACCAATGAAGATGTCATTGTTTGACTAATTGGATTAGTGATTTCGGGTGCGTCAACTATTAAGGTCACTATTCCCATAAATGTAGTGCTTGTTTGATCGAATGAGGCGATGGTGATTCCCCCACTGAATGACAAGATCCGGCGCCAACCTACCCGTCGGCTAACGGAGTTTTCCCCCAATCGGGTATCTCCTAGCGGCAGAGCACAATTCCAGCCGGGACAATCTCTATATTTCCGACTAGTCTCGTCAACGGGAGAGTTGCATTAGCAAAATAATTGAAGGAAATATTTATATATTTAATAATTAACGCTACGTACAATATAAAATAGTAATAATTAACGGTTAGCACAATATAAAACTTATCTAAGTTAGTGTTCAAAATTATAAGTGTGAATGTGAAACATGGGCAAATTTTTGACCATGCATTGCTGAATTTTCTGTACTTTTGGTCCTTCCCGGGAGACACACTGAAGGCAAAGTTATTTTTGAACTCCTACTAGTACTAATTATTTTGCTTCTCCGAATTTAGAACTCTTTTCTACATTGAAAAATAATAAAGCAAGGTCGGAAGGTGTTTATATGCTGTTCTGTCTGTAAGAGATCGCCGGATTTTTCTCGGATCTATTACGCATGTGGAAAAGGTTTCCAGTTGTTTAGGTAAACAAGGACTAATCCACGTGCTCTCTGAGAATTCGGTATAAACCAGGGCGGTTGCACGATTTTTCTAAGACATTTGTTTTGTACTGTCTGAAGTTTTTCTATTGATGAGGGTGCCGCGTTTCTACAGACGGAGCAAGCATATGTCAGGGTGCGTCCACGAGCTGAATCATATTTAAACCACAAAAGATGAAACATGATTACCATTGAAAATCTTTCTTGTGTACAGCATTAAATTGAGTCATTTCTTTCTTTCATACCTTCATTAGCTTTGAGGCCTGTACTTAAATGTTCTTATTTTCTTCGAAAATCCTACGCTGAATATGAGACGGTCACGAGAAAAAACGATACCCTTCGTTAATACAGATGTTCCTTTAAGTGAGGACGAGTCTTCGAATGCTTCTTCGAAATAGTACCACTCCTTTTTTCGCTCGATGCGATTGAGACGTTGCTCGATGCATGAAAGCTACAAGATTTAGTTCGCGTTCTTTCGATAAAGTTCACTAACGTAAATATAATGACGCAAAGAAAACATTTTTGGATTCGTGACTCTCAAGAGTAATATTATGAATGGAGTATTTGTTTCAAGTACTACCCCATATGTTGAATCCACATTGGTCATTGAAATAATATTATTACTCTTGCAGTTTTTTATGAAATGTCTATCGTTTGCTAAAGACATGTTCCTTTCTATTTCAGATACATTTGAGAATTTCTTTTTTCTAAAAACATTAAGGTTGTTTGATGGCAAAACATTGGAGATTTCTGTGCATGAAAATTATAAAGGCGAAAATATTAAAATGTTCCTTTATACGTAATTATATAATTTTGTGTGATGTACTTTCGTAAATGGAGCGTGAAAAAAACGCGAAAAGTTAAACCGAGGATAACCATAAATGCAGCAAGATAAAATGCATGCTTTTATTATCTCTTCCTTGGATTCTGCAATAGTGAGGAAGAGAAAATAGCTACTGAATTTCGCAGATGGACGATGTGATACTGTAAAACTATGAAATATTGACGGATGAACTAAAGATAAATAATCAGGTGTGCACTTAATTCGATTAAAGCAAGTTCCAGAATTCCTTGGGTAGGACTGATTTGAAGAAGTTGGTTAAGAGCATATTTTTCTAATGGATTCTATCTTTGAATGTATCTGCAGACATATCTTTCTTCCAGAGTTCCTAGAATTAGATTAAATTCCATTAACTTAGTATTTAATTTCTATTATACTTAAAGCATGTGATTTAAATTACCCCTTATTACATGGTTGCTAGTTAAAAATAATCGAAACTTTTCTACAGAAGTACTTCGTTTCGTCATCAATTTTTGTATACGTTCTACCTCTCTTAAAATAAGGATTAGAGTCTGTATTATTGAAAATGTAGATGTTTTATCAACTTGCAGATAATTGTAACAACTATTATGACTCCAAATATCGTGGAAACAGTGGTGTCAGTTCATGGTTCAAGAAAAACATTGTCTTTCCAATTTTTTTATGCCGCTCCATAGTAGTGGTATTTTCTTGAAGTATGAAGGGTTCGGTAGTAACGTACTCGACAAATCATTTTGTGAGAGTATTCTGGTGCTGGAGTAACAAATGATACGGGGACATTCTTCTGTTCTCTGTGACGAGGAATTTCGGAATGAAACCTTTATATTATTTCTCAGAATGATCTCGCCAAGCCCTTCGTATATTCTAATAAGTATTTCCCATCTCCTTTTTTATAGGTTCTTTATAGAATTCTCGCAAAATTTCTTGACTGCGCTAAACTGACAGTCTCTTGTTTACTACTAGTAATATTGTACACATTACACATAGATCGTAAATGTTTCAGTTCAACGAGCAGATCTTAATTAGCAAAATAAAAAGGAGTTCGAGATAAATACATGTCAATCATAGAACACGATATACACGGAGCACAAAATATGGCCGACAAAAATGAAACATTTAGAAAAAGAAAAAGGGAGACACCGTCTGAATTTCCATTGTACATGAATAGAATGGTGAACAAAGAAAAGTAACGTATAGAACTATTCAAGTGGAAAGATAAAACCTACAGATCAAGAAGAGGTCCAAACTTTGCATTTGTACCCAATTGAACTTATAGCAGTTTTAGAAAGTTCAAGGAACAAGAAAGCGCCCGGCATAGATGGTGACAATTATAGGGTTGTTTAGTGTGAATCTACAGAAATGATGGATAGTTGGGAGCAATGGAAAATAGCTATGACATCTGTTTCTACGAAAGGGAAACAAGAAGATTGCGACAACTACAGAAGAATAACACGCCGTTTCTGACAAACTTATGTTTGCATTTTTTCCAGAGGTTTCACAATTTCTCTCAATATTACAGAAAACTGTTCGTATTTTGTTACATACATTGTAAATTACAATATTTAATGACCCAGTTTTGAAGAACAGATATGATTAAAATATATCTTTAATATTGTAGTAATCATCAATAATTCAAAAATTTTTGGTATTTCCGAAATTTTAGTAGTTTTACTTAAAATCGGACATGTACCATTTTATAAGAGTACTTGTATCTATTCTATTTAAAATAATAAGGAAACAATTTGATGCCTCTTTGGAGAAAATTTGAAAATAAGCTAGGGGCACCACGTCAAGTGACCAATAATATAAAAATATTCGTTTTAAATTAGAAGGACCACATCATCAGTCAGATAAATCAGGGAATATTCATTTATATGACACTCCTTCCTACAATTGAGGCGCTGGTTATTCATTGACAGACACACCGACGACAGAGGGACAGACGGACAGTCGTTTTGAAAAAAACATTTTTTTGGGACTAGCTTCCCAAAAATATACAATTTTCGAATTCAATTTCTACATCAATGTTTTGTAGTATTACGTAACTTCAACTACACTACGTAGAGAGAATATAAAGAAAAAATTCTGATGAAAAATTTACTGTTATCGCTGAAAATCGTAAAATACACATGCATGAAATTTCTTGAGAAATATATCCCTTCTCCGCTGCATGATTTATCTTTTCCTTGTAGTATTTTTTATTCAGAACCGGAATTCTCCGCGAGTCAGTGCAGAGATATTTTATGGTTGAATGAATGCTTTCCTCAGAGTAATGAGTAATGCACGTTTGAATTATTTAGCAAGCATAATAATTTATTATTATCGTATACTATATCGTTACCTGTGATAATTGCCCTGCGTTACTCAATCTTACGTCCCGATCCGATGTTTTAGATATTATATTTTATGTTGTGAAAATGGAGAGATTTATACTTGATACCAAGAGTTACTTTGTAGTATTGTCTGTGATACTGATTGCTAAAACTTTCTTTAACATTTATTAAATGTTTTCAGCCTAATGTAAATTTCGAAACTTATATGAAATAATTAATCTGTGTAGCACGAAATACTTCTGCAGTTAAACGATATCGTAGATTGAGATCATAGACCGAAGCAGGCTAAAGCGCCATCGGAGAGAAATAAAGGAACTGTTTTTTAGAATGTTTAATTCATTTCAAAAGATGAGGAGATTTG
>JAHLJT010008446.1:56660319-56715351 GCA_031308135.1 Acheta domesticus
AGAAAACTCTTTACTATAGGGCCCTTAAAAAGAGGATAAATCCAGTTGCTAAATTAGAAAAAAATCCTCTAACACGTGGTGAAGGGATCCATGTTTGTTGGGTCCTTGATATCGAAAAATCGATTGACGGCAAAACGTCTGTCTGTCCGTCCGTCCGTCCGTCCGTCCGTCCGTCCGTCTTTCCGTCTGTGGACAATGCTAGTGGCTAAACCGTTTAACCGATTTTCTCTAGACTTTATATTCTCCAATCGATCTTGCTGATGTCTCGCCCCCGATCTTGCCGATCTTGCTGATGTCGAGTTTTGAAGGTACATTACATGAAACCTCTGGGATATTTTCGAAATTGACAAATTGACAATTGACATCGTTTTTTTATTAAATTTTGTCTTTGGAGAAGGACAATGAGGAAACTGGTTTCATGTTCGTGGAAAACTGATTTTTCGAACATTAAAAGAATTCAACGTTTTTCGGCATCTTCCTACAACTATAATTATGGAGATAGAGATTTTCCCTTAATGATATCTGTTCCTTAAAGATAGATTTTGAAATAAGGTTATGTACAATTTTTCGTAAATTTTACTACTTTTTGCGTTATTTTGCGTGAAAATACGAAGGAGAAATTACGTGCTATTTTAGCACCACTGGTTCTCTGTAAACAGGTATATATTGATTTCTTTTCTAAATAATGAACAATTTACATCTTTCTGGGGTGTTTATATGTGTCTGAAATGAACATTTTTGCATAGAAAGTATTTTTTCAAACCAACTCTTGCGGCTTATTGCAGCTCTGCCATTCGAAATGAAAATGAACGTTAATATTTTTCATTATGGTGATTATCTTTTTATAAACTTTAATATATAATAACTATTATCGTGGGTAATTGAAAGAGGTACAATTCGATCTTTCAAAATCTAAAATGGATAATTTGAAAGTTACCCTTTTCAGTACAAAACACCCTTAGAGTTTGTAGTTACAAAAATTATAGGATTGACAATCGCATGACGCAAGTTGCATGATGTTCTGGATGCATCATGGGTTATTCAATGAGATTCGAATTAACATTAAAAAAGTGATTATCTCTAACGTTACAAACTAAGGGAAAACTGATATGGATAAGATGGAAACTGAAGACGCGCATGATAAAGGGTTTTTGAAAATAAATCTGGAGCACGTGAAAGAAAGACAGTTTCACAGAATCAAGTAATTGAAAATAGTGTGTTTTCGCATAAACAAAAACAGGACTGACATTATCATCTAATCTGTTCCGGATATCCCCTCGCGAATTCTTCGGTCTCTGTTTACCTCTTTCGTGGCCCTGATTTTTTAATTTTTGTCGGAATTTTGAAACACATCTTTGTATTTTAATTACTTTTTTAGTCACTATTTTATTATTGATAACTGAAAATTGTTGTTAATGTTTAGTTTTTTAGAAACTTGTTAGTGGGATATATTTGTCCCATGGGTCCTTTCCGGGTATGAGGGAACATAAGAATACTGAGAAGAAAATGAGTTTTTTTTCTATTTTTAATCATGAAACAATACAATAATCAAAAATGATAATACATTACATTTATTGTAATTAAAAATTTGGAAAAGCGAGGATCAAGCGAGGGGTTAGTATGATTCCAGGTACATTGTTTCTGTTATTTTCTCCTTTTGTACACTATATGCTTGCTTCTTAAAATGCAAAATATATGTATAGTCGTAAATATAGAAAAAAAATCCAGAAATCAATTTAAGATGCAATTAAATAATTTAAAATAAATATTAAAAACAACATAAAAAACACACAGGAAAAAATAAACACTTTCCAATTGGGAGTAACTTTTTAAGCAGTGTGAGTCAATTCGCAAAATCAGTGTATCGCGAATTTTAAAAAAAAATAGCAGGCAATATAATATACGAAATATTGAAGGACAAACGAAAAGAAACCTTACAACAAGTGAAACGTTCAGAAAAAAACTGTCAAAACGAGGAACCCAATATAAATCTTCATGAACCAGCGACTATTAAAACATTCCAATTCTTGGAATTACTCGTAATGGTGCTTTAGATACGCAGTACACACACTCTCCAGAAGAGTGCAGAATGCACGAATGATAAGTGTATCACAGCGAAACTTTTCATGGAATATATCAGGTGGGATACATACGTCCCACTGGTCATGAAAGTGTTTAATGCGAACATCTTGACATGAGTACTTGCGTCCCTATCTTCTGGTACCAAGTACACTTGTTACACTTTGATCCATGGTGCCATATTGATTCACCTCTCCTGCAACATGTTCCGCAATTCTCTGTTTATCCGTCCAACTTCACACAGTTCCACTATTTGACTCTCTTAAACCACAGTTAACTGTAAGAATGAGACCTGCCTTCGTCGTCCTGACCTGTTCACAATTACCTCCAATTTACCAAATTACTTATTTTGTACAATAAAATCCATGCTTTATCACCATTACCACAATCCGCCCGTCTTGCTCCAATGATTAAGTCTCTATATCTGAACAATTTGACGGGCCGCAGTTCATGCACAACGATATCCGTTCATGTGCTGCCCTCTGGTTAATGGGCAATGTGCGAATGCGATGACAGCCAATAACTTTTATATTGGCTTTTTTCATTCACAATGGGTGTTTTTCTTTTAGAATAGTATAAAGTACTAAACCACTTCGAAACTTCAGTACGGATATTCTGGGATTCGAGCAGTATCTGTTGAGAATAAACACGTTCTGAGAAGAATAGGGAAATTGTGTGTTCGATTGTCAATAATCGTTTATTAAATGTATATAAAAAGAGTATCCTTTTTTCTTTTTTTAGACATATTACAAGTTTTCAAAAACTGTTTTTAACGAGGTAATGATGGTAACGACGATGTTCTTATGATAATGAAGAAGATACGATGCACATGCACCTGATGATGAGATAAATATTAGCGCGAAAAGTAGTGTTCAATATTATTACGAACATAAAAACAATTTTCAAAACTAGTACGTACCTTAAAAAGAAAAAGGACACCAGAATATTAAATTATAATATTTGGTGAGTGACCATCAATTCTGCTCTTTAAATATATTACTGTTTTAATGTACTGAGTTTAAAAAGAAGACGTATTTTTTACATATGGGCCTTGTACGTTATTAGAAAAATGTTTGACGGAATATTTGGTGTATGTAGAGCCAATCACCTGAGTCTGACAATGCATCACCAATGACATCACATCATCATCAATTTTCTTACGTTAACTCCATAAAAAAAGGACAAGATAAAACAAAATGGATTACAAACGTATTGTGGTTCAACACTAAATTGACAACATAACGTACAAATGATTTGTTCAAAGGTTTCGTATTATCGAGGAGTACACACGTTTGTTCACACAAATCCATTTCATATCTTGGACTCTGAAATATTTAATTGTTTGCATGATTAGTTGGGGATGACTTCACGCAAAAAATATCTTTCATATGGCTATTTTTCTTACAAACTATACATGGTGTCAATTTGTCAATATTAACAAATTTAGATTATGGTAACATTTACAGATTTTATGATTAGCAATATTGTTACATCAACTAATAATAAATTTTGATCTAGAAATGTAAATTATTACACTTGGTGAAAATATGTACACTATTTTAAAATTGGCTTATTTGCAAAAAAAAAATCAATTTCGACTTTAAATATCCATAAATTTTTTGAAATTTCCATTTTCACACGCTAATTCTTTTGTGAGTGTGTGTGTGTGTGTGTAACATTTAGAGTTTGTATAATATTTTGGGTCAACAAACTCGGAAATAGAAGATTATGTATCTTGGGAATTTAGGTCCGAAACTACTGCACTTTTGAATTCGGGCGTAAAACATTGGTACAAAACTTGCAATGATATGAGGTTTCAATGCAAAAAAAACCTTTTTATTTGAACCATTTACTGTTAGGGGGAACATGTTTCTTATATTAGAATGGATTTTCACGAGAGATTTTAATTTTTTCAGGAATTTTGTCCAAAACGCTCAGAAATTTTAATAATTTTGGGTATAAATAAAAGCAAAGTCAAAGGTCCAAACATACGCACTAAATATCATTCTTCTAGCTTATTTACATCACATTAAACAGTTCAAAAAATTTGTACACCAATTGGACGGGGGTCATGCTTTTTTTTCGGCCGATTTCATGTGGAATTTCCCGTATGTGGTAAACGTGAGCGTGATAAAGATAGAAAATAAGTTTATATTTTATTTTCATCCATTGGTAAGAAAAATAATCGACCAGAAAGTTAGACTAGTGGAGCTACAGAATGGCACAGAATTTCCCGTATTACTTTTCTATTTCCTTGGGTCTCGGCTAGCTATTCATACTTGCCACATACGCTTGCCAGCTGCCATCTATCCGCCCACCCACCCTACATTTTTTTTTACATTTTCTTAATTTTTCGCACGTCTTAGAACGAAATATGAATTGTAGAATATTAAAGAACATTAAAACCTTGATCTAAATGGCAGTTTTTCTTTGAAAAAAGTTTGGAGCCGTTTTTTAAGAAAATGATCGTTTTTAAGCCTTACTAAAAATGCGAAATTTGTAAGCTCTTTTCACAGAAAAATTTTTGAGTTTTTCGAAAAGTCATTTGAAGTCATACGAAGCCACATTAACTCACAAATGCAATAGGTTTACAAATTGCTGGTAATGTGCGTATTAAAGGTATGAGAGGATCGTTCACAAAAATTACGTTTGTGTAATTTTTTGGAAAAAAAAATCTCAAAATCAACTTTACGTCATATTAGAGAGTGCAAATTGCACTATCCGTTCGAAAAGTTTGAAGAAAAATTGGGAGCCATTTATGAGAAAATGGCGTTTGAGCGTTTTTGAAACTTCGGTATTTTGAGCTAGTTTTCACAGAAAACGGTTTTTGTTCTCGAGAAACATTACTTGACATTATTTAAAGCACATGAACTCGCAAATAAATGTGAAGAAATCGCCGGTAATGTAAATATTAACGACGTGATATAAGTCAAAAAATTTCATTTTTCTAATTTTTGAAAAAAAAGATTAGAGAAACATGACGTTTATGTCATCTCATAGATTACATTAGGCACTATCCCTAGGACTTTATATAAAGTACCCCCAAATTTTCAAGAATCTTTTTCAAAATCTCAAAACTTCGACTCAAATCAGATCAGACGGATGGGCAGACGGACGGACAGACGGTTGGATATGGACGGACAGATGGTTGGACATAGACGGAAGGACACACAGACTGACCGACGGACAGACGGACGTTTTCCTTTCAATTGGTTTTTCGGTATCAAGAACCCACAGAAGAGGGATTCTGGCTACACCAGGTGTTAGGCGACTTTTTTTGTTTATTTAGCAACTGTTTTTTTTCTACTTTTTCGTTATCAGGGCCCGGCAATGATTTTTTCTGCCGAAAATCCGCGGTTTTTCTCGCTGCATTACATAACTTTCCCTATACTACGTATATTACTCTGTATATACGTACCTACACGGGAAAGTAAAAGTATATATTAATCCCCTTGGAACGCAAAATGATTTTTAATTTAAGCGATTTGCGGTGTATCTATTGTTTCTTCTTAACTATTTTTCTTACAATTTGTTCATCATTAAATTTTCTAGCAGAATAGTGGTTAAAAATAATTAATTTTTTCATTGTGAGCGAGAACTCATCTTACTTCTGTCAATGTTTTTTCTTTCACGTTCATTTAGTGGAAATTGACAAAACTGAATAAATGTGCTGTGACTTTAGAAAGTTCTTTTCTCCCGTATCAGATAAACTATATTTGGCCATCACAATACACTCGTGAGTAATGTAATAATCATGTGGCATCTTAAAAAAAAACTTTATCATTCACAGGAAGTTCGTACTATTAGATATAGAATGTTGATGTACAAGGCTTAATTTTATATTATAGTTCAAGTGACGTAGGTTATATTTTGTTAAAGTATCATGAACTGTTTTGTTTTTATTATCTGCAATTAGCGTAAACCCTTACTTATCAGAAATTGAACTTCCTACATGAAAATTGGGTTTTTGAGGAATCGACAGTGCTGGGCAACATGAAAGGTTCCTCATGAACCTTGTAAAATGTAATGGTCACCAGAATATTCCATATTTAATTGTAGTCAAGAGATTAGAGTGGTGAGGTTCTGTGGGTCATGTGAAGAAAATGTGACATGAAAATTTATCACTCAAATCATTATGTTGTATGAGTTGGTATGAAATGTAGTAAGGTATTTAATTTAGTTTTAAATATATAGTTCTGTAATATTAATTCTAAGTATTCAGTTATGTTTCTTAATTTTTAAGTGATTATTACTTTATAACTGTGTAGTTGTATTTTATTCTAAACTGCGTTGTTCTGCCCTAATGAAGATTCCGAAGAATAGATTCCGAAAGATTGGTAATTAAACTATTTTCATTTACCTCACCATATTCTAGTATCTAGATAGCATGTTACCAGGTCAAAGTTGCAAATTACAACAAAGTAAATCTTCCATAAAATGTATTATTTTACCGGGATATTGAGTTACTACTAACTAATCGAATGCGATGCAGCGGCGATAAATCCGTCATTTTTCTTACAATCTTGTTCCAACACCAAAAATTGTATATAATATGCTTTACTAATAATATATTTTCCAACCTTAGTGCTAACACAAGGAAGAGGGAACAGGTAGAGAAGAACACTACTTTCCGTAAAGCACAATTTTTTTAAGGTCAGTCAAGAATGTGCGAGACCAAAATACAAATTCAACTCATTAAACTTAATCAGATATAAACATCAACTGTAATAATTTTGAATTTAGAAAGTATTGTAAACAAGATATACTAGTTCTACAACATATATTTTCTCACATTATTTGTAACTTTTGCAATTTTCGAAAAATCAGAGTTCAACGAAAATGACACCTGCGCCACTCGTAAGTGTCGTTTGTGCTATCTGAAGAAGAAATTTAAAGAAGAATATTAAGCCGTTTTTGAAAGAAAAAAGGGAATTGCCTTTATTTCAAGCAAAATTTACCCGCGAATAACTCGCATGTTCTAAACATAATGCATGCCCTCATTTAAATATCTAATTTTTGAGAACAGATTTCACTTAAAAAATAAATTTGTATTATCAATGTACTTTTTCAGTGTTATTAAATTTAATGGCACCTGTGTCATTTTTTTAAGTATCTAATATTTTATTCGAGGAAAAAATTTCAGATAATTGTGTAGTCGACTTAGAGAAAATAAATGTTTAAAATGATCTATATTTCTCGCAAAATTAAGCGAAAATTACCCTTGGTTTAAAAAATAGTACGCATTTAAAGATCTGTCTTTTAAGAAGGTATTTTAATAAAGAAAAATCTCGAATATTGTGGTTGCAGCAAGATACCAAAAACGTTTTGAACTTTTGCAATTTACAAAAAGTGAGATTTTAGCGAAAATGAGACTAGCACCAGTTCTTAAGAGTATTTTCCGCTATGCGAGGGAAAACGTAAATAAAAAATTACAAGCCATTTTCGAGAAAAGTTTGGAGATGTTCTTGAAGTATCATGTAAAATACCTCATACCTCAAAATCAAAATACCCGTTTCAACTCGCAAGACCATCACTTTGTGCAGAGCAATTGGGGAATATCAATTTTGAAGAAAAACGTCTGAATGGTTTAGACGCTATGATTATCTACTGACAGAGAGACGGAGGAACACAGAAGGACTCAGAGAGACACAGACAGACAGAAACACTGATACAGGGTAACAGACCGACGCGAACAGACAGATGGCACACACAACAGAAGACACATGCAAACACACGACACACAGACATACACACCGCCGACACATAGAGACAGGCAACACACGCACAGACACTCTACACATGCAGAGACAGGCGACACATACACAGACAGACGACAAACATCGGCGACACACGCACAGACAGACGACCTACTCACAGACAGACGATCTTCTTACAGACAGACGAGACACACGCAGACAGACGACATATACAGATGGACGGACGGACAGACAATCTGACGGACAGGGGGACGAACGAGCGGACGGACAGTCAGTTTAGCCATCAATCGATTTTTCGGTACCAAGAACTCACAGAAGGTTTAATTCTTGCATCAGAACGTGCTAGAGAAAGTAATTTACTACATACAGTAATTAAGATTTATCCACATTTTTCGATATAATGCCCCCAAGGTTTTTTCTCTAGAACAATCCTCGATTTGTGGCGCAGCATTACAGTACTGTTCGTTACTATATAAGTACGTAGTAAATCGAGAAAGTAAAAATATTACATTCATTACTAATTAATGTTTTTAACAACTATAATAATTCGAAAACATATATTTTCAGTAGAAATATACGTCGTTTGAAATGTCTCAGTGACAGCAATTCGTGGTCACTGCTGCGTCGCTGACCGGGATGTCCTAGTGGATTGAGTCCAGGCAATGGCAAATTTTCGGCACTAGTTCTATAGCTAAGTCGAAATAAGTCACTATCAGGAGGAGAATTCAATTGGCTGACTGCTTTGCTGGATAGTTTTTTCTGCTTTCTTCCATTAATTCCTGTCGACAGCAGGAGCGTTACCCACAAAAAACGCTCACGAGAATAGGTAGCCAACCCGACGGTTCTCATGTTGAAAGAATTTACGGTCAAGGGTTTAAAAAAATCAAACCCTTGGAAAAACTAACTTTGACCCATGTTCTATTTGAGACAAAAGTCAGTATGTCTTAAACATTTACTGAATAAATTCCATATTTTGCATATGCAGTTCATGCATCAATCTACACCATTCGGTTTTGAAACGAAGTTAATTTCCATGTAAAAATATTGAAAGAATTATGTTGCATGGAAGAAGATGTATATATTACTGTAATTAATCCATCTATTATTAATATTATCTAGCCAATATGAATTATTTCTAAGGAATGTAGTCAGAGTGATTAGTAACTCTTGGTTAATATCTTCGCGTATCCCATGTACAAAATATTTGGCTATAGTTGTCAATGTATTTTTGTAAGGTAAAAAGTTTCTTCAAATTATCTTCAAACATTACTTTCTTTATCAAGCCATTAGGCGAACTAGCTAATACAAGTTTGTCAAAGTAATAATTCTTCATTGAAATGGCGTCTAATTGAATCTAATACTTTTTAGGCGCAGTTGGCACATATCTATGTGTGTCCAAGCTAGTGAAGAAGCGCCAGCCTTCGACCTATGGAATTAACATAAAGCAACGCTACGCATCGTACTTTCGGAGGTATTTTGAACCAACAAACTTTTTTGACGATTGTCTTTTTCCTAACAAACTATTCGGCAAAAAAGTTCACAACTGCCAACATTTTTTTCTGTATACATTTTTTATCATGCTGTGATTTAAATAGACGGGTTATTTTAATAGTGGTACAACTCCATTGATACTTGGGATTCTAAGCTCTAAAGTTTCATGATTATAAAAATATCTGAAATGAAATGAGACAAAAACTTGGTGATTTCTTCTCTTATAAAATATTTACTTGTTCTTCTGACGATGATACAAATACGCTTAGGTACTGTATGCTTCGTGGAATATTGGGGGAGAATGGAGGAGAAAACAACCATAAAAATAAATTTGATGGGACAAGTTGGTGCACGCCGTTCGAGGAAAAGGTAGAAATTGAAAAAATATTGATTTATTAAAGAAGATTAAATATTAATTTAATATTGTTGTTTTTAAATGTACGTATGAGGAAAATTCAGTTTCTTTATCTTCCTGTTTTTACCTGCAGATCAGAGGAATATACGCAATGCACACTTGGAATGGATAGAAACAAATAAAGTAGGGGGAGCGGTCGTTCAATCGGTTTTCAATCGTCAAATCTATTAAACTCTTATAAAATCACAGAAACCCTTCACACTACAAAATTGTTCACTTGAATAATCACAAATGCAATGTAGTGCAAATAACAATCCAAATTTCATCTCGCTTCTCGAAAACATGCTTTGTCACTAGGTATATCTGTCCCTAGGTACGACAGTTTCCCCTATATCCTATTTGCATCAACTGCAAGGTCATTAGGGACCACACCACTTTCAATACCCAGTACAACACTATATTGTTACAATACCACAATTCTACAATATCACAATTCTACAATAATACATTTCAAAACTATTCATAATAATTAACATGTTAGTTTCAGTATAAATTTCCGACGTAATACCAATACTCTCTTGTTTCTTGTTACAAACTTACGGAGGACATTAACACAAAGATACCATTATTTTTAATTTTATATTAAATAGAAAAATGTGCAAAATAATTATACTATTTCCAGTACATTTTGCTATTGTGAATCAAGCTCTTTATCGTCAATATTGCTGCACACGTTATAAATATATCGAAAACCACTCATCGCGAGACTCGTGGAATACCACGTAGCCACACAACTGGAGTTGTACCACTATCGAAAAAAATAGATTGCAATCTCCAGAGATTCACTTTTATTGTGGTACGCTATGTCGTGCCTAAAAAGTACTCGGAGTTATACCGCTTTCAGAATTAATTTACAACCATTTGCCGGACCTTAAAATGGACCTTAAAATGGAGTTTCTCTGGAGTTGTTTCTCGGTTTCTCTCGAGAAGTTATTAAAATAACGCCTCCAAATAATTTCATGATAACATGCCTGAAATCAGTTTCTTCTTCGGATTTTGTGAACCAAGTTACCAAACCATCATATGGCTCATGTTTTCTTGTTTACTTAGCTAATATGGCTTTCGAAAATGAAGCTGTAATTTTGAATGTTCCGTACATTTCCTCCAGTTTTGGAAATATTTAACATATACACCCACTTTCATAAAAGGGTCCTACTGAATTGATACGCCTTCTTGCGCACCATTGATAAACCCACTTACACGTTTAAAATTTTTAGTAGTAAAATCTACGGCAAGCCCCATGTGCTACGGATTTATGTTATTTTATGGAAATAAATATGTTATTTTATGGTATCGTAGGAATCAGTAAATTAAAACTACACAGTGAATTGCAATTTGCTTTTATTTTGCGAAGAATTATGAGAGATATTTTGAATGATATTTGTTTCACACTAAGCAATTCTATGCAATTTGACGCAATGCTTGAGTAATTTAAAATGTCGATAATTGAAACTGAGGACATCTAAGGTGAGTGGCTGTTGATTAATGAAATAAATATTAGTATTGACGCAAGTTTCAGTACTTTTATATTTATGAATTTTATATATTTCGAGAAAAATGAATTTAAAGAGGAATGATATGACCTTGCCTTTCTGCAATGAAGTTAGCCTACGTGACTTTCTGATTGAAACGTATTATTTCTTATGCAGCATTCTAAAGGAAACTTGAAAGGCAGATTAATGCATTCATTCAATTATTCTTGAAAATAAATTCTTTAGAATAAATTTTGAATTCAGTTGTAATTTAAAAATTATTAAGGAACTGGTTCAAATATAACCTTTCACTATTCTTTTGATATCAGTCACGTTGCAAAATAGGAAATATTAGTGGCAAATAAGAACTCATAGATATAACCACAATAGTAAAATTATATGATAATCAACGCAGGTTTTATTGATTTGTCAACGTTTTTCAAGGAAGTGTCAAAATGAATGCTTCAATAATGAGTTTCTACATAGGTCACCCTGAATTATGAATATTATTTTATTTTATGTATCCTGCAACATTTATTTGCTTGCATCGATGAACATACAGACCATTTACCGATAAAATAGGTTTTGAATTTGTTTTAGATGTTTTATTTCCATTTTCTTTTGCATTCTTCAGAGTTCGAAAGTCTTATTTGCTCCCAAATTAAGGGTAGATTTGTGAATCGTTTTTAACAAATCTGGCGAAGTGTTCAAGAGATTCAAGGCTGCCTTATAAAGGGCATTATTACAAGGGAATTATTACATTGGTTTTGAAAGCTTTACGTCTCCTTTTATACTTTTTTCTTAATAACTGACATATTTTCAGCAAACTTTGACAATTCTAGAAATGGTCCTGTAACTGGTTCGGGTGACCTACCTGCCGCTTTATACATGGCAGGGTGATCAGTAAAAAATAGTGTTTATTGGTCAGTATTAAACAGTGAAAATTAGCTCATATTACATGCATTTTATAATTTCAGTAATTGAATTTATACTATTCATCCATACTTTTTTGTGGCAGCATCATTTTTTTTTAAATATGTGCTTAACTTTTTTGCTGGCTTTTAATATTTTTCGATGGTCCCTTGATGTTTTCCCTGGGATCATATCTTCAGCTAGACTCGAACTATAGTTATCAAGATAATAAAATACATGAGGTAAATTCTAAAAAACATCTTTGTGTGGTTGAGCTTAATTTTTACATTCACGAGAGTACGATTTATTAAGAAGAAAACCAAGGATAGAAACAGACATGAAAAAAATTCACCCAAAGGAATTTTTGATGCCAAAATATGAGAAGTCAACTTGTGCAGAACATGTAGGTTCCCTTATCCCCATGTTGTAATGAAAGGACAAAACGAAAGACCCGGAACGTAAAGAAAGGATGGACTAATATTGTATTCGCAAAGTAAGTATATGAAGTAGTTCTTCAATAGTAACGTGATCTAACTTTTGTTGCATGCATCATAACCTGCAACGCTGACGTGCCGAAATATTGCGCTGAAGACCGCATGGCGTTTCGTTACCCTGAAACATATCAGCGCCTTGAAAAAAATACAAGAATTTGATTGCATTTCTCAACTTATGGCAATAATAAAATTTGAAAAGAAATATTTTTATGACATTTCATTATTAGATAGCACGAGGAATCAAAGGAAAAGATGTTAATGCAACGCAATAATGATTAGGAAAAGAAATCGATGGTAGTGTTTTTTCTAATGACAGACCTTCTCAAGCTCTCGCCAAGGAAACGCAGGAACTTTCTACTACGAATTTCTGGAATTAAAGGAAAACTATAGAAGAGTTGCTATCCGAAGTGTACAGCAGCCAATAGTCCCTGCCGTGTTTTTAAAATAAAGAGTCCTGTGAGATACCCAGAAATATCCGACGTAAAAACGAAGGAAACCTTCGTAGAGTGTAGTTATTTCTGCTGACGTTATAAAGGTGTACGTAAGAGATTTTCTGATACCCCCCGCGACCACCAAAGGATTTACTTTCTTTGGGAAGTCAAATTACCTTTTTAAAAGAACCAGGAATGTCAATGTTTGTTTCACTTAAATGTTCCACTCTCTATTAAAATATTGCTTAATGATTACTACGAGAATTATTTTACCAGAATGATTCGCAAAATTCTTTCCATGCTTTTTTTAATTTTTAAGTTATTGAAAGTGTGCATCTTTTATAATTAAAGATAATTTTCTCTGAGGTTGAAGAAATGCGCCCGACTACTGGTATTACAAATAGATACCTGAACAATAGAGGGTCAATTTTACCATACTTCTTTTTCAGTTCTCTACCACAGGAATCCTTTGCAGATATTGAGTTTATCATGTGAATATAGAAACATCTTTATTAATTATAACCAATGAAATAATTTGAATCGGAAATAACTTCTTTTAGCCTAATTTTTACATTCAATAGCGCTACGAATATTTCTTCTCTAAATTATGTTTTGTCTTTCCCTAAGTCATTTTTATAGTTGAAAAATCTATTAAAAAGGCCTTGTGTGTGTGTGTGTGAAATAAAATAATCTACTTGAAAAAGGAATTTATTGGTATAAATTTCAGGGAATTTTAGCTCTAGTTAACATTAGAATATTAACCTCTGTAGACATTCTTCATAACTTGTAACTGGACACTTGTTACTCAAACAATATTTACAGGACACGGTAAGATTTAGAAAAGGTACTGAAATTAAATATGAAATTTCCATGCGACGACCACTTCTGAATCACATAAAATTTGCGAACCTTTTGTACAACTAAATTTACTTCCAAGTTTTCCGCCTCCTTAAAAAACTCTAGACTTCCGTCGTGATAGGAACTGTAATTCGACTTTCAGGCAATTTCAGTTCTGCAGACGATTTAATGTGGCTTTAGCAATCACATGTCTCTTGTGAAAAACGACCTCAATATTTTATTTCTTTTTCCATCGACAGGGAGGTAATTCTAGTAATCAATCCGTAAATTGGTTTGGAGCAGCTCTCCATCTCCTTCTGACCTGGTGTAGTATACCCATTTGCTTATAGTACAGCAACTTGTGCCTAGCCTCATTTGTTCAGTACAAACAGTAGCTGTGCCGCTGTTCTTTCTTTCCATGAAATGCCCAGGCTTGGGCAGTCCAGTCTTTGAACTTTCAAACCATAATATACAACCGTTACATCATGCTTAGTAGCTACGGGATTGCAACTGTAGTTTACAATTGTGAAATTGGAAGCGTATTCCCACATAATTGTTGAATTTTCAACCGAGAACCCCCAGATATCAGATGTGTTTCAGTTAGCAATATTTTTTTCTGTGTAAATATAAGATGTGTAGCCTGCGATCATACGTTGGTGAGATGGTTCGCATTAAAAGGAAGTTTGGACAGTCTTGGAAATCTACACGATAACTTTGATATTGCTGGCAATGTCATTGAACATTACAAAGACGAAAAGCCATTGTTTTAATGGTGAGTGCATAATCTTATTTAAATGCATTAAAATTATAGAATCTTGATAAAAATATGAAGGTTGTAGAAAAAACAGGAAAATATTCTAAAATAATCGCTGCAATACACTACTAAAAATTTAACGTGATTGCTCCTTTATTAGAACATTACTACAATCAATGCATTATCAAATAATATATCTCTCAGAACTGAGAAGAGAGGCTTGTGAGAGGTATGCAGAATTATTGGAAAAAGCATTCCTAGAACGATATATACATCTGTTAAAATATTCCGATCGTACAGGAGATACTGAAGGAGTGTTAGATTTTTCTAACAACGGGAGTAACGCATGGTTGTGCGTTATTGGAATGGATTGTGCAAAGTAACGATATTACTGGTTTGATATCAATTATACGAGAAAGTGTGTGGTATTGTAGCTCCACTAGGTTTATTATGCCAATTTATTTCTTCATTCGAGCCAAGTAAGAAATTTTTGAAATGCGCAATTGGAAGATCACGTCAGAACTATCTCACATTTAAGGTATGTTTTGAACAACATATCTGTATCAGGTTAGAGAAAAGACACAAGAATAAATATCAATTGAACGAAGTAACAGGATTTAGAAATCATCTAAATCATAAGAATCAATATGACTGAAAAATGGCTTCGAAAGTTAAGACATCAAATTTCCAGCAGCAAACATGCATGACGAAAGTGAGATGTGTGGATTGTATATTTGCTTCCAATTCATATTAGTTGTTCATAATTAAATTAAATAATGTACGTCATTCATCTCTTTCCACAACTAAGAATGTAAAAACAGTAATGGGTGAATTACCTTCCTTCCCGCGAAGAGGCGCACAACCCAAACATTACTTGGAAGCATTCTGAAAATCAAAGAATGTTGGTCAGCTGTCTAGGGAGCGCCGTTACTCAATTTTTTTTTAATTTTTTGGGGGTTGGTATCTTTATGCACAGTGATCTTCAGCTCACTTCAAATGAGTTTTTTCTTTTAATATCAATATGTGTATCACAAACTCATACTTTCCATCCCATACGAAACCATCTTCGGAGACAATAGTTGTGGTGACCCCTTAATACTAACGCGAATCACCACACAAGGACGAAAATACTTTCTAAAAAAACACGAAAAATATTTTTCTTTATCAGTTATAACAAATTTTATATTTAGTATGACAACATACCATCTTATCTTTTTGATTGCCTTGATGACAGGAATAAATATGCGAACTTATATTCCTTTCCATTCTTATTTTTGTATATTAGGTATTGTAACACTGGCATCTAGCCAACAAAACAGGGATTGAATATATTCTTACTAAACATGAAAATTAATTAACAAAAGGTGTCGTGTGTACTGTGGGGTCAATTAATCAGTTGATAAGTTTTATATTTGTGTCCATTTTCTTAGGTTTATATGTTTCCTTATTATCTCGTAATAGTTTATTAAAATGCTAACACATATATTTTATGTGTTTATGACTAGAAATGTTATAATAGTATTTTATATGTTCATATATGTAAAATTGGTTAACAATAAGATGAATACCTAAGACGCTGTAAATTTTTCTGAATCGTTATGCTAAGTAAAGCTATTGCTATAATTTTTAATAACATAAAAGTCAATTGAAATCCGCCTAATATTTGTGATTTAAAAAGTCATAATATTTCTCCATGATTCACTTCACCAAAAATACGAATTTCAAAAGCCGATGAAAAAATTTGAATACAAGAGAGTCTTTTTTTGGGGGAAAGAACTAAATATTCCGCGTTGAATGCACATTCGTATTGCATAACTACTAAACTTGCTATTTTTAAGTAATTAAAATTTATTTGTTGTCGCATCAACAGCCTGGTTATTAGCGATCATTAGAGGTATTGTTGTAATATGTACTTCGTTGAAGTGTGATGACAGAAATTACGATATTTGACAGAAACGATAATACAACTTAAATTTACAATATAGTTTAACCAATATTAAATTAATATATGGAGAGAGAAATGTATATAAAACAGTGAGTTAAATTTCGGTCAATATATTGTTAACTGTATAAAAGTTAATGATTTTATCTCGGTCTTTTGATGAATGTGGAATAGCATCATAATTCTGATGGTTGTTCTATCATACTTTAGAGATGTGACCAAGTTTGGTATTACAAAGTTCAATTGGGGAAAAAGATGATTTTTTGAGGAAAGGTCTGCTTGCTCCTTGTGGTCAATTTTCTTTCAGATCTTTAATGAGAAAAATGTTCTTGTTGTCCGATATATGTTGCTGGATTTATATGCGCGCCAAAACCTATTCCAGTCAAGGCATAATTTGTGAGTGTTTTTGCAGTTGTTTTCAAATTTATTCGCTTCGGTTGGGTAAAGCTGGTTAATATTCTTAGCTGCAATTTTGTCAGTTTTCATTTCAGTTGCACTGACTCTGAAATCGTTATGTTACTGTACTTAATAAGTGATGTTCATTCCAGTATTTGAAGAGGTGAGGCGTTAAGCACCCATAAGACTTATTAAAATAACAATTCAACATCTTTGTGTTTTAGTTGACTAGCCTTCCAATGTCCTGCATTGATCTTTGTAATATCGTCAAAGGCTTACTAAATAATTAATCACGTATAACTCTTACTAAAAAGCGCTGCAAGAGCAATAAGATATACAGTAAATAGAAAATACGAATAAAGGCAATGAATGAGAACCGAAAACCTAACCATTATTTCAAAATATGAAAGAAACAGTACTAACCAATGTTTCATCTTCACTAAAAGAACTGTCATATATGGGGAGAATATTAAGCCGTGAGTAAAACTGATATCCTTTATTAAATATTAATTCGAAAAGTAAGCGTATTTTTCGTAGAACTGTTGTTATATTTCAGAATATAAGAATGTTGAACCAGAAATAATACAGGGTATGAGTAAAGATAACACATGTTCTTGATCGTTTTGTATTTCTATAATGCTAGCGTAGGTTGCTGTATCTGGATCAGTCTTTACAGAATTGTGCATATCCTTGAGATTCCCTAAATTTATTTTACATAGACAGTTTTTATCTAAGCAATTAAATGAATTTTTTTATCTTTAGAGATTCATTTCTCATTATTTATATTCGTATTTGAATGGCACCAAAAGACACTCTCAAAATAATATCGTATTAAATATAAATATTTATGTTAAAATATGGTAATTTCTGTAGTGTAAGCTTATCTTAAATATTATAATGTATGTTTAGGTGATAACAATTTTTGTGGTCTGTTCCTATTTCAGAATTGTTGTTATAGTCAGGAACTAAGTAATTTCTGATACACATAATCACAAGCATTTTCATACATTCTGTTTGTAGTATTATGTGACAGTTTTTGAAGGCAATATTTGTATTACATCACTTCACGGGTATTAATGTGGTCGGTTTGTGGATGCAAAATATTTTCAATTTTTTGTTGAGATATTCTGAGTAATATTAAATTGTTTTAAAATTATCCGGAATTGATCATTTCTCTTCATCTATTCAAGAAAGATCTATCCAGTAGAATACGCTAACCATTTCACTAACATTTTTTAGATTCGAGCATTTGAGTACATGAGTTTTAAAAATTCAGGTGAGCGTATTCCAGCTCTATATGGGGCTACCCGGCAATCGGTTTGGAGCGTCTTTATAAATTCATGTGAACACGCTCTGTGAAACCATAATAGGAACTTGTTTTCTATTGGTTTGTGCCGTTTCTCAGTGAATCAACAATGAATTGTATTCATGTAGGTTTGCTTTACAATCGTCATATATATTCGTAATAAACTTACCAGGTTGTGTGAGGTAATTTGTTTTATCTACACGTGTGTAATATTTCATGCCACACTACTGTAATTTCCACACTGTGCTTTCAAAGAAATTATCTTCGAGCAGTCAAATTTTGAAATGCGTAATTGAAATTTCGTTTACAAAAGCAAGAATATTCCAAACTTCTTTCCCTACTTACATTATCTTATAATTAATTATGAGATACAGACGTTAGTGTTTTAGAAATTGTATACGGATAATTAAAGTGCAATACCAAGGAAACACATTGTATTCAAATGTATTTTTACTTATTTTAGTTATAACTCGTGTATTCGATACACATTGTATTTTGGTAGTTCAGTTGCGAAATCATTTCAATCAAGAGCTATTGAAGACTGAGATACATGTAGGTTTTCCTGTATTTTCCTACATATGTACTGATCTCATTATAGGTAGGAATTTTTTGGTGTCATTTTTTCCCATTTTCTTTGAGTCACATGTATCAGACGCGTTGAAGAAAGGTGCATGAACGACGAAGTTTGAATTAATGTTCAATACACCAGTGGCAACAGTGAGATGTTGTATAGATAATATTTCTGGGGCTTCACATTGAAGAAACAATCCAATTACACTAAATTTCTGTCAATGCAAAATTACGTTTATTTTAAATGTGCTAAAATATTGTTTATGTTTGAAGACGATAAAAATATTTTCAACCATAGAAACTCTTTTGCAAAGTATGGTTTTTCGCTGCTTCCAAAATTAAAGAAACCTAACACTAATGAAATACCAATCAAAATCATATGTTTATACATTTATCAACTCATGCTGTTCTCTACCCATTCAATTTATGTAGTTTCTGCTCGCAGGTTTGTTTACCTAGAAACAGATGTAGTTTGTCCAGTGTGCTGCTCTCTGGTAGTAAGAGGCAAATATGCACTGAAATTGGTAACTCGTCGGCGTTGCACCGGCATCCGGCTCTGCAAGTCTTCGTACGCAGGTGCCAGGGGCTGGCAACACAGGGGTTAGAGAGTTTAAGTAGTACTCATGTTACAGTGTTTTGTTAATTATCGAGAGAGCAGAATGAAATTATTGTTTCACAAAGGAAATTTTTACGCGTAAGAGTATAAGAATTTTACATTTTAACAACGTATATCTTGTGAGAGAATGTAAACACAATAATTATAAGAAACAATGTGTCATATTTTACCTTTTAATATATTTCAGTGTAAAGTAAGAGAAAACAACTCTTTGGTGTCACAGATTTAAGTTCTCGAATTATATCAACTGTTTAAGAAGACGGGTCATTTAGTGAAGCACCAATTATATAATTTGTAATTGCTAACACTCGTCAAATAAACTAAAAATTACAAGGTTTCAAAGTAGATTTTCTGTGTATCAAAGTAAATTATACTTTTGTTTTGTTAACTATAAATTTTGACTATTAGAATTGAAAGTTGCTGTTATAGTGCATATAGTTTTCACTAAAAATCACAATATTTGTTAATATTTATTACATAATATATAATATTTAAAGATCCAAAGCAGTTTTCAATTCTTCAATAAAAAATTAAAAACGTTCATAGATCAATTTAGTTTTGTAGTTTTGTAATGCTCTGTCCTTAAATATCGTACTTTCTAGGTACATGAGAATAAAAAGAAATATTTCAGTTTTCCTAAATACAATAAGAATAAGTCAACTATTGTAGAGTCCACTATGTCAGAGTTCCTTCGGAAGTCATTTCACGGTATTTCTTATTTAGCATTTTCCCGCTAAGGAGTTCTGGTTTCACAGGGTTCGCAGAGTGTTGAGGTATTCGTGTAGTAGTGGCGCGCTCTGGGAGACAATGGGGGACCGGTTCGGTGCTGCAGACCCATCCTCAGCACAGTTGCCGTCCGCAGGGGTAGAGGGAGCCCCCGTCGTCGGGTGCCTCTAGCAAAGGTTGTAGGTCACCTGGGAGCCGGTCATGACGACCGCTGAAGAGTTATTCAGTGACTCAGCGTGTGAATGCGAGATTTTATACTTGCTGATTTCAACGTGACATAGCTGACACTGGACGCGTGGGACGTAATCGCTCATGTTTTGCAAGTCAAGATGTTACAAAATCAAGTATCGTCTATCCTTTTGTAGCTAATGATTTGATAGAGTGGCAAATGCATGATTGGCAGTATGTGTGCAATCTACATCAAAACACCGTATTGGAGAGACACTTCTTTGGAATGTAAGCAGAGAGGTTTTTTTTTTACTTCAAAGTAACAATTAATAAATTGCTCCTTATACTTGAAAAAAAAAAGGCTAATGATTCACAATCAATAGTTGTACTTATATAATACTGTACTATACCGTGTTATATTATGCTACCACAATTGTTTTCAGTATGAAAATGTAATTTCTCTAAGTTTCAGCATCAAAGAAAAAATGGGACTCTATAAAAGAGCAATGAACGTGTCTTAGTAATATTTTGAAGTACAATACTATGACATTTTTTGTTCATTGTAAATAATGAAGTGAATTAAGAAATATAAAGAGAGTATTTCTAATTACAATGCAGAATATTACATTTCATTATTGATCAATAATTTTAATATTGATCTTGTAGAATAATAACTAGATTATTTTATTTCAAAATAAAATTCTTGTTTTCTGGAAATTCTTGTGAGAATAAATGAAAGTAATAACACTTTACAAAAATCTATAGTATCATTGTCTTTTGTGTGGAATATTATTTCGTTTCGTTTTACATTAACATGACTAATTTGAACAGTTTGTAGATTTATTTAATGAAATTTCCCATGTAAACAACATTATTGAATAAAATATTTTTGTAACATTTTCAGTGCATTTCATTCCATGACTTACCAATTTTGTCGCATGTGATTGAAATGTGAAAGTATGTATGGCGTATGTATCTATCCTTCAGTTCCATGTACGCCCTTTTTGAGTTGCACATTCATAATCTCGTCCGCAGCATGACGTTTCAAAGGTCTAATATGGCTTCTGTATTAATGATGCGTCCAGGAAAAGGTGAGATGAAAGGATTTATTGCTATGCGAAGTAAACAATGTTAAATTGATATATAGCAATTTATTATATTAGATGCATATTTCTTTGTTGGTGAAGAACAGGGTAGAGACAATGTATCGAAAAAATGTATAATACTTCTGTCCGAGGAGGATGGGATGAGAATCAGAAATTCGTTTTAAAAAATATTAAAGCAATTTAAAATCACTTTTGCTTGGAGTGTTTCCATAGGAGTTTTTCATTTCCAACGCTTTTTATTCATTTGCGAACGGCCAGTACTCACAACGCTCGTCTTGGTCTCTCCACGGAAGGCGCCATCGGACAGTGGCAGCAGGGAAGGAAAGTAGTGGTGGGTTGGTACGCTCACTGGTAAACATTCCCTTCTCTGTACGCGGCGCCGGAGGGCCGCGGCGCGGGGGCCGTGGAGGCAGGATGAGGCGGGGCGGGAGAAGCTGGACGGGGCGGAGGGGCGGAGGAGAGGGCTCGCTGAGCCAGCTCCGGAGGCCGCCGCCGCCACGGGTACCCGCTTCGCATACTCGCACTCGCTACCCACGCCGAGGCGATGGAGGTGCGGCGCGGCGCGAGCGGCCGAGACTTCGAACATGGCGCGACGCCCGCGCTGCGCAGACGCCCAGCTCCTCTCCCCCTCCCCTCCCCGCCCCTCACCCCTCCCCGCCCCTTCCCCCGCCGCCCCCCGCGCCGCTCCGCCAGCGCCGCGCCGCGCATCTACATATGAATAGGCGGAGTAAAGCACCCACCTGCAATTTTTAAACAAGTTCGTTGGCTAGAAATATTCTGCTTCGCATTTTGTTTGTGTTGATGTCTTCATATATACGAAAATATTTATGAAAAGTTCCTACAGAATTCAACAAAAAAAACATTTTCACAATACAAAAGAAAATTATTTATGTTGCCTAATTTGTTTGTTACGTTTCATCGCGTTCATAAGCGAGCGTGCCTCATCGCGAACGCGTCAGTTTCCTTCCCGCCACGTGTTTCGTGAGGTGTGCAAATCGACTACCTGATCCTCGGAAAAAGCCATCGAGAGCTTTCTTCCCAGCGCCTTCACAGGAGAAATTCAGGGCGAAGATCTCAGGAATGATTCCAGGGGGCGTTGTGCGCGCCGCTGGGCGTAGGAGTTTTGGTCCACACCTGTACTCAATTATATTTGGATTGGTCAATGAGAAATTTCTCTGGATGTGGGCTCTGCACAGACACCGCGAGGGGCCAGATTATAAAGAATTTTATCACTAAAATATAGTAGCAGGGCGAGGGAGGCTGCAGACGAAGAGGAAAAGAGTGAGGGAGCAGAGGGAGAAAAGCACGAGGAGGAGCAATGTGAACAGAAAGGAGAGGAGGTAAAGTGTGCGGAACGAAGGGCGCAGGGTGCAGGCGCGCGCGGCGCGGGGGCGGTGGCGGCGCCGTCCAGCACACGGCAGCGCTCTGGTGGCGGCTGGCGCGGCGGGCCAGGTGCGTCGCGGCGCCCGCCGCCACCCTCGCCGTCCTCGCCGCCACCGCCGCCTCCGCCTCCGCCGCCGCCGCCGCCGCCGCTACCGCCACCACCGCCGCCGCCACCGCCGCCGCCGCCACCGCCGCCGCCGCCGCCGCCGTCGCCGCCCGCCGCCCGGCGTCGCGTCGCGGGGCGGAGCCTCCGCTGCGAGGCGCGCGCGCGCATTGGCCGCGGAACTTGGTTTCCGCAACTCCGCCTCAATAAAACATTTTTGAGCCTTTTTACTGGCGTTATCAGCACGCTGGAAAAGCTCCTCCTTGCTCGCGCACGTGTCAGGCTCGGAGGGCGGCGGTGGCAGTGGCGGCGGCGGCGGCGACAGCGGCGACGGGGGTGGCGGCAGCGGTGGCGGCGGGGACGGCGGCGGAGGAGGCGACGGCGGCGGTGGAGGCGGCGCACGGCTGGAGTCTGAGCGGGAGAGAGCGGCGGACGCTGGACACGAGCGGGGGCCGCGCGGTCGGCGCGGGGCAGGGGCCGGGGTCGGGAGCGGGCGTTAGCGGGCGGAGCGGAGCGGGGCCGGGAACGAGGCGGGGCAGGGCGGTGGGGCGGGGGCGGGAAGGGGGAGGGCGAGGGCGAGGGCGCCGGCGCGAGGGCGCGGGCTGAGGAAGCGTGATTGATGATGGACGCGCGAGCGCGGGCGGCGGTGCGGACAAAGAGAAAGAGACGGCCGACCAGAAAGACGGACGATCAGGTGCCCTTTTTTTACAAAAAATCTCCGGCCCCGGAGTAAGATATAGTAAACTGCAAGGCACGGAATACGTAATGCGCAACTGTGGCATGAAATTCAGTACTCCCCAATTCTATTCGTAATATCTTGGTAAATATATATTTCGAAGGAATTCTGATGCAATAGATTAGGCCCAGTGTACCCATAGAATTGCATAGTATAAATACACCCCAAAATAATATTTTCGTTTAAAATGTTCTCTCTCATAAGGGTTGCTTTTATACAATTGGTAATAAAACATTACATGGATTCAAAGTAAAAAAAATACACAGAATACATCTTCCAGGATTCGCTCATGTATGTGCGCACCCTGCCACGTTTTTCGCTTATTGCGACGGATTCCTAAAAAACTGACGAGTTTTTGCCGGAAGAACTTTTTTGAAGCATGTTACCGGGTATCGTAAGGCAGACTGGCTTACGTGACAACATATTTTTGTTATGCAAATTATACTTAAGTTCCTTGTGCTTTGCGCAAATAGTAGGCTTTGCACTCAGTTGGTAAAGTAGGAATCTGAAAGTGTGTGAAGTAGTTCCAATTGTTGAGACGATGCCAGGAAATGTACAGTAATATTGTCGCAAATTTGTGACGGCGTGAGCATTTGGACGACAGGTTTTTGGTTATTGTTTCTATTATCAGCTCTTGTTGATATAATTTCCCGTCCTTACCACATATACTTTTTATTATTTATTGATATTAAATAAATTCGATCGATATTCATGATTTTGAGACTGTCAGAATATGATTTATTTTTGCAGTGTACGTATGTCTGTTTATTTTAGTAATGTCTATTTCTACACAATACTCACGTTAAGCATCTAGCATCTTTATTAACTATTTCCAATGTCTCGAGAAACTGAAACAAAACTGCAGATTCTAGCCATTTGAAGAGTGTCGATAGTTTCTTTAGATATTCAGGAACTCGGGAAAAATCGAAAGACAGTGAATCAATTTTGACTGAAAAATGCAAATATTTGATTACCATGAAGCCTATTTTCACTTTGTGCGTACCAACCTGATTCTCATACTCAGTGCGTCACAGCTTATGACACACGAACGTCATGCGGTACCAAGGCTCCGTGGAAGAGGCCCTTTTGCTATTAAATATTTGCTATCCAACTGTTGCGTAGGGAGCACCAAATTTGTGGTGTGTAAATAATTGTTGTGCGGTTTCTATACTATTCTAAGTTATGGCAGTATTCGTGAAGACGTTTTTTTTTTAAATTGTATATTGTAGTGTTACAAGTGTATTTTTTTGTTTGCTATTGTGTAGTGAGTGTGCTACTTTTTGGAACACCATCTTATTTGTTTAGCAGCATTTTTGCTCCTGCAGGCAGCTACTTCTTACCATTCTAACTGCATAGGAAATTATGTATTGTTTTTTTGGAGAGTCTTAGTTTAGTTTCGGAATTAAAATAATGTATTGGTGATAGCTTGCTGCATAGATAATACAGAAATAGAATTCCAATGTTTTAAAATTGGAATGTAGGTAGGGGTAATATATGTCAATGATACAATGAACAATTTTCAAACTTTTTATTTTCTTGATACAAGAATTACATTTTTATATCTTTGGTATAAAGCTGAATACTTTCGACGGAGAAAGTACGTGGGGCAGAGTGTCAAATATTTTCATACATTTTCTGTCAGGATTTGAAACGTATCCTACATTTTGTTCGTCATGGACAATCAAACAGCATCGTGGTTAACGAAACAATTGAAGAAAACAGTTTTCTCATATCTATTTGTACATTCATGTGCTGATATTTTATATCTCGTTTTGGTTTACACTAGTGTGTGCTCATCGCCGAAATTGTCAATGTGTGTGTTATAATGGAAGATAACATGCAGTTATTAAATTTGTTCATTCTTTATGCCTTGAAATATAATTAAGTAACTTCATGGATACTTTGGTGTTATGCAGACATTTCTTGGCCACTAGTGTGACATCAAAAGAAGTCAATTTTCTTGTAGATCAAAAAGAAAAATTGGTAATAAACATTGTTTCTAAATTTTTGTGGAACGAGAGACAGAATTATTCTCGGACTTAATATAGTGACTTGTTACAGATCATCAATAGTGACGCGGTTATTCAATCGGCGGCTTCGATGCATAAAATTAACGTCGTAACGAAGCTCCCGATTAAGTAACCACGTGCACTGATAATCTGTAACAAATCACTATATTTAAATCGGACAAAAATGAATTTTGCAAGTATAAAGAATCAGGGAGTATGATTCTGTATAGTTGACAATTTGAGAGATTCGGACACGGAATTTCTTCAATTCCATCTCTTCAACAGCTGTCATTTGATGATAGCCATTAGAAATGATTGTAGTAAAGAGCAATGTAGCGTCATGTCTTGAAATGACGACGCTGAGCTTTAATTTACGAATATGCAAATTCGGACGCCACCATTACGCGCGTCATAACGCTTACTTTTCGCAACGCGTCATCGCACATTAAACAGATTACAAATTCTGCTTGATGGTCTGTGACGTGACTCCCAGATGATCCCTTTCTGAGGTCACGAGCGGACCTCCTCGCGTCACGACTGGCGTCTGTTTGGGCAGTGAAGGGCGCTGGATGAACTCGGACTTTTCACAGCCAATGTCTGCACCTGCAAGCAAAAATACCACTGTTATTAGTTCATGTGTCTAGCCTCATTTTCGTGATATAAATAGTAATTATCCTTGTTCACATATAATGTGAAAAACAAATTGCAAGAAATGTTGTAAACTCATTTACAGGAAAAAATATGGCATTTTTGGCAGATTTAATGAATCGGAATGAGTTATTCAGTTGATTTAAGAATAAGTATATTTACGAATAAAATACAAAACATTCAAATCAATGTATTGAGAAATAAAGTGGCTGAATTTCTCAATAATATATTAAATTTTCTTTTAAAGAAACACCTATGATTTGTCTTCCATCGTAATTTCAGGAGTTACTAATTTATATAAATACTAAATTAGCATTATCTTAACATTTATCAGTTGAATAGCTGTTAAACAAGAAAGGGAATACAATACATGACACAACGGGAGGTCAAGTCAGTACAAAATGGAATAAAAAGTCCAGTCACTCCACAAATTGAATAATGAAATAATATTAAAAACGAAGCATGACCGACTTATTGGAAACAAAACAAATAATTTCACATATCATTTGACAATTGCATTCATTGAAAGCGATAAATCATAACACGATTTAAATTAATATAAAGTTTGGAATGAAGAAGGGTGAGAAACATTTGGATAATGATCCCAAATGACTTGCAGGTATGTAAATATTGTAATGGGTATCCTTTGAGTTTGTGTGAGAGAAAATGGTACACCACAGAAAAATTGGCCGTTCTAATCCTACAGTCCCATTTTCTGCTCATAAATATATCATACAGGAGGAACCGTAAAGGTACAAAATGCAGCTTTTTCGCAGAAAAGGATTTTAGTCCCGTTCCATCGATCTCCACTCTGTTACGCCAAAAGTAATCTGCACTTTTTCCAGTAAGTTTCTCTTACATTCTAAGCCCTGCATCTATGAGTAATATCTAAAGCAAATGGCGTTGTTCAAAAAAGTGTTTTCCTCTTGGAAAAACATAGTTTTGTACATTCAGAAGCCAATGTTAATACAGCGGACTATAGTCGCTGTAATAATAAAATTATTAAAAAATATATTTTCATCTCTTTATTTTTAAGATTTATAGAGCTTTTTAAGAAGGGAGTAGGCAATGAATTAAAAAAGTTTGAGAGTCGGTGAAAAAACAAAATAATCCCCTGCCAACTGCGACTTTTCTATACCAACTGTGAAAATATTTATGCCAAAGATAAAAGAATTATCCAACATTACGAAATCATTAATATAATAAAATGTATTACTTTAAGTATTGAAGTAAATGTAATTCTAGCAGTATCTCTTGACTTACTTTAAACTAACAAGGTGTAAAAAGTCAACTTTGGAAAATTAGTTAGCAAAAGTTAAACCATCGCCAGTTTACAATAGCATTCGTCACCTATTCCAATCATCAGGAGCAATTTCTTTTTCATTCTAAACATTACAAAGCTTTATCCGTCACATAAAAATTGAAAATATTATCTTAAGATATGAATACAATTTAGTAAAAGACGAAGTATTTCCAAAACTAATTTTTAACTCATTGAGTTACAACTATTTAGCAACTCAAAACTGAATTCCAATTACGAACTGAAGCAAGGGCTGTAGGAGATTTATTTTCCCCACTTTTCTTAGACACGTTGTGTCTAATGCATTGATATTTTTCAACGTGCACATGTATTTATAACCGAACATAAACTTCAGATGAACGTTTGATAGCACAAACTGAATACGAGAAATAAACGAGGCGAATGAGTTCGTTCGTAATTATAATCCCTGACGTTACAGAATCCTATAAATAATTTTATATAGACTTTAAAAAAGTGAGAGGCAGCAAAGGTATGATGTAATAAAAATAATCTTCAAGTATTTTAATGATAGCAATCCAACATCATTGTATAAAAATATTAAGTTAAATAAGTGGAAACCTGTCAACATTTTCAATATCTCTTAACTGGAAGAAAAATCCATTACAGCCTTTCATAATTTTAGTAGTAATGAACGTGTTTATAATTTCTTGAATAAGTTTACGATATTTTTCATGCAATCAGCATTTACACGGTCAATAACAAATATTTATTCTGAAATTTTAATTTTTTGCAATATATATTAGAGTGATATGAAAAATTAGGAAGCCATAAAATATTTTTTTAGTTGATTATCGGAACAATGAAAACGTCAAACAGAAATTTCTATTTTTTACTTGTTTTCAATGTGTTTTCAATGACAGTGTTGCAATTTTTATTTATCGTCTTCGTATAACTTGATTTCTCTCTTATTTCACCCCTTCAATGAAGACACAGAGCTTCTAGTTTTTAGAATATGCATTCAGAACATACGACAAACCTGCAGCAATAACTTTTGGAAACAAACTTTTATTTACTTAAAACGCTAGTTAGTTATGTTCAGAACTTGACGAAATTTGCATCCCAAATAAATAAATGTTAATGGAATTATAATCTCCTCCTCGTTCTCCTCCTCCTCCTTGTTCTCCTCCTCGTTCTCCTCCTCGTTCTCCTCCTCGTTCTACTCCTCCTCCTCCTCCTTCTTCTCCTTCTTCTTCTCCTTCTCCTCCTCCTTCATCATTATAATCATCATCGTTGTCTAGGTTAACGATAATTCGTATCATTGTTTTGACCCGCTGCGGACGCCATCGAATCTATCTCTGCTTGTGTGGTTGTAACTTTCTTGAGCATTTGATTTTCTGGAAGGATATCGCTGTTTTGTCAAGGGAATTAATCAGTCTTTGAAACATTTTAGTATCTTTTCAGAGGATGACCATCTCATTTGTTTTCAAAACCTTTTTTTTTTTTTTTTTTTTTTGAAACATGTGCTCTTGCTCTACTGCGTAAGTAACAGCAGACATTTGCTTATATATTCCAACATTTAAAGTTACAATTATAAACATGAGTTTTGATGTTTATTTTTAGATGTGAGATAATTGTGCCTCAAAATGGTAGTCTGGGTTGTAGATTTTACAAATCGACTTTTCAATCACAAGTACATAAGAAACAATCTATGTCTTATAGTATATTTTTGGAATTACACTCAGATGTTACATATAAGCTCAAGAGAAGTAGGAGTTTTATTACACTGAAGAGAAACATTTAAGAAACAATAATCCTAAAATGTTATTTTTTAATAAAAACCTATATGATATTAATTTAAAAACATTTTCAAAATTAATTATATGAAGTAAAACAAATGTATTATTAAATCTCTAGATTTGAATATAATTTCAATGACATTACTTGCGTATGGTTGATGTTCGTTCCGGTTATGCTTTCTTGGTATTGAGGACAATGCTACTTCAGTATCATGAGAGCAACAATTTAATGATCGCAAAATTCGTCTACGAAACAATGTAACGTAATACAGTAACGTGGAACACAATATGTTGACATCTCTCAGTAAACATGGATGCTTTCACTTGTACTAATCTTCAAGTGAAGAGATGTGTTAACAACTTCAGAAACACTATACAATAAACCCTCGTTAGCACGAACTCGCTTAACACGATTTTCGCCGTAACTAACACAACGTCGGTCCCGGCAAGGGATTTCGGTATTATGGACATTTAAAATACTTGGATAACACGAAATTTTATAACACGGACTCCGATTATTTCGGTCCCTTGGAATTCGCATTAATGAGAGTTTACTGTAATTTCTTTTAGTAGTAGGTATCTTATTGTTCTAAATAGTTCTCTGTGTAACTATGTCACCAGACTTGAACGCATGATGTATGATAGCTTCGAATGCCTGTGCTTTGCCATTGGATATATGAGTAAAACCTCATATTTTCTTAGGAACCGCCATTAATACTGATTCGATGTGTCGTAAACCTTCTTTCCTCCACTCCTTGACGAAGTTCCACCCCCTCCCGAGGCGCTGGTTGTTTGGAGCGCGACGGAGGGACGCGGGGCACGCCCTCCGAGTTCCGCGTGAGACGGGGTCTCGCAGGTCCCCATAATGAGAATTTGAAAATTTATTGTCTTGACAGGACGTCGTTGGTAATTCCTAAACAATTTTCGGCGCCGTTCGCGCAATATAGAGGCGCGTCGGAGGCGTGCGCCTGACATATCGACAGACCAACATGGCGTTCCGTCATTAACTTCTTAATTACGCGGCTAACGCGAACGGCGCGAGGACCGACGCCCGGCGCTGACACCTGTCCGTCTGGGCGCCGCAGCCACCGCCGACGCCGGCCAAGCCGCCGACGCTGCCGCCGACGCCGCCGTCGTCGTCGTCGTCGCCGGCGTCGCCGGTGACGGCCTCGGTCGACGACGCCGACGCCGGCGGAGGCGGCGGCGGCTGGATGTGAGCCTTGACCGGCCGCCGTTGCCTTCGTCACCATCTCTGCCCTCTCTGAGCCTCCACCGCTGTCGCCGCCGGGCTGTGGTTTCACTGAGGTCGGGGACGTAAGCACGGTCGATTGTACGTAGAGAATGCAGGTGATATGTCGACACAAAAATGGTTGCAATAGAGGAAAATGTTGAACGTTCTTGTTTAAAAGATAATTTATTATTAGTTCATTTAGATCTTTGAAATCTCCGCATAACGTGTGTTCACATCATGTGCTTTGTCCATTTTCATAAAATGTTATGAAAATATCTGTGTAGATGCATAAAAATATTTGTATTGTGTTGCACTATATTGAAAATTAATTTTCTTTTATTATAAACTATTTTTATCACTAACTAATTAATACCATATTATTTGAATTTCTCGTTCTCACCTTGAGCGGCGTTGCGTCCAATATTTTCTGAATGTATATATTATTTTTTGGAAAATAAGATCATATCAGAAATGTAATATCATCTAGATGTAACAATCTTATGTCATTGGAAAAATAATATTAATTAATATTACTTTTAAATAGATATGTTATTGGGCTTCCGTTAATTTTATATTGAATAATTCTAAGTGCTGGGTAATTTATGGAAAGAATGTCATGTTTTTATTGTTTTAATTTCATATTAAAAATAATGTGAAGATAAACGTTTGTTAGCGGGAGGTTGCTTCAGTAATAACAAAAAATATAATTCATCTTATGTCCATATAGGTATCAATTAACATATCGATGGATCTAGTCAAAATTTCTTAAGCCAGTGATTTTTCTGAAGAGCTATAAAGTATCCTTGAATGCAGCTCAGAAAAGTGCCCATTAACTGTGAGGAAGAATACAGTATAGATATTTTTATTTCCCGTTTAGGGCTTAGTATTCCTTCGTACATTTTGTTGCATAAATATCAGCCTGTCTGTTAGATTTCTTTTGGCGCTAGTCGAATGTGTACGGGTATGTTCATCATTAAAAATTATGAATTACATGTGTAAATTAAAAAACGTAAGAAGAGTATCCATAGAATAATTCATTTATCCATCGCTAGACCACGACATTAATGTTGACATGGCAGAAATGTCAGTCGTCAAGGAAGGCAGGTCTGGTCGACATGCTGAAAATCTAAGTTTTGTCTCTCGCGCAATTTCTTCTTCAATGGACCGAAAAGATGGTTATCACTGAGTGCCATGCAGGTGCATCATTATTACATTGTACATATTATAGGAATTAAAGCACGGATGCATCATAGTGACACTGGAAATGAAAGCGTTCAAGGCATGCAGACACACATAACCTCCACTGGTCAAGACAATAAAACTGTTCTCCTCCGCGAAAAAAATATATGATGCGGTCTTTTGGGACCACAAAGAGTTGCTCTTACGTGAATTTTTTCACCGACAGGTAGACATTGAATGCTGCTTGGTATGATCGCATAATAGATTCAATTCATAGAAAGCGACTTGGAGTCATTTCCATAGACATATTCTTGTTGTACACACAAGCAAGAATGCTTGGTTTGTTGCAACGCTTCCAATTAATCAACCACCCTAATAAGCGCCAGCACCATGATCCCGCTTATTTCCGTTTCTTCGGGCCATTGAAAAAGCACTTGGGAAATAGACAATTCATAACACAAATGCTTTTCAAACTTGACTTCCTAGTGTTGACTCGTTTCATCCACGCTGACACGGACACCTTGTTCTACCGACAGAACAAATCTTTGGACAAGCAGAGCGGGTTTGTTGAGGAGTAATGAATACTAGTGCCATACTACTACGTATCTATGAATGAGACCGCGCAATAAATTGTATCCGCGCGAGCTCTAATTACCTCGATTTTAGATTCATTCTCGTTTCTTAGACAAGCATATCCGAATGATAGGCATAAAATGTCAGAGGATACTGATATCTATAACTATAACAGTCGATGTACTAATTACATTCATCAGGTGCCTCTGTCAAGTGCTCACTAAAAGAAATCCACATACATGTACAGCACATTATTTTACAATACTCTACCAGATGGCAATAAATGGTTAAAATCGATACAAAAGTTTAAGTGCGAACTACAATATTTTCATTTGCATAACTTTTTATACAAATAGACTATACCGAGAATCAAAAAGGAAAGCAATATTGATTTTAACCATGATGTTTAATGTATTTATTATCATTTGGTCTATAATTCAAAAAGACTCAATATGCATGTTGCAAGTATTATAGCTCAACTGCCAGTAATCCCATCTCGATCAGAGTTTTTGTCCAGTTTCTCTGGATCTTTGAGCAAATGCTGATATGTTCCTTGTTTTGTTTCTGGGCATAAATGTAGTTTCACTATCTGTGCAAGTTCCTTGAGCTCCATCAAAATGTAGATAGTAAAATAATCGTTCTCCGCTGCAGGAAGTCGATTCTTTCGCGTAGGGATACAAAATTTGAAAATTTGTATCACAATTGCAAATAGTTTTTTATTACACGGGAGCTAATATTTTTTATTAATTCTTGCCAAAAACACTTTTTACTACCCATATTCATAATTCAACTTGTGTAAGGAGTTGACATCCCAGAATTCTAGAAAACGTGCAAAGAATTCACATCACCCCTTGATACGCCACACCGTTTTATAAATGTGGAGTTAAATAAATAAAAAACCTCCCAAAGAACGAGACCGTAGCAAAAAAGTAAACACATAAAACACACATGCTAAGTTTTCTAAGGCAGCTCTGTTCCACCCTTCATCAGTCAAGCTAATGTTCTTATAGAAGAGTTAAAGCCTTAAATGCAGACAATATTTAAAGTTCAGCCACCACTAAGAATAATCAGTATAATTTTAAATCATGAGGAAAACTGGTTCACAAATCCTTAACTAATATTATATTGTTATGTAATTCATATTAGTTAACAATATAATATTGTTAACTAATTTATATTAGTTAACAATATAATATTTGTTAGTGTTAACTCTTCACATTGGTTACATATAAAATTATATTTTTATGCTATCGAAAAGCGATAGCAAGCGATAGATTTCCAGTCATGCGAGATTTTGCAATAGAAATCCGACATTAGAAGTAGTTCAGTTATTTAGGGATTCAAAGAAAGCAATAGTGGCGTTTAAATCACGATAAGGAAGTTACATTAAATGGTTTTGTTGTAATAGATTCCTACAAAATAACACGTGTCACAATTCCCTAACTATAGAGTAATAAACCTGGCAATGTCACTTTAATTTTCGATAAAAAATTCAACATACAATTAGAGTCTATAAATCTATCCAATAACGAATAGTGTCTTTGTCTCTTGAGATTAGTGCCTAAATTTTGCAAACGCAAAATCAATCCAAGATTTGCTATAATTCATTCCACTAATGTGGAGAACATATCTAGAACATAATGTTTGGTGTGATAAAAATGCACTACTGCTTCAACATAATATAACATAGAACAAAATGGTTTATCTAGAAAAATTATGTAGCATATTGAGTGTAGAAATGTAAAACTATGAATCAAGATACGTGTTTTATTGAGAGATATTACCGTGAGAAATAACTAAATAAAAATGTGGGTGGAAACTCAACATTTACATGAACGGGATAAGCATCAAAATATTTTGAAATGTTAATACACGCACTATTGTTATAAAAAATAAAACTATACCTGCCATAAAAAGTGCATGGTACATGTATATACTAGACAAGTTAAGATTTATATTCTCACTGTGCACACATTTTGTGTCGATCAATACTTTGTGTTAAAAACCCACACGTACGATGTATTAATAGACTATCGTTTCTTAGTATTCCATAAAATGATAAAAGATGTTTTGTTTCTCGTTAACTCAAAGAGTACAAAACGATTTTTCAGTCTCAAATTTTTCTTTTTTTAGTGTGTGATAACGCGGATTTAACAGCAAATTGCAACAAATCATGGTTTTGAGAAGTCTGAGAAGATATGAAACACTCACGTATATCAGAAAATGAACATAACTAATTTTGTTGGCAAAAGATTTATAAATGAAAATATTCTTTGCAGTTATTTTCTAGGATGATATATTGTGCTGCAAGATTTTATGCGGTAGTTAGTAAAATAACTTCGTGAAAGAACAACTTCGTGAAAACAAATTAATATATTATTCCTTCATTTCGCATTCTGAAATGAATGAAAAAGCGTACAAGGAACAAAAATTGATAGGTAATGCTTCCTATTGTTTTGTACAACTTCAATAAATTGTAGTTATTATTTGATTTCAAGTATTTACTTCAAAACAGAGAAAAGTGTGACGAGATTCGACTTATTTCACAGACTTTTGAGAACAAAAAATAGAGACATAATTTTCAAGAACCTAATACACTTGATTCAATCTACTCGTAATTTGCCAATTCATAACGAAAATCAAGATGTGTGGAAAACTCATCAAATCAAGAGGTGTGGGATGTTGTAATATATTAATATTTTTTTATCTAGTACTGTTTACTGTGAACCAAGTCACGTTATTGGTATGGAAACAGATGTCCCTGAAGAGTGATTTTAATTGAATATAAAATTGTTTTGTCCCTCAAAATAATTCGTCCATTATTTTATTATTCGCGTTTGTACGATGGTAAGAGTTCACGAAATATTCCATTGAAAATGAACGTGTGTATGTGTATATATTCCTCCATTTTACAAAAAATGAAGGTTCTTACCCTCCAAAATATTCTGATTCTATATTGCGTATATAACTACGAAGATAAGTCAGTGAGTATCTGCACGTTTGTTCTAATCGTCTGCAGGTTGACTGTACAGCTTTGTGCACCTTAAGATGACACCGTTCACGTTGATTATGTTATGTTTCAAAGTCTTCACCTCATGTTCGCTTGCATTTTGCGACGTAAACATGGATACACTATTCACTTTTGCTCCAAAAAAGAACAGGCTTTCCTAATCCGCTTTTTTGTGATCTGAATGTGTATTAAAAGTTGATATATTTAGAAAATCTTCAGAAAAAATGAGGATGTAATTTTTTCCTTGCCGAAGAATTTGCCAGTGGATTGAACCATTGAAAAGAAATCAAATAAGCATGCATTATAAGAAAAGAGCAAGATGTCTAGGCTCATCTACTACTGATCCCAATATTGAGCAAGATCGTACCCTTATTCTGAATGACCGATGAGTGACTGTTGATTAAGTGACAAATCATACGCACTTGCACACGCAAATCATACGCAATAATCATACGCATGTTAGTCATGTTCTGCAAATGAGAACTCCGTGATGGATTTTCGAAAGACATAGTTTTGTCGCAAGACAAGTCGCATCTACATATCAAAGCTCAAGACATCAAACTCCGTATTTTGAGGTGTCAGTGCATCTCCAATACAGTTCGGATCTCGTCATGTCCAATTACCATCTGTTTAGTTCACTTGAAAATGCTTGAAGCCTAAGATTCGCCTCTGACCTACAGTGCATACACGGCTTGCTCCTCAATCAAAAATCCTTTTTTGTGAGAGTATCGTAAAGCTAGTGCTATGAAGTACATTGGAAAGCATGGTGCTGTATCAAAAAATGGTTTCACAGTAGATTTTATAATCTTTTTATAATCAAAACATTAGTGCAGATAGTTATTGACTTACCCTCGTAATATACTTAAAATTATCATAAATTCGAAATGCACTTCACTGACACTTTACCGACATTTCACTATTAATATATTTAATTTTATGAGAATATTTCAGAACTCTTATACACGCATTAGAACTATACGCCCAAAATTTGCTGGATTTTGTAAATTGAATAAAAATTGAACCAGCCCTTCGAAAGTGGTAGGTGTTGAACCTACACTTACCAGAGTAAAATGTTCAAAAATATTGTCCCTAGTGAGTTGTGCGAGCGTGAGAGTGTTTCAATAGAAACTTATTTATCTTTGTTACGGACATTTTGTTGTTAATTATAATCAAATCTTAGCACTCGTTCTGGTGATAAAGCCCGAAATACACGAGTCTAAAAAACAAACTTTCGAGAAGAATGTTCATAACTTTTGAATTTTTTAGATTAATTTTTCGAATGGACATCATTATACTTTTTTTATTAATTATATCAAATTGCGAGTACTCGTTAGGAAAATATAGCCCGAAGTTCTATGAGTCCTGAATTCTGGTCATGAAAAATTATTGTCAGATTGAAGAAAAGGCACTGACATTTTGATTTATTATAGTCGTATCAACCCGACGTTCTTAGCGACTATTCACTATTTTTACATTAAGGTTCGATGTTTGATTTTACATAAGATATACATATACAGTACAGTCTTTACAATAAGAAGGAAATTATTTTATGAACACAATACTTGACATCCATTCTGACATTATATTTGGTGTTTCACCAAATTCCCAAATTTCTTTCTGTTCGTATTTTTCTTTTATATTTGATCCTAAACGTTTCAAAGATACTCGTATATTCAACCCTATTTTTGTTTGTAACATCAGCAGAGCTCATTCTACGGAATTCTAAACGCATATAATTTTGAAATTAAGTACGTTTCAAGTGCTCAAAATATTGTCCCCGATAATTTATTACGAAATGTGTATATTCATCTGCACATATAAATGAAGACTTCAGGTAAAAATGTCGTTTCACCTTTGCCTGCTGCAAGCTTTCAAATACCAAAGCCAACGTTACCACGTTGAAGATATTGTCAGAAGAGGGTACTGATTTTTTTGCAATTCGAAAAGCAATATCTAAGAAGTCGAAAACCCTTGATTCAATTAAGCCTTTCTACAGCATCAAAGCAACAATTTCTGTTGATGTTTCTTATTTACGTTTTGAACGAAAATTATTCCATTGCAACTTCATAATTATGATTTATGAAATCTGCATTCTGACCATCCTGGAATCATTAAAATTAAATATGTTGCTCCAATAGTCGTTCGGTGAACAAGAATTTCCTAAGATCTTCGGAAGTGTGTCATATCTTGTACTCTCAGACAGACATTACAAAAATATCCATCTAACGTGGCAAAGTTGAAATTGTTTGTGCCATATGAAATAATAGTGCTGCACCAGCACATATTTTCTCATATTATTGGTAACAAATAATATTACAATCTTGATTTTTTCCCTACTAACACTTGAGCCATTAAAATGACGTTTTACCATTTAATCTGGGCGTAATGAGATTTATCATTTAAAAAATTAAAGAAACGCAAAAATTATTTGTTTTAAAAAATAGTTAAAGGTTACATGCTTAGACTTCCGTATAGCGTGCCTTGACCACTCGACTATCAAGCGTAAATTCTGATTACTAAAATAATATCACTGACACTATGCGGTAAAGCGTTAATTCTGGTTACTAATACACTAGTGATATTAAAACAAAATTTTGAATTTTAACACAAAATTACTCAAAAGCTACCGAATATTTCGAAAAAAGGGTGCAAGAAATGATTAAATATCTAATACTTAGCAATAGATTCCATTAAAAAATGTCTAGATTCAAAATTTAAGGACAAATTCAAAATACGAAAAAGCTGTGTTTTTGGAATTTTTATACTTTGAAATATGTAATCCTTTGTACCTATGCTCTATTATTACGCCCACTCTCCCATATTTTAGCAAAAATATTTAAGCTAGCGGTACTACAGAATAACTCAACCTCTCGCATTATTTCTAAGTGTTTTTTTTAACTATAATACTTCTTGAAACCATAAAGTGCTTCCAAACAGCAAAAATTCCCCTTCCGCGCTTGGATTCAAACTCAGTACTTAAATTTAACACGCATTTTCCGATACTCCAGCACCACTAGCCTCAGAAGAAAAATAATCTTCTCGACGTTTTAACCAAAGTTGTACAATTGCATTTGCATTTGCATTTGCAATTTTCGAAAATTCAGAGATTTCACTAAGGACTATATAAAGATATAATTTTGAAAATGAGATTTGATTAAAAAACTACTTTCTGTCTTCAATAATGTAGTTGTAGGAAGATCTTCCCAAAAATTATTTTTTGCCAGTTTTGAAACTTCAAAGTGTTCAAGGAATATCCAACCTTTGCCATTTTTATAGCAATACTTCGTTCTGTCCGAGAAAAAAATTGATGACGTTTTTGACGGAATCTTCTTTGCGTATTGCTTTAAAATTACTTTTATTTCACGCAAAATTGGGCAAGAATACTATTTTCAAAAAAATCGACGTGTCCTTATATAAAAATTTTGATTTTATCAAAATTTTGATTTTGATTAACAGATTACAGGAAGAAAAAAAAATATTTTCAATATTTGGCGACTGGTACTCCTAACGACGAGGCCTGCTGCTCCAACAAATGACGAAAATGTAAATTAAACAAATGCGTTATCTTATGTTCAGCTATACTGGGAGTTCCTACAAATGGTAGCTGTAAACTGCTTTTTGTGCTTTTGAGGTGCTTGAGAAATTGGAATTCACCAGAAATATTCCTGTTTTCAATTGTCACACACGCTCGTAAGATATTTATTTGTTTTGTAAATAATAAAACATTTTATATGTTTCTGAAATGCAAATCTTTGCGTAGAAAGTTTTGCAAACGAACTTTGGAATGCTTATTGCGGTTGAGTCATTTTAAATATCAATGGAGTTTACTAAATAAAATTTGCTTTAAATTGTCTTAAGAGCCAATTTTTGAAGTTTCGTTGTTTCCTCCTTGAACACTCTGTTTAGTAATACACTACGTTATTAGAGAACACGGTGCAATAAAAACTGTCTACCACAATATCGCCAGAAACGGGAAGAAAATGTCTACAATATGTAATAACGTTATTATGCACGAAAAATTACTCATGATCTCGTTTGGTTTCAAAACGGTCTGATATTTGTACAGAGTTCATTCAATTTTCCCCAAAAATATATGCTTACAAGAAAATCTAAGAAACCCAAGTAAAGTGAAATCACATTTCATTTGACCTATAAAATCGTCTCTTCAGAATATGTTAATTTGATGTTTATGTTCAGAAAGCTTGTTCTGTTTCTCTCCTCAAATGAAAAAAACTACTCAGAGGTAAAGTGAATTCCCAATCGCCTTACAATGTTGTTACGTTACAGTGATTTGCGTTCAAATATCAGACTATATAAAATGATTGATTTATTTTCGTCGTAAATAATAAATGTTGCAGTCACACTCTTTCCGCGTGATGTAAGTCAGATGTTTATAGTGTTAAAGTTTCCTCTTACATGATTTACAACACCTAAATTATATGGGTACAGCAAAGTAAGTTACTGCCATAATTCATCTCGTCAATAATTTTTCCTTTCGTTTTTGCCATAGACTTATTTCTTAGCGTAGTATAACTGAAGTTCAGTTGGATTCCACAAACATAATTGAAATTATATGTTTCAAGGGTTATTAGGTAATGTGTCAATTCATTTAAAAGCAATAATGCGTGAAATATATTTATGAGAGGGTTTTTTAAGATGGTTATTACGTTTATAGATATTAGTAAAAAAATAGGAATTCCAGTGTAAACCTATTGATTTACTAGTTAAAAGTTTAAAATATCCCCAAAATGTCATTGTAACCCGAATTAATATGACATCACGATGAATTACATTTCAATCGTCCTAATCGAACATATAAATATGAATTTGTGAAAGTAACAAATTAAATTTATCCAACTTTTTGAACACACATGGTAATAGCTGCTTTGTACTGAGATTCTACATCGATATTGTATCATATATAGTTGATAAATATACAACAATAAATGGTAACTCTTACTCCTACGTCTATCCATTTGAGATATTACGCTCTTACACCAAATATCGTTTTTATTGACGTCATTCTCTTCAAGATAGCCATTCATAGTTACAACTAGTTGCATTATTCCCTTCAGTGTGGTCATTAGCGAAGTGCAAATCTCTTTGGCCTTTCGTAATTTTCTACGAACATATTATTTAAATTATTTATTTTTAATGCTGTTGCACTCGAGCATGCAGAACATTGTTTTTCATGTTTTTATGGTCAATTCTGTGCCTTAACATTCCTTTAAGATGCTCGAAACGTTTATATTGGTTTTAGCATATCGGTATATCATATCAAATGAAGCTCTCCTTTATTTGCCTTCGCAACATTTTGTTTATTTATTCAAACCCCTAGCAAAAAATGTAAACAAACGTAGTTCCGAGAATTCTGCATATTAATTTACTATAGCGTATTCAACTACCTTGTGAATGAAGAAAAGCAATACATTTGAATATTGTGAATGAATTGTGTAGCCGCCGAGGGTGAAGGAGATATATTTGCGTTTCATTTCAAATACGAGATAAATGAAAATTGATTTATTAGCAATAAAAATTGTTTATAATTAAGAAAGAGATGAAACATGCGATTAAGAAATTTCATTTCAAGGGCAATGCGATTTGTTTTCGGGATAATATTAATATTATAAAGTTAATTTCATTGTAGAGACTAGCACAGCTAAGAGAACCAATTTTCAATGAGTGTATCGTTATTTTAAAATAACCTCGTCTTTTTAATAACAATTTGTTTTTTCACTTCTTAATTATACCTTACACTAAAATTTCACTTCGTTAATTATTGATACGATTCACATTATGTATGTCTTTATACACGGTAGATGCAATATTTTTTATCAATTGCACAAATTTGTGATTGCGTTTGTAACAAACGCCATTTCTAGTGAAATGACTGCGTGATTTTCAATTTGCGACATAATTGAGATTTACAAAGAGGTATTTGTATCTTGCTCGGATAGATTTCTGTTTCCAAGCTGTTGTAACTGGTCATTCATTATATGATGTGCCTTAAGAAAAAAAAGTCGTAAACTTCAGAACGTAAAATCTTCGTAACCACACTATCCGTACATAGGAGGATTACAACAGAAATCCATCTTTTTGGAACAGATGTCTAATATGCAAATAAAAGCAGTTTCGAACCCGTTATGCATTTTCCTGCAATGAAGTTGACATTACGTGTAAACTGAAGAGTTGTAATCTGGTCTTATATTCGAAAAATATGCTTATTGAAATCCTAACAAACATTAGAATTATTAGTGTGGCATATCAGGATTCTTTCTCGTATCAGTACTTAGACAATGTAAGACAATAAATGGAAAAGAATGGGCACTGGCCCCTTGATTGCGTTCTAGTGTGACAAGGAAGACAACCATCTCATCGAAAGGCTGGGGTGGGTCTCGGGTGACGAGCGACGAGTGCGAGGCGCCGGGTGCGGGATGCGAAGAGAGCTCGGCGCGGGAGTCACGGGCGCTCGTCCCCAGCCTTCTTCTGGGTTAAAGCAAGTCCCCGCGGCACCGCCAGGCCACGCATATTGTTACGAGATATCGGTGGCTCCGACGGGCGGCGGCGGGGGCGGCTGCGCGTGCTTCGCGAATGGCACAGCGGCTATTGTTGCGAGTCGCCGCGGAGGCGGAGGCGAACGCCGCCGCGAAGCCTCGGGGGTATTGTCTTCCGTCCGACACCCCTCCCCCTGCACTCCCCGGGACCTCCGCGCCACCCCCACCTCCCTTCCACCCTCCCCTCGCACGCCTTCCTCCCACGCGCCCCTGCTGCTGGCTACGCGCTTTCTCCTGCTCCTGCACCACCCGACCACCCACCCACCACCCACCAGACCGTCCGGCCTTCCCGACCACCCGACAGCTCGACCGACCGGCGGAACGCGTCTACAATATTATTGTGCGCACTTTTGGAAACAGCGCGCCACCTGAAATATATAGGTTTTAGCCTGACTTAACAGCCAGTCAGAGCGCGCCTGGAAAATACAGCGCCAATCGCCGAGCCCGAGTCAACAAGCGCCGAAGAAATTGTTTCAAACAGCAACGCGAATGTATTTTTCCGAACGGATCGCCTCGCCAAAGGGTTGAGCGTTTTGAGCTAATCGCTGAAATATACATAAAGAGATTTTACTCTTCTAATGGAGTGTGAATTTAGTGTTTCGCAAAAAGAGTACTCCCTTAATTGATGATTGGGTCTGTTTCTACTCTTCTTCGGTCATTCATTCAAATGAAATTGTTCTTGAAATATCGCATAATATAAATACGTTATGGAATTCACTACAAATTGAAATATATTTTCTTTTTTACCCTTGTAAGCCGTAGAGAAAAGACGAAACAAAAGATTTTGTTTATCTTCGTGTATTTTTGGGAATGAACAATATTTTAACCTGTGTAAATGAAACGTAGAAAGTGAATGAGATAAATGCAACCAATATTTGTAGTGCAGAGACAATAAATGAAACGTAAGTGCTTCAACTTCATATTCTGGAATTTAACAAAAAATGATCAATATAAATCATACTATTCTGAATGTACTTTTTGAGTATTATTGTCCTGTACCTAACCAATTTTTCACTTATCTTGAAGTAAATCTAAGAAAAAACCGATTTCAAACCCGCCCAGAAATGTTCTCGAAAACGTATTAGTCACTAACTTTGTATTTTCTACTTACTTCTTCTAATTTATTTCTCGTTTTTTTAAACATGGAGCATTAATGACTCGAGAAATGATAACTAGAGTTAATTATTACGAAATATTGAGACATGCTTGCAAAAAATCTGTATTTATTTTATAAAAATTAGTTTAACCACACAGGATGGCTAGATTATTATATCCAAGAGTTGATTTTAAGTATATTTGTTTCCTCGTACCAAATAGACAGATCGTACATGAAATTCATCATCATTGATTGAAATGAATGAAATCATGGATGAAATTCAACATCATCATCATCATCATGGATTGAGTTTATTGGCACGTTCCATCTTCAAAAGGATTCTTCCATCGCCTTATTGCTCTGCCCCTACTCCTCCTCCCTTTCGAGTTGTAGTTGTGGTGGATTTTTGACGTTCTCTCTTCCGGCATTTTCATTAAATGATCATGTCAGTTCTTTCTTAGTATGTCTATTTTATCAGTTAGGTTGAAGATCTTTCATTCGTCTCTAATGTCCGAGTTATTTTCATAGTCCAGTATTGAATAGCCCGCCAAAGGCCTAAGAAATCTCATTTCCGTAGCTTCTATTTTTCTTTTATCTGTTCTATTGAGGGCCCAATTTTCACATCCATAGGTTATCATTGGAACTGTCATTGTTTTGTAAAATTTCAATTGAGTGTCCGTACGTACGTTCTGTCTGAGGATCTTTCGTATATTTCTGCACATTTTCTGAAATTCCTGAATTTTAGATAATTTTTTTGACTGTATGAAAACTTGCAACTGAGGTAGTTGAAGTTATTTACTTGTTCAACACCGTTCCCATTAATTACTATTTACACATTAAATAACTTTTACCTTGGAATGCCATGCTTTCGTTTTCTTTGATGAAATTTGTAGAGTAAATTTTTCGCCTATTCTCTGAAGTTAATGGGCAGCTACCTGGAGATTATGGTCTGAGATACTAAAAATTGTACTACTTTTTCAAAATCAATTCTTCAGATTTGTATTATTCTAATGCATTTTGTAAATACTCCCTTTACATTCTTCAAAGCTGTGTTACGCAGTCCAGGCTTAGCATTGATAGCATTTTCTTATAATGCAGTTTTATCACGCCTGGTAATTTTTGCGATTTCTTTTTTAGTTGTTCTTTGAATCTTTTCTTGAATTGTGCCTTTTCATTTTATTTAATTCATCTCACATAATCTCTATCGGATTCATAACTAGAAAATTCCCAGGCCAATATGATTTATGCTGTTTTTCTTGAGAAAATAATTTATTTAATTTAGTACTTGTAACACGAGTCATATATAAACGCAGTAGTTGTTCGTTTCATTTGAAGAATTTTTGTATATTTCTAAGTACTGTTCTTGGCCATTTATCCTTGCATACGATAGAAGCCTTTCTGTGCCGTGGCAGCTAATAACTGACCAATTCGGAATTTACAAATAAACTGCTTATTTTAATCGACCAGTTATAAAGTCATTATTGCTCTTTTCATCTAGAAGGTTTTCTTCTCTGTTGCGTTTTTAAAAATGTAAACCTTTTTCCAGTGTTCGGTGTAATTCTATTTTGTAGGAAAATTTAACATTTTTTCATTTCAGGTGCGAGAGTGAGTCTCTCACATGTCGACACATGACATCCATTTCTACGATTTTTCTTCTCAACTTTTTGTGGTTTCCGGTATTTTTCCAATGTAAAATTCTTGCACTTATTTTTCCGTCAATTCTTAGTGGTGCGATTTTCTTCTTACTCATTTTCCAGGTCATTTGCTTCCCGTCTATATGTAGTTTACCCACATAGAGGTTTCCAGCGATATTTCGGACTTCGCGGAGTACATTTATGGCATGTTGGTGAGTGTTTCTAAAATAAAGTAAGTTTCTAATTGCATATGTTTGAAATAATGTTATTAGTCAGTACTTAGGAACTCTGTGAACAGCAATATTGCATATACAATGAATATGTGTTAGGTACTATAAAATGTGTAAAGTATAATAACTTATCCATCCATGTTTCTTTCAAATTTAGAAAAGAACTTAAAATGTCATAAACAAAACAAATAAATAAAAAAATCTCCTGTGTCCTCTAACGGCAAAAATAATAATGATGACAGTGACCGACTAAACTGAAACATTAATGAACGTTTAATTCAGAAATACGTAATATTATCTTCTCATACTCAATTCTTCTATCTAAGCAAATCAGCTAAGAAACGTACGCAACTCCCAAACATTTAATGAGTATTTGATATCCAACGAACAGAAATCGTAATTTAAATGCAATTTCAATAAACAGATGGCTTTACTGTCGGAAAATCAGCTGGCACACGAATGTTAAAATGCAAAGATTACATGAGTGATAAGAGTGGCAGCAAAATATCATTGTTAATTACTAATCTTAAATCACAAACAAAATATTACTATTCTTTGCTGGTATTGAAAACTACGGCTATTATGACCTTTGTTGAATCTCACATTCATTATGCGTTTGAAGTATTAGTGGTTTGATGATATCATTACTTAGTCTATTTTAACCGATCATCAAAAAATTAATTACGAGAATATTTATGAATTTATTGGTCTCAGGAAGTTGGAATTTTTGTAGAACCAAAAGCTTGGTGTGTAGAAACATTTAGAACAAGATTAACTAAATTCTGAAGAACAATTAATAAGTGATCGAAAGAAATGCTCTGAGAATTCCTATTTGTAGATGAAATATTAACAAATGTTACTGTTACAATCTACATGGAAGTTTACATTGGTTAGTAAGTCACAAAGCGACTGCATGTCTCCTGCATAAGAATTCGCTTTTCCTTGTAAAAAACGTTTATAGCATAACCATTTCTTTCGTTTTGAGGAAACGACAATACTGTAGAGATGGTAGTGCTTGGACAAAAGGTCCCTAAATAAAACAAATTGGAAACGTGAATAAAGATTTCATAACTTGAGGGAAGAGATAGATGGGAATCTCCAGAAAAATTCATTTCACTCAAATAATAAGCATGAATCACAGCACAAAGATATTCTTGAAGTTAATATTCATTCAGCCACTGGAATGATAAGTGTGAAAAACCAAAGCGGCAAAATAGTAAACAGGAGTAATTCTCGCTATGAATAAGAAACACAAATGTTCTCATGCTTTCTCAGTCATAAGCAAAAACGTGAGAAGTTGCTGTATCGTCGCAGGAGAATTGCAGACTTGCTGCATCGTCACAAATATCTGGTTTGCATTGAATCTGACCTTTTGCATTGAGCCTGACCTGGAGAAATCTCTAGTTATCACATGAATCTACAGTAAGTCGTGTGTAGCACGCTTTTTTTTTATCGTTTTGTCCCTTTAAGACAAAGCGAAACCACAGGCACCGACGCAATGTATCCCATCTTTTGGTATACGTATTTTCCGTTTTGTAAAATTCGTTTTCCAAAACGGAAATACAGAAACGTTTTCTAAATTAAGTGCCAGTATTAAATTTGCTTAATGAGGGTTCATTGGAGACGCCCACTCAACCAATTACTGTGAGTACTAATACTGTGTCTTGGCACGCAATATTCTGGAAGTTCTGATGCTGCATGTCTAACTACACATTTTAATTCCAAAAAACAAAGTATAATTATGTTTGTTTTGGGAGAATCAAGAAAATGAACAAGAATCAATTGTGGTCTACCGAGCATATTCTAAAGAAGACAATTTGTGTGCTATTTTTCTACATCATAAGAACACAACTGTTCTCAATCCCTCAATCGAAGCAATGTGGGTTAATTTAAAACTCCTCGGAACGATATAAAGGAATCACGGGAAGTGCATGAAAACAAATCCCAGTATTAGTTGAACACTTCTCACAGAAAAGCAGGAAATTTTTCTTTACGACAAGTACAGCATGACGGTCATGTTGTATTGTATATGTTTTATTTTACCGACAGAAATAGAATCTGTCATTAAATAAGTTTCTACAAAAATATATAGAGGCAATACTTACAAATTAATTGTGACTGTCCACATCAGAGAGAAAGGCTGATAACGATATCTGAAATTATTTAAAGGAAACACTGTCAGTCGGATAAAAAACACAAAAATAATTCAATGCTTATAACATCTCTTTGTGAAAGAAAAGAAAAAGAAATCGAAAAATGGTCAAGCATCTGGTGATGGCAGCATAAGCTCATAAGTATGGTAGAGAGGTATTGTTTGTTAAGGTAACGAAAATAATGAAAATTATTTTGTATCATTGTAAGATGCCAAAGGAATGAAAAACATCTAAAACGAATGATTAAATAGAGATCAGCCCAACCTTCATAATTAGAGGAATAAACCTTCATTTCATGTGGCTAACGATAAACGTAGCATGATAGGGAAGATGGCCATTACTCTTTAACAGAGGAGGATCTTGCAACGATTCACTATTCATAGTTAAGCAATAGAGAACTCACTGGAATTTAAAAAACCTGGGATTTTTTTTGTTTCATAGTCGTAAATAAAGCTTTTGAATAACACTGATTTTAATAAGATGGATTTTATAGACAATATTGAAGGAAAGAAATATACCACAAAATTTAATTGGTTTAATTTATGATATCTACACTGATATTAAAATAAAGATTAAAGATCACGGAATTATATCCTCACCCGTTTCCATACCTAAAGAAATAATTTTAAAATATATGATTATCTGAATCATTTGTTATACAATACCTAATAATGAAGAAAATAATTAACTAACTACAAACTAAAAAATGATACATAATACAAAAATATAACATAAACATAATTGTTACACGGACCATGCAGATTTAGCAGACACAGCAGATTTTGACTAAAAAGGAAGATGGTCAACAACGATTGCTTTATAAATTTAATAAAATCTGCATGAATTCTCATTTGACAGTTTCTATTGATAAAGCTAAAAATATGACAATAACAAATTAATCTATTAGATTAAATTGTTGGAAAATAATCAACCAATAGAGCAAGTGCTAAAAACGAGTTGAGAACAGACTAAAAATTAGTGGAATAATAATAAAAATAATAATAATAATAATAATAATAATAATAGAAACTACTATTTACTAGCTGGCAAAGCTATCCAGTGCTATGTAATAAATATCATATTAAAAACATTTTTCAAATATCTTTATTTTTCTAAAATAATTATTTTCTAAATTAATTTTTTGGTTTTTCTTTTTTTTCGTTTTTTTATATATATAAAATTCTGGCCCTCAAGAAAATGTGCAGATAAATTTCTTTCCCCACACGTCATATAGAGTTTTTACTTTTTTTTGACAAATAAATAAATAAATAATATCTGAGATTGGATTAAAATTAAGCAAATCTAAATCAGGAATTAAACCAATCTTAACAAATTCATCAGAGGCACAAAGCAAAACTCAAAGGATCCAACGCTAGCTAGAAATCACAGAGATACGCACTCTAAGGAAAATTCCCAACAAACAGAGAGAGAGGAAAAGAAACAAACAAAGCAAAAGAGAGATAAGAATGTTCGGAAAACATCCCCATCACCAAATGGTGCGTAGGAGGGAATGTATTCAAAACATTGATCAGAAAGAAGACAGAATACTTAGAATCTCGAGTGATAAAATACCTATAGGAAGAGAACTTGGAAGACCGTGGCGAACATGGTACAATACTTCTAAAACCATGGAATGGAAGAGGCCGTTGCCTCACGAAGAAGAAAAAAGGATAATATTTATAACACAATATAAAAAGGCATGGATTCAATTACAAGCAATAGTATTCGCCCTCCGAATCATTTTGACAGAAATGTCTATGATAACAGTGAACTTTAATAGTTATAGTGTTTTTTTCCTGTAGCTGGTGTTCAAATTTTCTTGTACCAAATATCAAAATAATAATATTTTTCAGCTTCTCGTAGAGTAGAACAGTGGGTTATGTATTTTTTAATTTTCATCATCATTCGAAATCGCCTGTATGTATCTTTTTATACATCTAAATCGAATTATTTTATCACTTATTACTCTGAATTCTATCCTTGCCTCCATAAAATGTCTTATTGAAAGTTGTTTTGAAAATAGTGATCTTTTCTCCTTGAAATGGTAAATATGTTGGGGAATATTTTATTTTAATTCCATTCTTGGTTGATCGCAAAGGGTGCGAAAGTTTTATATACATGGATATACAATATTACTGGAACAAGGATGCGTATGAGGAGCAGAAAAATATGCAGAAAGTGGTTCAGAAATCTCTCAAGAAAGAGACAACTAAAACGGAAAATAAATACTCGAAATGGACTTCTTTTTTTTACTTGTGACACTACTGATATTTAATTACCTCTCTGTATACGAAATAATGTTTAAGTCAAACTCACAGAACAGAAAATACTCTCTCGTGTATTTTAGAAGGTACGTTAAATAAGATTAACGTATGCACTTGGCAAATTTTCACATTTAATTTTCAAATATTTCAACTTTATAACAAAACTTTTTCCTTTAAATTATATAGTAGAGTAAACCCTCAATAACACGAATTCCAAGGGATTGAAATAATCAGTGTTCGTATTATAAAAATTCGTGTTATCCGATTTTTGTATATGTACTCATTACTACGTTTCTTTGGCAGGATCCAAGTTTTGTTCGTTTTACGATGAATTTCGTGTTAACCGTGTTTGTGGTAACGAGAGTTACCTATATTTTAAAATATAGTAAATACAACTGGCCTGCTTCAACCAAAATGCTGTCGAACAAAACCAAACAAAAAGTTTTCAGAAAGAATCATACACATCGCTCAAGAACACCAAATAAAATAATCTTGTGTAAATTTTCAATCAATTAAATATTTTAACAAAAGGTCTTCACAAATTCTAAAACAGCTATAGAATATTTACACAGTACAACGGTTATTCACATACCAATAATATAAAAAGTAAGTGTTCCATAACGCAATTCATAATTAAATATTTAATGGCGGACGGGCGCTTCCCCAGAGCCTTGCTGTCGATTGATGCCAGCTCTGTCGTGAGCACTGACTACAGTCGAAATGAGAGCACGCGGAACAACATAAGTAAATATTTGCAATTTTAATAAAAATCGAAACTATTTTTGGATTTTTCCAAGATCCTTGTTATCTAACACAACCATAGGCACCTGTCACATGGCCAGAGGCTACATAGTTACACAGCAAATGAGACTCTAACGCCAAGTTGTGGTTGGCGCCAAGTTGCCATGCAGTGGTGGATTAGGTTCACAAACTGGGCATTTACATTGTGAAGGAAATACAAATGCCATGAATGAAGTATCGAATGGTAGAGGCCTTGGTATAGTAAATTCATTATAAAGAAATGTTGTGGTGTCAGGCCGTCCGTCAGGCAGTCCGTCAGTCCGTGGGTCTGTGGTGAGCATTAGCGTCTAAACGGCTGAGACGATTTTCTCAAAAAATTATATTACCTGATCCATCTAAACAAACGCTCTGAAAATTCGAGACATATTTTGATTTTCGGAGGTACTTTGCGTGAAATCTCAACGTTTTTAGAATGTTCTCAAAAAGGTCTCAACATTTTAATTTACATTTTTCTACAGATACAAAAAAGGACGTTTATAAACACCGGTTTAAGTCTCATTTTTGTTCAAATCTCAGACTTTTCTAAAATTCAAAAGAAGTTCAATATTTTGGCGGCATCGTTCTACAACTATAACGCTGTAGATACGAGAATCTTTTTCTACTGAAATCTTGTTCAAATATTAAATTTTCAATAAAGCTATGCACAATTTTTCAAAACTATGGGTCGTTTTTGCATAACTATTCGTGAAATAAACGCAATTTAAAAAACAAATTTCCAAAACTGCTCAAATATTTTTTTTAAACCTTTGTCGTTGAATATATCAAATTACATTTATAAAAATGGCACAGGTATAACTTTTGCTAAACTCCCTGTATTTTTCAAAGTTGCAAAATAACATTGCAAAAAACATAAAACTTTTTTTTGAACGAAATCTGGTTTAAAAAACTAGAACTATAAGTATGACCGTACTTGCCTTTTTAAAAACGAGCAGCTTTCACGTATGCTTTGCTAGAAGCAAACAATTTATACAAATAGTCTCAAAATTATTATATTTTATTTTCCCTTCAATAGAGCAAAAAATGCTACTTGTGCAATGGTGTGGGTGTCATTTCCGTTGAACATTGAATTTTGGAAATTGTAAAATATGTTAATAATGCGAGAAAGTATATGCTATTGTAGCAGAAAAAGTTTTATATCTGTTTCCTGAACACACCACTCCAATTGTAAAGTCACATAATTCATTAAAGAAGCGTAGCAATGGATGTCAATTTTTGCATTCGTAACACTAATGGTACATAACTTATTCGTTTGTGAGTAATGTGAGCTCGTTTGTTCATTTCATGCTCTTTAGTTCATCACAGAACGAGTGTTATTTTTCTATATATCATAATCAATTCCTTTAATAGAAATATTAGTATTAATCGATACACTAGCTTTGAAATGAAAAGCATACGCGGATGAAAAGTATCCCTAAACTAAAAGGAATTTCTTTTGTTCATTGTATTTAGTTCCTACGATTTTGATGTTGAATGGTATGACAATTACTTTTCAATATTTTCCGACGAATTTATCCTCACTTCTATTAAAATACATTAAACATACATGTTAAATTGTATGTACTTGTGAATATTTACTTCACATGTATTACGAACTGCAAGAAGCAGCTACATCAATCGACATCCTTTCATCACAATTAACATGTCACTTTTGTATCCGTTGACTTTCGTAAATGAACTTTTCTCTTCTATTTCTGGCTATTTGTGTGCCTTAGTGCTGTAAGTGACAGTTCCCGTCTCGGGCCATCTGGTCTTCGGGCCGTATGGATCCTTCCAAATCACAACATCAACGACAATGACTTTTGTTATATCGAAATCACGCAAGATACGTTCTTGTGTACCTCCATGAATATTACCTTCAGATTTTATTTTATTTTCCTATAATCCTGTAGTGCGTTCCCAATATATCATTGCCAATAACTCCCAAAAATATTTACAGATAGCTTTTATTGGCAATAATAATAATAATAACAACAATAACAATAACAACTCCACCAAGGAAGTACACGACCTTGTAGTTGGTGGGGAGCTTGAGTACTTCATGAGCCTGAGGGCTATGTTGGCGGTAGCCTAGAAACTGGTATTGCCTCCCATGCTAAATAGGTTGAAGGTGAGGGGTCGGACGAAGAGTACTTCAGAGGAGAGTGGGAAGCGTGTAGAGAGGGAAGGATCATGAACCTTTGGAATTCCTGTTATCGACCCTTAGAGAGTACAGGAGAGAAACTGTGTTGGCACACCAGGCACACGGATTTAGAGTGGAGGCTCGAACCTGGCAATAGCCAGCGAAGAAGGTTGCCTTCAGCATTCAGTGAAATCTCGTAGGGTTTTGTAATGCGGACTGGCGATCGGAGGGACCCCTTGTTGAGCCCTGCGGGTAGATGTCCCGGAGCCTCTGTGGGTCCCAGTAACGGATTACAGGAAATAACCCATGGGTTAAGTGTGATCTGTGAACAAGAAATTGCTTTCTGCGAATCCTCACTTAAAACCAATGAGCAAAATTGATAGTACAAGAAATCTAATGAATCTTAACGTGCCTTGTTCTACCAATGTTCCATACCTGCTCAGAAACAGAGCTAATTTCACCTTGTCGACGTCTGGATATCCAAGGGTCCCAGGGACCCAGACCCTGGCAGTAGCTCAAAGCTATCGTCAGAGATAGACCTAGGATGAATTAAAGGAGGGGATGTGGTGCTTTTATTTCGAAAAAGTGAAAATGGGAGCTCAGAAATAGAAGTGTTTAAGGTATGGAGATAGTGGAACCCAAATATGAGACCTACACTAGATTCAAAGAAGCTTGCCAGTCAACGAAGATACACACTCTGCAGTGGTAAATTCACAGCAGAACAACTTGCTGACATTGAGAGAAATGCGGAGTATGTTCTTCGATCGAACAATCCACATGACGAACATGTAGAACTTGAAAATGATGATCCCGTGGAAGGTTCATCTCTTTCCAGTGAAACACCGTCAGTGGTGAAAATTCATCTGGCAATGAATTACACGATAAGGACATGATGCGAAATCTCCTCCGACGCGAGATAGAAAGAGTTCGTCTACTTCCATTTGAATCTCGTGCACCGTTGAGGAGAATATACGAAAATGCCAAAGCTAAGAGAGTGATAGAAACAGCGAATTCTGTCTTAAATGAGGTTGTACAGACCCCAGTAGAGATCTAGATATTACTGAAATCAATCACATCGTGTATGCAACTGGATATCTAGTATCTCAGATAATTTTGGGGCCAGCCAAGAACACCGACGGCCGACAGCCAAACAGAGTAAACAGCTCTGTACCCCCATGGATGAACAGAATTATGAAACGGATAGCCGACACCCGGCGTGAAATATCACTCTTAGCTGAGGCATCTTCTAAATCAACGCACACCTCTAAAGTTCAACAAAAATATTCATGTTGAACAAAAATACCAAATTGAAAATGACACCAGCAGGCTAATGGTAGTTGAGAAGCTAAAAGAGAAAATTCAAGCATGGGCTCAACGAATAAGACGTTACAAACGTAGAATAGATTTCCGTGTACAGAACCGGTTGTTTGAAACAGACGCGAAGAGATTCTATCGCAATCTGACTCAAAAACCGAATGGCAATGCTGTTACTCCTTCAAAAGATGACGTCGAAGCATTTTGGGCAGGAATCTGGGAGGAGAGCAGATCCTACAACAAAGACGCATCTTGGCTTCAATCTGAAGTTGATGCTGCCGATGAACTTGTGGAAACAGTGGAAGATGTTCACCAATTCTCGGAAGAGGACCTCTTCCAAGCAATTAAGAACATGGGAAACTGGAAATCCCCGGGATTGATAAGATCCAGATTTATTGGATTAAGAAATTAACAGCAATACATTCTCATCTAGCAAAGGCTGTTAATAAAATTTTAGAAAACCCAAAGGAACTCCCGGAATGGCTCACACGCGGCATCACGTATTTGCTACCCAAAGCGGGAGACAGCTCTTTGGCGAAGAACTACAGGCCAATTACTTGTCTGCCAGTACTGTACAAAGTTATAACTGCAGCCATAGCTGACAAAATGTATAGACATCTAGAGAAGAATCATCTAATGCCAGCTGAACAAAAAGGATGTCGTAAAGGCTCTTATGGCTGTAAGGAAATCTTGCTACTGAATAAAGTCATCTTGAATGATGTAAAGAAACGAAAACGTAATTTGAGCATGGCTTGGATTGACTACCAAAAGGCCTTTGATAGTGTACCACACGATTGGATTTTGAAGACCCTGGAGATCTATCGATTTCATCCTAGACTTATTGAATTTTGCAAGGCTAGTATGAAGTCGTGGAGTACCAGGTTACTAATCCACAGCGGAAAGGAAGCAGTAGAAACCAGAAGTATTCAGATTAACAGGGGTATTTTTCAAGGAGATTCACTATCCCCTCTGCTGTTTTGCATTAGTTTGATCCCACTATCGAGACAGTTGTCGCAAGCTGACTTTGGTTACCATGGTGATGAAAGGCCAGTATCACATTTGTTTTACATGGATGATCTTAAAGTGTTTGCTAAGAATGAAGCGATTCTCTCCCAAATGCTGTCTGTCGTGAATGACTTTAGCAATGACATCTGCATGAAGTTTGGTCTTGACAAGTGTGCAAAAATCAATTTAAAAAGAGGCAAACTGACAACGTCTGAGAACATTGAAATTGATACGCACACTGTGATTCAAGATCTTGAGCCAGGTAAAACTTACAAATATCTGGGCATTGAAGAATGTGAAATATCAGACCTTTAGTTAAAAATAGAAACGAAACAGAAACATTTTGTGCATTTTCTTGTACGTTATGAGATAATTATTTTTTACAGATATCCATGAATAGACTACTGAAGTCCACGAAGGAGTTTGACAACAATGCAACATATTTCTTCGACTTTTTGCATGATGGGGGAGTTTATTTTCAATTTCTCTTACTGATTTTTC
>JAHLJT010008446.1:56729877-56787217 GCA_031308135.1 Acheta domesticus
ATAAAATCAGTTACTGAACTACTTGCACCAGCTTGAAGATTTCATAAAGACTAATCAATAAACATTTCCTCTAAATTTTTCAACATCAAATTCAAATTATTTATAGAAAACTTATGGTGCCCCCGATCCATTGATTACTGCAAAAAGGTTATACAACAGATATTGATAGAATAATTCTGATAATAAATAAAGCATACCAAATCCTTACTGAAAGGTTAATAAAGGGCAGGTGTACTAGAATTACTAACAAAAATTAAAGAGCTCGGCATCAGATTGAAGATAGTGATACCGATAGAAGTATGGAAAATTCAATAATTGGCAATAATTGATGTGTTGCAATGGAATGTGAATGGTTTCTTTCCTGACTTGAGAGCCTTCAGTTACTTTGTAATTTGTTTTTTACCAGACATTATTTGTTTTCAAGAAACAAATTTCAAAAATAATAATGTTGAAAAAATGAAAGGTTTGAAAAAAATCAGCAATCCAAATGATGCTTGTGACGGAGTTGCAATTTACGTTAAATAAGAAATACCTTTTGAGCAATTGAATATTCAATGCAATATAGAAGGTATAGGTATTAAAATAATTTATCATATTACTATATGCATATGCAATATATACCTACCTAACAGTCATTCACTAGAGAAGTCTGAAATTACTGATATCATTAACCAACTGCCCAAACCGTTTATTATTCTAGGTGATTTTAACAGTCATCATTCTCGTTGGGGGCCATATACTACTTGACTCAACATGACTCAAGAGGACAGAAAATTTAATCTGCAGTGGAAGACTCTAATATTATAATTCTCAATTCAGGTGAAGCAACTCATATGGAGCTTAGCAATGGAAACTGTGCAATTGACGTTACTCAATTTTCTGCTTCACTTGCTCATGTATGTGACTGGACAGTCTCCGAATATCTCTATGATAGTGTTTATTTCCCTATTTTTATCAATTTTGACAGTTCCAAATGCTCCACAATCACCTGTAATATTACATTGAAAAAGAACTTTCATAAATCTAACTGGAATGAATATAAAAAAAATGCATAGAAAACTACCTGCAACAATCAACTGCATTTGATAGCCTAGTAGATATATATTACACCATTGAATCATTTTTATATTATATCAACCAAGCAGCAAATAACTCCGTGCAAACATATAAACCATCACAGAAAAGAAGAAAACGTACCATGATGGAATGATAATTGCAAAGAAGCCATCCGAAAGTCCAAACACGCATTTAACCAGTTCAAGAAGCACAACACACAAGAAAATAAAATTGAGTATAAGAAAAGAAGACCAACAGCTAGAAGAGCAATAAAAGAAAACAAGGCCAAATCCTGGGCTACTTACGTATCATCAACAAACATACAGGAAAAATATGAGTGAATCATGGAAGAAGAGAAAATCCATACAAGGAATTGAAGCATATAATCCAATTAATATCATACAAACTGAAGATAATAAGTTCATCTCTAACTCAGAGGAAATTGCTAACAAGTTTGTAGATAGATTTGTCAAAAATTCTAGCACACTCAATTACCCACAAGAATTCATTCAGTATAAAAATGAACAAGAACATGAAAATCTCTCAACATAAAATGAATAATTCAGTTTTGAATTTCAACTCGATAATCCAATTTCAATTGAAGAACTTACTGCTGCTATTGAATCAACTAACAACTCGTCTCCAGGGCCTGACAACGGCCCAAATGTATACATAAAAAATCTACCAACCAAGGGAATTGATCTTCTCAGAATATACAATTCAATCTGGGAGAGAAATCTAGTTACTATCTTGTGGAGAGAAACAACAGTAAATCCAATTCCAAAAGCAAGAAAATATACGAAAAAATATTGATAATTACAGGCCAATATCTATAACTTGTAACATGTGTAAGATACGTGAGAAAAAAGTAGACAACAGATTTAGTTGGTTCTTTGATCATCACAGTATCATCAGAGACCACCAATTTGGTTTTCGACCAGGTCACTCCACGCTATCCCATCTTATAAGTGTTGACATGTATATGCAAGAAGCTTTCAAGAACAACCAGCATGTGTTAGCTGTCAATTTAGACATTGAAAAAGCCTATGACATGGTTTGGGACACAAGAAATTCTTTTAAAACGTTGCAAAATTGGAATTGGAGGAAACTTGTTTGCATTTCTAAAATCTTTTTGACAAATAGCAAAATAAAAGTCAGAGTAAATGGTTACTTTTCGAAAATGATAGGTCTAGAAAATCAAGTCGACAAGGATCGATCTTAAGGTTGTCACATTTTCTACTTGCTATTAATGATGCAGATATAATATCGAATAACCTACAATAACTAGGAAATATGCAGACGATATCGTTATACTTTGTAAAGGAAATAACCTTAACAACACTCACGAGACCATCAAGAAGCTCTGAACAACATTTATGATTGGTCTAAAATATCAGGTTTCAAATTTTCTGCCAAAAAACAGAATATATATTATTCTCTAGGCAAAATCCATCTATTACTCCCAAATTAAATCTGGGCCAACAAGATTTAAAATTTACCCAATGCACAAGACTATTAGGAATGCTATTTGGCTGCAAAATGACATGAAACAATCACATTCAATATCTCATGGATGAATGCAAGAACCGACTCAACATTCTTAAATATTTATCTCATAACAACTGGGATGCAGACAAAGATCTATTCCTACTTACTTACAAAGCCCATAGCAAGGAGCAAAATTGATTACGGATGTGCTATTTACAACTCTTCCAGGCAAAATACATTGAAGAAGCTCGATACAATTCACCATCAAGGACTCAGAATATGCACTGGTTGTTTCCATACCAGCCCAATTGATAGTATACTAATTGAAGCCAAGGGACCACCTCTTAAATTTCGCAGAGAATTATTATCTGTCAAGTATGCTGTTAAAGCTGCTTCATCAACTAACTCGATAATCTTCAATGATGTTTTTCCTCATGTGTATGCTGAAAAAGGTGTTTATTCTTCCCATAAAACTTCCTATGTTTATATAAGAGATATATTAAATGATCTTTACATACATGGTATTTACACAGAAAAATGTAAAAATTATAGTACCCTCCTTGAAAAACACCAATCATTACAGCTGATCTGACATTAACTAAATACATCAATTGCCGCTTATTATAAAAAGAATGGATCACCACCTTCTCTGAATTCCAATTATAACAACTACTGAATTATATACGTTAAAGAAAGTGATAAACATGAAGCAACTGGAGTCCTTGTATATTTACCAGGCAAAACTATCAAATATGCGAGATATGCCAGGTTCACAACTGTAAATGTCTATGCTTTAATGGCAGCACTAAAATTTGTAATCCAAATACACAAATCTATTTTTTTTCATATTTTCAAACTCATTGCCAATAATAAACAAAAGTTACCAATACAAGTGTTAAATGGAAAATGATGTCTATTATGCAAGATCTGCTCTGCAGGTTCCATTCATCAAGGAAAAAATGTCACTCTTGCCTGGGCCCCATTTGTACTAGAACATCACGTCACAAACAGTGAAAATAGAAGGGTAACCGCAGTTGTAATCTGAAGAACAATAAAATGCACAACCTATTCTACACTGTCACTAATAATTTGAAGCATGTTGGAGAACTGATGAAGGAAAAATGGAATGGTACATGGAAAGAATACAAAGCAAGCAGTATTCATAAAACTCTTGAAAACTGTATGACATTGGTAACTAATAAAAAACAGCCGAAGAGGAACAAGTGGTTCTAACAAGAAATCGGACGGGACATTCAAAAGTCATCTTCACCTTCTAAAAAAGATCCCCCCGAACTTGGGATGTATACAGTTGTGCTCTTAGTTTGGACCACATCATTGAGCCATGCCCAAAATTTTCCTCACAGCGAACAAACCAGTTGCTGGGAACAACAATTGCAAACAACCACTGCACTGGACGTTGGTGCACTGTTGTATTCCCCCGCCCATCAAAAATCAAGTGATTAAACTTTGTAAAAGAAAATGTATTATGTCGGAAATTTGACCTATCATGTTAATTATCGTGAATATTGTTGTATTGGAGATCTACATTTAAACTTGTGTATTGGATATAGTACTTAGTGTGGTAGCTAATGACCTTGTAGTTGATGCGACCTAAAAAAAATAAATAAATAAATAAACAACAAAGAGTTTCACCAATATCAACAACCTTGCTTGCCAAAATAATTCTGTGGTCATTACTTATATCGATTCCTCATAATTGAGATGTTCTTTATCCTTTTTCTTTACTTTTTAATTTATTTTCAAATGCCTTAAATGTCTCATCTTTTCTAGATATCATGATGTCTTATTGCTTTTCTCATGACACATAAATGATTCAATGTTTGAATAATTCAAGGTCAATTTTTGAATAATACAATAATAATTCTTGAGTCAAAAACAAATAAAGAATTATTAACATGATTATTATACTCATAATCACTACTCATGGATTATGAGACTACAAGTTTATTTGAATACTTTTGATGTCGCAAGCAGATTTCTATTGAGTAGATAAGGTGATAACACATCCACTTTCCGCGAAATAATGTTCCATACTTCCAAGACCGTTCCATATTTCGAGAAATACTCTTCCATGGCTAGTGGCCTACATTAGCAAAACGCTGTTGAACAAAACCACATTAAATGATTTTCCAAAGATTACCACGCACAATGATAAAAACAAAACACTCGTATTATACTGCTAGTCATGAGAAATATTGGAATAACGTAGTAAAATATATACGGATTCACAGAGAAAAAGTTCTTTATGTGCAAAGAAAATAAAAATTAAGCTTTTCTATAAAGAAACACGAAAATATAAAACTATAATTGACGAATAGCTGTCACGTCATGTCAGCTGTATCGTAAGCAGTGATGCGTTTACTAGTACGAGGATTCCGTCGGTGGGCGTGGTATGAGAATAGGAGTAATAGTACTTACGAATATTTGCTTTTCCCTATGAAAATCGAAAGTGTTTCACGTTTGTTTTTCCGAGTTCCTAGACATCTAAGAGAACCATGACCCTTCTCATATGACCGGAGAATGCATAGTATCCTTTCAATTTCTGAGCACATTCCAAATTAGTCATACAGATAATGAGCAGTGAAATTCTTTCTAGAGCTTGTAGATTGAGATATTTTCTCCTCAATTGCAAAGTAAGGAAATGAAGGCATCGATTATGACGAAATAGTGTTATCATATATGTTGCGGATAAAATAATCATGTCTAATTACCGAATTACCCGGTTAATTTTCACATTACCCAAAATGAGCTGATAAAAACTGAAGAAGGAATGGCTTAAAAGGATAATATTATTCGGGATTAATACAAATGAAATTGACATAAGCCAACATTAATTAGCTAGGATATGTGAAGTACGAGGAATTGCACTTAAAAAGGATTAGGCTGCTGGTGGGAAGTTTCTAAGACTTGTACGGGACACGGATTGTAGTTTCGAGGTCCACAGTATCATTCGTTCATTTCGATTTACACGATACTTACTACATAAAATCACTGTACCTCACCTTTGCTCCGCATTTCCGAGTTTTCCGGCATTCGCGTATACTGCTGTGCCCCCTACCACAAGGTTCTGGGTTTCAAGTTCCGACGGTGACTGAAGTCCCGATGGTCGACTAGATAGCAATTGCTGAAGAGACAGGAGACGGTTGAAAGGCGATGAGCGATTGGCTGTGAATGTTCCTCATGTTGCCAAAATGTATCAAGAAAAATGAATTGTATTCCAATCATCAGGCTTTAAAGATATTAAAAATATGTAAAAATAGATTTACTAATTATTTATTGATTTTTTACACTGCGTATTTGCAAAGTTTTTTATATGTAATGCACTTTATTCCATATTTCATACTATCTTAGTTGTAGTAGTAGCAGCAGCAGCAGCATGCAGTTGGCTTTGAAACTGCACAATGCAGACATTAAATCCCGAAGGCATCGGACCCCCAATCTTTACAATCTGACGACGGGAATACTATGAATTTTTCCAAAACGTTGCTTTAATTGTAGTGATCTTCAATAAAATTTTACATAATATGTTCAACAAATATTAATGTACGTTTTTATAGCAGTGAAGTAATTATGTGGCAGTCGTAAATAATAAAGGCAAAATTTTAAAAGTGATTTAACCTAGCACTTCTAACATTCATAATTCAGTCTTTATCTCTACCCTATTTATTCCCTACGTGAGTGGTACACAACAGATGATTCTGTGGTTCGCAGCCAGTTGTTTAGAACCACTATTGACTGGCAGCGAGATCCTAGGTGGTACGCACAAAGATTTAGCCAGGAAAAACAGTTCTAGACGCTTTCTTTTATACATTACGTACATTGTTTACAAATCAGTCCCAAAATTATTTTTTTAGAAGACATTAAGGTGGACACAGAGAACTCGTGAAAATGATTAGGGAGATTTTGAGAATGTAAATCATAAAACTGTTGAAGTGTGATTTGAGAACTAATGGCATAGCAATTACTTATAGTAGCTATAGGATAAGTGGCTAGTGGATTAGTATTTACTTATAGTTTTGAGTTCAAATAATAAATGCAAACACTTTTCATTGTCATGACAAGTTGTGTACGAATAAACAATTCTACTGAGTATTTCACATTTTATTTAAAAAAAAAACGAGTCAGAAGATAATTATGTTTGATCACTGATTCTATAAGTTCATTTGTTTACGAAACAGAACTTATAAGTAAATAAAATTCTTCATGAAACGCGCATAATAATATTATTATTATTTATTTAGCCGATTATTTCTAACCTAACAGCCAGTAATCACTCAGTTACATTGTGAAAATATTCATATACACACAGTATATATTGTGTATACAATTACTTTAACAAAATATCTACATTAATAATTTGCTATAAATTGCATCGATGTAATTTATATTATAAATACAAAACCTAACACTGAGTCTACGCTAGTAATTACTTTCAAAATAATATGCTAAATATATTAATCCACTTCCATTCAATTTCGCTAATTAAACTGTTTAGAATGGATGGATATTCGAAAAAAAAACATAATTTTCTGAAATATAAAATATATTTAAATCTTAGGATAAACGTGCAGTTGATTCCTACTTCTTCACATTCTCCCATTCTATTTGAAGAAACATAACGAAATGGAAGGAAAAACTTTCACTCTTTTCGTAAGGGTCGGAAGATGAAATATGTTGTTAGTACATTTCTAGTGTACAGTTTAGGTACGTACTGTAGATGGAATTGCTAATCAAAGGAATTTATAATTAAAAATAAAAAAATGCACAGTTAATAAGATTTCATCACGTAAACTTGTAAGATATGAATCTTTCTTTAGAACATTTGAAAATAAACTCTGTATAAGAAATCAACTTTTATAAAATTATAGAAATTAATTGTTAAATCAGACGAAATACAAATTCTAGAAGAATTTTCACACCTCATTTAAGAGGAAATGTTGAGGCGGAAGTACAGTACAAGCACACTAAAAAAAATTCTTTAAAATATTTTGATTGTTATAATATAACCAATAAATTATATTTATAATACATTTCGCAAATTTCCCCTACATTTTTGTGTCTCACAACATCGAGTTCAAAATTTTACGTAAAGATAACTTTCTGTACGTTATGAATGCGTTTCAAGAAAAAATGGTCGGGAAAATTTGCAAAATAGTACTTAAATTACATTAATTTAATTCAAATACGATACTTAAGAGAACATTAAATAAAATTATTTAGAATGCAGATAGTGGTTAGCCATTAGGATGACAAGTATATATTATTACACTTATTATACTATTTCACCAATTCAAGAAACTTATAGGAGTCGCAGTTTTAACCCTTTTCACTACCAAGTGGGCATATATGTCCCACTTAGTTATGTAACTAGTGATGGTGTTCAAAGGTGAAAAATGTTCAAAAATGCTGTACCAATGTCCCATGTTGCTGCTGATAAAAAAGCGATCTACGTTTTGCTACATAAAACGTTCGTTTACACCTATTAAGTTGAAAGAATTTACTAATTTTCTACTTTGAATTGTGTATCTTATTGATAAACAAAAAAAATAGAATTCCTATAAAAATTAAAATTGGTTGTGAAAGGGTTAAAGTGTTATATTGACACTAGACTGAAAGTCACGTAAAAAAGTGAAGATTGATTTGTAATGTGAATTTCAGAAACATAGTAAGATAACGTCGAGACGTTGAGGATAACTAAGGCGTGGTCTTTGGTGTAAATGTGACTCTCCTATTTAATATGATATTAATTTTAACTGTATCCCTACTGCCGTTATCTAGTCAAAAAATGTTATTTATAAAGGGCTGTACTTAAATTTAAAATTGTTTAACGTTTTTCTTAATAATTATTTATGCCTATTCAAATACATAATTAAAGATATTTAACAAGTCGCAAATTATGTTGGTGAATATGTCAGCGAATAATATCGAATATTACGAGAAGTTGTTTAAGCAATGAAGTATCAACAAAATGTACGTAAAATATTTTCTACAAAAGGCCGGAAATCGATTTTATCCAATGATGAATGAGACCGCTCTAATGTAGACGAACGATACTGAAGGAAGCGGTATAGAAACTGCAATGTGGTGGGGCAACGTCCTAATAGAGATGTAATGCAAGCGGAAGGAAGGCAACACACATAACTAGTACGTATGAGAGGGAAGCTACAGAATGTACAAGAGAAATTGCTTGTACAAAAGTATTCGTCTATTAGTTTATAAGGGAGTGATATTATAAATCTGTGAGAATATTATATGAGTATTATGAGAATTATAAATACCAACTAAGAAATATGGAGAATGCGTAAACGACCAAATATTATATTGGAGTCAGGTAACGGGCCATAGTTTAAATTAATTTTGCTCCTACTGACCAAGCCCCGTTAACCTGACTCCAAACTAGGAAATAAGTATTTTTGCATTAACGGGACATAATTTACACGAAGTATAATACTGTATTAGACTTAAATGTATGGACGTTCTGAACGATATAACATTATTATGGACGAAATGAATATGAGAGGAGACATGTCGACTCTTCGAAGAAAAGACTGTGAAACACTGTTTTCTTTGTAAAATGAATAAATATATTATGCAAAACATTTTTACAATTTTTCATTGAGCTTAATAAATAGATATTTTTCAGCAATATTCAAAAACATTTGAAAAGATTCTGAGTTTTCAAAGTAGTTTTATTTGTTAAAATAGTTTAATGGTGTAGATTTTTTAATTTAAAGCATATAAAAGTATCGGGTGGTGAATAGGATAATTATTATCTTGTTTTTTCATTGTAGAAAAACTTAGACTATCATGAAATGGTGTATTTATTTTCTTTTACTCTTGTTAATAAAATAATTTATTAAAAGCAAAGATTAATTATTTCAGTTGTATTGCAGTAATGTCCGAGCAAACATCACGAGTTTATAGATCACCAATCCTGGAAAATTTTAATGGTTTTCTCTTTCAATTGAGTCGAATTATAATGAGTGAAAAGAAGAATAGTATTCTTGGTAATTTGATTCGAAAGGGACGAAACATTACAGGATGTACAAAATAAGACCATTTACTTATTTTTGAAAAAATATATTTTTATGAAAAAATACTGATTCTGGGAAGGATTTTGCGATTGGAGGAAATTGTACGAAACTAGTTTGCTTTATTATTGGTTTTTATTGCATGGTTTGGAACAAGGAGTCCAAATACAGTTTCCAACCAGACAGGATCTCACTTTTTATACATCAGGTGTGTTTGCACACACTGATACGTGGAAAAATACGTGCACTTCATCTACAGTAATATCATGCTAAGTTTTGTTCATTGATAAGAAAAGTGCTAATGAATCACTTCCTTGGATGGGTGTTGTTATTCGATGAATGACATTGTTCCCATGTTCGTCTTCTAATTAAACATAAACATTTATTCCTCTGAGTGTAGTGTTTGCCTTTCAAACAAATCGTCTCATAATTCTGGCTCTCTGTGGTATGGATATTATTATCATCATTAGACTCGGCGATCACTACGATGTAAAATTTCTTCTAATTTCGAATGTGGTGAGCTCTCACTATTTTCAGTCAATACTTTACTCTCTTCTAAGGTATCACCAACACTCATATTACCATCATATTATACTTCTACTAGTGATTTTACCACTAGAGAAAAATAGAATCACGAGAGTTAATTCTTCGCTGTTCTATCAGTCTTAACGCCACAACCACTTTACTACCGACACAGATTATATAATAATGGAAATTTACATTTTGGAATAGCAGAGTAAATTGATTGTCTAGATATTCTAATTCCCTACCTATTTAATAATATTAAAATTTTGGCCATTGTAATACGAATTTGTGAGAAATAAGAAAAATTATCAAACGTCTACACTCTCTATAACGCAGAATAGGAGAAATAACAAAATGACAGTACCATGGGCCTTGGACGTCCATGTTGTCCATCAGAGAGATAAGAATACCAAAAAATTTACTCATTTTTACATTATAACCTTATAGATAGTTTTTGTGCGAGAACTTTTTGGAGATATCTATATATTTTTGATCTGTCTGGAAAACTGTTTCAGTTTCTCAAACCTTGCAATCTAAAGAGCAAGAACAAGACTCTGCAAAAATAAACATATTTATCGAAAGTGAAATAATGATAAATCTAAATTATGCGCTGTTGAAATATCGCTAAGAAATTAAAACACCACACCATTTTTTCTAGCTCAGCCAATATACTTTTCATACATTTGTTGTATTTATGCCTCGTTATGCACCTGAACCAGAGATTATTGCTCTATCAACTATATATCTGCTTATGTAGCAACTATGAACGAATCAACATTAACCATTTAATATTTCATTTTTTCCGAATTCTCCAAGTAATTACACATAAATTAAAATATAGTGATCCAATTAATTAGTGTATTGTAACTACGGTTTAAAACATTGATAATTTTACTCGAAATACTTAATTTGTAATATTTGAGAGGGCCAAGGGTAATTTATTTGTATTTGAAGGATACTAGAATGGACGATGCTACGTGGCAAACAGAAGGAAAGTCCTAGAAATGTACAGTAAAATTTGGAACCCAGCCGCTAGAAGTATGCACCACACGAAAACTTCCATATCTGATTTATCCATTAAACATTAGATATTTTCGTTCAATTCAAGGCCTATTTTTATTCGATATTCAACGCACAACTTCTTGGAAATTGTTGTCCGTTTCACTGAATCTTATGACGATTCAATTAATTGTACAAGCTTTAATTCGCATATTGAACGAAAAGAATTAAAATATAAAATACATACTATATAGCTCATTGATATCTTCAGGATCGCAACAGGAGATAGTACACATGTGATAACACCCCTCCCCCAAAAATCTCATTAAACTTCTCAAAATTCAGAGAAAGATACACATATATGTTGGCATCTAATTTTAAAAATTATTTCATTCAAAGTGCATGTGTCAACAAAACGATAACATAACAGACATTTGTAGTCTTTAATCACGGAAAATATTTATTACAAGTCGAATAATAACTTTCCATTTACATGGAATTTTCAAAAATTCCAACTCTTCTTTTCTGACAATCGCATAAACATCGCATACAACATCGCATAAAAGAAGGCAACGTATCAGGTCAATTTAAAATACAAGAGAATTCTCTCGAAGTCATTTGTGAACGTCGTTATTAGAAAAATATCCTTCTTTTCACTATAAAACGTTTAATCCCGCGTATTGAAATTTTTGTGTCTGATAATCTTGAATAAGAATTTCACTCTTCTATAAAACGGTTCAAATCATTTCTGCATATGTAACAACAATATAATTTTGTCTGAACGGGTGTTTATAAAATCTTAAGATATTAAACTCAACAGTGATTACATTTAAGAACTCAATCATGTAAAATTTCTTCAGTCGTTTAACGAAATTGACCATCATCAACAAGCATAGGTTCCACGACTTCTTCTACCTCATTTCGCATCTTAGCCTCCCACACTCTGCTATCTTGGGTCCATTATTCCTGACTCAGATTTTTTTTTCCCTCTGACATTACTGTTTTCTATTCCGGGAATCAAATTCCTCGCGATCTTCTTTTTCTCCATCTAACTGGCTCGGTAACGAAAAACATTTTTCGGTGTCCTTTCCTCTCCTTCCTCTTCTGCTGATATGGCATACCACTTTAGCTGATGTTTGCTCTGTTTTTTGTTTTATCGTATCATCTTCGATTTTAACCAAAACTGCAATGTCCTTGGTACTTGCTTAGTGACTCATCCCAGATTTGTACTGTAATCGTATGCCGCTTTCACATGACAGCTGTTTTAAAGATACTTCCCACGTAGGTGTATTCTTTATAATTTTTATTACGAAACTAGGTAATATCTGAAGATATAGACTTTGTATTGTACAAGACAGCCATTTGTTTCTTCTTCATATTGATGTACAAACCCCTCTCATTGTATTGTTCACTCAATTTCCTCACTATATACTCATCATTGCCATATCATCCGCGTATGAAAGTGCATACAACCAATTTCCATTAATTTCTATATCCACACATTTACACTTCTCTTCTAACATTTTTAAGCCGTCCGGTAAGTATATTTTAAATTGAGTTGGAGAAAGACAACATCCTTGCTTCAGACCCTTTCGTGATTTGAAGTTGCTGAGATATTTCTTTATCCATCCTACCCGTTAGTTCATTACATCTTAAAAATCTAATCGATACTTTATTTTAAGATAAGATAAATTCTCACATACTAGGAAACATACTTCGGTATTTTATCGAGAGTAAATCTTTGAGAGTAAAATAAGATCTGCATCTACCTAAGATTTGTAAATTTAGAGAACAATACTGATTCTTTTAAATTTGGGCGTCAATTGCCATTTTAATACTGGAAAACAAACATGCGCATTAATGTCATAAATTTGTTTCTGAGTTCTGAAATCACCAATCAGCTTAAGCCAGATTAATATCTCATAATGAAAACACATTGAAACTGTATTTTGAGGAAAATGACGGTAACAATTGGAATCGATTCGAGTCAGAACTCAATGTTTCGAGCTAGCAAATTTGTTTAGATAACCTCCGCAATTTAGTGAAATCACGAACTTCCTCTCATTTGCCAACAGCTACTAAAAATTTTTAATTAATAATGGGCACTTTCTTGGTGAAATGAAAGAATAAAATCTTTCCAGAAATCGTGGATATACTCCTCCCAAAAATGAATTATAATGATAATGACACTATTGAATTTTATTACAAAATAACACTAGACAGCAAATATTAAAATTTGTGTTCAAATTCAGATACTTGAAATTTTAATTCTTTCCAAACACTGAGAAAAAAATTAAACAAATTTTTAATGCAACTGTCGATATTTTCAGAAAAAGTTACTTTTGTGGCTTTGTTATCATATACTCCGTATAAATATGATTTTGAAGAGAATAAGAACGTTCACAAATGTACATAAGTCATCAATGACTCCATACGTACAGTGTAAGAGTGTAAATATCACTTCTCTTAAAATTAATACTTGATAAGAAAGTTATATGTAGCACTCGTGAAATTTGCAATTTTACTTTTATAGTGATATGAGAAAGCTGTGGAAACAGATAGGGAAAAATGTATATCGAATAAAAGCATTCACGGGAATAACAGAAAGAATAATCTTGAACTCTGAAGGAATTAAAAAATATTCCGCAAAAATTAACACAAAGAGTCGTTGTTGCTTGTTTTGACATAAGTGCATTCGCTGCAGAATATTGTGCCCCATCCCAAAATGTGATTGGTTGGTAGTTTTCTGGCAAGAGTAGAGGAGCGTCCTTGAGAAGCGCGAGAATATGATGGTGCGTGCGCGCGGCCGTGGAGACGGGTCTGGACGGGAGGCGGGAGTGTCCCCCGCCGCCGCGGCCGTGGCTTCGCCCCACGCCGACCGTGGGGCTGCAGCCCCTTCCTCACTCTCCGACTGCGCGTCTTCGACCTTGACGGCGAAAGAGCCGAAGAAATGCAGTGCCCTGTTTGAATAGCGTTGCCCACCTCTGTGGAGTTGCTTGTCGAATACAAGACCGGTGGAAACAATCTCCATTTTGCTGGAAGATAAACTTGTGCAATAATTCATTTAGGCCTATGAGGGTGTCCAGTACAAAATTACTTTCACTTCCGCTTCTAAGTAGATGTTTCGCAATGTTCAATTTCTGTAATGTTTTAAATTTCTTGTAGTATATAACTGACACCAGGGAACAGCTATCAATTTCAGAAAGATTTATTTCATTAAATAACTCATTGGAACATTTCTAAGAAAGATACTATATTTGATATGGGCCGTATTTCAATATAACGTTGACGAATTTAATAATGCTTAATCCAAAATTTACACTAAATAACCAATAATTTTCTCAATGTGTGAAATATTCGGAGATATTACGCCCAGAAGAGATGTTCACGTGAAAATGTACTGTAAGTGCCACTGACTCGTTTTGAAACAACAATAATTTTAAACATCAATATTTCTGTAAGAACGACAGATTCCAGAAACGCTTCTTTCACAAAACAAACAATATTCCGACGTAGTGTCACGAACTAGGTTTTTATTCCAGTGTTTTTTATGTGCAGCAATTCCAATTATAATATTATTTTAAAACCGTCACACAAAATTGAAATGGTAATATATTGAATGATAATTTCGTGCATAATACAGATATAATCGTATTGCTGTTTCTCTCTGTGCAATTGTGAATACAGTTGTTGTTAACTGAAATGATAATTACAGAGTATATTAAATAGTATATAATAATTATTGTGTTATGCAATTTGTTAAAGTGTAATTCAATATTGTACTCTGAAATTTATTATGAATCGATAAAAATATATGCCTCTCAACATATTCAACTTATAAGTATATTTTGTTAAGAAATTGACATTCACACTACAAATATTTTGTATTTAATTTTGCAATATGCGGTCTGTTACTCGTGTTGAATATGTAATATAAGAACACAACTAGTAATTTAGTCAAATTATCAAAATTATATCAGATGAATACTGGCCTTGTTCAACCCTAGTTTGCTGCATACAATGCATAATTTCCAAACCACAAGACATAATTAATTCGGGATCTTCTTCTGTACGGAAAATCCTGAATATTTAAGACTATTCTTTCATATGGGATATTAGACAACTAAATTACTGTATATTAAGGTTGATAAAATTTCTTATGTTGATAATTAGATTGAATTTTAGAAAGGACAAATTGATTAAGAATGAACTGATTATTTACGATATCAAAATACCAGAGGATCCTAAATATCAAAATTCAGTCTGTAATTTACGAAAATTAGAGTTACAAATCCCTCTATATACATTGCTATTACATAAAATAAATTCAGTTCAGTCCTCATTTTATTATTATTATTATTATTATTACTATTATTATTGTTATTATTATTATTATTATTATTATTATCATCATTTCATGTAATGAAACTCGGCATCAGTGTAAAAATAATAATCAAAATGCATAATCGTAATTTACGAATGACAAATATTAAAGTGTCATTGGTTGGTAAAATATTCCTTATTCCTCAGAATATAACATCCGTAAACAGTGTACTTTGACAAAAATTAACTCTTACAATTACAGTTTTTGTCTGATTTTCACAAACAACAGTCTGCGAATCACTTGCCGATTAGAAACAATAATGTAATAGCTTGAGTTGTAACATAAAGTTGAGTCCAAACGCTTGAATTGTGCAACATACGCATCACTCCATTTCGAAAGGTGGCAGAGGAAGTTGTGGACAAATGTCATCATTTCTGCTATTTCTTTTGCTCTTATTATATTGTCATGCTAAAAGTTAATTAACTTTTAACACACTCTAAAATTACAAAAAAAACATTAATTTTTATGTTATGAACGTACATTGCTCGTAATATTTGTTGATTCTCATATAGAGGTATATACTTTACATACTTTTGAAGTTAATTTTATTTCAAAAGACACTGGAAACTTTTGCGTAAAATGTATAAGAATACATAAGAATCAACTTCATGAAAAAATACACGCATGATCTTAAAAATTATACTATGTTACAAGAAACAGTCTTTTTTTTAATACTATTTCTCTGAAGGAAAATGTACAATATAATCACAAGAAAAACGACAATGCAAATATGTTCACTCTGAACAATGTTTACCAGATAATAGCATCAATTAGCGGCTTTGTTGGGTCAGCTACGTAATTCACTTCCGAGCCACACCGACCATTCAAAGTAAAAGATGAAATTTTCAGATATATTCGGATTGTTATGAACATATTTCTGTAATTTAAATATCAATATTTTCTAGAATAAATTTGTTTATAAAACAATGGAGCAGGAAAACGTTTATCAATACAAGGAGTCGAAGAATATAGTGTCCAGTATTTGCTCAAAAATCGTATACTACTCTCATTGGGAGTGGCTGCTATTGATGGCAAGAGAAATCGGAAATTTCGGAGGAAAACAAGAATGATAATCAACTTTCCTGGGTATAAATTGAGAACTCACAATAAACGGGAATGAAAACATTAAATAATAGAATGTCTAATTTATAATGATGTGAAGAAGGGATACCTTCGTTTAGCCTATTGAAGAAATTCTGATTCATATTGAAAGACAACTGAAAACACGAATACTGACTGTCACCCTGTGACACCGAAAAGAATCTACCTCTTTCAACTAGCCAGCTATTACTAGCGGATAAGTCAACTACAAGACTTACAAAATATTCCAGGAAATTGAAGGTTATTGGTGAGTGATTTTTAATAGACTTCAGTACAGAATGTAAACGTCATCACAATGCCTATCACACGGAGTTACACGTACACATTTCTATGTTTATTGTTCTTTTACATATTTTATTTGTTATTTTACTTAACTGCGGCAGTACTGTTACGAAAATACACAAAAGTTTTTAAAAAAAATGAACATTTTGAACGAAAATGTGTATACCTTTCAAATCCTTCCAAATTGAAGAGAAAAAACAAAAAACAAAAACGAAAAGACTTAAAATTGTCATCATGCTGTACCTAAATCTGTTTTAAATTATTGCCTTTCTTGATTTATTACTGCATGAAAATAATTATTCAGTATTTTAATATATGTATTCTTTTCACATTATATACGTAGATGTAATAATGTAAGTATGTTATAAATTACACAGTGCGGATACTTTCGAGCTCTTCGACAATGCTTCAGCGCAACCAACAGCTTTAAGCGTGTCCTTCACGACGTACCTCACGACTGTCAATGGTTTCTGAACTTACATTCTTCAAACGGAGCATTTGAGATAAAAGAGTCACATTACAATCCATTGTAAGACGTTACTTTGCTTTATGTACGGAATAATCAAATTAAATAAAGTTGTTTTACGATTAACGTTATTTAATATCCTTACAGTTAAACAGGCCTATTTTATTAGAGCAAGTAATCTACAAAGAAATGGTATTGAACTTTTGAAATATATGCCTCATACAATAAATGTATGCTGGTGGTGTAGATAAATATATTATAACGATCCGTTGTAGTAAATTTTTAATGGTACTAAATATAAGGATTCATTTCATCAAATTTTAGAAAGAACCGAACGTTGTAGAAGATACTATGTGTCAACACACATACATTATTAGAAATTCTTATGTCAATCTTTTCATTAGCGTACGTGCGATTAATTATTAGATTACGCAATTATTCATGGTTAACAATTTCGAAGTTACATTCCAATTTGATTTTTAATCTTAGTGCTTAAAATGACAGCACTGTACTTACGGCAATAATACCACCGTTTTTACGTGTTACTCGGAACTTTCGCAAATTATCTTCAAGACTATTGAGATTCTAACATTATCCTATTTAATATGCAATGAAAATAAAAAGATTTCTTAGAAATGTAATAGATATGAAGCGAAAGATCACAAATACGTTCTACATTCCCTATACAAATAAGGAAACTGATAAAATACACATTCAATTATTCCCTTTGAAGGCGAAGAATTTCAGTCTTATTGACGCCAATATGATGTATTGAATACTAAAAGAACAATTTTTTCACATAAAAGAACATCCATTCCAGAGAAAGTACAGCACTTCAAAACAATATAGCCACGCAACACTTTCACGAAAAGTACACATATAACTTACCCCATACGGAAAAGTCATCACTAGCTAATCCTGTTGCTGGTGCACTACGTCGGTCGATATACTGTGTACTGGAGCAAGAAAATTACTGATGCATATCAATGAAGACGTAGTGTGTTCTTGAGGGCTGCGACAAGGAAAGTAGTTTAAACAGCTTTCGATTCGGCATCTCTCGAACAGTCAATATCTTCATTTGTTTCCGGTAGTAACACAGGTTCCACCACCAACTACAACAAACGTCAATGTAGGCCAAGGACGAAGACGGGCGCGTCAGCCGCGGCCGGCGGCAGCACGCCGTTTAACCCGTGGCGTTGACCTCGAAGTTTGGTCGGCAGACGTTGACCCTTCGGCAGCGACACGTGCCCTAAGACCGGTTCGCACCCCAGGGCCTCGCACTTCGGGCCCCGGGGGCACGACCCCTCGCTCGACCCATCACCTGCCCCCGACCCCCGTCTGCCGCCGACCCGTTCCTGCATAGATGCCTTCGAGGTGCTGTGCTGCCGGCCTCGCGCCAAAGGGTTGCGATTTTGGCATCTGATTCGCAGATGTCGGCGTCGCGGGAGTGGACGCGACCAAACCCGTTTCTTTCTACGCTCACCATTGCGTAGGGAAGAGTTTTCAATACGAATAGTTATCGGCGGAGAAATTTTTTTGCAATCCAGCTGCGAGTCATTATCATATCAATAACAAGCAAAGCGGGCATGGGGACAGGGTCATATTAAGGCATAGCTACAACTGTTGTCACTATTCGTTGCTTTGGTATTGCCATGCTTTCATGCATTCCTATGTAAAGATGGCAGCTGCCAGAGTTTCGCCATCAATGCAATGATTTCATTAGCGATGAGGGATAGTGGTTTGTAGAACTTGCAGACGCTCCAGGTGCAGAGTGCTTTCGAGATCACACCTTCGCATTGGAAAGGTTGATGAGGGGGAGCTTTTTCCAAGAGAAAGAAGCAGAAGGAAAATGAGCAATTACTTGCTGTGGAGGGAATAGGGATGAACGTATTGCAGAAGAAATGCTATTGTGAATTTTGTAAATGAAGATTTCCGACTGGCCCAATATTCCAAATTTGTGGTCCCATTATAGCATATTTGCGATTTCATGTCAACATAGAGTTTGTTTTGCATCTGTTTGTATTATTTCACTTGACTTTCAGGGAAAATGAATGTTACTGCCAGCTGTTTGCGGCTGCCTCCATATGACGTTAATTCAAAGCAACTCACCTGTTCGTACAAAAGTTACATATTGAAAGACATTGTTTTCCGTCATTAACTGCTCTAGTCTTGTTCTGATGGTCTTTAATTACGTACATACATTTTGTGCTCTTCAAGAAACAATGATGCATGTTTAGATATGTTCGGAACCTGAATTGTCATTTCATTCTGCATACCAGTGCTTCGCACTTTTGTGACGGGTTGAGGTGGCGTAATATTAATTAATTTTAGATGCTTACGAAATGCAACTTTAATTAATTCATGAAGTGTTCAAAAGGCTGACATGCATGCATTTGCAGACGGCAGTATATTATTTTCTTCAGAATTCTGAATGCGAATTTCATACTAAATTGCCCATCGGTTTGCAATTTAGGGAAATTCAAAAAAAAGTTCTATAGTTTATAAATGCATGTGTATACGATATAAGGTTTAACATTTAAATAGCATTCTTAAAAATATTTCCCAAAACACTATACCGATCGCAGGCTCAATTGAAACTTGTATTAACCCAGAGAAGATAATTTCAGACTGATTCAGGTGTTATATCTCTCAGTCAGAACCTGATGATGTGATTTGAAAACATTTCCTCAAATGCCCTTCATAAACACATAAACCAACGGGGACATTGACCTTGGCTAACCTCGTGATATTGTTCGAAAATAAAGCACATTAATACGCCTGTGTGTGGATCGGGACAGTAGCGCAGGCGTCGAGCGGCGCCTCTCCATTGAGGTTCCGATTCCAATGAACGCAACATAAACAGCGCGCGGCCGAGGCGGGGGCGGCCGGGGTGGGGCGGGGCTGGGCCGGGCGGGGCGGGGCGACCGGGCGCGACCACGGCGGAGCGCGCGTGAGCCAGGTCGGGGCGCGCGGCGGGGCCCGGTTCGCAGCTCGCGCGGCCCCGCGGCGCACGTGAGACACACGTGAGCGCCAGTGTGTGACGTAGCGATGCAGCGCGTCGCGTCAGCGGCCATGCCCGCCCGCCCTCCGCAAGCCCCCTCCCGCTCCACACCCGCGATTCCTACCTCCCCCCTCCCTCCCTCCCTCCCTCCCTCCCTCCCGCCCCGCCCCGCCTCGTCCCATCCCATCCCGTCACACCCTGTCCGCCCGCGCGCGCCACCCCGCCGCCAGGCGCGTCGCGCCGTGCACCACTGCACCATTGCACCGAACGCTGCATCCGTGCACACGCGTCCTCTTCCCCTCTCCAGCCGCCGCCCGGCTGTTGTTTCATTTCCAATTACACAGCTGTCAATACGAGCCGCCATTCACAAACACGTCGGGCCGGCGCGGCGCGGACGCGCAGTGGCGGTGGCGGGGCGGGCGGGCGGGCGGGGAGGCGCGGGGCGGGGCCGCGCGGACGGGGCGGGACGCTGCGGGGGAGGCAGGGCGGCGCGGCGTGGCCCGGCGCCCGCGGCGGCCGCAACGTGATTATTATTTACGTTTTCCAAATGGGGTCAATGCCATCGCCAACAGCGATTGACCGGGACGCAGGGCGACCGGCTCGGCCGGCCAGACCCCGCGCGCCCGCGCATGGCCCGACCACCCTCCGAGGGGAGGGGTGACCCCCGCGTTCCCGCTCTTCCTGTCTTGGCGCGACGTCTTAAACCGCCTCCTCCAACCGGATTCGCATTATATTGACCCCCTTCCGAAAATTCGCCAGCGGGGGCGATGGAGGGCGCGTTTCGGGTAACGGTGCGTCTTCTTAAAAATCTCGTTTCCTCGGCGACGAGCCGTTACAGACTAGTCTTGCATCCTTTGTGAAGGTTGTGGCGTGGGCAACAGCCACCTACTATGGGATGGGGGTCATGTAAAAATCCTTCGCGTTCGTTGGTCCGAATGTATTCCTTTGGCTACCGGGTCATAGCGCGGGGTCTGGGAGATGAATTAATTTCAGCAACAACTATATAGCCTCAGGAAGTCTCACACGTTTTTTTATCTCCATATTTACTTTATTAGATTTTTCTCCTTTTTTTATTTCATTTGAATCCAGTGCTTTCTCTCCTGATCATTCTTAGCGTGCCTAAAGGAGGAGTTTCGCCTACGCTCTGCTAACGATAATGATAGTGATAATGGTGCGCGTAACTTGGGTTAGTGACGCGTCGTCTATCCCCGTTAAGCTATGCTCTCAACCTATTGGATGGTATATCGGATGTTTCGCTTAAAGGCAATGAACCGAAACCAGGGGAGGCAGGATTTCCGATGTAAACATCTGATCACCCGCATACGTGTCAATCTCACTGCCAAAAAATCGCTTGAAAAAAAAACACGCGTCAGCGTTGACCTTCGATGACTGGGGCTGCTCAGATTAATCTGGCAAATAGCAATAGGATATGCTCGAACTTGCAGCGTATTGAGGTATCTCTGCCGCGCCTTCAAATGAAATAATTTTCGAAAATTGTTTCGCTTTATATAAAATAATCTGTGAAGCAAATATTGAGCGGGTTGAATTCCAGTGAGTCAGAATTTGTCTGGTTATGAATAACGGAAACTAAATGTTGGTTTGATTTATTTTCATAGTACAGAATGTTATAATTAACAAAGCGTTGTAATGAACATTCGACACATGCTACTCACATTTTGTCTACTGCTTTATTTCCATGCACAGGGGTAATTATTTAACTTTCCTTGTATTTTGTTGCAGCTCTAAAAGCGTTTTATGATTCGTTCTAGGGAGGTGTTTTCAAAATAGTATTCCAAACGTTTCTCAGAACGCCAACAAATGAAAGTAGCCCAAGAGTCCTTGAAATCGGAATTTGCCAATCACTGTCGTCCACGTGCTACCGCGTTCACGGCGGAGAGCAGTTACTGAACAGTCTACCGGGCACCTCCGAGCAGCTGCTTCCTATTAAAATTGCATCGAGCTGTAAACATCAAATAAAAGCCAGCGGTGTTCAATATTTGATTTCTACTATTCGGTGAGTACTTCATTGTAGATTATGTCCATTCTATTACTTCAAAATGAACGTTGTAAACTTAGTTTATGTAATAGTATTTTCAAATTACTATGATGATTTTGAGGTTACACTAAAGAATTATTTCATTTACAGTTCAATTTCGCGGTGTTATTTTATAATTCTAATACAAAAAAACTATTTATTTATTTATCTGCGGTGTATTGTAGATACGCTTCCAATTCTTTCATCAATGTATTGTACATTTTAAAACACTGAGCGAGTATTTTGCATTTGTAATACAAAGTAATAAATTATTGTTTTCGTAATTAAGGATTCTGTGTTCTATATGTGCTCGGTGAAATAGTACAACAATATGTAGTGCAATAAATTAACAAGATATTTATATTTATATGAGGGTAAGTAGGTTTTTGTAGTACAAGTGGCCAAGATGGCGAGTACTGGCTTCCTGGCAGTGGGGCTGATCTGCGAGAAGAGGCAGCGCGAGCAGAGGAACTACTATAAAATGAATTCGCGTGTGCAGCGGCTCGCACTACCGGTGTCGTGGCGGAATGTCAGAGAACTGGTTTCTGTTCTGAATACTGACCGTTCTCAGAGCGCTGGGCGAATTCAATAGAAGGGTGGCGACGGCTGCGAGAGGGGGTGCGTGTGAATTGTATACTGGCCGGGCGAAATCTTGCGGAGTGGGAGAATTCTCAATATTACAGGGAGTCAGCACGACGGATTCTTTGATACGTCTGGGGGCCCGGGGGTCTTGATTAATGACCCTGATCGTGGGAGTGTTGAAGAAATAACGGTAGAGACTTCAAGACTGTTGCAATATGAAATTGAAAGAAATCTTGGCCATCATGATAGAATAATACGTCGTGCGTCATGTTATGACTAATATGTGGGGAAAACCAAACCTCATTTTATCATTATTTCTTAAAGTTGTATTGCATTTTGCAATAATTACACTTTTAACTCCTAAACATATTGGTAAGAAATGATGATCTCGAATGAAAATACAAAATAAAATGAACGAATTTGAAGAGCAGTAAGTAGAGTGTAATAAATATAATATGACTAGTAATTCTGAAACAAAACAATCACGCAAGAAATAACTAATAATAGTAAACATTGTTATAGCTTGGAAGGAAAATAGTAGTGGAAGACAGCATGACCGAAGTCACTAATACGTTTTAGTTGTCGAAAATATTTTAGAAAAACCGTAAAATATTATTTTACTGCCCTTTATAATAAATCACAAGAATGAAAATCATCTTTACAGTTTAAATATGATTAGTACATCGAAAACAAATAAATGGAAATGAGGAGAGAGTTGTTTCGCACATTAAACAATACACAATAATAAGCTGTTTAATATTAAAATTAAGTATTGGTGTAGAGGTTTTACTAATAGTTGGTTTAAGTTTATCACGTCAAGAATGACATTGTAAACGTTTTTTTCTTTCTTAATTTGTAAGAATCTTCTTACTAGTGATGAAAGCAAGGCTCCAATTCAGGCACAACCTACGATACTGAGGCTACTTCAGTTCGTCATAGGCGGCTTGGGGTGACAGAAGCCAAGCTCTGAAAGTAAGATTTCGGGTTGAGCGGCGGCCTACGGAGCAAATCCTTGTTGGCGAGGCCGGAGCTGCTGTCGCCGCCGCCGCCGCCGCCGCTGTCGTTGCGACCGCGAGCCCGTGGCGACGGCGTGCAAGACCGGGGGACGGGGCGAGCTCGCGTTGCCGCGGCCCGGGCGCGCGGGCGGGCAGCGCCGCGGAGACGCACGGCTTAGCCGGCGGCGGGTGTTTGCGCCGCGGGGACTGGAAAAACAATTCTTAGCCTGGGGCGCGCACCTGGCCTCCCACAGCCTGGGCTTAGCCCGCGGCGCAATCCGGGCGTAAGCTGCGGCCCACTTGGAGCCTCTCCGCCCCGCCCCCCCCCACACACACCCCACCTCCCAACACCGCCCCTCCTTCTCGCCTCGCCTCGCCGCCCCCTCCGCCAGGACAATATGGGCGCCGCGTAATGCCGATGTCAGTTACCCTTGAACGTCCGCGCAGGGAAAAAAATAGTCGGCTAAAGCCAGGAGGGCCGGCAAGAGCGAGTACGGGGGTGGCGGCGGCGGCGACGGGAGCGGAGGAGGAGGCCGGGCGGACGCGGCGCCCTGGCCGCGGCGTCGGCGGGGAGAGCGTGCGTGCGCACAAGATGGCTCTCTGCGCGACACGAGCCCAATGGAATCCTCTCCTTAGGACAGGCAGGAGTCGGGTAGGCATGGGGAAAAAAAAAGAAAGGAAAAAAATTGCGTCGGCTGGTTGGAGTGCGACGGGGATGGTGGCGAGCGGAGGGACGAGCGGGGCGACTCGGAGCGTGACGAGGCGGGGAGGAGAGGGGTGGGGCGAGTCGAGAGGGAAGGGGCGGGGAGAAGTAGGAGGGTGCGGGGCCGAGCGGCGGCGCCGCCGCCGCCCCATCGGACGCGCGAGTCGTGGTGGCGGCTTTACTTTTTTGACTGTGTAAGCAAACTAATTTCTTGCCGCCGAGGAGAAGTGCGGGGGTTGGAGACCGAGCAAATATGAGCCCGCCCGGAAGACGCGCGGAGGGTGCCGCTGCCGGCCGTTCCCCTCCCCCTCGACCCCGCGCCCCCCGCGACGGCCTCCCTGCCCGGCGAGCGGCCGCCCCCGGCGCGTACGTGCACGTTGGGTGTTTCGCGCGCCTCCGCCTAGCCCTAGGAGAGAGCGGGGCGGGCGCGACGGTGGGTTGGCGGGGGAGCTAGGCGCCCGGGGGGAAGGACGGCGGAGGCCGGGGCCTGGGCCGCGCCCGGCCTGCCTGCCTGCCAAAGACCTCCCCCGCATACGACGTTTCCACTGCCGCCGCTGTGGAGTCGAGCTGTTCTTTTTGTTTTCCGGCAGGCGGGCCCCACCGCTCCGGGTCGAAGCGTTGGCGGCCGTTTCTTATAGATCGGGGGAAAGGTTACGCGAGTATGACGGCGCTCCCCCCGGAATTGCTGGAATGGGGGATGTTCTTGTACCTTCCCCCGGCGCTGGCTGCGCGGCCGCTGGACGCGGATGGGAAGCATTAAGAGTCTCTCGGGGCGAGGGCTCGATGTGCTCTCGCGCGCTTGCGTTCGCTGCAACTTCTTTCTAGGCTCCTAACGCCATTAGAAGAATCGGGGAAATTCTTGCTTACGACCTGTACAACCCCAATAGAAATTAGAAACATTCTATTTCATTTCCTATACACGATTATATAATTATATTTTATTTCACGTTGAAATTAAAATTTTGCTGACAGTCCGTCCTTTTAAACTGTAACATTGTTATGTATTCAAGACCGAAAGTAAATCGCCAGATATGTAACAACGATATTGAGTGCTTTTTTCAATCCTTAAAAAAATTTTAGTTCCAAACGTTCAAAACATTAATGAGCTGTTTAATGACTGAAAATTAAATTGTTTGGAATTAAGAAATCCAATGCCCATGAGACTTAATATATCAGTGATCAATTAGTGCCCAAGTAACAAAATTATTGAAGAGCAAGAGACCCATCATTGTGTTAATAATGTTTTTAAAAAATACAAATTTTTCAATATTCTGCCCAAATAAATTAGAGAAACGAGTGATGGAAACATGATGTAACACTAAATATTGACCAAGTGAAGTAGCTTCATAAATCAATGAAATTGTAAGCTTGACCAGGCTAATAGTTAGTGTTGCACGGAATCACTGTTGACTTCTACGTTCAAAATAAATTTTTATACCAATTTTGTCTCTCCTTTATTAACAAAAAGAAATGTCCGCGTGAATTAATGAATCCGAATGGAAGGAAATGATGCCTCCAAGAGCCTTGAAACCAGTTTTTTACGTGCCCGAAAGGGACACAAATTCTATTTTTTATACCGTAATGTACAGAATGAGACATTTTTGGATGTGCTAATATATATTTTCATGATTCCGTCACTTCATAGACGGGTTGCCAGAAACGCTGGTTCCAGTATGAAGCTGTTTTTACTTTTAAACAAGAATTTAAGAAGTAATGTGATTTTAGATTACAATTTTCTGCGAAAAATCTTTAAGGCCTTTCTTTGTATTACATATTTTGCAGATTTTCGCTCTTCTCGGTACTCTAGCTATTGAGAACTTAACCGACAGGACAGGCATTGCACAATGCGCGCTGCACTGAACTTCTTGCTCTATGCTCAGGTGCCACTGGTGTAAACACTTTGATCTCACAAACCTACAATCTCAAATTTAAATTTCAACTCAGTAAAAAGAAATTTGCAGAATGAACATACTCGCACAGGCACATGTTACATCAATAAGGTAATCAAGTGATGTAACAACTCGCAAAAACAAATGCAATCGAGCTTAAAGATATGCAAGTTTTACATGGATTCATTTGGTATTAAAATATTACGAATCCGTTACAAATAATACAGGAAGTTTATGATGCTGTAGCTTAACTAGTTCAAACTTATTCTAATAATATTGCCATGTAGTGGTGTGCATATTAGAACTCAAAAAATAAGATAAGTTCAATACTGTTAATTGCACTATAAATAGTATGTTACCACTTTTTGTTTTCATCAATCTCAGAATAAAACCATCCTCAATATATATTATTGCAGTTACTTCCTTATTACTGATTTTTCAGTTATGAAAAAGGAGTTTGGATTTATAATAATGTCACGAATTTCCATTTAATACAATGGTCGGTGAAGGAAAACCTATTGAGAAGAGAGATTTGTTGCGAATTCTGGCATGAAGATTATCTTTACTACGTTGAGAAGTCCTTTCAATGTTTTTGCATGTAACAATCTGAAAGAAAATCCATTACCACAAATCTGTTTTCGAGTGATCTCCGTGACCTTACTAAATGTAATAAAGAGTGTTTTTTTCTTCGGCGACGGACTTCGAAACGGATACTGAGAACTTCATTAATTTCTAGTTTCTAGTGATAATCGTTACATTTACAAATGGATAGATAGATTCCGATATTTATTATAAAATTATTCTTTTTCTTATAGGCAATGAACTCCCTACATAATTTTGTGAGTAAAAGCAAATTAAGTGATAAACAAATATTTTATATTTTCGTCTGTATGATCGAATATTAGTTGGTAGTGTATTCTAGTAGAATATTTTTAACTACTATAACCTATCAGTGATTTTTTATGTTAAAGAATGAAAAAATAAATCACTAATTATTTAAAGATTGTCACCGAATCATTTTGTAGACACATGATGTGAGAAGAACATGAACAATTCCAATTCTGTAGTTTCCATGCATGGCAGTACCAATGAAACAGGTATTGAAGCCAAAGTATACATACCTGATAAAAACTATCAAGTACCAGCTTAAGAAATATTATATAGCCATAAAAACTGCGAAGTCCTACGCCTTAATATCAGCACTTAAATCCATTCTCGAGACACACTCTCCTAATGTTATTCTGCTTTCAAGCTCATTATCTCCAATTAACTGGAGCAAGAGAACGATAACACAAATAAACATTGTTATTATAGAAGAATATTTTCAGATTATCAGAGCAGGAATATAGTCCTAGTATGGATCCCTTCTGAAAATAAACCTGCCTTCTTTACCAAAGGTATCAGTAAAGAAAATACTTTACTTTATCTTCAAATGTCCGTAAATGTACATAACGTGTCATGTACAATTGAAGATATTTTTAAATTTGTTGATGAAAAAATACAAAACAAATGGATCCATGACTGGACAAATTACAAAGAAAGCAATCTTCATAAATCTATAGTTTTTATTCATTAGCCAACCATACAAAAATCCGACGCAGGGAGCAAGTAGCCTTTTCTAAGATACCAACAGGACTTTGCAAATTAAGCCATCTCCATTTAATAAAAAATTCATCTTTCCCCACATGTGAAAAGTGCAATACACCTATAAACGTGATCATAAATTCAAAAAGTATGTCTAAGATAAAACAAAGAGAATTAACTGTTATAATCATGAAACAATACTCCATTGAAAAGAAGACCAAGAAAGAATAATTACATATTGTAAATCCATCAATTTATTTCTGCACATTTTAATCGAATGGATACATGTCAATTGCCACTAATGTTTTGAATTATTACTACTGTAAAATGATTGCAATTCATACTGTTGCAGTTTTCAACTGATGAATTGTATTTGTAACAGAAATAGTCGGTAATAACCACGTTGTTGATGCAGCTAAAAACAAACTAAAAAATAATACATTTTTTAATATCCTTACGCACGCTAGACAGAGCATTTGATTTACCTGTATTTTTAAAATTTGTCGGAAGTACTGACCTTCGTTTTCCTTAAATATATTTGTTGTTGTGAATTGAGCACGTTATAAGGCAATTGAAATACGCTTATTTGTTTTTTGTGCCTTTTGTGAATGTGTCAATCGAAAATCACCATCATGAGGATAATTAAAAATTGTTTTATTATTCAGCAACCCAAAATATTCATTTGAGACGGTAAATTTAATGCAGTGTATTTATTGTCTTACTGTAATGAATATCGTGTATTTACTTGCTTTGTGTGCATTGTAAGTGAATACATTTAACAGAAAAAGTTTTAAAACGTTAAAAAAGAAAAGTAATTTAAAACAGAACGCCAGAGCATATTCCAGTTTTTGTAAAGAGCCACAAAATGATATATACTTGTTTATTATTTTATCCTTTTTTGTTGAACGAGCGAAGGAAGTTTCGATCCTGGTAAAAGAGGAAAAAGGAACGGGGATAGAGGGAGTTGTCTGGTGAACTCTGTTTTCCTAATAGTGGTGTCGAAAATCCTATCTCAAAGACAAACTCATCCAACCAGTTTGTCAGACAAAGCTGGTTGCTACATCTCTACTACGGAATTCAAACCTTGAGTATATTCTGTAGGAATAGGGTAAGGCAAGCCAAGCCAAATAATGTGGATTAAGTACTTTCAAATACATTTCTGGTATTAGAACATCATCAATGTATTCATAGAAATAATAGTATAGTATATGCAATTTTCTTTGTATATTAATACGAATCTAATGCGAAAGTAGAGATGAATGTTCACTCACTTCCGTAACGTTCTCGGGAATGTGATTTATTCTCCTTGCTTTCCTAAGAAGTGAGCATTATAAAACCAATGTGTGGGAAAATCCCACTTTGGCAAAATGGTTGGTAAATATTCTATGTTGATGTCGGTAATACATCTAAGGAAACAAAATCAGTGTAAATATTGATTTTAACATTGTGTAATTTTCAGATTTCAACAGCATCTAATATTTTCAGATTCCGGGGTATAACATAAAATATAACAATTAATTTTTCATTTCGTTAGCAAATGGAAGAATTGTCCGTCAAAGTTCTTTAGAAACTACGTTTTACCTCAAAACTTACATTATCTTTCAATATAAAACTAAATACGTCAAAAAAATTGAAGAAAGAATAATATTTCATTTTTAAACGACACCTAGCATTGAACACAATTTCACAAAAATTTGTAGATAACCGAATAATTTTGTTCGTTTGAGAGACAGATGACCGATGTATGATATTAAACAAACAAGCACACACAAAATACGTTGTCAGACCCGAAGATTTGACGCAGGTTTCTCTAGGTATTTCGACGCGCTGAATCAGAATCTGAAGCCAGAATTGTGGCTCCACCTCCCAATTTTTTAAATCGCAAAAACACATTGTGAAATTGTACTTCTTTGTTTTCATTGGCTGTTGTCAGATCCAAAGACTTGACACATGTTTCTCTATGTAGTATGTCGACGCGCTGAATCCTAATCTGAAGCTAAAATTACGTCACCACCTTCCTTTTTTTAAATTGCGAAAAAACATCTTGAAATTGTATTTTTCTTTTCGAGGGTTGTTAGCAGACCCGAAGACTTGAGACATGTTTCCCTATGGATGTCGACGCCTTGAATCTGAAACTGAAGCCAGAATGCCGCCACAACCCTCCAATTTTTTTTTAATTGGAAAAAAAAACCCTTCAAATTTACAATCTACAATTTCACGGAGTTTTTCGCGATTTTAAATAACTGGAGGTTGGTGGCGGAATTCTGGCTTCAGATTCGGATTCAGCGTGTTATGCATAGATAAACATGTGTCAAGTCTATGGGTTTGTGTTTGATGATTCTCTTTGGGTTTGATGGGAATTCTTGCCTATAGAAAATAATTAGTTTTCTCATCTAATCTACTACATAGGTAATGCTTTTTGCATGTAAAAGAGAGACTAGGCTGTCTAGATTCTGAAAATATCTCTCTTGCATTCCTAATATTGCATGGAGATATCTTTCACATCGACACGAATGTAAATACTCAACAAAAATAAAAAATGTAAACAAATTAATTCGCTTGAGTAAAGTGAAATGTTTGAGGTGTTATTTATGATTTAATTCTTCAGACTAGCTGTGACAGATGTGGGTTTTCACGTAGTACAATATTAGACGTTTCGAACTGATTCTATAATAACAAATTAATAGTAAATTATAAGAAAACGGTTAATGTTTTCCATTTCAAACAAGTTTGCACTTACCTTGTAAATGAACGATGTGCCATTGACTGGTGTTGTAATATTTTTGGGTCTTTCAATTTAATTAAACCTCAAATAGAACGTCTTTATGAACTTTTAAATGAATTGAACACAAAATTAAGTTCATTATTTGTTCCAAATTCATTCAAATTCAGACATTTCGTACTGCTTGTGTATTTTTCGCTGATGTTTATTCCCGCCTGAGTTATGACATAATATTATGGGAAAATATTTCCTATAGCTCCCAAATTTCTAGATTACAAAAAATTGTACGTATTATAAGCAAATCTTAACCACGTAAATCTTGTAAGCTTTTCTTTATTATTCTGGGAATTTTACTACTACCTTGCTCATGATTTACAAATCAAGGAATTTTGTACAAAATTACTAAGTCAAGGGCAGGTGTAGATTTTTAGCAAATACCAATGTCTATTACTATAACACTCGACGAAGTAATCATATTTATCTGCAGGGTTCGGTTTCTGATGACCTAAAAATACAAGGAAAATAACTTCTAAATTCACTTAAAAATATTGGAAAAGGCCTATTTTTAAAAAAAATACTAAAAAATTTGTACGAAAATGTTTATTTAATTAATTTTACAATTTTTAATAAAATTTATTTATATAAAATTATACTTAATATAAATTCTTTATTTTAGGGGTAAGCAAAATCTATAGCTCCGGTCTTAACAACCGTCAGTTTCGAAAGGCCGAAGAAGTTACCGAAGATCCGTGTAATTTTGTTAGTTCGAAAAACAGTCTTCTGCAATAGTGAATTTCGTCACGAACTGATGATACAATAAAAACTTTGTTTTATTTTTTCATTGTAAATTCATGACACATTCACTAACAAAATACGAAAAGGATACACAATGCGTAAAAATGACAAAAAATGACCTAATTACTATACCTTTCTATCTCCTGCATGTGATAATAATTTATTTACAAGTTAGCTACGTCTAGAATGCATCTATAAAAATATGACATGTAATCAGAATCCAAGTCCTGTATCAAAAGATCACTACAAAAAATTGACATAAAATACATACACATTGTTTTACAACACATTTCCAGATGACATTTAACGATTAAAATTGATACTCAATTTATATGCCAAGTAAAGTCTTTTCGCTGTGTAGCTGCTCCTACACAATTAGAAGCTATAGTTAGCATAAAAAAGGAATGTAATATTCACTTCAACAATGACATTTAACGTATTTATTACCATATGTTCTGCATAATTCTAAACAATCTGTAAAACGTATTCTATCTCAGCTTCTAGGTCTGTGACCCCAATGTCGATCAGGTTATTCTCCAGTCTCCCTGATTCTTGAGCACGTACTAAGGTGGCCCTGAACATAAATGTAACTTCACTACCTGTGCACGTGTTCTAGAGTTCAGTGGGAAATATAGTTATTTAAATTATCGTTCTCCAAGCTGTCGCAACTGGAGAAGTCGATTCCTTCAAGAAGGACAATTTTCTCATGTACATTTGGAGATTTTTATTACATGATATTACATGAGAGGGAATATTTTCTTATAAATTCTTGCCAAAAACACTATTTACCATTTTTATTCAGAATTTAACATGTGTACGGTTAAAGGTAGGAATCCCAGAATTCAGAAGACTTGCACAGTGTAATGCACTTCTTTCCATAGCACGTCATACATAGATTTTAACTGTTTCTTTTGTTAAATAAAGTAATTAAATCAATAAATAATGAATGAATTCTTGTTATTGCCGATGACCTTCATATCTAATTTGAAATTACATGATATCCCAAATTATTTGTGATGATTTTGTTCTACTTTTTAAGGTGCAAATTTTTCGAAAAAACGTTCACAACATAAAAAACAATTGTTTCATTTTTTAACTGCGGATGCGATGAATAATATACATACATGTGTACTCTGTACCGGCATGTGTATTCTACTACCTTGTCTGTAGGTACAGTACGCATTACAGCTGGACCGAATCCCACATGTACCGATCTACAACACTAAATAAATATGATTAATCTACAAATTGACGAATTAAACGAAAACCATCCGTACAAACGAAACACAGTGGCAGTGAATTCTATATACTCTCTTGGCAAAGTTCTATATCAAAATTTTCATCCATTGGATTCCTTGTTCTTTCTATTGGATTCCTTGAGTATTGTACCTCATGTTCCGGGTCAATCAGGTTTTTCGTCCAGTTTCCTTGATCCTATGATAAAATGCTTAGATTGACCCTTGTTTTACTTCTGGATCTATATATAACTTCATCTCATGCACGTCTTCTAGAATTCAGTGGGAAATATAGTTAATCAAATTATCGTTCTCTATATTGTCGCGGCAAGAAGAATTATTCCTTCTCGAAGGACATGGTGAGCGATAAATGACCAAAACTTTACTTCATTTACCCTTGAGAGTAGATTTTATTACATCCGAACGAATATTTTGTTAACAATCATTGAAAAAAACTTTCGTTTTATTTCTGTATTCAAATTCAACTAGTATATGGCTTAGGGTAGGAATCACAGAATTATGGAAACGTGCACAGAATTCATTTCTCTCCGTAGTACGTCACACACAGTTTTTAACTGTTTTTAACTGTTTTTAACGTAAAATAAATAAAATAAAAGTCTAATACCAATGGGGGAGGGAGGATCGACAAAGGATCTCAGGGTGGCTTTTGCTTCCTTTAACATTGTTTAGTTAAGAAGGAACTGTTTCATCGTTTCGGATGCTTATTATATTTCATAAACGTAGTTCAAACAGATATTTTTCGAGAATTGCTGCCGATCTCACTATCGGTCTTAATCCACAAAATTCTACATCAGACGTTTTTACAAAAAATTGACTTGGTGCTTGTTTTTGAATATTATTTCTCTGGAATTTTCAAAATAATTGATAAATTAAAACATCGACAGGATTAGATGAATTTCCGGATGTTCTTTTAATGACTTATAGGTCAGCCATTATACACACTTAATTCACATGTTTAATGCTTCCTTATGCACCGGAACATTTCCAAATATTTTATATACACATAAGATTAAGTGCTCTTCAAAAACGGAAACAAACATGAAATTCAAAATTAACCGCCTATTTCTGTATTGTCAGTTTTTTTTAAATATACCAGAGAGACATTTTACTTTCTCGCTACCGCTTGCGCAGTAGAGAGACGTCAGTCCGTCCGTCTCCGTCTGTGAACAACATTAGCGTTTAACCGTTCAGCCGATTTTGTCCAGAATTAATGTTCTGCAATTGATCTGGTTGATGTCATCGCTCCTTGAATTTGAAACCGGCATTTTAATTTTGGGAAGTACTTTACATGAAGTCCGTGGAATATTTTCCAAATTTTCAAGAAAATGGCTTCATCGTTGTTTATTAAATTTTGTTGGATAGTATGAAGGACGTTTAGAAGAATGGCGCAGGACTAATTTTCTTTGAAAACTCTTGATTTTTCGAAAATTGCAGAAGTTCAAATATTTTCGGCGTCTTTCTACTACTACAGTATGAAGATAAAGATTTATTCCCTTTATGAAATCTGTTTCTTAAAGATAGACTTTGAAATAAGTTCTTGTGCTCTTTCGAACATCTGAGTAGTTTTTCACGCAATTTTGAGTGAAAATTCGGGTGAGAAAGTGCGTACTGTTTTAGCTCCACTAGTTTACATAGGAATGCAAACCTTTCTCAGTTAATGCGAAAACTTTTTAAGATTCCCCACAGGGAATCTTGAAATCAATATCTGCGGAAACAGTCATATTTTCATAAAAATGTCGCTTTATCCATGGATCAAAATGATGCATCTATTGCAATTTTTTAGTCTTTCAAAACTTTTTGCCGTTATGATAACATTTTACTTTCAAAATTACCTTTGTACGGAATTTGTGGTATCGTTCTAGATTGGTTATGTTCGTACATTAAACAATATTCTCAGAGAGTAAAAATATCATCATGGAATAATGGGAAGTCATTTACTCACCTTTCAAATTTATTGCCATGGGGTCACGCAGGGTTTGGTTTTAGGCCATATTCTCTTCCTACTGTACGTAAACATTATGCACTCGACGACTTGAAACGGAAGAACAGTTCTCTTTGCGATCGATTCGAATATTCTTTGCAATAAACAGTAAATAGTTCAGTACAAGAAATTTGAAATTGATTCCATAATAAGAAATTAATAATATCGGAAAGAAAAACAGTTTCAATGAAATTTTCCGTTTCAAATTAACAACGTATACTCCATTCAAAATAAATGATGTACAGACGAGTGATGTTAAGGTATTAACATATTTGAAAATCTCAATTCACTCTAACCTCAGTCTATTTAAATTAATCAAACAGAAAATTAAGTTCATTATTCAAGGGGTGCAGAATTCTTTCACATTCAGTCAGCTTTCGTACTGATTGTTGTGTACGTTTCACGAATGTTCATTCTCGCCTGAGATATGACCTAATATTTTGGAGAAACACATGATATATCTCCAAGAATTTTAGAACACAAAAATAATTGTAGGAATAATAGAAACAAATCCCAACGACGTGATTCTTGTAAACCTCTTTTTAAGCTAGGATTTTTAATATGGTCTTGCCACATGTTTTACAAAATAGTGTTTTTTGTAAAACTGGAGGTACTTTCTCGCACTGTTTCAACATGATCCTAAATGCTATTACACTACTACTTAACTCAGCAAAAGTTTTTTCTACCAGCAAATTCTTTTCCCGTTCCGCGACCCGAACTGAGGTCCTCAAAGTTAACGTGCTGGCACTTATACCACTACGCCACACAAGCATTGTATGGGTAGTGGAACAGAGCCATAAAATGAATCAAACAGAGCCATAAAATGGTAAATTCATGATAGGAAAACAATTGATATGATGGTACGTACGTTTTACAAATCCAAGACGAGAAGAAAAGTTGAAAATTTTATATAGACAATTCCAGTTTATTTATCGTAATTATCATTATTTGGGATTCCAGTGGTTTCAAATGGTTTTCAATAAAATTTCTAGAATTCTCAATTATTTCCTGCGACAACAGAGAATTTTAAAAATTATATTCCTCGACCAGGACTCAAAGTTCGGAAGCTTCCCTCAGAAGAGCTGAGCTCGCCATTTAGCGACCACGAGCCCGTCATTTAGCGACCATGCAATGCATGGCATTTACGCTTATATAATGGTGATAAGTGTAAAGTGGTTCCATTTCTACCATTACGAAGCCGGAAAATCCAGAAAATCCAGAGAATGTGAAAAAAATATTCGTTGGGTGCCCAAAGAACGTATCTGGGAAGATAATCATTCATAACAGAAAGACTAGTTCAAACTAAGGCGATTAGAAAACTAAGTTCTGCGAAAAAGTCTGTATCATTATATAAGCACCACTAATTTATTTATTTATTTGCAGTCCCTTATTACACATATGGAGAAAATTTAAAGAAAAAAATGCAGCTGTTTTTTAAAAAAATTGTTTTCGTAAATTTCAAGCGCAAATTACGAAAAAACTACTCGTTTTTTCAGAAAAATGTACGTGACATTTTTTAAAGAACTAATTTTGTACAACAGACTTTGTCTGACGCAAAAATCTCTATCTAAAATTTTGTCGTTTTAAAAATATTTTTTTGAAATTTTCGAAAAACAACTGATATCCGAAAGTACATTTTTACCGTCCCTTATTACATAAGTGAAGGAAATTCAAAGAAAAAAAATGGAGCGGTTTTAGAGAAATTTTGATAAATTTCGAACGCAATTTACGCAAAAACTACAAGTTTTTCAAAAAATTGTACATGACCTTATTGAAAGTGATAATTTTGTACAACCGACTTTGTCTCAGGCAAAAATTTCGATCTTCAATTTTGCAGTTTGAAATTGTTTTTTTTGCATTTTTCGAACTATTGGGGAAATCAACCAAAACGACCAAAAACATTGTTCACTTAAACGTCCTTCGCACTATTCAACAACAAAGTTTAATCCAAAAATTTGGAGCCACTTTTTTGAAAACTTAGGAAATGCCCAAGGGGCTTTATGTAAAGTACCCTCCAAAGTTAAAATATCGTTTTCAAATTCCAAGAACCTCGACATCAGCCAAATTGATTGGGGAAGATCAATTTTGAAAAAAAGCGGCTGAACGGTTTAGGTGCTACTGTTGACCACGGACAGATGGACAAACGGACGGACGTTTTGCCTTCAATCGAGTTTTCGGTATCAAGAAGCAAGAAAACATGAATTGTAGCTACACCACGAGTTAGATAATTTTTTCACTAAATTTAGCAACAGGTTTTATCCATTTTTTCGTTACCAGACCCCAGCTATAAGAGTTTTTGTGGAGAAAATTCGCCGTTTTCCAGCGCACGATAACATAACATTCTCTTCTTACGAAGTATTCATAAGGAAAGAATGTAAAGAAGATTCACTCAAAAGTGAGAACCTATTTTAATTGAATACTGATGTCTGTAGCTACAATACTCAACGCAGTAAACATATTCATTAGGTGTCAGTATTAACAGTTCACTGCAAAAGATTCACATACAATACAATAGTACATAACTGAACTTTATTTTATAATTCATTGCCAAAGGACGTTAAAAGCCTTAGTTTAAGTGCCAAGTAAAATTTTTCCAGCTGCATAACTGATTCTATACTATTTGAGACTATACGGAGCATCAAAAGAAAGTAACTTGATTTTAACAATGATATTTTATGTGAATGAATTAACAATGAAATTTAAAAGAACAAATATGTCCATAACAAGTGTTGTACCTCACCACCTGGGTTAATGACCTCGATGTTGATCAGCTTGTTTGACCAGTTTCGTCCTTTGAGCAAATGTTGAGATGACCCTTTGTTATGCTTCAGAACATAAATGTAACTTCACTATATGTGTACGTCTTCTGAAGTTCACTGGAAAATATAGTTTTTCAAATAATCGTTAATGTGGAAAGATGGAAAGCAGAGTTCAGGAAAAAAACATCAACAGTTTTGTGGATATTCGGAATATGTTTTGTATCTTCAAATACAAAAAGATCCCTTCCTGTCCCCGAGCGCTGCGTGACCTTGTGTGGCGGACTGTTACATCAAAATATCCGTTAAACACTAGTCGCAAAAAATCAAAATTACTAAAAAATCCGACAATAAAATATGCTTATATGACAATACGTATATCATCGTATTCATCATTTTACGCTCGTCATGATAGAGTGAAAAAAATTGTATAGTTCCATTTGAAAAAACAAAGTTACCTCAAATACCTCGTAAAATACAAGTGATAAAATAGAAATGAATACACGTATCAATTAGCCCCATTCCCTCATGCACTTCCGTGAAAACTATATTGCAATGATGTCAATCGTTTATAAGTTCCAGGAGGTGCTAACGTTACGTGACTCACACTGTATTTAACCCACTTAATTAAATTAAATAAAGTAAGTGATGGTTATCGGATGTTTACAAATCAATTCGAAACCGTCGCCATGCGTATCCACTTCGTGGAAAGTCAGTTTTCTCTTACAGACAGGTTTGCCGTAAAAAAGTTGCGATTTTATTTTAGAATATGTCTATGTAGGTGCATGTTGTGCAATCGAATCAACATAGTGAATGTTGAAATGTTTCTACAAAAAAATGGCCGTCGCCCTTTGTGATCCTACAGAGAGACCTACAGAAAATAATCAATACGTGTATGCCCGTGCCATCTTTCAAACACTGAAACTATTTTAACAGAAACTGTCAGAAATTTAAAAAAACAGTTATCCATTGTGTTTTAAAACACTTAAAAGTCCTTTATTCTAACATTTCTTTCTCTTTTTCAAGATCATTCACTACTGTCATGATTTACATTTTTAAACCCTCTGGAGATGTTAGAACTTACAATGAAACTAAAATCTCAAACATTTCTCATAAGTTCAAGAAGTCACAAGTAAATGAAGGCGTACCTTAAAATAAAATAACAAATATTGAAACGTTTAAACATTAACTGAAGAAATAATTATTTCAAAATAATTTTTACATTATTGTTTGAATTTAAGTAAATCCATAGAAAACGGAATTGTGACTCTCGCAAGCACTAACTTGTTTTCAATTGGGAACATTATTCTCCATAAGGAGGATGGCTATGCCCATCGTCTCGAGGCAAAAATTCGCACCTTGATTATTTCACGACCTAGTGAAACCTTTCAGTGTTTCATTTCCTAAAGAAGCGTAACAGTCAGCAAGATTCAGCAATTAAGGAAGCCTCATTCAAATTATAATTGAACAACACTGTTTAGCTTGTTTTCTACTAGGGAATGGTATGTTGGTTGGAATTGTGATTCTTTCAATAGCAGACAGTTATAACAATGACAATTTATGATATTATGGTTTCTAAACAACTAGAGTAGAAATTGTAGCAATCCATCTAAATATGGTCATATCGAATAAATTCTTTACAAACACAAATCAGAACATAAATTCCCTCTAACATGTACTTCTCAAACTAACGTGAATTGCAACCACGCGGGATAGAAGTTGAAGTTTTCAAAAGTACACTGTGTCAAAAGTAAAACTGTCTCCTCTAATTCCTCCTAACTTGAAAAGAGAGGGACATTAGACACATCTAATTGATAGATATCATATCATACATATCAGAGTATTCAACGACATTTTGTCATAGGACATAAGTATTTAGATATACTTTCAAGCAATGTGTATGTTTCATTAAATAGAAATTTCTATATTTCACAACATATAATTCGTACCTTGTAATTGCCCTTCTTATTACTAAAAAGAAATCTTATTGGTGTTTTGTAAAGAAGAGAAATGAAAGAGAAAACCTAGTGATCACGCTGCAACAATGACTCAGAGCATCAACACACAGCTTGTATGTGAAAAAAGTAAAAGAAAAGTTTGAAATACATGCACAATTATACAGAGAAACGGTGTCCTTTAAATTCATGATTATGTTTTATTTGCATTTTTATACAAAATTGAAATATTAAAACATCTAATGTAAAACATTGTTTTCTATTATATGTTTGGCTATAACACAGCGGGAAGTATCGTTTTTCATCACTCATACGCTTTTTGACTCTTTCTTTGGGCTTGGTAGAACAAGATTGATTCCTATTAATTTTCTTGACTCTCTCAAAAATACCATTTTTATACTTCCATTTGCCGGAACTACAATTTGTAAGTAGATGCATTGCAACAGAACATTCAGAGTATTGCGTTCGAAGACACAGTATTGGTCCCGACAGTGAGTGGTCCTGAGGACGTGTCCACTGAATCGTTTTTTAGGATTGGCCAATCCACATAACTTCTCATCTTCGTATGATGGCATTTGTTATCAAGTTTGTCTATCATTTTTGCTTTCTCGCCTTTACGAAGGCTCTTTCTAAGATGAGTTATGAAATCGTGCGCCGGAAAACAGCAAACTCTCGTCAGAAAACCCGGTATTTCCGGGTCTGGTAAGGATAAATCCAGTTGCTATAGGTAGTAAATTTCTTTCTCTAACACATGGTGTAGCTAGAATCCATGTTATGTGGGTCCTTGATACCGAAAAATCGATTGACGGCAAAACATCCGTTTGTAGTAAACGCTAGTGCCTAAACCGTTCAGCCATTTTTTCAGAAATTGATATTCGCCGATCGATCTGAATGAACTTGAGGCTTTAGGAGTAGAAGGAAAATTTTGAATTTTGAGGGTACTTTACATGAAGCCAGAATGCATTTTCAAAATTTTCGCAAAAATAGTACTAATTTTTTAAGTAGTACTATTATTAATTACTAATTATATTTAGTGGTGAATAGAATTGAAAGGTTCAAAATGTCTTTAGGGATAGCTTTGTTTGCAAAATGTCTATCTTTGTCATTAGGGATAGCAAGTATTACGTTTCCTAGTATTTTTATATGAAAGGGAAGGAAAGAAGAACTCGTTCAATGATATCTGACAATATTTTGTTCTTGTGATATCTGCAATTAATGTAGATGTTCTTATTTGGATCGTGACATGACCATTTGGACCTTGCATTTTAACAAGGCCAATTGAAAGATAGGCATGTAGGACCCAATATTTAATTTTGTACGCATATCTCCTCAATGTGTAATTTTAAAAATGTAATTAAGATTTTTTTGATATGATATCTCATTTGTAATTCTGAAAATACATGGGTTCTCTTTTAAAAACGAGAATGTCTGAAGGTATATACCTACACTATTTCCTTTGGTTGATATTTTAAGAATGGTGACATGATAATTAGTAAAACGTAAATATTTTTGATAAATTTTTCAATATTCGGATTTTATTTCACTACCCAATATTGTAACACTTCTGGATAATTCGCTTGTTGATTGTTGTAACTTACGTCAGTCTTTACTCAAGTGTCATTTGATCTTCCTGTAGTAATGGGTACGGTATATATTTCAGGTTCTTTATTACGTTTCTTTTCTGATCTTTCACATACAAAACTCTGTTCACCGTTCGTGACTCCGTGGAAATACTGAAGTTTTTTTTTAATTTGTTGAATATTGAGGTTTCTTTACCTTCGACTGTTATTGTCATATTCCATATAACAAGCTATTGGTATCATCTGTGCAGCTTTCAGAAATAGATTTGAGAAAATTACTGAAATTTTAATGTAGATTAGAGCGTTACGCTCAAAGCGAACTATTGCAGCTCTACGCAAGTGAAGATAATAGTACATTATGAAACGATGATGTAATGATGGGTATTAATACACGAGTGTGATATTACGATACGAGCGAGGTACGAGCGAGTATCGTAAACTTCACACGAGTGTATTAATACCCATTACATCGAGTTTCATACGGTACTTTTTCTACGACTTATGGTAACTTTTATAAGTTAAAACTTCCCCACTGAATTGTTTCCTGGCAGTCGACATGCAAGATTCAGCCAAGGCCACCTAGCGGACACATCACTACCCTACACCCGCAGGTGGCTGTCTTCACCAGAGCGCCGGCGAGGGACTACAAAAGTTGCGGCAATAATATTCCGACTTCCGTATTTTCGCATTTCCTCTCATTTCTGGAAACGTCAACACCATCAGAAAGAACCACCATTCACTAAATATTTTAAACTAAAGAATTGGCCGTTTTTTTAAGGGACAAGCCACACAGAAGCAGAAATAACACAAAATGACTTGCGTTCAGATCTTAACCTCACTGAAAGTTCTCTTCAATGACTACCACTGCGCTAGTCAAATAGGATAAAAGTGAAATGACTATCCAATTTATTTTTAATAATATTTGACGTAAATATTACTACTAATAAAATAAAATTAAAACTGAGAAGCTTAATATAATATTAAATGCAATTTTAATATACACTCGAACGAAACATTTACTGCAACAATTCTCAACGATTAATGAAGTGACAATACTTGATTTGTAAGCGTCTCTGTGACTGGCCAAGAACCTGTATCATAATGAAATCTGTATCGAAATGACCATCATTATGCAACTGGTTGCAGCCATCCAAAGACAGCGTTATACAATGGGAGTAGAAAAATATTTAAATGGAACTGGTTGTCTAAGGACACGCCGGTACGTTGTATAGGCATGACAGTTGATTTCAGTTGCTTTGTAAAATCAACTGAAAAACAGTTTCAGAAGATTTAAGTTCAAGGAAGTTTTCATGAAATTTCATTAGCACTTCAAACATTTTCTTCTGGAATTCATAGAAATGTCTATGCTAGTGAATTTTGAACACAGTGTAAAATTTCCGAAACTGTTTAATCGATATAATTGTCGTCCATAACTCCGTGATGCAACTATTGTAGTTGAAAACGTCTTTGGACGATTTCTAAAATATTCGTATTTGTTGTGCTAAGGAAACATTAAACTGAAATATTATATCGAAACAGTTTTAAGTAATATGCATAGCATAGATTCGAGTGCACCGGACCTTATACGATTCTCATGTGCTCTAGAAAAAATATCATTTGAAACTAAGCGGTGTAAATATTTTTTACAATTTCATTAAAAACTCCTTTTTGGGCACTAGATATTCATATTTTTATATTTTTGATGCATATTTGACGCAAAATACCAGTAAAGAAATCTAAGCGCTTCTTCATTTCCGGCGGTTCGTTTCCAAGTCAATCACCACTCGATAAAAAAGTTCGTTTGTGCAATAAGTTATACAAGGTCTACTATTTTCTTGCAACCCAACCGGTTTAGGTAGCTCAAGGCATCGATTGATGTCACTGCTGTGCCTCTCACCGGGAGGTCCTATGTTTCGAGTCCCAATGGCAGCAGGATTTTAGATACTATCTTTATAGCTAGGTTGAATTCAGCCGTTGCCTGGAGGATTTTTCTAGCGGCTCTGATCGGTGGTTTTGCGTGGTGTCTCTGAGCAACATCAGGCGAATGCCGGAGCAGTAACCTAACAAACGGGTCACGAACCGCGCGTGATCATTCCTTCCTCTGCTTTATGCTATCCTCATCCTTACCTACACACACACTTACGTGCACTGCACTACCACACATGCCGGGAGGCCAGTCGATAGCTTAGAGCTTGTCCCGGCTGGAGCGGTGCAACGCTGGAAGTGGTGGGAGATACCTGGTCGGGGAAACAGGTAAGCCGACGGGAGGTCGGCGCCAGGTCTTGCCATCCAAAAGGAGATCACCGTCACCTTCCGCGACAAAACATTCACTACATTTATGGGACCACTGATCATAGTTGATGGAATCCGCGGAATCACCAATCTTGCAATCCATCTAGAACTGATAATTCAGGTTGCAAGCCCAAATGGCAACCTCGAAGAGGAACGTATTCCATGCGAGGATGCGCTGATATTGGCGCACGCTTTTAACTGCTTCGTCAAAATTTTTGCCTAACTACTGTACTGTGAGCCAAGCGAGATACAGCGTTGTCGGATTTCCATTACTTAGAAGTTAGGAAATACTTTTTTTGCAGATAAATTCGTAAAAATATTACCTATATTATTTCAAAATATTTCCTTATCACTGAACAAATCCAAGAAATTCTGTGAATTTAGCAGTTAGTGAAACTGTTGGGAAGCATATTCATGTCAACCAAATTCTACCCACTATAGAGGAAGGTACCAAAACCCGGGCCCGATTCCGAATGCAGGCCCCTTGATTTACAGCTCTGTAGAGAGCTATTGCTAGAGCTATAGTAGTTCTTTGCAAAACCGCAGCCCAGACCAACGGTAGTGTCTTCATCTTCAATTGTTGCCGGGCAGTCGGCCATTAGTGCGAACAGTGAAAAGCAAAATTTTTTCAAGTGCTTATTCTCAGTCGCCTGATTCCGCTACTTCATCGGTAAATTTTCTAACCATTCCATTATTTTGAAGGGGACGTTACAAGCTATTGATGTACGGTAATAGAATTTATTCTACTCTCCTTGTAAAAATGTTATTAGCATTTGGAATATAAACACACTCCATAACCCGGACCTTCCCAAATATTCCTAATGCGAGCCCCCAATTTTTCGTCTTGTAAATAAAAACCATTGAGATATTTGGCATTCCTTATACGTAAGGTGTCTAATAAAGAGCAAGAGCCTACCCTGAAGGTTCAGTTTAAGATGGCAAGAAGAAGAAAAAGATCAAGAGACCATATCAGAATTTAATCACAGAGAAGTCGAAAAGAGAGAAAGATATATAAGAAAATTCTAAAGTTAAACAAAAAGCAAAAGGAAGATTCCACCTCCCGTGAGGAACTGCACATGTACTCTGGCCCTTCAAATTGGAAGTTCTACTCGGGATATTTCCCTCCCAGGAGAAGAAGATGGAGAGTACATGTTTTTCACAGTAAAATTTTCAAAGAGTTGTGGAAAACTATGGGTGATGTGTCTAACGTGTTCACTATGGCTCACGTAGAATGTGCCGGGGCGGAAAAAAGATGATTTTACGTTTGACATTTGTCGCTCTTGAATGCATAGATTATGTGTAAGACATACAAGACATTTTCATGTATATAAGATGATAAACTAGTATTTTTGTAATATTATACTGAGTTCAATCTCTTTTCAGTTCTTCAAGTTTATTTTTACCCATTTCTTACAACGTTTGCGAGTGGTCCACTTTAGGAGACCTTTTTTACAAATCCACAAAATGTAATGTTTACAAAAAATTAACTTATTCTTAATATATTTGGCCAATAATTTTAAGTAGTATTCAACATTTGTATAACTAAGTAAGGTATGCACTGCAGCTATTTTGATTTACGTATGCAGAAAATTGAATTTAAAAATACACGAAAACCAAAGGGGGACCTGGGTTGAGATATTTTTCTCTATTGACATTAGAAACTCTACTTTTGAATAAAAGAAATCCACAACGATTCCAAGAAGATAGGTTTTTAAATAGTCTGAAGAATATTTCGAATTAATTGTGGAGATTATAACGTGATTTATTAATGAAAAGTGCCAAAATATGATTATTATTTGGTTGAATATTTAGTGATTAACTACCATGATCATTACTTGAGTGTACTGCATGTAATGTTCCGGGAGGTGGCGGTGCTCCTTTTCCGCTGGAACGTTAGATCCGGTTCCCAACTACACGTCCCTGTTCACGTGTCTCCCTCAGAAGATCACCATCACAGCTGGTACAAGCTCTAAGCTTCCAACTGCTCTCCTGAAGACCTGATTTTTAGAACAGATTTCACTCAATACTACAAATCTCTGTCTTAAATATCATACTTTTGCAATGTTAACAGTTTTTACAATTTTCGTAAATACAAAAATTGGGACTAGCACAATTATTTACCATTATATAATACATGCTAGGAGAAAATTTAAAGAAAATTTTGGAAGCAGTTTTTTTCAGAAAATAATTGTTTAAAAAAAGTACATGCATGTCACGCATAATTACGCGAAAACGTCTCACATTTTCGAGAAAATTTTCATATCTTTATTTCAAGATCTGCATTTGAACACAGATTTTATTTTAAAAAATCTATCTTCAATACTGTAGTTGTAGAAAGAGGCCGAAAAAATTTGGACTCATAGAATTTCAAAAATTCAGCGATTTCAACGAAAATGAGACCTGCCCCTTTCTTTTACGCGAGCTTTACGCTATTCGAGAACAAAGTTAAACAAAATATTTGGAGCCATTTTTGAGAAAATGTTTAAAATGCATCATGTATAGTTTATTATTATATAGTATTATATTGTATAGTATAAATTAAAATATCAACTTACATTTCACAGGGCCTTGAGTTCGTTTAGATCGATTGGGGAATATCAATTGTGGAGAAAATTGTCTGAATTATTTATGTGCTTCCGTTGACCATAGACTGGCGGGTAGATCTTTTGTCGTCAGGCGATTATTCGGTATTAAGAACTCAAAGACGGATTCGGAATACAAACGTGTTAGAGAAAGTTGTATACTACATATATGCACAAGACTTATTCACTTTTTCGTAATTAGCGCTCAGTAATACGTTTTTCTCTCGAAAACTCTCCTATACTTTCTCTCCTTACGAACTGAAGCGTTCTAACTTATGACATCTGAGGTGTAAGTTCAGTTTTATTGTATCTAAAGTATTGTCATTTGTATGCAGTGAAACAAAACATTGCCGTCATAACTTGAAATGAAATACAACAGACGAGTGAAAGGTTTTCCTTTAATGTTGTCACGTAGCTTATATTTACATTGAATCAGATGTATCATTAGTTCAATGAAGTGCTTTATATATTTCAGAACTGTGAATGTCTTACGCGGTGGAAATTGACCGTTGATTTCGGAGCATTCTCAATGTTGATTCGGAAGGAAAATGTCGGTTTTTGATCTAAAATGACTACCCATAGGAACAACATTCCCAAACTTTCTTGTGGTGCTAATAATCAGACAAGTAAAGATAATTATAGATATTTATTTATTTATTTGTCAAAAAACGGTAAAAAACTGTATATGACGTGTGGGGAAAGAAATTTGCTACCAGGAAAGCTCCAAAAACAATTTTATTTTTCAAAAATATACGGTGTAAATATCCTCGATTAGAAAATTTGACTGCATGAATATTGCTGTAAGAGATGGTCAATTCAATTGCCAATCACTCGAGGAAAAATATATTTGTATCAGCTGGAGAAATGGCATTTTTAATTCTTAAAATCTGAAAATGATTTAAGACAAATACACGCGAATAACCAGAAAATAGGTGCGTTGCACTGGACAAACATCTAAGAACAAGTGTAAAAAATGTGTACTTCTACTCCGCTATTGCACTGAAACCTTCATTTTACATTTGCTATTTTTTATTCGCAATTTTGTATTTATTTACGAGGCTTATCGTTACTGGAATTAGTGGAAGGAGTCAAGAAAGCGTTGATTTCAGTTTGTTTTTATGCTGTGATTAAATTTGCCGAAGTGGATGAACAGACCTCGAAATTCATCAGCTGTCGGAATGACGGCAGGCGGACGTTCGCGATAAATCCAATGATCAGGCCTTCTAGTGTTAAATTTTTTAATCTTGCAATTCTGATTGTTTAGATGTAAGTTTAAGTTTTCTTTAAAACAATTTTTCAATCAAAGGCAGAAAATATGGCGGGCGAGAGAGTGAATTAGTTAAAACAAGGCATTAAAATACTCTTATTTTTGGATACCGCAAACGTTTTTTCATCGGGCACGACAAGAGTAGAGCGTTAACGAGGAAGACAAAAGGCGTCCATGCGTGTAGCATAACTAGCGGGAACATTTCATGCTTCTGTCGAGGACTACGGAATAACCAGAGGACAAGCAGCTTGACCTGACTAGTGACGTTCATAATGATGGTGAGTGGCCAGCGGACCAACATCCGACGTGCATCTTGCTATAGAACGACAGCCAGGACAGAATTATACCCCAATGACATTGCGTTATTTAATTTTATTTTTATGCAGTTATTAAAATGGATCATTTCTGTAGTCGGTTTATGGCAATTCAACTGCAAAGTTAATGTTGGTCAAAAGAATGATCATCTTGGCGAATGACGACGCTATTGTTGTGGGGATATTATGGAATATTAAAAATAAATGCGTTGCAAAATATTGAAATGAAAAGATAACGTGTAGATGACTACAAACTGTAGTGTTGTTTCCCTCACTTCCCATGAGCATGTGGGGACGGCTTTCCCATCTCTTAATTTTCCTCTTCCCTGCGCCTTTTATTTAAGTCAATATTTCTTTCCCCCGAAAGTCACGAAATGTGAACTTTTGTAAATTGAGAAAAAAATGATTGCTGAATAAAACAAATTTTTGTAAGACGCTTTCTCTAAAAATTATTACTTGTGAAAAGACATCGTGGAAGTATATTAGTAACGTTTATTACTTATTAAATTTGACTTCATATAAGTTTAAAACTGTGACTCAAAGGATTCTAAAACTTAACAAATAAAATTTTTAATATTGTCTTAAGAATCAAATTTCATACTCATCAATTTATTTTTGTGTGCATCTTCATAATTTGCATACAAAGAAGTAAACATTTACACAAGAGTTTATAAACAACAATATCATTAACTTCTACTTCTGTAACTGTAAATCTAGTATTCCTTGATGCATTAACAATTAATGACACATATTCCATTAATATGTTTATCACATTTCTTTACCTTTCTCTTGTTGACGGATGAATCTCACAAGGAAGGAAAGAATGATGAATGGAAAGTACTGATTTATTGATTGAAATCTCTTTGGCAAGTACAAGAATCGATCTCACTTGTTGGATCAAGTACAAGAATCGATCTCATTCTCAGAGAGGCACAAAACCCCTCTGAGAATGCGTGTAAGTATTTACATTTTCAGGAATGCTTTTATAGAGTCATTAGAAAATGAACATACTTTATCTGATCCTTTAGTTAGAATACTCTCGGGATAGCAATAAGTCACTGAGGCATTATCTCGTAAGATGTAAATATTAGACACATTCACTTCTAAGAAAGCCATAGGCTACCACTGCCGGAGTCAGTATCTACGAGTACTTGGTTGTTCGGAACACGCCACGTCCTGGACACGCCAACGTTTCGGCCGTCATGCTGCAACTTTCTTCAGAACGGTGCAACCTTCTTTTCAAGAGATAAATTGATGGATTTACCCGTAACAAGTGGGAGAGCAGACCTTTTGGTCAGATTCTGGCTATTAAATAAAGGGAGTATTATTGTTATTATTTAACGTCTGTTAATACATATAAACCCACTATTTGATCCAATGGCAAAAATACCTAATTTATAGTAATTTATAAACCTAATTACTTTTGTATTTGTGTTACCATCTAAGACCGAAATAAGGCAAATTGCATTTCTGGACATCAAATTATTTCGTACATTATCCCTCTAATTTTGATAGTGTTCACAACGTACTGGCCAAAGTAAGGTGTTTGTCCGAATGTGAGACGACTTGTAAGATTCTCTTCAGAGAAAAATACTTTAGACGTTATACTTTGGAACGATTTTCGTTTTAAATAAGTTTCTTAGATATTTCCGGAGGCTTGTCAACCACCATCGGTAATGCATTACCGAGGGAGTGGTTGACGAGGTTCCAGAAGAACCTCAGCTGACACTTCGCTATGTATAGCGAAGTGTCAGCTGAGGGTGTAAACAATGAGGTTATGTCAGGTGGTATTGTGTAAACAGAAATTTACGACTGACAGTGGAAATTGAAACAACACACGTTATGTCTCATTAGCCTTAGAAACTTCCCACTAGCGTTCTGATTCTTTTCATCGCGTATCCGCTATTCCTCGTCGCTGTAATGTACTTCACACTTACCATAGTCACCTTGTGTTTGGCTAATGTTCACTTCATCCAGCTAAAGTCGGAAGAATGCGTTGGTCCGAAGTATAACTTTTTCTGCTTAGAACTTTATTCGCAATTTTGATAATTTGAATATTAACCGACCAATTTGCAAATTAGCTACATTCGCAAATTAACCGTAACTTACCTCTAAGACCACTCAGGAGGCCTTTGTTCAAAAGCGATTGTATGGGCTTAATAATAATAATAATAATAATAATAATAATAATAATAATAATAGTAAACCAAGCAATGTGGCTCAGTGCGTAGCGCGCTGACTTCGTAGTCGGGAGGCCCGTGTTCGACCCCCGGACTGGCCATCCTGATCGGGGGTTTCCTGATTTCCCTAGGTCATACAGGCGCAAATGCTGGGATGGTAAAACAGGCCACGATCAACTCTCTTCATCATTCTATCACCTCTTAATTAATAATTCAAGGCTTAACAATCTTGTCTTACCAAGGGATACAGCCAAAAAGCTGTTCCCCCTAATGATACATGTTTATCTCTCTGGGATAGAAAATGACTGGACCTCGGAAGGGAATCTGTAGCGTGGTGAGAAATGACCTATATGCAAATAATAATAGTAATGATAATAATAACAATAATAGTAATAATAATAATAATAATAATAATAATAATAATAATAATAATAGTATAATTGTATAAGGAATGCTTGAGGAAGGAAGGTAGTATCACATAAAAGCCAATGAATTATATACTAACAATATGATTTGATAATTATTTTTATTTAGTAATTTACAATAACTTCTAAACAAAAGAAAAACATTTTACGCTGACCTAGTGAAAATACCTTTTTTGAGTAAAGTACTGGTAAATAATCATCCAGAAAATGTACTGCAGTGCGCATTGCAACCAAACCACCAGTGAATTTTTTGACTGTCCTTGGACATCTCCCCTGCACAGAAACACCAACTCCCGAGATCCGTCCGAGGGCCTGTCCCGAGAATCTGTCAAGAAAAAATTAAATATATATTGCAACATATTACTGTTAGAATTTTATAAATATTAACACTGTTATTGAAATTGATATAATTTTTTTTTATATTTATTCGTACCATCAACACCTCCTATTAACACTGTTGATATTTGTTTCTAATGCTCATGCTTTGGAAATTTTTCCATTGTGTTTGTATTGTTGGTCATTTTCAACTTTGTCACCACATGTACCACCAACAGCACCAACTATTTTTCGGACTCTCATGTTTGCCGCCAGGGACGACCACAATGATTAAGCAGTATCTATCTATTCCGTTTGTCATTCTTTCACTGAACAAATATCTTATCTGATTATGATATTCCAGAGGACTTCATTTTGTCGGAAATCAAGCCAAGTTATTCCAAAAGCCACCGTTATGACATGCAAGAGAAGACTTCAAGCCATTTCCAAATATTGCCCCCTTCCCTTCAGCCTGGTTTGAATCCGCGATTTTGGTTTTCGGCAACAAGTGCTCTGGACCGCAACTTTTTACTCCCCTGACGCCGAGGTGTAGCATTATTAGCTTTATTAATGTTTTCAACTGCTTAGATATTAGTACATTAATAAAGCAATACTAAATATTGATACAAAACGTCAAGGCAAATGCATCCCAGAAATTACGTTTGAAATTCATAAATAGCATGTTATGGTATAATGTTTCAGTCGATCACTACATCAGGACTTCACAAAACTTTATTGTAGTATATGTAACTTTGCTTTAATAATTAATTTCACTTGTATACTAATTGATGAGATATCAAAAATTGAGGATAGACATCCATTGGAAGAATAGTTTCATTGGTTTAAATCGTGCATGTTGAATTAATTTCATATGAATTTCATAATTTGTTGAAAAAATCAATCACCATATTATTGATTATTAGATACATTTATGAATACATTATTAATACTATTCAATCTTTTAGCTTTGAAGAAATCGAATGAAGGGCAATTTTATTAAATAATAGAACTTCCATAAAGATAAAAGATCTAAACTCGTGAAGCAATTCCTATGTTGCCCATCCCCGGTGGCCGAGATCGCTAAAACTGTAGTGTCGTAGCGATCTCAGACCGAAGGATCGCGGGTTCGACTTCATTCTCGGGGATGGTTGTATTTGTGTTCGTTCTTTCACTCCCAGGCATCATCATATAATGTCATATTCACAGTTACCATAACGTTAAACCCAATAGTTGTCTCCAATGACCTAGATGTTGATGCGGCCTTAAGTAACAAAAAAATCCTATGTTGAGTCAAGAAGTTAAAAAACATAGTCGAAATATTGATCGTATATGTGCATGAAATACTAAAGGCAGCTTTCTGCTTTGTATTGTACATCCTTGCATTACAAATATCACATTTTTTTTCATTTTCAGTGTTTTTGCTGAGGTTATGACGCACGTGCCAAATTCTGTGAATGAACGATGAGAATCCTGAAGCCCTTTGACCTTGCACGAAACCAACACAGAAGAATTCCAACAATATTGGTAAGTTCTGGCACAATTTTAAAGGTTATATTCTAGTGGAGTAAAATGTTATGTGTGTAAATGATTCATGCGACTATACTTCAATGAAAAAGTGATATATGGTAGTTGTCTAATGTAACGATATTTGTTTTAAAAATAATATATAAATCCTTTGTATTAAAAAGTGCAGGGCAGTGAGCAATAAGTTCAAGCAAAAACGAATATCGTAAGTTTAGTGATTGGAAGAGCATTGAGTAAGTTGTACATAAGAGGGAAGCGAACACTCTTTAGTGTATCGGCCACGGTCTTTCAATATTAAAATGTAATTAACAGACACCTTATAAATTCCGAGTGGTCATTGAGAAGATTTTTGAGGTGTTCTGGTCCTCCTGAGGAAATGGGAATTTCACTCCAAGCAATCTTTGTTAGACAGTAAGGCAGTACAGTGTTTTACCTGTTTTCATTTTGACAATGTTTTGTGAAACCCGATGTCGAGGCCTGCCGAGGGCCTCCTCTAGCGTGTTCTGTGAGTGCAGTGCCGTGCTAAGCCATTTAAAGTGACCTTTTCTGTTTGTTTTTGCAGTGACTGAGCAGTGCACAGAGTTCAAATAAATGTTAAAGTTTCATTCCAAAAGGTACCAACTGAATATTTCCTTTCCGGTGCTATTCAGGTTTTCCCCGAAATCCAATGTGCTTGCGCAATAACGTGATTTCGTGCCTGTGTTCTTTTTCGGCTAAATCAAATGCTTATGCGAGTTAATTTGACTTACAAACGAACAATACTAAACGACAAAATAACAGATGGGAACAAAGAGAATATGTTCGTGTAGTTAAATACGTAGCTACAGTTTTCATAGGAGTTTCAACTCGCTGTTTGGAACAACCTGTCACTATGTACATTCTTAACTCATTACGAAACAATGGAAATGTCCCATTATACTTCCATATTATTATTATTATTATTATTATTTATATTATTATTATTATTATTTGTTTTGTTGTTGTTGCTGTAACGACAAATACCCCTTGTGAATCCCAAAGATTTAGTGTTAATAAAAATAATAATAACTACAACCCAGAATAACAGGGACATTGAACTTCTGATGCTACTTAACATGAAATGTGAAACACAATAAATTTTTAAGAAATCATGAATAGACAAACCATTCCATAGACAATATTTAAAAAGAATGGGCAAGGTGCAGATCAATAAACATCAATCATTTATGTGGCTTAAAAAAGGAAGAATAAAAGCAAAATCGGAAGCAGTGTTAATAGCTGCACAAGATCACGCGTTGAGATGACATTATAATAAAGCGATTCTCAAAATTTCCCAAAATAAATCCGCATATGTCAGGAACAAGTAGATACCATTCATCATATCGTCTCAGTTTGTTCAGTTCTAGCAAAAACCGAATACTTGAAAAGACACGACAGGGTATGTAGTTACCTCCCCTGGCAGACCTGTACTGTTCTCGAAGTTACTAACACATGTCCCAAGTGGTACAAACACTCACCAAAAGCGGTGACGTCTGTTAGTGTTAGTCTGTATGTGTTGTAGAGGATACAATATTGTACGACCAACAAATTCAAACCGATCGCACGATAGCGGCAAAGAAACCAAAAATTGTTATCCGGGATGTGGAGAAAAAAATCGTATCTACTTGCAGACGTTACTGTGCCATGTGATGAAAACGTCGTATCCAAGGGAACAGAAAAACGTCTTGTGGGGCGTAAAAGCACAGGCCGTACCTATAGTCCTCAGAGCTCAGGGATTTTGTTTCACAAAACTTGTGTAAGAACTTCGCTTAACTCCCAGATCATTTCAAAGACTGGTATGCGCAAAAATCCTTTTTTGGAACAGCCCACGTTTTGCGAAAAGTGTTATAGAGGTACCGATAGATCTACTCCTTAGGAAGCTGGTTGCAACCCGGAGTAGACTTCAAAATCTCAATCGAACCATAACATTGTTAGTCGTGAATTAGAGGAAAAATTATAATAAAATAAAATATTAAACAAAAATTTGCCAACCTGGATGGCCCAAATGGCAAAGGGCGTGTACAACAGCGCCTCGGTCCGAAGGCTCGCGGGTTCGAGTCCCGCCTTGGGCATGTTGTTTGTTTCCTTGTCTCTCAAGTATGTGTTGTCGTGGAGGGCCTCACGTTCTGCAGACGCCAGATCAGAGGATCCCACATGTGTGTTGGTAGACTGATTGTATGGTAGAATATGCGCCCCATCGTGACGCAAAAGTGCTATTTCAGTACGACGTATTTCGTTTGAATGTGTTTTATATGAAGAAAATTTGGAAAAGGAATTTGCAGAAACCTATTAGGATTATTGGCACTAATGTAATCTTTAAATCGTTTTCATTAAAAAACATTTAATTAATATTTTAATATAAACTGATTTATTTCTTTTAAATTTTTTAAATTATATTTTATTCAGTGATAATTTGAGTCTAAGTAGTAATATGATATTGATGACGTAATTTTAACTCTTGAAGTAATTCAGCAAAGTATTTATGTTTAAAGTAAATGATAGAGAAAATAATTTTTCTTTACTAAATATGCATTGAAAGAAATTCTTCTGATATCCTTGTCTGTTGTTATGTTACATGGCGTAGTGTAATCGGTTTTTGTGTAGCGTGATTGACGTACCGTAGTAGTCTAATTCAAATGATATAGTTTCCTGCTACCATTTTCATTTTTTTTTGTTATTTTCAGGTCACATCAACTCTTGGTCATTAGCGATCACTATTGGATGTAACGTAAAACAAAATTATTTAATGTGGGTTGAATGCGGAAACAGTTACACTCCAAAACAATTTTTTAATTAAGAAAAATTTATCTTAAGAAAATATTTCCAGTAACAAGACACATAATTGTCTTTGTTCCAAGTGTATTTAACTACAGTAACTATATTAATTACTTAATTAGTTGAATAATGCAAGCCAGACGCACACTATTTCTTCACGATATTTTACATCGAAACAATTTAAGATGAAGTATATTTTTAATCTTTCAAATGTGACTATATTCTTTAACGACAGAAAAATGCAAATTGAAGTTATTAGGCTAATTGAACTCGTTAAATTAGTACAAAAATCAGTCCATTCTGAAATTAATTAAATTAATACCAATTTTATAATAACGCGTAAATATTTAAACAGCAAATTGTCCGATTCTTTTGTTAAAAGGAAAAATGTCGTAGTAATGGTTATTTTATAACAATAATTACAATTGCTTAGAACCTCCAATTTCTTTGAAGAATTTAAACGAAAGTGTTTTTTTAAGAGATACTTTCATTTTATGTTGAGTGGTATTGAATGTGCTTTAAAAGTATTATTTGTAAAAGTGCTATTCATTTGAAAATGTCGTTATAAAAACATAAATAATTAAAACTTCGTGTGGAAGAAATATGATTGGATATCTGCTCAATTCAACTTTTCAACTCAATTCAACATGTTTATAATTCATGAGTTACCTGTGGTTGTGGTTGAATTGTTTTGAAACGTATTATATGCTTTGTACGCCGAAGGCTTTGGCCAATTTCTTGGGTTATTGTGTTACTGCCCTTTGCTTCTTTATGATGAATCCAACTCTGTAGCATTCTGCAACATACAAGGATAGTAATTGTAGTTTTAAACTAATGGTGAATTTTCGACTGGGACATTTTTACCAAGCTACTGAATTATTACATCATTCCAGAATATTTTTCAATCCACTATTACCACAAATATATTTTGTGATGTGGTCATTTATCTTACGATTTATAGATAGTTCATACATATATTACACAAGAAAAAATGAATTTAATGTTGAAAGTAATAATGATGTCTGTTATCTGCTAATTAAACAAAATTAATTTTGGAGACGAATATTATTCATGTAATGATTGAATTTGTTCTTTTGTGCCAAACTGTAGTTTATCACAATTATTCTATTGAGTTTTCATAGGTCCAGTGTCACCAACAGCGACGAAAGATTTACGTTCAGATAAATCTTGTTAACTCGGGGATATGTTCTTGAAGCGTTTCACCATCACCTTTCTCAAGAATACGTCACGTACATCCGAGTATATTCGAGAATAAATTTACTCGGCAAAATTTTGTGTAGCAAAAGATGGAGTAATCTGAATTTTTACGGTGCTTGCTTCCAAAGCTCGACAATTGTATGTGAGGACATTTGAGGATGATTCCAGCAATTATTCGGAATATTGTTTTACAATGCGAAGACCAAATAGGTGCGGCAGGAAAACGGACTGATTATCAGATTACGACAATCGTGATTTTGTCATGAGATTTCCTTTAACCAAGACTTCAAAACTGCTCGTGTCTGGAAGAATTGAAGCTGAAATATTGAAATATTCTTATAAGAAATGTGAATATCACAAATCATAAGAAAATTTAATGTTCATAATGTATTTTAAAAATGAACTCGGTGGTGATCGCAGAAGTCTTGTGGAAATTGTGAAAGATTTCTACTTTTTACCCATCAAGTTTTTCGAATTATATACGAATAAAATGCTGTTAAGTAAGCGATAATCAAAGGACGAACCATGGTCGATCTTTCCGTGAAGAGTGGCTACTATCAAACACGTAATATGCGACGTTTTTGCTTTGCATGTCTATTTTCATATTTGTAACGGATATACTTTTGTTTTCCTTAAACCGACATGGTAATTGAAGGAACTATGTCTAAATTACATGTTAATGAACAAGGACACTAGAAAATATTTATCCTCCCTCCTTTTACCTTATCATTATTTTTCATTAACGTAACAAACTAAAGCAAGATATTAACCTCCACTCCATACCATTCTTCTCTTCAGGACTCCAAAATTACATGCACATTTGAGCTCAAACGTAATCTCAATTTTTTGAACACGAAAAGGAGGAATCTTCTTCTTAGCCTTCTTATTGATAAATTAATTTATTTTTATAGCATTTTTTATTTGCATGTTAATTATTTTAATAATATTGTAAAAACGATTAAGAATATACGCAAAGGGAATAATACAGAGTCATTAAAAGTACCTGATAAGAAAATAAAAAAATAATGACTACGATAACTACAAGACAATACTACGAAACAAACATTATGTAGATAAGAAATAATTTCTACGACACGTAAATGCAAACATCACATAATATTCAAATTGGAAGATGCAAGTCCGAAGTAAACATGGTGAGATGACCAGAGAAGACTAGAGGTTCACATTCTCCATTCTCAGTCCATGCTCATGACTTCGTGAATCGCCTTGTACAATGTATGAA
>JAHLJT010008446.1:56788217-56806451 GCA_031308135.1 Acheta domesticus
AAAAGCACTATCTTCTAACCTGACCGCCCACAATGGGGTGAAATGAAACGTTTTCAATTTCCATAACTGTTGTTTAGATGCTCCAAAAGAGCGACGGAATAGTTTCAGAAAACACCAACCACAAAATGCGATATAATACGAAAGGTGAAAGAATGAAGAGCAAATATCAAAGGAAAACATTCCACAAAGTCTGCAATTAACTTGTAATATCCGACGACCGAAAAAATGTAAGTCCTTACGTAACTCGATCCCGCTTTAAAATACATTTCTTACAATAAAGTAGATTTGACAATATATGAAAACATTCATAATGATACGAAGAACACTGTAATTATTATACTTATAGAGTATAGTTTCTCTTAAAATATATTTGATTCGTATATCTGTCAAGTAGCTCCGAGAATTTGAGACACTAGAACTGGTTGTAGCTTTTTACTCGTAATATCAACTCCGCTTTCAGTTAAATAATCGCATAGTTTTTCTCTCACTGCTCAGAGATCATTTAAGCACGAATGGCAGCAGTTTTCAGACACTGTGTATCTACGGGGAGTAAGGCTCAAGAATAAAGTGCAAAATGTTTTAAAACGTTTACATGTAAAGATAGAAAGATAGAAATAAGTATAAACGTTGATGGGAAGATATTGTTGACTTAACATAAATTGGGAGTTTTACATTAAAATCTATTGCCAATTTGAAAATGAACTACACGTTAAACCGCTGTTACAAGATAATCTGAAATGGGACAAAATATATTTATCATTATTCAAAATTTTCGGATTTACCCCAAAATAATTACATAACTAAAAAATAAAGTAAGCGAAAAGTACATGTTTTCAACAATGTGTCCCCACAAAATCAATGGAAATCATTAACACATGCTTTCCATCCAGGGAATCCTTACAACAATTCATGGCCATCGTCATTGCATCTGTTTTCCCTCGAGCAATGGCGACGCCGCACGCCCTCGCCCCCTCCCAGCAGCCGACCCTAGTGCACGATTGCCTGTGCCCTACGACGAGAGCGGTATCTTCCACGCGCACGAAACGCACATCTCCAAAGTAACATTTTTAATCTCGAGAGCATTTCCGGAGCGGGGAGCATTGGGCAGCGCTCAGGCAGGCGGTCGACTCCACCGCCGCCGCCGCCGCAAGGACCCCAGCCGCGCACACTCTACCCTCGCTCGTAACGAGATTTCTACGAAGACGTCGCTGATTAATTTAAGTTTACCCCATTTTTAAATTACGATTCCCAACTAAATAATCCCCGCGCCGCACCGCACCGCGAACCGTTCGCGCGCGCGCACGCGGGCAGGCGAGTGAGTGGGCGGGCGGGGCGGTGGGTGGGCCACTGGGCGGGCAGGCTGGCAAGGAAGGAGGGCTTCCGCGTGCCTGCGCTCGGAAGGGAGGGAGCAAGGCCGGAGAGGGATCGGCGGGGCGGGGCGGGGCGGAGCGGGGCGGGACGGGGAGCGCGAGGGACGGGCGGGGGCGTCCAGTGGGAGGAGAAAAACGCTGCGGCGGGTGAGGAGATGCCGGAGAGCGATGGGACGCCGCGCAATGGTGGCAGCGGAGGCGGCGGCGGCGGAAACGGTGGCGACGGCAGCACGGCTGGAGGTGGAAGTGGACGCGGTGGGGGCGTAGGTGGTAGTGTTGGTGGCAGTGGCAGCGGCAGCGGCGGACGTTCTCCCGGCCGTGGCGGACGGGCGCGCAAGATGTATTGGTCCATTGCATGCAATCATTAGGTGCACGGCAGTGGCAATCAATCGGAGGTCCCGTCTTCCGGAGCGGGTGGGTTCGCCGCCGCCGCTGCCATCCGTGCTACTACCGCCGCCGCCGCCTCGCCTTCTCCCGCCGCGCCTTCTCTCTTGAGTGTGGCCAATGGCGCGGCGGCGGGCCGCGGGCGCGCCGAAAAAAAAATTGGCCATCATGCCTCAGCGTCGTATCTGTATTATCGCATTCGTTCTGGGTGCCGCGGACCTTTGTAATATAAATAGTTTTTTAAAACGAACAAAATTTGTTAAAACATAATCATTCGGAAGTCACGCGCGCGACCGCCCGCGCGCCTGGCAGCGGACTACCCGCGCGTCCTGCGAGCGCCGCGCGCCGCTCGAATGTATGTATATATATGTATACATAAACTTGACCAGGATATTTATGAGTTCAAATTGCGAAGGGGCGGGACGCGGGTGGCCGATCACTGCGATATTTCTGCACGTCTTCGCCGAACAGTCCCCGCCTCCACCCCATCCCGCAGAGCAGTGCAGCGCGGCTGCCTGCTCTGCCCCGCCCCGCCCCCCATCCACCCCCCGCCCCCCTCCCCATCACGTCCCCTCTCTCCACTCTCCTCGGAGCCCCGCCTTCCGAGTACACCCACCAGTCAAGCAGACTCTCGAAGCTGCCTCGATGAGGGCTTCGATGAACACGCCCCCTGCTACTGCCCCGACCCCTGTTCCCGTCCGCGTGGGTGTTGTAACCCTGCCACCTGGGCAAGTTTCTTCTGTTCCTGGCCTGCCTGAGTAGGGTTTGTGCATGTCCTACGTCATGGACTCTGCCTGTTGTGAACAGGTCTTGGATTTTTGCCAATGGTTGGAAAAGATATGGGGGAAAAGCAAGAATGTGTTTTAGGGGAGAGGCGATTTTGAAATTATTCCCGTGCCTTTTTTTAGAGGCGTTCTCAGAATATGCCTCCATGTACGTCATACATAGATGAAAAAGTAATGTGGTAAGCAAGCATTGTGCGTGGTCCACAATCAGTGCCGTAAAAAAGCAAGGTAACAAGATACACAAGAACTGCACGGCGTATACTCGCTATTCGTACCTTATCTATTGGTCAGCAAGCTTGAAATCGTATGCAAGTTATGAGATCTCTACTGTAATGAAATAATTCATTTTCAGTAAATTATATTTTTGTAAGTGACAAGAAACAGCTTGCATTAATTTTGCTAACAAATTGCAAACAATTTTGCTAACAAAATTTTTGATTTGACTCACTGTGATCTTCATATTTATATGCGCAAACGTCTTATATTTATATGCGCAATCGTCTTATATTTATATGCGCAAACTTTTTATAATTCGTTATTCCGTCTGTATTTTCTTCCGGGTAAACTTTCTAATTCTACTTCATTTTTACTTTCTACGATTGCATGTATCTGTTATTCGTATGAATGTTCTGGAGTATTTCTACTAATTCTAGAAAATGCCCGAAATGTTAAAATTCCTTCAAGACAGTGTGCCTGAAAATTAAAATATCCTATTTCTTCATTTAGGAAATGAGTTATCTTCTCACCAAATTGATTTAACACCATCTCGTTTAGGAACTGATCAATTCATTAAATATTTCGCTTTATTTTCCAACACCGTATTTGTTCTATTTTAAGCTCTGTTTGATAAAACACCTTAATTTTCTAACCTGCCTGTATTTCCTTATTTCATACAATAAATTTCATTAATAGATTTAGATTATTTTACGTAATATTTGATGACCTGCGTAGCCGAGATCTTTGAAAAGCCATCGTTGTTATGTTTTTGGACCGAAAGATCGCAGGTTCGATTCCCACATAACGCATTAACGTCCGCTTGGAGTTCAACAATACAGTATTTAATTATTTTATTTGTACTCGTTCAACACTTTCTTTACGAAGTCAGCAAACATCGCTCTTTCTTTTCTGCACTTCTCCTTAAGCAAGCTTTCTTTCTAGAAATATTGACAACAATGGAGAATTTAAATTAACCACTTTAAAATTACTAGCGAAAATTAATATTTAGAGACCCAAGTTTCTTTCTATTGATGTAAAAAGTATTAAATTCAAAATCAGTTTTGCAAAACTATTATCAAATGTCGTTATAATTAATATTTGAAGGTAAATAGCTACCTAATTCTATAGTAAAAACGTGTTCTATGATTAAAAAATGATGAGAATGTTTGCAAAAACTGTTCCTAATTTTAACATTAACTAATCGTTAAATTACAGACACACACATATATATATATATATATTATATATATATATATATATATATATATATATATATATATATATATATATATTGAACAGCAAGTATGTATATTCACAGAGAAAACTTCAAATACATTTATTTTAATACTATGAATAAGAACCAATACATGTTATTTCCTTTTGAAGCACAATAGAAACGTCACACAGAATCTTTGTGAATAACAGCTCAGAAGCACTGTATTGGAAAAAACATAGTATTTGCCTAGCTTCAGAACATAAGATAAAAATTTTAATTTTCAATTAGGCAAACTATACGTAAAGTACCCTGGTGACGCTGATTGAAAAGAAGGATACGATGGTATCAATATTTCTATCACATCTCAATAATTCTGAATTTTGCTTCTGTCGTAGGAAGGATCAACAGAATCAACTTTACGTATATAACATATGGTATACGATAAGTTACATACGGTATTAACGACAAAATTGTAGATATATCTTCATTTTTGTTCGTAATGAACATTTTAGACAATTTAATAAAATCTCGATTATGGTAAAATAAATACCACAGAAATTATAGCATATAATTCACGGCGAAGAACAAGGTTTTTGTTTACTCCTTCCTACAAATCAGAATTAGAAGCGTTTTCATGTAATTGATTTTGAAGTTTTTTCTTTTGTTTTACGTACAAAAACGTTTTAGGAGAGAATTAACTACCAGATTTCTGCCACATATCTAGATATCGTAATATTATACCGAAGTATCTATAAATATATTAACCAATGAACTTCGAAATATTGAGAGTAATTGTCCTTTGAAATGAATGTTTTCAATTATGGGGTAAACTAGGTAAGAAATGAGGAATATATTTGTAAGAGGTAAGAAATATGAAGAAATGACAAGAAGTTGCCAAAATGAATAATAGATTATGTGGAATTGCGTTACATAGGAGGCTGATTAAAATCATAGGAAGGTGGGAATAATAATAGCCATATTACGAGTATCTTGCAAGATTAGCCATGCACTCGAGCTGTGGAGCTGTAGAGTCGCTCACACACACAACCTCTACGATATTTTCCAAATTAAATTGAGCAAATTATAGATACTTCAAGATAGTTGCCTTAAAGCTCTCGATAACATATATAAACACACCACCTGCATTTCGCGGAAGCCGCAAGGGGATGGGAAAGCAAGAAGCACTTCTTGTTTGTTTCTGAGTTCCCGACTTGTTACACAGGTTGGGGAGGTCTTCGAGCTCCCCCTCACCAACGCCCCCTTCAAGCCAGGGCATTCACGGTCACCTCCGGGATGACCTCGAGGCGACATTCAAAGAGGTCTTCTATTCACTTATTTTTCACGCAATTAGTTATTTAAGACTTCTCACTTCGAAGTGTAGAAAACATTTTGAATATTTTTCAAAATGTGTTATGAAGCATCCTCTGTAACAGAGGGTACCTCATCCCATCAAAAGGCATAATTTGCATCTTAGATAAATATAATTGTATTTATCAGAATTAACAATTTGATTATTCCATGTCATGTGGTCTACGGTTTTTATTGATGAAATTTTGTATTGCAAGTCTCACGTGTTTCAAGGGAAGTTTTGTGAATTTGTAACTTCATAGGCGAATTAGCTTTTTAGATATAGGCGAAATAGTTTGACCCCGTGCAGGGGGACTCAGCAGTACAACAAAATGTTCGCAAATTTGAAATGAAATTTGGCTCATAATATATACATTTTACATTCTTTCTTAATGCATCATTTGAACATTCTAGCATTAGAACATACAAAAGAACTTTTATGTGCCAATTACAAATTATCTTCTCACTGTTACGTTTTCTTAAGTGCATGAGGAATAGACAAATAGATTGGTTTACGTATGTACTCACGGTGCGAAGCCCATACATTTCGCATTCCATAGTTTAAAAAAAGTTCACATAATTCGATTCTTACGTAAAGTGGAAAAAATCACAATGAAATGCTAGTACTTCAAAGAAATGTAAACTACAAAGCATGATTTTATCAATATCAAAGAAAGTTGTCTAATTATCTACAATGTAAATTAGGATTGCTACAACACCACGTACATTCTGGCATTATTAGGAACGGTTACATAATATTATATTGTTGCAATGTCTTCCCTACCTATTGGCACTTCCACAAACTTTTGAAAACGTCACAAACCAATTCAAACAATGCGCCAGCGGTGCATCACTGCAATTATTTCGATAGAAAGGAACAGAAGTATTTCACATTTACTAAAAAAATGAATAAATTTCAACTCTTACAGTATTTACAGCACATTGCACAGACTAGTAAAGAAATCTTAACACAATGCCTTGTCTTGATTGCATCGAAATAGTAAAATGAGTGTATAAAACAAACATTCAGATCGGAAGGCTATCACATATATCGTTTTACGAATGCATTAAAACTAGGCAGCATATTTGAACCAGAAAGGTTCAAAGTTTGAAAGATTAGAATGCGGTAGGATGTAGGTATTGTAATGGCTTAAAGGCCTTCAGCCTAGCCACATAGTTAAAAGAACTGAAATTTTGTATCAATGTCTTATAATTACCTATTAAATAATAAAAAATATTTGAACCATAATAAATCTATCACCTTTTACCATTAAATATTATATCTGGAACTCAACAGAAACGATTTGTAGGAAATTAATTATTTTGAAGCAAATACATTATCACAAATTCAACATTTGAAAACTGAAAATATACAGTAACATAGAATTATAACAATACTCTACGTAACTATGTCGGCCGAAACGTTGTCTCCTGTGTGCAGGTCGCGGCGTCTCCCGGACAGCCAAGCACCTATTGAATCCGGCCGCGGAAGCCTACGTTCTCATTACCGTTGTATATCGTCAAATGAAATACGAGAAATTCAAATTTACAATTTCGAAGACTCTCAATTTCAAGCGAAAATTACGCGTAACTAATCATATTTTTAAAACATAACACATGTCCTTTTTGCACATTGCACTTTTTTAGAATAGATTCAAATTAAAAAAAATATATCTCCATTATCAATATTATGGGGTCATAGTTGCGCAAGTCAAGTCATTGCATTTTCGAAAATACACAGATTGCAACAAAGATGGGATCAACACTATTTTTTAGCGTTCATTGCTGCATAGGAGAGTGGAAATTAAAAAAGAAATTGAGGTAGTTTTTGACGCAATAAAAGTTTAAAATTTTCCTATATTTCACGCAAAACTACTGAAATTACTATTTGCAAAAAATAGTACAAGATCTTATTTCAACATTTGTTTTGATGAACAGAATTCACGAAGGAAAAAAAATAACATTAATACTGTTAATATAGGAAGACGCTGAAAGAAACTGTTCTTTCGCAATTTTCAAAAATACAGATAATTTAACGACAATGAGAAATATGCCATTTCTCTAAGCTTTAAGATTTTACTTTTTGCGAGGAAAAAATCTAAAGAATAATTTTGTAGACATTTTTGCAAAATTTTGAAAACTTGAGACTTCATTTGAAGTAAACCATCTCCCCGCCCAAATCAAAATATCCGTTTCAAACATGCAGAGCCTAAATGCGGGCAGATAGATTGGAGAATATGAGTTTTGGTGAAAATTCTGCTAACGGTTTAGCGGCTAGCGGTTATCACAAACGGACAGATAGACGTTTTGCCGAAAAACCTATTTTCGGTACTAAGGACCCACAAAACGTGGATTCTCACTACACTTTCCTCAACGTGTTAAAGAAAATCATTTACCACAAATAGGAAAAAGATTTATTCACTTTTTTTATAACAGGGAAAGATAATTTTTCTATAAAAAATCCAGTGTATGCTCCTGCTTCATTACAATTCTTTCTCTACACTGCACAAAAAGTATGCAAGAACGTACAATGTAAATGATAGACAATCTAACACACACACATATATATATATATATATACATATATATATATATATATATATATATATATATATATATTTGGTGATTTAAGGTCGCATCAATTATTGGTAGTAAGCTAACACTATTGGATTAAACTTTATGGTATGAGAATGGAACGATATGGTGATGATAGGGGTGAAAGGACGAACACATAGAATCATATCCGAGGCGGGACTCGAACTTGCAACCCCACGGTTGGAAATCACTAAGGCACTACTGACTTCTCGGCAACGGGGCTGACAAATATTAGTTCTTAAACAAAAAGGATGCGCTTACCATATTACCATTTCCTTACGGTTTCTGCGAAATGTTGCCAAACGAAACGTATTTCTTTCTTTCAGTGCTTTTGCCTTTCCCATTCTTCCTTCGTAAGAAGAGAAAGGAGTATTGCGTTGGCTCTGCGGAAAACGGCGAATTTTCGACACAAAACTTTTGCAGGGTATCAAAAAAGTGGATAAATCGTGTTCGTGTATAGAAAATTATAATAATTTTATTGAGGTGTATTATATTACAGATACAATGCTGCACAATGCACAAAGTTATAAATATATATTTGTGTGTGTGTGTGTGTTAGTTAAGGTCATTGTACTTTGCAGAGGTTAAAACCTGTTTGTGAACGTGAAATCTCTTAAGTAAAATTTACTTTCTGAATATTGCGAACAAAAAATGTACTTCCTCTAACACGTTGTATAGTCAAAATCAATGTTTTGTGGGTCCTTGATAACGAAACAGCAATTGACGGCAAAACGTGTCTCTCTTCCCGTGGTCTATGATAACGACAAAACCATTCGGCCGATTTCCTCCAAAATTGATATTCCTTGCTCAATTTAAAGGAATTCGAGGCGTTGCGAGTTTAAAATAGATATTTTGATTTTTGGTGGTACTTTGCATGGAACATGAAGCCTCTATTCTTAAAATTTTCTCGAAAAAAGGCTCAAAATCTTTTGATAATACTATGTCCTCTGATTGTGTAAAGGACACGCAGAAAAGGATGACGTAGGTATAATTTTATTGAAATTTCTGAGAATATTTTTTCGAGAACTGCAAATGTTAAATGTTTTTCAATCTTAAATTCAAACTACAAGATAGAGATTTTTTCATGAAATCTGTTCTTCAGACTGATCTTGAAATAAGGTCAGGCACAATTTTTAAAAAATATGAGAAGTGATAGAAATGAATATTAGTAATTGCGCAATTTTTACACGTTTGTTTTAAAATAGGGACTTTTTTTACTTTAAATTTTCTTCTCGAAAGTATGAAAGGATAGTAAAAAATATACAGTGTAATACAGAAGCAACATTGCAAAAAGCATTGGAGATAGAAATTTTTGTATTAATGAAATATGTTCTAAGCAATCAGATCTTTAAAAAGGTCAAGTATGTGTTTTGGAAAAAGGGTGTTTTTGTGTAATTAATGATTGAAGTTAATGGAAATTACAAAAAAAAATATAAAAAACGCTCCAATTTTTTTCCGTAAATTTTTCCCTTACATAAAACAAAGGGTACTTAAAAGAATTGCAAATGTTTCATTTCCGTTAAACTCTAAGTTTCGAAAAATTGTAAAAGTTAGAAATAATGAGAGAAAAATGTGATATTGTAGCAAACCCATTTCTTTTCTTAATGCCAACTTTACTCGCTTCACTCGGCACTAAAGCTTAGTCGTTTATGTTTTATTTACGTTCATCATCTTTTTACTAGTACCCTAAAAATAAGACTATATTGTTAATAAAGGTATCTTTCTATTTGAGATGTTGTAAATCAAAATGATCTTTGCTACATTTACCATCCAATAATTGTCCAATGTAGCTACGTATATTTGCACACAACAATACATTTTGACAAGTTTTGGAGTGAATTTCTTGATATTACCTTCATTATTATGAAGTGTTATGTACCAAAAATTGTTTATTCTCTACTTTCCGATTTGCCTTCTGTAATTTCATTTCACCTTGCCACCGCAGTTGCACGATTATTATTGCATAGTTGATTATTTCGAAAACAATTTTCCGAAGCTCGAGAAGATACACTTTTGTCCATCGACAAAGACAGTCATAGAAGGCAATTACTTCATATCAACATCCTAATTATTGCATATCGGGTAATATTTTTATATTCGGAATAACTTACTATAGCATGACGGATTCGTTACAGCTACTTACCACAAGAAAGAATTGGAAGTAAGGAAATGCAAAACAGTACGAGATGCGCCTAGGATTTTGTATATTATTCGGTATATTTTATTTTATTTTGTTGATGGAATAAAATTATTTCACAATTTTGATATACATCCTTAATTTCGGGTTAATAATTTTGAACGAGTGAGAGATGTCCAGTAGAGCAGTCATTTTCACATATTTTGGTGAATTAATTCTAGAATTTTGATAATTAAGAAATGTTTTATGGTTTTGATTGACATGAAATCACATTGTGCTAGAAACTCGAAAACATACACTGTTGTCCATCGACAAAGACAGTCATAAGAGGAAATTATTTCATATCAGAATTCTAATTATTGCATATCGGGTAACATTTTATTAGTGGGAATAACTTATTATAGCATGACGGATTCTTTCTAGCGACTTACCACAAAAAAGAATTGGAAGTAAGCAAGAGTTATTTGTTTTTTCTGAATTTCCCAACAGATTTAATTAAGTACCGTATGTGTCCATATATACCATCAATGGAAACTCAGATTTCATTATTTCTCTAATGCATTATTACTACATTGTAGTGTTACCTACGAACTTTTCGAGTGCATGGACATTAATTATTTTTAAACAAGTGAATTTTAGGCTCATTTCAAGACTGTTTTGTACAACTGGTGTACAAGAAATACGTACTTTATTAACTGCAAGTAACCCACATAAATGAAACTCTTCTAATAAAACTTATCCCTTAAAAGCTAATAAATTCTTGTCTCGATTCTTACCCATTCAATGGCATTCTCATTTTGGCAGTTTGCAAGCCTATCACTTTGCAACATCCACATACACTAATCAACACACATTTGGTCAACAATGTACTTTGATCAACGTTTTGCTATTCTATTTTCTTAGTTTATTATTCAACAGCTCCTACAACAAGCTGCTCATAATTATATCTGAATACTGAACTCTGTTTTGTAGTAATGTAAGTGCTCACATATTCTATTGAAACTTTTAATGCACAGGTATATTTAAGTAAACTATTAACATATAAATATTCGCTAAATCCATTGATACTTTTAGTTGGTGTACTCTCCTCAAAGAAACGTCACTTAGTTCTCGTTAATATTTTGAGCTGTCAGTAGGTGGTCCTAGTTATTGCATTCTACTTTCTTCAATAATATAGATAACAATTATATTTCACTGAACAGGAATCCGCATTAACGACAACAAATAAATTTGAGAGAAGAGGGGGCTTGATCTCTCCACAGTATCGATCTCAAGCATGTCAGGCAAGTATAGTAAGTTCAGGAAAAATATTCTGCAAAAATTCTGTTATCATTTAAAAAACTCTTCATGATGTTCGTATCAAAAACTTTCCATACCAAGTTCGGAAACATCATTGTATTGCATTCTCCACAAACCTCATACAACATTAAGATCTCTACTGAAGAAACTCCTATTGTTTAATAATAAATGGTAAATTCTCCATGTCAAAATGAAGATCATTGATGACTCTTCTCAGCCTTTATTACCGTCCAATATTGACTATTAAGTTACTCAGAAAATTTTATGCATTTTACAGAAAATCATCAGAAGTATTTATTTCAAAGATGTTTTAAAATACAATAATTTTTTATATTCATCCTCAAGCAACACAATATTTTAGAAAGGCAATCTTCATTTTAAAAGAATTTACGTTCCATAACATCGAAAGAGGAATGAAACATAAGGGATAACTAATCCCTCTTACTTTAGTTTACAGTTTTTAAGACATATGCATTTTATTTCAAGAATATCAATTTCGAATTCATTGGACAAATAATTAGTCAAATGTCTTTTAAATATATGAGTATTCATGCTCATTTGAAGAAGTGATTAAACTTTTCTCGACGAGGATATTATTATCAAAATCTATGAACAGAATGAACTCAGATTAGCATTTTTACTCAAACATTGCCTAAGTTCTTTCCCTTTTTTCCTTCATTATGTTTTCCGTTCACGAAAAGTCAAAGTGGAACCTAATATATTTAATACTTAGTTTTCTATATTCTTAAGTTTTCCCATACTTCACAATACCTTATCTATTCTTACTTCCTCTGATATCTTCTTCCATCTTTACATAAATCTAAAATTCCTCTAGTTTCATTTATTTTTATTCTCTCTTTGATTTTTTGTAGCTTTCTGTAAAAAATGGGTAATATATTACATAATCTGTAAATCATGGTTGGTCGTGATTTTCATAAAATAACGAAGACTAAAACATAATGAACTGGACAACAAGATTAAATTTTAAAAAAGAATGATGGTACAAACGTGACACAAACTTACATGTTTTATCTAATACCTCTTCATTTCCCGTTTCCTCACCATAGAATTTTCAATTTCTGCTCCAACTCAGCAAGGCATTTCACAGCAAATTTATTTTGCATAAGTAATATTTACTAGCCTAAAGACATAAATCTCTAGACTCTTGATTATTGATGTTTCTACGTAATGTCTATACACTTGTTCAGCGAGAAACTAGTAGAGCTAAAAGACCACATACTTTCTCTTAGTAATGCCTAGTAACATTTTTTTAAACCGCAATTTTGCTCCAAAATAACATATTTCATTCATCATTTTTGTAAAATTCAGATTTTTGAAAACGTTTATATGACCATATTTCAAAATATATTTTTAAGTAACAGATTTCGTTAAGGGAAAAATATCTATCTTTAATATTTTAGTTGTTTGAAGACGCGGAATACATTTTCAACTTTTTAAATTTTCGAAAAAATCAAAATTTTCAACGAACGTGAGACCTACACCATTCTCTTAAACGTCTTTCACACTCTCCAATAACAAAGTATAATCAAAAATATTAGAACCACTTTTTGAAAATTTTCAAAATGTCCCAGGGTCTTTATGTAAACTATCCCCCAAAATTAAATATCTATTTTCCAGAATATCTGTTTTGTAGAAAATCGGCTGAACGGTTTAGACGCCAGCGTTTGTTCACAGACTGACGAACGGACGGACGGTCAGACACACAGACGTTTTGCCGTCATTCGACTTTTCGATATCAAGGATCCACAAACCCTAAATTTTCGCAACACCTTCTGTTAGAGGATTTCCCCCCTTGAATTTAGCAACTGGATTTATCCACTTCTTCGTTACGAGAGCCTTGTAATGGGAGGTTTTCTGCCGAAAATTCGCCATTTTTATTGCAGCATTAGATAAATTTCTCTTTATTGCGTAAGCGGTAGTGAGAAAGTAACTAGCGGTGTGAAAACAGCACGAACTTTCCCGCTCGTGTTTTCATGGAAAATTAGGTGAAAAGTATTCAAATTTTCGAAAAATTGTAATGAACTTATTTCAAAATCTCCCTTTACGGAATAGATTTCTTTAAGGCAAAAATTCTCTATCTCCATAATTGTTCTTTTAGGAATACGCCACAAAGTTTGAAATTTTTCAATTTTCCAAAAAATAGTTTTGAACGAAAATGAAACCTAAACCATTTTCCCTTAAACGTCCTTCACATTATCCAAAAACAAAATTTAATAAAAACCGTTGAAGCCATTTTTTTAATTTAAAAATATCCCAGGGGCTTCATGTAAAGTACCACTCAAAGTTAAAATGTCGGTTTGAAATTCAAAGGGCCGTGGTATCAGCCAGATCGATTGGGAAAGTTTGGAGAAAATCGGCTGACCGGTTTAGCCACTAGCGTTGTTCACAGGTGGACAGATGGTAATGAAAAATGACTGTGTTGATTTACTGTGGAATGACCACCACAAAACATGGATTCTGGCTACACTACATATTAGAGTTTTTTTTTCTTAATTTGGGAATTGCATTTATCCACATTTTTGTTACTAGGGCCCTGTAATAAGTGTTTCCCTGACTAAATTTTTTTCGCGCAGCATTACGTCACTTTCTCTCTACTGCATAAGCGATTGTGAGAAAGTAGAATGTCATGTCATGGGTCGTAACTTTCGAGAAATACAGAAAGGTAAAATTGAGTTGACTGCGGGGACGCCTTTTTACAGAAGTTTATCCCTATTCTCTTCTGATTAGTCATTAACTTACACAAGTTGATTCATTTTTATAATATCGTAAGAATATTAGTTCAAATAATCTCAGTGTTAATGCAGATATTTTTGTAAAATTAGTTTTCGCAGCGATTCAAGGCCCGTTCCAACACTTTTTCTTTAAGATGTTTCGTTTTGGGATGTAAAAATTATTTCACATATTCAATAACCATTGACCCCAATGAATAAGCGGTTCAGTCCACTTTTTATGGTGTACAACTGGATTCTCCTAATAATTATCTAAATTTGAGTAAAATTAGATGAGTTAAGTACGTTGTTTGTTCAGTAATAAACGGCTGTGTATTTAGGAACGTTACGAAAAATTTTATAAAATCTTACAACCCAAACAAGATAACGTTGTCGATGATGGACTACCTTCTATGTGACAAAATTGGGGAGTATACATTTTGGTAACAATGATTCAGAATTTTCTTATTCTTTATTTTGATTGAAAATGTCCAAAGAAAAGTAGACATTGTGGTCTTAAAAGAGAAAATAAAATCCTATATGACCTGGGCAATTTGTTGATGATAAAATATCTCGCATATGGTAAGAGCCACTTAAACGGTTGTCATAAGGTGCTTTCAGAAAAAAATTACCATAAATAAATATTTAATACTATAATAGAGAAAAAGTAGAATGCCTAAACATCGCCAACTGTATATTATTAACATCAAAAAGGGGTTTTCGTTCCTCCTGTAAAATTTTGTTTTTTTTTTCACGTCTGAGTCTATCATCAACCACGATAAGACTGTTCATGCTTAACCATGATTGTTGATTAGTGATTGATTTACAAAAAATGATTTATATTTAGAATACCGTTAGAATTTTAGTTCAAATCTCAAGAAGACTATATTTTTCTATAAAATTAATTTTCGCGAGTGCTTCACTTATTGACAGACGACTAGGGAGATGTCAAAAAGCCACACTGTGTCAGTCGACAAGCCTATTTCCTCTAATTAGAGCCTAATATATATCACCTAATATATATCATTATATTTCAGATACATAAATATTCAATTCGTAGTACATGATATCCGATGACAATTCATAAGATTACATTACGATATATAATATTTTGTATCAAGGATGGCAACAGAAACGAAACTAAACGAAATTATGCATTTCGTTACGGTTTCTTGTGCACAGAAACTAATGTACGTAACGAAACTAAACACCAAACCGCGGCGAAGAAATCTATTGGCTAGTAACGAAAGTGCCCCTGGAACGAAACTTTACTGCGGCTGGGAATATAGTTTCGTAAGAGGAACGAAACTATATTATCATGGAAGTTTAGTTTTTGTACAGGAAATTTATTCAAGATTCAGTTTTGTTATTTTCAATTCATGACGTCATAAAAATGGTTTAGTTTCGATCCGAGTGACATAACTTGCAAGTACTGTTTTGGCGACCATTCACATTGAGACCTTTCGTGACCTCACTGCAGCCGTTACTCGTGAGCCGTGCCGCCGCTATCATCCCATCTGTAGGCAGCGTCGATTGTCTCGGACGGCAGGCATGCTGGCAAAATCGTATTTTTACGTCACAGATTCGGACTGACGAGGAGGTCGAACACATGCATGAATAATCCAAATACAATTTTTGCAAAGATATGGGCCCTTAAAATGTAGCCTCAATTTACGATAAATAAATAAATACATACGATGCATTTTGGAAGCAAAATGTTCACAATAATGGGGTCTAATAATAAATGTATAAACATAGAATGTATGTAACACAATGTCATCAGGTGCACCGAATAAAAGTTTCTTTCTCAGTTTCCTTAATAATGACATTGGTATACGATATCCTTACAACTGACGTCGGTAGAATTATTAAGAACGCTTGTCATTGCACTTCAAACTCAAACGAGACCAACGACAGAGGCCTTTGCCACCAGTCGTGAAAGAACGACCGCGCTAGAAATGTGACACAGGTTTATTGACCTTGCACGAGTATAATGTTTCTCGCGCTGCCGAAACAACGGTTTTCCAAATACAGCGAAAATTTGAAGAGTTCCAGGAAGGAAATCACGTGACTCCGGAACGGAACGGCTATATAAATGTGATTGGTTATTGTTGTAATAGTGATAAGCGGAAAATTTGCTCATCCTTTCGTAAGTTACCAGCCCACGCTTTGTGAAGCGACGCTCATCTTTCGATTAGTGACCTGTAGGTTATCTTGTGTCCGATGCAACTGCAAAACTACGTACGCATTGCGCCTTGTTACGCCGAACTTTTGTGCTTCCCTTCCACTTAACACATACTTATTTTTGTTTTGTATTGTATAATTTTTTATTGTTATTTGTATCACATATCGGTTTTGTATTATATTATTTACATTTTTGAAATAAGATTTCTAGAACAAAAAGTAATGTTACACAATATTTTATTCTGGTAGATTAAGTAGTATTAGATTATGTCATTGTGTTGTTTATTGATAATTTTGGAAGGTCTTGGAAATAAGATGATTAAAGTATTACTAAATATGACTCAAATATTAAAATAAAATTCGCTAATTCTTAAAATACAAAGAAATTTCTCTGTATTACCCCTATGTGAAGATTAATTTACATAATACCGAAATAAATAAAATAGCCATTTGCATGTAATTTTTCGTTTACCAGACAGGACTTTTGCTATCTAACTCTTGGAAAATTCATTAATACACTGCGCCCATCCAATCTTTCTAAGAACATCTATTCATGTCCCCAGTGTTGTTTTGATACGTTCGATGACCCAAGAGTTCAGTTTTTAACTTTATTATTGGTTTCGAAAAAATATACTCGTATTTCAAGTACAATTGTATATTATTGTAATACGTTCTCTAGGTGCACTTAATGCTTTAAATTTTTAAAGTTTTTAGTTTTAAAACATTATTTAAGTTTAACAAATTTACTTCGAGCCAGAAGATATTTTAAGAGTAATTCAATTTTTGATAGAGGATAGAGAAAAAGTACAGATAATCACTGGTGTTTGGAGAGTTCTGAAAAAAAATTAAGAACAGAAATGTAGTCGGGAGTACAACTTCTCTCAATGGCCATCTCCCGACTTTCGTTACTTGTCCTTCTAAGACGGGAGTACAACTTCTCTCAATGGGCATCTTCCGACTTTCCTTACTTGTAACGAAACTAAACTCACGAGAAAATAATTTTGTTACAGCGGCGCAGAAACGAAACGTTTAGTTTCGTTTCTGTTGCCATCACTGTTTTGTATAATTAAGAATATTAAGGCCTCACGGCTAGTTCTTGGTTAGCGTGCTTGCTTTCGACTAAGCGCTCCCGGGTTCGATTCCTGGTCGAGGCAAGGCTATAGTGTGCGTTTTCTTTGCAATGTACCAGTGTATGTTGCAGGGTGACGATGAGAAAATGCACTTCGCGGGTTGAGAAGACCGGAGTACGGCGTGGAGATTTCTACGTGCTAACCACAAGTACCCCCTTAACCCATGGTCGCGGGGCAGGGACGTCGCCGGTAGGCCTGAGCCCGTTCACGGACTGTCGCGCCAAGTACATACATGCAAATATATTAAACGAGGCCGGCTCTGTCGTCCAACATCGTTTGGTATATCATACGAGAAAAAAACAAAACGGGAATTATTAAATATATATTATAATATGCATTTTTAAGATTATGTTTATGCAGTGCCGTATGCCACAGAACCGCATTTCAATAAATCCCGCAAATACGTATCTTAAATTATTTTTTGTAAAGTGCAAATGAGAAAAAATATGAAGGAAACCACAAAGGAACAGTTAAGGAAATTTACGTTCTATACGGGATCAGAATTAGACCATCAAATTGAAAGCGTAGGTTTCCACGGCAGGAGTCAGTAACAACTTGGCAGTCCAGGAAATACCGTGTCCTTGCATAGGTGCCTGTGTCTACGACGCCGCCATCTCCCGGCCAGCCAAATAGTCACAGACCATTATATTTCCAAAACAGAATTAACGGGACCTTTCCAATATTCTCCTTTAATTGTGAATGTAACTTCCATTTTACAGGCTAGTACGCTACATGATCCTTCACACACTAGTTTTAAAAATTTTCTTTTATAAAAGATTCATTCATAAATTTCTCAAAAGCACAATTATTTGATGAGATTATTCTTTCATGGGGCAAACGTG
>JAHLJT010008446.1:56806551-57033523 GCA_031308135.1 Acheta domesticus
TAAAATATATATCGTTAAATCTCTAAATACTTATTAATGTATCAAAATAATGTTTAATCTGCAAAACCAAAACCAATATTACGGCATTTACGGTAAAATATTAAAACTCAATTGAATTTTCCCAGGGGTAACTCTGTTACCCCCTGTTGTTATTCGACGTATGCAAAATACCTCGTTAGTCGGATTAATCACTTTAACTCAAAAATACAATAGGGTCATTCTTTTATATTCGACCAACAAAATTCCGACAATTTTCAAATGACTAAAAACCACTTTTTTAACTTTTGTTTTGTGGTAAAACTATGAACAAATACAATCTATATTTTTCTTTTCGGTATTTTGCATGTAATCATACAAAACCGTTTTTTCATGAAAATACGATCTCCTCTGCAGACGACATGAACTAGATAAAACGTAATGTTAAGATTATTTACATAAATTTTGTTTGCATATTTTCAGATTCCTTGAAGTTCTTTTAAGTGGCAAAAGAATAGAAATTACACATTTTATTGCGTTTAAGGTACATTTGTAACGTCATCATTGTAAAAATTATGAAACTTTTTCAAAATTTATTTTCCAAAATACACCATCTTCGATTTTTCAAACTTCAATTCCTCATTTTCCGGAAATGAGGAATTTTGAGCTAGTTTTCACAGAAAAACGGTTGAGTTTTCTAGAAAATTTACACGACACTATTTAAATCACATATACTCATAAACATGATAATGTGAACAAATTGTCGCTAATGTAAATATTAACGACGTGCGTGATAGAAGTCAAACAAAATTACATTTTTGTAATTTTGAAAAAACAAAAGAATAGAGTAATATGGCATTTAAGTCATCTCATGGAGTACATTTTAGCAACTTACCAGAAGAAGGAATTTGGGAGCGGTTTTTGAGAAAATCGTGTTTTGAAATATTTTAAAATGGCACATTTTGCACCCAATATTACGCAAAAACTACTAAACGGTTCAAACAAATGTACCTGACTTAAAGAAAGAACTCACTTGGAGAACGAATTTTATTTGAAGGAAAAATCTCTATCTTCAATTTTGTAGTTGGAGGAAGATGCCGAAAAAATCCAAACTTTTGCAATCTTCGAAAATTCGAGTTAACTGTGGAAATCGGACCTAAGCCACCTTAATAACTGTTTTTTACTCTATTCTTACAAGAAATTTAAAGCAAAAATTAGGAGCCGTTTTTGAGAAAAGTTTGAAATTGTCCGGAGGCTTCAAGTAAAGTATGACCAAATTGTTTTAGAAAGCTTTTCAAATCTAAAAGCTTCGACTAGAGCCAGATGAACAGGGGTTTCTTCAATCTGGAAGAAATGGTACGCATGGTTTAGGCTTCCGGACGGACCGACAGACGGACGTTTTGCTTTTAGTTGGTTTTTCGATATCAAAGACCTACAAAACCGGTATTCTGGGTACACCGCGTGTTAGGGGATTTTAGCAACTGGTTTTATACACTTTTTCGTTATCAATGCGCGGCAATGAATATTCTGCCGAAAATTCGCAATTTTTTTCGCAGCATTACATAAATTTCCCTATACTCCGTATATAGGTATGGATGAGGAAAAGTAAAAATTGGAACAGCTTTTTCAAGGAAAAAATGTAAAAACTGTCTATATTTCGCACAAATTACGCAAAAACGCTCATATTATTGATAAATTGTAGTACATGACCTTAATTTCAAATGTATCTTTTAAAGAACACTGTTCAAAAAAAAATCTCTAACTTCAATATTGTAGTTGTAGGAAGGCGCCGAAAACATTTTTGGACGTCTTATTTTTCGAAAAATTAGTTATTTCAACGAAAATGTGACCTTCACCATTCCCGTAAGCGTTCTTTACGCTATTCGAGGCCAAACTTAATCAAAATTTTGAAGCCATTTTTGAGAAAAATCATGAAAATATTGAGGTTCATGAAAAAAGAACCCTCAAAATCAAAATGTCCATTTAAAACTCAGAGGACCTTGACTTCTTTTAAATCGATGGAGGAATATTAATTCGGAGAAAATCGGCAGAACGGTTTAGGCGCTAGCGTTGACCGCAAATGGAGGAACGGAGGAACAGACAAAGAGACGTTTTGCCGTCAATCCATTTTTCTGTATCAAGATCCCAAAAACACATGGATTCTTATTTCACATCGTGTTAGAGGAAGTAATTTGCTATATTCTTGTATACGTACACGATTTACCCACTATTCTTTACCAGGACCTGGCAATAAGAGTTGTTCTGTCGAAAATTCTCCAGTACACGATACAACACTTTCTCTTGTCACGAAAATATATGCAGTATTTTACGCCTCTGAAAAGGGACAGGTCTCACATCCACTAGTGAGATAGCTAGTTCTTGCGTGGCTTGGTTATTCTGAGGTATGTGAAAGAATTAATAGGAAGTTGTTCAATTTTCTTAGCCGTGAGTGAAAATATTGATTTTTTTTTGGCAACGCTGCGTAGCCCCTTATCTCATTTCACCTGGAGTCGAAAGTTCTTCTAAGCGGAATTGGCAAGACGGTAGTAGCTTGAGGTGTATGAGAGAAAATCGATAATCTCTCTCAACAAAAGAGATGAATTTATTCAACTCGTTTATGAACTATAATATTCGTAGTAAACACGAAGACATCACTAATATTGTCGCCAGAATCAGTCATTTTTTGCGTTAACGTTTGCCAGAAATAGTGTTTTGGAATGAAAAAAATACTATTAATTTTTTTACTCAAAATCTGTATTATCTTTGTTGTGTGTTACAGACAGAAAATATAAAATATATTTCTACATACGTCTGAAATTGTTAAATAAAAATATAACATTGTAATTAACTCCAATAGCATAATCAATATCCAGGAAAATTTCCACCTTCAATACTCTTTTTCGAGAAATTTAATTTTGTAATGAATTTAGTTTGAATGAATAGTTTAGTAAGTTGGTGGAATTTTTGGTAATAATGGATAAAAATACCTACGCAGACTGGGATTTGAACCCGCTAATCCCCGAGGTCTGGAATAGTATCTCTGTGACACTGAGCCATCCATTCCGTGTGTTTTAAAGCGCTTCTTATAACAATACATTTCTTATCCACGAAACTTGAAAGCAATATTACTTATACAAAAAATTAATGTCAATTAAATTTCAACGGGCAGGAATCACAGAAGTTTTTCAACTATTTACCTCTCAATGGACGTGAAAATATATACGATCTCCGATAAAATAAATGTAATCTAAATAGTTGGGTCTAGAGAACGTAGCTTTGAAAAATCTAGCGCAATCTGTAGGGTTGTGTGTCCATCGCCATTAACCCCTCATGCCAAGATATTTTCAACAGAAATATTACATTTTCTTGTCGACACACGAATGAATATTTTTTTCCTTTCTATAAAGAATATTAGAACTTTGAATCATTTCAGAGAAGAAAAACGCTACATAGAAGAAATACATTTATAAAGATATAAATATGAATTTCACTGTTTACTCTGAATTTCCAAAAATTACAAAGAATTGAATATTTTTCGGCATCTTATTAAAACTTGAATATTGAAGATTGAGATTTTTCCCAAATGAAATTTCTTCTCCGTATTTAGTTTCTAAAAATTTATCCTGTTAATTGTTTGAAAATTTTGCTTGTTTTCCTTTATTACTTGGAATGTGGACAATATTAGAAAATATTAAAGCAAGATTGGATGGAACGGGTTCCAAACATTTTCAGTAAAATTTTTGTGCGGATAATAGTCTTACTTAATGCACTGTGTAAGAAGACACAAATGTCATTTTGCTAAATATCTAGAAAAGTATTTTTTATCTCTATCTTGTGATTAATATTTACATTGTTGATATGTTTTATACAATACTATTTGTAAATAGATGTGCTTCAAATGATTTTTAATGAATTTTCATGAAAACTCAAAAAGTGTCTGTGAAAACTAGATCAAAAGTGCAGAGTTGCAGAAAGCCTCAAACGATATTTCCCCAAAACGGCTCCAAATATTTTATCGAAAATATTCGTATTGGATTAGGTTTAACTTCTGTAATGTTGTTAATGTCACATTTCAGTTATATTTTAAAGGGACTGAAAAATTGAGAAAATATGAATTAAAAAAATAGACAGCAACTCTAGTTTCTTTTCATATAACTACGAAAATGATCTAAAACTTGCGAAGTTTGGCATACAGGGCGTCCCGCCAACTATGGGCCACCCCCATAACGTCTAAACGGTTCCCGAGATAGAAATGCAGTTTTCGTTCAACAATGAGGAATCATGATGCAAATACTGTGACGTAGAGATATTGTTCAAAATATATTTAGTTTTCGATAAATTTAATTATCTTTGATTTTTTAAATAGTAGCATGTATTTTTCTCACTAGCAATAGATAGATCATAAATAGACGAATGCAATGAAGTAACATATGTTAATGTTTTGATAGTATTTGACGTACAAAATTATACTTTCTGGCATGTGGTTTTAAATTAAGTGTACATGATTTCCTGTAGTAACCCTTGCAACTGTCCCCTTTGGGGAAAGTTTCCTTCGTGACGCCAGCACTTAAGGGGAAGAGGGGAGAGGCCGCGAAGGTCAACTTCCCTACAAGCGACAGCTGTGACTGCTGCAGCAGGAAAAATTGCAAGTTTAATTTAAAATCTCATGACAGATAGTACACATTATGCACAAAAATACTATCGTAATATTAACATGTATTAATCATTGCATTACTCTTTTTATGATCGATCTATTTCTAGTGAGAAAAACATAGGCTCAATTTAAATAATCAAAGATGATTAAATTTCTCGAAAACTAAAAATAGTTCAAAAATATTTCTACACCACATCACTTGCCCCATGATTACGCATTGTTGAGCGAAAACTATTGCGATATCGGGAACCGTTTGGAAGTTATAGGGGTGTCCCATAGTTAGAGGGACATCTTGAATATCACCAGCTCGACCGTATACTAATGGAATCTCAAAACCTATGCTCCCAAGCTCAAATCACAGTCCGGAGAGTGATTTCGCGGATTTCGAAACACTCCCAAAAGTAAGCTTTGGATTAATGTAGCGATTGTTAATTAAGAGGTGATACGTCATTGTTGCGACAACGTGCAATCCAGTTGGAATAAGCGAAATTTTCGCTCGGATTTAACTTGAATTTTATATTGCCTAATTCGTAAAAAGAACTCGAGAAAGTATGCCCACCGCTAGTTTTTCAATATAGAGGAGACAATATTTCGACACACAATTACAAGCACAGAGTCGAACAGAGTTCCAATAAAACCTCGACTTGCTCGAAATTTTCATATTACGGAAAGTAAGGCTGAATTATCTAAGGATTTGAGAGTTAAAGTGTTTACAAAATTGTATTATAGTAACCACAAGACAGAATTTAAAGTGTTTTATATAATGCATTTGTTCTTATTCTTTCAATATTTGTGTTAAAAATTTTGGTAATTTTATGAGGGTTGTATAACTCACTTCAATATTTGTTATGAAATAACAATTACTGATTGAAATGGAAATGAAATATAAGAGTGGATCAAATAGGTGCATTTCATTTCCATGTAATTACATTCATTAGACTTTTAGATATCTAAATATAATACTACATGGATAATGTTAAGATTATCATTGCTATTTGATTTTTTGCAAGTATGTTTTTTTTCGAAATAAGTTTAAGTGAAATAGTTGCAAACTTTTCTCTTTAAGTATAGTTGGGAACATTAATTGCTCAGTTTTCCTGAATGTTTTGTTGAAAATTAAATATATCAGACCAAATTTAAATTTCAGTGACCAACAAAATAAAAAACAATAACAACATAAAACAAGAAAAATAAATTTTGCAACTTTTGCTAATTTTTCTATTTGTTACTCAAATTATAAAATCGTATGGTTATCCTAATGATTCTATAAATGTACAAGTTTATTTACAACTTTCAATGCTGAATAATTTCTTACAGAATTTGTTCGTGCATTGCACTAGAACAGATTTATTGCGTATTTCTCTTCTAAATGCGTTCGACAAGGTGAAACGAACACAGCCAATCGTGTCGCTTGACGTGTCACGACGTCACACAACGGACGAAAACGGAGGCCGAGTTACTCATTCTCAAGCCATGCCGCACAGGAACAGAACGTTCGAGAGCGTGTGGTAGCTCTTGTTGAAGCGGGCGGCTGTTCCGCATCTGAAGCAGGCAGACGATACGGCATTCCCACAAGTACCGCGACTCGATGGATCAGGCAGTGGAGAATGTCAGGAGATGTTTCACGACGGGCTGGTACGGGTTTGTGGAGGGTTTCGACCGCAGCCGAGGATGATCGTCTGGTCTCTGAGGCACGATCGCGACCTTTCGCAAATGCCATGCAATTGCAAAGAAGTGTTTCATTTCCGGGCAGCTCTCGAACTGTGTTGAGACGTCTAAAGGAGGCAGGTCTAAATTCCCGGCGCGCTGCAAAGAAGGAGAAGCTCAGAGATGAGCATAAACTGTACCGCCTTGCGTTTGCCGAGGATAACATAAATCGTGATTGGGAAGATGTTATCTTCTCAGACGAGTGTGTGTTTTCTTCTGCTAACGATGGGCCGGTACGCGTTTTTCGACCAACCGGCACTCGACACAATGCGGAATATGTGGCTGAGGCTTACCGCTCCGGTCGCTTATCCGTGGCGTGTTGGGGCTGGATGAGTGCGCGCGGTTTAGGCACGTTGCACAGAATAGAACCAGGTCCAAATGGGCGAGGATTGACCGGCGGGGAATATGTGCATATCCTAGAAAATGTTATGGTCCCTTCCGTACGGGTGCTTTATCCTGACGGTGTAATACGTTTTCAGCAGGACCAGTCTCCAGTCCACAAGTCTCAGTTGTTTCAGGAATGGTTTGCAAGGCAGGAACAAGTCGAGCTTCTCGCCTGGCCGCCTTGTGGGGCCGACATGAACCCAATGGAGAACGTGTGGGCTGAGACAAAAAGAACCCTTTCGGAAAATTGGCCCATCCCGCAGCCAACGAATGTAGATGCCCTGTGGGAACTCGTGTCTGACGCCTGGGATGAGGTAGCAAACAGTGATAGTTATGCTGCTAACCTCGTCCGTTCTCTACCACGGCGAATGCGTCAGGTGGTAGAAAACGAGGGCTTCTGGTCATCCTATTGAAGGATAGCCTGAAGACCGGCCCTTTTGAGGGCCACAAAAACATTGAAACAAAGATTGATAATATGGTAATGAATTTTACACCTTGCCACTTCTCATGTATTATGAAAAGCAGAAATAAAAAAAATCTTAACGAGTGTGGATCGAACTCACAACGTTACGACAACAACACTGGCCACGATGCTAACCGTTCGCCTAATGAAGCACTTCTACGAAAATAACATTTCGAAGAGTATTAACTCAACAAACACAACGTTGTAACAATTTTTTAGAAAATATTTTTTAAATATTTTTGAAACTGTTACTATTTTTTTTAATATTACGCAAAAAATATAAATATTCTGAAAAACTGTCCCCTATAAAATTGAAAGATGTAAAACTGAGAAATAGATTTCACTAAGAAAAAAGTTGTTTTCAGTTTTGATCATGTAGGTGATGATCACAAAAATCAAATCAAATTCCTGAATCCCAAAGAATTTACTGGTTATACACGCTAACGACCAAAAATCTTTTGTGTGTGTTCACCTAATTTTTACATTTTTAAGTGTGCTGATTCCAAAAATAACATTAAAAATGCCGTATCACCCACCATTTGTTCACATTTTAACATTTCCTTTGTATAGTTAAGCAAATGCAGCTCTGAGTATCTAGAAATGTATGAGATGCAGGAAGTTAGAATGAGAAAGTATTTGAACGACAAAAGGAGTAGTATATTCTTTGGTAAAATATTTGAAACGCAGTATTGTGTATGTTTTATTGGAGGCGCACGTGTTTGCATTTTTGCTATAGATAAGGTAATAGTTTGGCAGTTAGTGTTCACTGATGGCTAGTCATGGTAAGATCAGTTCTGTCAGTTTTTGTTACATTTCTAACAAATTTGTGACTTAAAAACACAAACGGAGCAACTAATTTTCTTAGAAATGTGTATTTCTCATATTTTGGAATTAAACTTCGTGATCTAGACCAATCTTGGGCGCCACTTAAAGTATGTTATATTTGTGTAGAGGACCGTAGAAAATAATAAAAAAAGAGAATGCATCCTTTAAAATTGCCATTCCAATGGTATGGAGGGATCCAAGGAATCATTCAATGATTGCTACTATTCTTGCATTGATATTACTGATTACAACTCAAAAAACAAAAAAGTAATTCCGTGCCCTAACCTACCATCTGGACTTCGGTCAATAGGCCATAGTCCGGATTTGCTTGAATCACCAGTGGCTATTGCAACTGTTAATCTGGATAATACGTCAAGTGATGAATCTCCCTGTGATAAAGATGAACAAGCTGACAATGAGTTCCAGAGTCCCGTAAACAGTGTGGAACTTCAATTGTATACTCAAACTGAGATAAATGGTTTCGCCAGAGATTTGGGCTTAAAAAAGGAGAAAGCTGAACAGCTCGAATCCAGACTCAAAGAAAAGAACTTGTTAGCAGCTGGAATTTCAATTCATGTGTATCGGCGAATAAATCAGTAATTTGCTCTTTTTTTTCAAACAAGAACAGGGTTTAGTATATTGCTCGAATATTTCTGGTCTGGTGAACGAATTCGGAATTCAATACAAAAAAAAAGAATGGAGGCTGTTTATTCATCCCTCTAAAACTAGTTTAAAAGCAGTTATATTCAACAAAGGTAACACCTACACATCATTACCTTTGTTTATTCTGTACACATGAAGGAAAGTTACGAAAACCTCAGTGTAGTTTTAGAGAAAATAAATTACTTTGCTCATGGATGGATAATACGTGATGACTTCAAAATAACATGCATGCTTCTTGGACAGCAAAGTGGTTTATTAAGTTCCCATGTTTACTATGTGAATAGGATAGTAGGGCACGAGATCAGCATTGATCTAGAAAGAATCGGTCTGTAAGAAAATCTTTAAAGCCAGGAGAAAAGAACATTCTACGGGAACATCAGGTAGATCAACACAAGATTCTACTGCCTCCATTGCACATAAAATTAGGCCTCATGAAACAATTTGTGAAGATCTTAACTAAAGATGGACACTGTTTCAAATACCTTTGTGAAAAGTTTACGCAATTGTCTGAAGCAAAATTAAAAGAGGCAATTTCGTTGGGCTTGATATTAGAAAAAAGATGTTTGATACCTAATTTGTACTACATGTGGTAGTAAATGAAAATAAATCTTAGATTGGTTTTTAAAACATTGTAAATAAGTTCCTCGGCAACAAAAAGGCCCAGACTATCAAGCACTTGTTGTCAATATGTTGGATGCTTTCAAGAAATTGGGATGCTTAATGAGCCTCAAGGTTTACTTTTTAAACATTCCTTTATATTCTTTCCGGATAATTTATATGATGTAAATAAAGAACACAGTGGGCGTTTATTTTAAAGATCTGAAAGTGATGAAAAAGTTATAAGGGACCTTGGAACACCTACATGATGTGAGATTACTGTTCGTCACTTCACAGAGAGAGTCAGCAAACGGCGCATAGGAGAAAAAGCTATAAGAAAAGTTTTATCATAAGAGAAGATACATCATTTTTTTTTACAAAAAAACACCGATTTTTCTCGTTAGAAAGTAACCAAAGAACTTTTATTCATTCGCATATGCGTTAGAGAACACCAGTGTTCCTACAAAACTGAAAGACACATCGAAACATTTTAGAAAGAAGAAGCAGAGAACGGGTAGTTTAAAAGAATAGAGAGTAGTTTTTTTGAAAATTTAGTTAAAAGGGTTTTTGGAAAATTGTCATTAAATTTCATCGTTCTTAAAACTACTCCAATTGTTTGAATCATTTATGCAACTTTATCAATTATTTATTTGCTGGATTTGGTAATCAGATAGGAGGCATTGTGTTCGATACTGTTCACACAAATCATTTAAAAATTGAATATTTGTAAATTTCAAACTTTGTAAAGGAAATGGATCTTTTACTATCTTTTTAACAGCACTTTGCATAGATTGCGATAGATCAGTGGCATCATTTCACATGTATCTATTACGTCGCTGACCCAGAGATCCCGGAATTTGAGACCCGACAGTGACGGATGTTAGAGTCGAAAATTGCACCGTCAGGAAAGTTATGGCGCCTACCTTCAAATCCAATATTGAAGTCAAAGATTTTTTCTTAGTGAAAGACTTTAAAGACAAAATTAAGAGATGAATTTAAAGACAAAATTTGAATTAAGGTCATTACCAAAATTTATCAAAATATGAGTGACTCTCACGTAATTTTTGTGTTTTTACATTTTGTAAACATTTTTCCCTCAATAAAAGGTTTACAACTCTTTCTTTAAATTTTCTACTCGTATGTACTAAAGTACAATCAAAATATACGCATATAAATGAATTATTATACTATCCAAAATATGTAAGAAAAATAGAAAATATGTAAAATAAATTTTTTATAGTGATTAAAATTCCTCTATAGAAATATTTTTCCGAGCACATAACGTCGCTGATCACATCTTAACACGGGAGAGACTGAAGAACGTTTCATATCTACAGAAGTAATTGTAAACTAGATTCTTTCAAAATAATATTCAATGATTGGGTCTTTGACACCGAAAAATCGATTGGTGGCAAAATGTCTGTTAGTCTGTTCGTTTGCCCGTCCGCCATGAACACAAGCCATATTCTTTCGAAATGTAAAATATGCATAGTACTCACAATGTTAATGTAAAGAAGATAGTCTGCCACCAAGGTACCACATTTAATTGCAGAATTATATTTTATCTATCTATAAATGTGTATATATTATATATATATATATATATATATATATATATATATATATATCAATTGCTGTTCGTCAGTCTCGCCACAACTCGAGAACGGCTGGACCGATTTGCCTAATGTTTGTTTTAAAAGAATTTAGGTAGTTCAGGAAAAGTTTAAAAGGTGAGAAAATACGGAAAAATTTCATGGAAAATAGTAATAGCAACAATTTAATTTTTTTCCGTATAAACTGCCTAACTGTCAAACATTTGATGTTTGTTCTGTATTATTTATGTTAGGGCAGTCGTTTCTTTATATAGCTTGACATATCTTTCTGAATTTAGTCACAAAATAAATTCTTTGTGATAGTAACACTATTTTATCGCTAAGTGCGAGGGAACTTTCTTTACTTTGATTATTTACAATGCCAAGGAGACGACGACCTAACATAGGTTGTCGAATTCCATCAAATGGGGGACGAGGTTCTTTACGTGCAAACCGTACTGATGGTCAGCGAAATGCAGATAATACTCGTATTGGCAAGGCAGAATTGTATTCTAAATTGACTGAAAAGGAAGCGGATAGGCTTAGAATGCAATGAGATCGTGTACATCAAACAACAGAGAGCACGTCACAATGAAATTGAGCGATTCCGCAGGCGCAGTGCTCCTGTGATCCTGGAACGAGCAGCATTCAACTACGATCCGGAAGTAGATTATTGTGCGACAAATCAGTAACAATTGGGGAAATGAAAAATCATTGTCAATATTGTAAGTCGTCAAAATACAGCGGTGAATCTACTGGATTATATTGTACTGGCGAAAAGTTAAATTGCAACAATTGATGCCACCACTAGATCCGTTACGCGCATTACTTTCTGGGACGTGAAATGATTCTAAACACTTCTTGGACAACATTAAAATTTAAGTTATTTTCAATTGATGTCATTTGGCGCAACGCATAGTGTGCAGGACAATTTCCTTCCACTTACAAGGTCTCATACCATAATAGAATTTGACAAAATTCAAATTTGTATTCGTATCAGAAATAATTTAACAGAATCTTTGTTGTATCAACAAAATCTTTGTTGTTAAAAATATGCAACGTACAAAAATGTCAAAAGCAAAATATTAATATCTACAATGGTCACATCTGTCAGACCTAAAATCAAACTTCCCCGCTCGTCCCTTGAGGGTGAGGCGGGAGCCAACTTTGAAATCATAAATGGGAACCCCCACTTTATTGCAGACTCGGATTCTACACTAAAAAATACGTAAGTTTGGTCTAAAACATTTCTTTATCCACATAGGTGACCAAGACATGTTGCAGACAAAAAAAATAATATCTTCAATGAAAAATCTCACTCCCACGCCCCGAGGGGTGGTGGGAGGCAACTTGTAAATCTTAAATAGAAACAACCATTTTTCATTAAAGAATTTGATTAAACATAATTAAATCAGAGCAAGCGATTTGAAGCCGCCTGCCATACATGAATACAAATCGTCTTCCTCGAACAAAAATGTTTTAAACCAAACTTATGTATTTTTTTGTGTAGAATCCGAATCTGCAGTATAAAGGGGGGGGGTGTCCTCATGTAAAATTCCAAAGTTGGCTCCCGCCTCACACTCAGGAGACGAGTGGAGAAGTTTGATTTTAGGTCTGACAGATGTCCCCCTTATAGATATTAATTTTTTACTTTGACATTTTTTTGAACGTTGCATATTTTTTGAATTATTTGGATTTCTCAAGTTAAATGGGCCACTCTGTATACTTGATAGATGTAGGTAATACGAACTTCACCGGGTCATCTAGTTAATAATAAATCTAATCTAATGTTGTTGATGAGTTGGTGCTCATCTGAATAGAAGTAATGTTGTGTCCGTGATTGATCCAGAAGTTAGAGGGTGACATGTGAGTACCCTCCAGCCTACTCCAACCTCGCGATAATACAATAATATATAAAAATATTTGTTAGTTTTGATCGAGTTACAAATGGGATGTATGAATCATCAGCAAGCACGTGAATAAAATTACTTCTGCTTCAGATACATCCGTTCATCCTTGACACACGTACCCGGTTTTCAAGAAGTAGAGGGGGAGTAAATTTGACAATTCATGAAGACGGTCCGGTAGTCACTGAAGCGCATTGCACTTCTTTCTGGGAAATATGATTTGCCGTGATATTGCAAATCTGAAATATCTGAATATCTGAAATATCTTACATCTGAAATATTCCGTTTCAAGGTATAAATTTATTAAATTGTTAGGAAATATGTAGTAATAGCTAAAATATGTAAAAACATGAAATTAGACCAAAGTTTTTAAAATTAAGTAAAATAAAAAATTGTTCTAATTCACCCAAAATGTCTTATCTCTATAAAATATTACTGCATGCAGGTATCTTGTTCCTGTGAAAATATGCATTTACATGAAAATCTGTTCCCTAATTATAAGATAATAAAAGGCTTTGTTGTTGAAATTTTAACGTTTGTGTAAATGAGTGCTTTTCAAGTGGCTTCGTTGTTGAAATGACTAACTCTGCTGAATATGTTCAGAGATTGTCTGTTTCCATAAGATGACCTTCTTGGCATTTACGTATTTGGGGAACATTTCTAAGAACTCAAGTTTCCATGATTTTAACTCGATAAGCTATGACCTCGAACAACGCTCTTGGGTTCCGAGGCATTGTGCAAAAGCATAGGAGTGTCATGGTTAAATGGAAAAAGAAAGATGCGAATGCTATGAGGATTATTAATATGCGAAAACTTAATTTTAAAACCGTAAGTTTCAATTGCAAAACCGAACTTCATTGATATTTACTCATTTACCTACGTAAGTTCCTATTCCTTTAATGAGTAATTTATGTAAATTAGCACATGCCAATACTGTACTACAACGGTATTTTTTACTTTTTCGCATACTACATACTTGTCTCTGCAAAATTTCTCTCTTGTTGAAATTAAAAGTCCACATATTTAATTTCCATTGCCATGATTAGAAAGTTCTATTAGCAAACATGTCAATATGATATTGTATCGGCATATGTATTGCATTGCGTCGGTACCGCCATGCAACATTTAAAATATGCTCTTTCTTGCTATTCAAATATAACATTTTCAGAGCTACCGCAAATAATGAAGAATAATTTGCACTATGTTGTAAAAACACTTGCTGAAGAAAGCAATATACCTACTGATTGGAATGAAATTGTGAGCGATGTAACAAGAATGTATTAAATTCGGTTGATTTTCAGTAACTTATGTATTAAGACAAATTACTGACAATAAGACAAAATACAACATACTGATTACTTATTAAATATCTCTACTGGTTCTCTTGAAACATAAGATACTGAACACAGAATTTATTAACAGACGATCAACATAACTAGTAAATAATATAAGAATATATTAACATTTTCGGAACGGGAAAAAAAGAGAAGCTGTATGCCTTCATGTCTTCGGAAATTTATAGTTTGCTTCAATATTTAATTTAAATTATTGGTCACAATTTTATACGCGATTTTATATGTCAATAATTTGCCTCCCAAAATTGACGGAGAAAAGAATTCTACTGGAGGAAAGGAAAGGTATGATTGGCTCTTATATCAAGCCCCGCCAATTTCGCTTTAAAAGGAGTAGAGAGAGGGGACAGTTTTGAGGAAGAAGCAACTCTGGTAGGTTACCAAAACCAATGACGGACTCGCCTCTTACTCCAGAGTCCAGGATTGGTCGACAGCCGACCTGTATTACCTGAGTAGTATCTTTAAAATTAATTTCGTTGTAATATTTTCCACGCTAGCCAATAAAAATAACGGCATATATTTTGGTAAATAACGAATATAGAAAATACAAAATACGCATGATATATTCTGTTCATATTCGCATGCAAAAGCTTCGACATTCAATTTGCAAAATATTTTGTTAATAAGATAATATTACGTACACCAACTCAAATCTACTAACAGAAGTTTCACTGCCGTATTTAGAATAAAATGGAATGTTAGAAAGTTAGCAATACCTAACCAGCAACCATTTCCACCACAATATATGAGAGCGTTGAGGTGGCCCATCCGCTCCCACCCCCTTCCTATATTTAGATGTATACAGCGGAGAAACTAAGCGAGTCATTGCAGCGAGCTATTTTATAAACAATTGCATATCTCGAAAACGAAAGGCTATAGCCCCCGATCGGATTGCAGAATTTTGCATCTCGTTTAAAGGCAGTTTAGAAAAGACAATAAAATTTTTTTGCAAATTTTGCAAATTTATAAACAATTTCCAATTTTTGAAATTCTGAAGTTAGAAGGGTCCCCTGATGTCCCAGAACTAAAAACTGCGAATTAACAATTTTGCAACAATTAACAATGTTATAAACAATTTCGAAATGTGTGTTATACGACCCAGGACGATCCTCTAATTGTTTCTGAAGTGAATAGTGCAAAAAACAAATTTAACAAGAAATGCAAAATTAACTGAATAGCTAAAAAACTAAATAGCTAGTTTAATTATTGCTAAAATGTTGAATGTCGTACACACTGATATTTGAACATTATTACTTCGCCAAAACTTCCCACTCATATTTTATCGATCCTGGAGCCGCCTCCGTTCACTTCATTTTTTCGTCTCGGTTTCGTAATATTCGTTTACATACGTAAGTTGTTTTGCATTAAAAGAGGGGATAATATTACTAAATTGAATTTTCGCAAGTAAATCTGGATTATGAGAAAAAAGCAATGCATAAACTTTTTCAAATCCACTAGTTCTATTGCATGCGCTGAATATTTTCTGTTGTAATGTATGATATTAAATTTATTGATATATTGCTTGTAGGCGATCGAATGGCTTGCTCTAGGACGCAACGCGACTACCCCGCCCCCCTGTGCCTTCTGCGCCAATACTCTCAACCCTTAGGATGAACACACCTATCCATAGGGAACGTTCATACTAGAGATGATGATTGGGTGAAACCTGGGGGAAATCTGCCCTATCAGCTTCTCAGGCGATGGCAGTTGGTAGAGAATGTTATTTTGTAATAGTTAACTATGAAAGAACCAGATGGCGTTATCCTCCGTACAGTGCTGCCAGAATGTGCAGAAGGATTGGGACTTCAGAATATGCCGTTGCCCATTCTATGTGGCGGCGAGGGTACATTATTACATCATTAATATAACTGATTGAATGAATCATTGGATGACTGAATGAATATGTAAATAAAATGTGAGTATTATCAAAAAAGATAATTATTATCCTATTTGGACAAGTTTTTCTGTTATTTGGTCATAAAACGTCAACAAATTTAATAGAATTTTTTTTCTGTGAGAAGGTGAATGTCACTGCGGTGAGAACAGCGAGTCCTGATATTTGCTGCAATTAGCATCTATTTCCAGAAGACAAATGTAAATAAATTAATTGAGGCGCTCAGATTAATAACGGCAGATTCTAACCGACCTCACGTTTTCAGTTACAAGTATGTTGGTAGAATCATTCCATATACCTATCACATGCGGCAATATTAAATGAACTGGGACTTGTTAAACCCTCAAATTCCACCTTAAAAATTTGTCCAGAGTGTAAATAAACGTAAACGAAAACAGAAAAAGTCATTTTTCTCAAAACGAACTTCGGTTGGGATCTGCTGATATTATTCTGAGCGCCTCAATTTCTTTTAGTGCAGAAGATACATACGTTTTCAACAGTTTCAAACATTGATTCATGTATGGAAATTGAAATCAAAATGGCATCGCGTAGACTATGTTTCTTCCAGTTTGTAAACACGAAATATTGGCATAAAAATGTATTGATATTATCAAATATCTCCCATCACTTACGATATGTAATGTGTAATAATTCTTTTGGAATTCTGATATTGCAGTGGTAAGTTTTTTCTGTAAGCAAATTGAACCCTAAGATTCTTTCTTCTGACAGTATAACTGTAAATGGGACCCTGTAGATAACTGGTGTAAGCGATTCACCGTATTATTTTAACTTTTTCTTCAAAAAGAGGCGCCAGCGATACTATCACGCTTCAAATTTACACAACAACAGTTACAAAATTGTATATTAATTAACGTTGGTCTCAAAGAGAAAGCAGCTATCGGCAATTCATGAATTTTCATTATTAATACTTGATGATAAAGCCAATGCCAAATGTCTAAGTTAACCATTATAGCATAGAAAAACATTTTATTTTATTATCATTTAAAGTGGCATAATGACATAATATTAAACTCATATGCAATACTGAAGAGCTCTATAATAATTACCATCAATGGATTTCTAACACTCAATTCAGTGTCGTGTGATATCTGACACCATATTATATATATTTATTGTAACTAAATAATGACGGAATTTTTTTTGGGATTGGATGCAGTGAATGTCTCACAAAATTATTTTTTATCGAATTCATTTCAGATATTTTATTTTTATTAAGTTATTTGTATTGTTATTATTTTTTAATGCGATATCCATACGTTTTGGTTACAGATTTCAGTTATCTAAATGGCACACTACAAGCCCGGTAGAATATGAGATTGACTGTATCTGATATAAACATTTATTTGTTCGACATTTTATTAAATATTATGCATTATATATATTAAACATTTTATTAAATATACTGATCATTCAGTATCTTTCTTGCGTGAAAATAACAAATGTTGCGCAGCATTAAACAAATTCATGTAAACTGAAGCAATGTATTTACTACAGAAGTATTAGTTTTATGTGGTCCACTACTATGATAAATGGAGTCCTGATCTAATCTAGGAGAGATAGCTATTGACAGGCTTACGTAGAAGTTACAAATGCACCTTGTTTGTGCATAAAAACAAAACGCGAAACTCTAAAATATTTATACGGGTTATGCAACAGTGATAATGATGTAAACATGTAGTCTTTATTTTTCAATAAAAAGTAAAATGTGACAGACACTTAGCTCAGAATACAGCAGAACAAAATAATCTCAAAACGTAAATCATGAAGTGCACTATAATTTTTTCACTACAGCTACACTTGCCAGCATCTTTTGAGAGTGTGAAATGAAATAATCTTTTAAAAGACTCTTTACTATAAAACAAAATATACATTCTTTCGGATCTTAATATTTCTCATAAATTCTGACAAATTCACAGTTCAGTACTTTTACTTTCTTCTTTATTTCATACTTACGTAGTAAAGGGAAAATATTGTAGTGCTGCGGCAGGAATTGGCAATCTTTAGACACAAACACTCGTGTTGTGGGGCTCGGCTAACAAAAAAGAGGATAAATCTTGTCCTTTATGTACTGAATTACTTTCGCTAACGCGTTGTGTAGTCAGAATCCATATTTTGTGGGTCCTTGATCCCGAAAAACAGATTGACGTAAAACGTTTGTCTTCAGTCTATGGTCAACACTAGCCCCTAAACCGTTCAGACGATTTTCTCCGAAACTGATATTCCCCTGTCGATCTGAACGAACTCAAGGCCCTGCGAGTTTGAAAGAGACTTTTGTTTTTCGGGTTTCTTTACATGAAGTATCAACATGTTCAAAAATTTCTCAAAAATAGCTCCAAACGTTTTTATTAAACTTTGTCCTCAGCGTACGGGAATCTTGAAAAATGGCGCAGGTCTTATTTTCTTTGGATACTGTGAATTTTCGAAATTGCAAAATTTAGAAATAATGCGAGAAATTATGTGCTCTTGGAGCAGCATCTTTGCTAATATTATAAATTGTAAGTATTAGAAAAGGCCAAAAAGAACTCAAACAGAACTCTAAAAGAAGTAAAGTCTGTGGGACGATTAGTGTCAGCATAAGGACAGACTGGGAAGTTCCCATACAATTGGCGATATGCCTACATTTTACGAATGAGAAAAGTCATTTCAAATGGAAAACATTAATTGTGAACGAAGGTTCTACTAGCTTTCAACCAAAATAAGAAGCACGAAAGCACACCTGGAAAATAATCGTACCTGACACGTGACAATAATAATCGTGTCTTCTTCTTTTTAAAATATTTACAGCAACAATTATTATCAGAAACAGAAAAACTAAGAGTAAAATATTTTTTACTATTTAAATAGGGCATATTCTATGTTTTATTAATAATTTTCTTTGTTAATTTCATATTTTTTACCTGCCCATTTTTTGTCTCAAAAGAAAAATAAATTCATACGTCATGACGCAGCTTCTCCGTACAACTTCTGAGGGCACAGTAAAAATAAAAATTTGCCACAGCTGCGAATTATATTTATTCATAAATTTGTTAACATTTTGAAATGGATAATTTCACTACTTCAAAGTCGTTTGCATTTTCACTTTCAATATATGAAAACTATCAAAGGTCGATACTTCTAACTCACCATTTGTGTATTATCTGATTTTTTTGCACGATACATAGGCGGGTCAAGTCAGTATCGACTGTCAACTTCATTTCATAGTTATGCAGTAACTCATATTAAATTTTAAACAATTACTCAAATTTTTTTGTATTATTTGTTTCTAGTGATCAGAGACGTTCACTTTTCTCGTGTAATACTAACATGTAGCAGTTTCTTTTGTGGTAATATGAATTTTTGATATCAATATTAGATGTAGGCTCCCCATCGTAACAGTTTATTGTGGCATAAAGCTTTTTTTCGGCCGCATTGCGGCCATCTTCAGTGCTATCAGAGGCGGCTGTGGGCCTCAGTCCAGACAAGACAGCCTTCTAATATTGATTTCGATGATAGCATCGTAAATGCCACACCATTTCCTACTATTATGAAGTTTTGATATCGGCGAATCTTGTAATTTGACATTTTCTGCAAGTAAGCAGTACGTAAAATAAAACAAACTAGTAATGTATACATCTTTCGTCATGTGCGACGACCGAGGGGGCAAGCTTCCAACAGCCCGCGCGTTACCGTACACGATGAGGTGGCGTGGCGTATGTAGTGCAGGGCGTCCTATAATTAATTTATTCTCGTTTTGTGTTTCGCGAAAGAGGGCCTATCAGCAGATCTCGGGCGACCACCAGGTAGTCTCTGCAATTTTCACGAGGCACAGGCGTGCCGCCGACGCCGCCGACGCCACCGACGCCAGCGACGCCGACGCGGCGCGCCAGGAGCTCGTCCGAGCCGGGCCGGCGCCGCGCCGCTGGCCGCGTCCGCCCCCGCGTCCGTTCGGCCGCGCGCCCACCCGTCCAGGCGCACGCCGGACGCCGGGGCAAGCCCGCTCCACACGCGGCTCCCCCGCTGTGTTACGGAGGCTGCATCTGTTTCGACACTCGTTGGAACCGAACGCCCGGGCGCTGCGGTTACTGTAACCGCTTGTAGCCTGGCACTTTTCATGAAGACACCGCCACTCCTCTGACCGTCCTCTTCACCACGCTCGGGCTTCAGGTCTTCACACCACGTCGATGGTTGCTTTATGGCCTCGCGTTGCGTCGCATCAGGCAGCCGGGAAGAAACGTCCCTGCTTTCTTGCTTTTTCTGAATCATTTTCTCTAGAGACTTGATTAAGTTTTAAATAATAGAATTTATAATAATATTTGACAAGAAATGAGAGAAATTGTTTAATTTTCCTTTAAAAATGAATGCTTGTTTTCTATTGTGTAACTGTTACCGTTTTGAATTGTTGTCTCGGAGTTCGCTGGTTCAAACCTGTTCGTCACTTGATTTTTAAAGATGAAAAGGTCTATTATATTTCTCCTTCAGGCGACATGAATTTTGTAGATATTTTAAAAATACCCCTTTTGTTGTACGAAATGTATTAAGTAATATTTTCGAAGGAAAATAATTTTAGATGCGCATATGTTTTATTAGAGAAAAATATGTCAAGTAAAAATATTTTTTACTTTTGAGACCTTTTCGATTGCTTAGAGGCCTTCATCAGAGCTAATCCGACATCGTCTGGGCAGAAAACGAAAATTCTGACCAGGTGCTACACGGCCGAAAAGATCGTAGGAATAAAAATATTGATACTAGACGACATGTTTTCTTAAAATTATTAGAAGGTAACACCATCACCAGCAATATTATTAATGTGCGTATGTTTTGCAGCTCATGTCTGTTTATATTTGCCTTTATTGACAGTCGTCTTCTTGTGCTGTATAATACTACTTATTAACCCACGGAGGTTTCGATGAAAATAAACATATAATCAACAAAGACATTAGTGGCCAGGTTAGTGAAATACCGAATTTTGAATCTTCTATAAAGGGATAGCAAAATATTTCCAAATTATAACACCAAATACAATTGCATCATAGGTGGATTTTATAAGTAACCCTCTTCTTCCAAATTGTGATTCAGTATGTAAGTACACACACGTCTATCTTATCTTGTGTTCCTCGAAATGTATCCATAGTGTCTTCTTTTACATTACGTACAATTTACTTTGCATTTTGCTTTTCGTCTCCCATATCTGAATTCAAATTTGTAAAATTTGAAAGTCAGCTTATAATTTAATTGCTTCTTTGAACTGAACGTGAGTTGAGATTACCTGAAAAATTCGATCACGTCGTTTGAAAATCTTGTTTATATCTTTGCTCTTTGCACTAAATTATGTATGTTCTTTCAAAATATTAAACTTAAAACGTAATAAATATTTTAGTTCTTTATTTTTAAGAATGACACTGACTGAAAAAATACCGATATTAAATGTTTGTAATAGAATTAAGAACTTATGATACATATGAGCTATTAATGCTCAATATTCACGGTTTTGTTATCGTTTAACAACGCTTACAAAAACCTATAGTTAGATAAAAATCATTCATTTAGAAAAGTGTATATCATGGAATTGAATACTTTTTTGATTATTTCATAAAGACAAAAATATGTGCCAGAATATGTGCTAATAATCTGTGACTTGATTTGAAAATTTCATCAGCACTGACTCCGGAAATTTATCTCAATGAATAGAAAAATATGGTTCATTGTGGTAAACTATATTCTACCCGTTTTTGCACTAAATTATTTTTTCTTTGATACTATTTCATTTCATCTTTTCATGGCTTCAACATCTTACTTCTTAACAGGTTAAAGACAATGAAATTCGCTAGTAGTACATGAAATTAACTTTAGGATGATATTGCATTTTGAGTTACAGATGCAGCTGGGTAAGGAGCTGTTTGCCCTATGACTAAATAGGAACTAGAAATAATCACTCTCAAAGAGCCAATCGAAATACTGATAACTACAAGCTGCATACGTGATTAGTACATGTTAGAATCATTAAAAAACATTATAAGGCTACCAAAAAACTATTAGAATATTGCCGCGCAAAAACGCATGGGATTTTTACAAGTATGCATTTATTGATAATATCGCCAATCAAGAATTACCCAAAATAGAAAATATATTTACCAGGTGCGGCTGTGTGTAGGCTGCGCCTCAATTGGAATTGTGTGGAGTGGGAATTTTTGACACTCTCCTGTTGTTTCCTCCACATGACCGCAGACGAATACCACTAAAATAATGGGCACTAGACCATGTGCATCCCTTCCTTCTCTATCTTGACACTAGTCCCATCCTTAGAGACTGACAATTGACTATTCCCCTATTCAAAAAGACCCAACCCACATGACCAAGAACGATTTTGGGAAAGGTTAGAGATGCCCAATAGATGTAGGACCCCCAGCAAGGATAAAACGAAAACCAGCATAGAATGTACCCATTATAACCTCTGAAAGAAAGAAGGAAAAATATAAAGCGTGCGTAAATCCATTTTTGCTTACCTGTGAGAATCTTTTATTATGGATCAGATAATTCGAATTTCTTCATCTGTAATGATTTGTGGCCCCTTTGAATTGTAGATATTCCAATATTTTGCGAATAGGATGTCACACTGTAAAGTAACAGGTCAAACTTTTTCCATTCTTGAAACCCTGTTAAGTCAGAAGAAATAAAATTAAGTACACTTTTTTCATAAAAAAATTGACTTATTCTCTGATTATATTAAATTCTGAAAACTGGAAACTATTCAGTGCCTGGAAGACGAAGTGGAAAATATTAAATGAATGTCATTCGTCGGAAATAATATGGGTTTCATAGATTATTTACGATGCGACAAAATATACACAACAACCCAACTTTAAAATTTAAATTTGTTTTCATAACCTATATATTAAAACATCAATCATTGAAAAAAGTGAAATGGAAATTGGATAAAAAATGTATTGAATAAAAGAAATACTATTATGTAAAATTAAATACTGAAATATCAGTATTTATCACACACAATTCATTCACAAGATCATAAATTCATTGTTTCCATGACAACTTAAATTATTTTTCTATGTAGTTTAGAATAATATTAGTTCAAATTAGACTTCGAGATCTGTACAATCATATGATTTCTTAAAATATGTAAAAAAAACAAAGCGAGTAAATTGAACATGAAGTTCCTTCTGCAGTTTTTCGAAGATATTCTTATCCAGAATACACGGATATGTCACTAAGATTTGAGTGATCACTGTTTTCTAAAAATAACCATACGTTTTTTGCTGTCCAAAATGTTTCCAAATTTTAGGATTACTTTTTTCCATGTATGAAGCAACGAACGCTTAAAAATGACACAGAACCTATTTTTGTTGAACCTCTGAATTGTCGAAAACTGCAAAAGTTTCCGATAATGCGAGAAAGTACGGATGTTCTGTTGTAGCACCACCGGTATAATTTAGTTGAGAATTGTTTATTTTTTTTTACTTTCGATTAACTTCACTTAATTTTTTTACATGCATATTAGGTAATTATTTTATTTCCAACAATTTTCTCCTTGTTTTGACTGACTTTATTCCTGTTCTCATCACGCAAATTTAATTGTGATATCGTCAATTTCGTCCGTCAACTTCAGTATCAGGTTACAAAATTCATTCTTGTGTCTTTACAGCGCCGCAGGTAAGCAGTCGCCTGTGTAATCTGTCGCCTGTGTGTAGAATTTGAAACCAAGACTTCTTTAGAAAACACGCTTGATAATGAGTTGAGGCATTCCAAGCTAAAGACTAACTCGAGAGATCGAACTTAAGTAAGATTTACTTGAAAGCTCTTTTTCATTTATTCATACAAAAGCCGTGGTAGCTCATTGGTTTTTCTCTTCCAGCAGTATCCATCGTTTCTCAACATTCAAATTGGAAATTGGCATTTACATCGAATTTTCTTCGGGAAGCACTTTCCGGGAACCGAATTACGCCTCAACGCCGGAGAAGTGTTGCCATTTCAAAATCTACGGGCGCTTCGGAGCACTACCACCGTCCGTCATCATCTAACGCTACGACTCGATTGTGCGTTAACGTGTGTGCGATGTTCCCACTACGTAATGTAATTCGAAGAAAACTGGATGTAGATCCATTCCTTCAGGACGCACGTGGACCAAGAAATACATCTACATCAATATCTTCTGTTTTAAGAAGCCAATATTCAGGCACATTCTTACTCAAAAGCGCGACGTTGATATACTAAAGTGAAGTCAAATGACTGCCATAATGTCTGCCATTAATTTTTCTAACGTCTTCAAATGTTTACCGTCAAGGTTAGGTCTATGCCATCTGACTTCTATTCCCAATTTCCTTGTATCTAAGATTTGTCTCGGTTTACAAAATCCATGGACTACAGCATTGCAAGGCATCTTCTCTGATAAATACATCCAAATTTGCATTCTCAGAGAATATATTCGGTTACTTTATAATGTCAAACTCGCCAGAGATGCGATAGCGCATAAGCATGTGAAAAAATTGACGAAATCTTAATTTTTGCCTTTGTTTTCTTCCCCAATGCACCATGCGTAGTAATTTTCTTTACTATCTGAAAATAAATTATCTAATATGTAGAAAATAATCCACTTCAGGGTAAATATGAAACGAATTCCATTGTTTTTGTCTTTTATATGTTCTTCAAAAGACTACTGTCAACAAAGGAAACCGGGTGATGGTTGCTTTCAGGCAAGCCTTCCAACGTCTTGTAGAGGGCATGCGCTGATAACAAGAGATGCTGTTTTCTCTTAATCGGTAATAAATAGATTCGTCATCCTCTGTTCGTGAAATTGCCCCTTTTTCCTACATTATTTCTAAATTTAGCCTATGATGGTGCCCAACTTTTAATTTACCTTGAAACCTTTTGTCAGGCTCTTAGAGTTTTTCTTTGTGACAACGTTCTATTATATAGTATCTTGTAGAAAACTTTATACCAGTTACTTGTAGAGCTATTCCACATTTGATTTATTTACCTTTTAATTTATTGGGTATATTGGCTCTTCTCACGATGCAAGTAATGTAATGTTTATACATATCAATTTCAAAAATTTTGGGTAATAAATGTTTGAAGTTGAATAGCACTTTGTAGTTCCTTTTCTACCCGTACATTTTATTTTATAGGAACAGAGAGAACGTCATGCCACAGAGAAGCAATATGTTTGATTAGAGAAACTAAAGAAAACGGGAACGTACATACATGCGATGATAACATACATAGGATCTCAAGGTATTCTCTATGACGTTTAGGGATGTGGAACAAAACAAAAGATCACAAGAAGGTGGTGCCATTTGATTAATAAAATGGGGAAAACAGGATAGTAAGTGGTAACAGGATAAACGAAATAATATTTGCTGTTCAATGAAGAATTGTTAGAGATTACATATCTTGTACAGCAGTTTGTACATCAAAGGAATGGAGGAAAGAAGATAGTGAAAAGTTTTACAAGAGTGCAAAATACTCGTGGGAAAATTAACAGGAATGAGTGTAATATAATTACGGTGGAGTTTACAATGAAAGATTGGTAAAAGGTATGCTGGAGAATTACAATAAATGAAAAGGCATATTGTAAGAGATTTTGAGGCTTTGGATAAAATTAGAATTTTAAATTATTTTTGTAATCACAAGAGCATTTACATATATACGCGAAAATAATTCTCGTCTGGAGATGTATGAGAATACAGGGGCTATAATGCACATTCAGACCTATTTTTGATACTGAAATTATTTTAAAAGCCAATGAAAGCCTTACAAGAATTGAAAATCAAATCATAGGAAACTATATAAAGCATAGATATATTACTAATTTCCAAGGCGTGCAGAAATTGACTGCAAACTATGCATACACCGGCATTTAAGGATGTCTATGGTTTATGTAGGTACCAAGTCGGAGAATGAAACAAAGAAAGTTTTCGATTTTGACTGAAAAATGAAAACATTTGATTGTGTTATTCCGTCTATTCTCATACTGTGCGTAACGACTGAATTCCCATACTCAGTGTATCACTACTTACGACACACCCGATGTCATGTGACAGCAGCACACCAAAGAAGAGACCGATCGCCAATAGGTACGAGTATTTGCTATTAACCTGTTGCGATATGGTACAGCAACTTCTTTGATATTTTCGGTACGTAAAGAACTGTTAAATTGTGTACACAACTACACTATGTTATTGCAGTATTCGTGAGTACTATTTTTATTAATATATAATTTATCGTAGAGTTATACGAGAGTATATTATTTGTTTTTTTTCTTTAGAATAGTGTGCGCTACATTTTGGAAAACCAATTACTGTGGTTTTGTTCAGATCAATTTTTACTCCTGCAGGCCACTAGTACCTATCAGAACAAGAGCCCTTCAGAAATTGTTCCAAGGATAGATGAAAATGCAAATACATTGAAGCCAAAGGGGAGAGGTATTGAACTAAAATGGAAATTATTCCATATTACACAATGCAGAAATAGGTGTATTAGGTTAGAAGAAGCATACAAAAAAAGGCGGGATACATTATGATACGCACAGAAGAGATTGAAAAGGACATTAAAGAAAATGTTTAAAAAACTGTAGCAGAGACCGGTGCTTGTTGTGACATGGGCAAGTTGTGTCATCGTGTTTGCTAACCGAGCCAATCGAACTCAGCTCATGATAGTTAACATGCACATTTCAAACCATTGCCTAAGTCTCCTCTTTGAGTTACCGCAGGAACCGTTGCTTGATTGGCTTGTTTACGAACATTTTGTGTTTTACACGTAGTAAAGTAAAAATCTATCTGATTGTTCCAGTCAACCATAGCAATTATAAATCGTAAGTATGTTCAACTACTTAGTATCATTTAAAAACATACTTTTTTAGCTGTAATTTGATGTGCTTCTGGTTTATATGAATGTCAAAATAACATGAAATAAAAACGGAAATTCATAGTAGTGTCTTTCGGGGCTAGTTGTGAGAGGTTCTAAGGGGCACGTTGTGACAGTGTCACTACTTGCTCGAATATTGTTTGCTAATGATAGAGAAGACAACATTGCTGTTTGTGTTGTAAAAGATAGGTCACCCACATCAGTGGTTAGTCCTTTGGAAATCAAAACTCTTCCTAAAGCAAGTTCTCGAGGAATAACCGCATGAGAACAAAGGCTTTTGAAATATACCATTTTAACAAGCACCTCTTCTAAAGGAGGAATTTGATTACAGCAAAAAGGAAGATTAGAAAAATTATCTTTATTAAAAGAAAAACAAAAAAGAAGCTTGTTGTCAAAAAGCTTCGTTTCTAAGCAAAGATGTAGACCTAATATGTCGAAAAAAGATAAAAGACATCCGAAAGCTCCGAAAATGAGTAAGAGAGTATATGCCTTGTTTGTTTAGAACCACATCAAACATCAAAATGTGGAAAGAACTGGGTATAGTTTATAACTTGAAAGAAATGGTCTCATGTAAACTGTACTAAAAATGCAGTGCATTATGTTTATATTCACTGCCATTCGGATGTTGAAAACAATAAAGATTAAATCAAAGTTAGCATATAAATGAATCAGTATTGTGGAGATGCTTGTTAGATTTGAATATAAATATATTCTAGTTTCTTTTATATGTGTCACAACGTGCCCCAGTCCAGTCACAACTTGCCCCGTAGAAGGCCAGGTTGTGACAAAGTGCACTGCTGCATAGAATTGTTTATATATCATTAAAACATTATGTATTTTAAATACAATTATGTGGACATTATACAAAGAGCCATTCTATTTGTTTCATTTACTATTAGTTTCAAATTATGGTTCATACACCCTCAAAACGTAAATTAAAATTGTCACAACTAGCTAGCCCCGGTCTTCCCTACAAAATATGAGGCACCATCACAGAACAATTCAATCGGGTATGAAAAGGAATCCTTTGTATTGAAACAACTTGCTAGTAGAACACTACTCAACTGTAGATGATACAACTTCAGACAACAATATAACAGAAAGACAAAAAAATAGAAAATTATATTTATAGAAGACTAATATTCACGTAAAAGATTGTAATACATTTAAACAACTAAGAAAATTACTTGATATTAATATAATAAAAACGTATGCTTGATTGAAAGTATACAAAGTGTTCTTAGCAATATAATTAGAAAACAATAACACAAATACAATTACATTCAATTTCCATTGAATAAAAAGAATTGCTTTTTGCCCTCAGAAACAAAGAATTGGAAAGCTACAAGTAGAGATACGATAACTAGCAAATTTCTCAATTGTTCAACAAAATCTTTCAAAACACAATTCTTAAAATTTCGGAAGACTGTCTAGTCTCTCAAAAATATATGGGAAGTTAATATTAATTAATAAGAAATTAAAAAATTCACATTTTCGTTATAAATCATAGAAATGGTATTATACAAATCTAGAATTTAGTCACTATTAAAAACATTCCAACAAAAATGTAAGACTATGGAAAATTAAACGGAACAATTATACTTTTGATTTTGAAACCTTGATTAAAATTGATCGCTAGTGTTCGCAGATGACCAAGTCGTAATTTTGAATAGTGAATATGAACTCCTCAGAACAACCCATAAATCGAAATATTCAAATCTCTTAATGCTGTAATCTAATACCCTGTACAAAAATGTCGAGTGGAAAACACACTGTGAGACTGGTATTCGAAATAGAAAACATAACGATTTAAAAAGTGAATAAATCTCAATTTTTGGTTTCCCACTTACAAGAAAGATAAGGATCAAAAAGCGAAGTTCAAAAAATTCAAACATTTAAATGTGTCACGTAAACAGGATGCCAATATAGTATGAAGAGATAAGCACCTACGATTTGGAACCGACAGTAAACACCCGTACCGTCTAGCCTCTTTTTAATTTTTGGGAAGCTAGTTCATCTTTTAATTGAATTTTCTGGCAGGGGTTTAAATAAAATGGTAAATATAAATATATTGTTTAATTAGCGTGTTTTCAATAGTTTCTTTACAGAATGTATTTCCTGAGAAGTAGAGAAAGTTTGTCGAGAAAAAGAACAGATATTAAAACGCATTTACATCAATGAAAATATTTTTTGAAAAAAGGAAAGAAACATCTTTGCGAACTACATCTCTACAAGGTGATGTACATTCTCCTTCCATTACCGGCGGAAAAAGCCGTTTTTTAGGAGAAGAATTGAAAGCAGATGAAATTAAACGACGGGGACAGATGTGGGTGCTCTAGGTAAAATCATGCCTAATGCACAAAGATAACGTAAATGAAGTTGACTCATTAATTTCCATAGCTGTGTACGAAGATTTTAAAATCGTGAGAATATTTTTTCTATCATTGTAAAGGTATCCTAAATCACACACACCCTTCTTATGAGAAGCTGTGTGACTGGTATTCTTCATCTCCGTATAACTGTATTCCAGTCTCTACTGGGATACATTTTCTGATGCAAATCAGTTGTGATTCGATTCTTCCTCCTTGTCTTGATTTACCTTTTACCCGATCAGTGGAACATTGTCTTTTTTAAGAAATCATGTTCCCGTCTTCGTTTATATATGTTTTTATTCTTGCCTTAATATAACTGACAAATATCTTCCTTATTTTGGTACAATTTCTTCCTCGAATCTTCCTGGGAAATCAACTTTTCAGAATGAGTTATCATTCATCATTATCCTCTTATTATATTAACATTAATAATTATTGACTTGAACTTCCTTCTACGTCTTCTTGATATTTTGTAATTTACAATACAACGTTCTACGTAATCTGTTTTTGGTAGTTTAGCGTTAATACTGGAAAACCCGTAAAGATGAAATTTGTATAACCAAGGTGATTAGAATACTTTTCTTGCTTTCATTCTTCCAAAATTTATAAGACATTGCTTTTTAGAAGATTTATGTATTTTTTGAAGAAATTTTGTAGCGTTTAGTTCTAAAAATGCATAAAAGATCCTCTGTTTACTCTGTTCTAGCCTTAAACTCTTTGAATTATTATTTTTTTTTTTGCATTAACACACATTCTATAACATAGTTTTCTACAAACGCTTGCAGATAAACTCGTAATCTTACAGAGTAATTTCAACAAAAAAGGTTTTGCACTTGCTTTGAAATATTTAATTTCACTTACGACAATCGTCATTCTAAAATATAATTTCATTGACTTAGACCCGGACAGTCGAAAGCATTCGCAGATCTTGCATGCATTTCCAGGTGCATGCATTTCCAGACGCATGTGGATGTTTTTATTTCCGTTTTCTTGTTTCATATAACGTCCCGATAAAAAAGCGGTAATATAAATCTGACATACGGTATTTCAAAATATTTTTCATGAATATGTAAAGTAAATGATTTCACTATTTCGTACTTAAATGTAGATACATTGCCACTGATGACTTTAGCGATTAGAACTCTACAAATGCAGTATCTACTGTGGTTTCAATTGAAAAGCCCGTCTTGGTTATAGATATGGGTCCAGATGCGCTTGCAGAATGTCAGAATATTGTGAGAGGTTTCTCTACTCTCGAAAAATGTGGATGAATCTGTTTAGATTAAGGTTCAAAGAATGTATATTGAGATCTTGGGAAAATCGCAAAATAAAGAGAAGAAATATTTTTTCTTTTTTAAAAGAGTTGCTTGTTTCAAAGCAGCATTTAATGATTAAACTTGTTATATGAAATTTATTCAAACCTACAATCTACTTTGTATATTTGAATGTAACCTAATTTTCTATAATGAATGCAGTAAATATTCCATTTATTGTTTCTGAAAATTGTGCGTCATGTATTTCAGTATTGTGGAACTGATGAATGAAAAATTGCCATCTTCAGAAAAACATAAATTCTTCGTATTACCGTTAATATTTAGAATTTTACACAGAATTTTCGGTGTATTTTTAATGCATGTGTAATCAAAGTAGATAGAAATTTAGGACTAAGGTTTTTGCTAGAGTCAAATGGGAGTCTATGCACACACAAGTCTTTACAAAAGTATTCTTTGAACCTTGGAGTATCAATAGGCTACATTTATTGGTATATTAACTTCTTAGAACACTTCTCTTCGTATTTGCATGACATTTATTTTTCCCTTTGTTTCCACCCTGATAATTTTAAAAGACGAATTAGAAAATAATAATGAACGTACTATTTTATAACTTCAAAGACGGTTCATTCAGCATCTACAGACGTTCGAAAGCTCCAAATTTTTTCCCAAAGCTGTCAAGTGTGTGGAAGGTCCCAAATATCTTTCAAGTTGAGTTTTCTTGTCTCACGTCTTTTGGTCTTTGGAAAAAGGCTGACGCAAACTAATGCCCTATGCCATCGCGTAGTACTCTCTCTCGAGTTAGACGTGAGAATATTAAACATCTTCCTCATCATTAACAGCGTGTGGTGGACTTTCTAGAAGACGCCGTTAAAGGAGTGTAGATGTCATACGTACGCTCAAATATATTTTTTGTTATTTATATGTAATTAGAGATTCGAGCAAAAGATTGATTTTTCTTCTTTGGACTCTTTCTCTATCCAATACAGATTTTTTAAATTTTTCACAATACATATATTGAGCATAATTCATACATTAGCATTTATTATGACTTTACAATTCATTATTTTAAAACTTCGCACGACCCGGTTTGGAAAAGTTAGTTGCCATGACTTTTGCAATACCCCTAATAAAATATAGAATAATTGCGCCTCTTCTGAAGTTTTCAATTGTGTCAAACTCTGCTTTCTCCTTAATTATTCAACCAGACTAGTCAACTAGTGGTGCTAAAACAGCACGTACTTTCTCGCCCGTGTTGTCACGCAAAAGTACGCGAAAACTACTCAAATTTTCGAAAAATGTTGCATGAACTTATTTAAAAATCTGAAGAACATTTTTCAATAAGGGAAAACTTCTCTATCTTTATAATTGTAGATGAAGAAAGACAGCGAAAAAAATTGAATTTTTGTAATTTTCGAAAAATCAGAGTTCAATTGTCTTTATAATGATATCTGAGTATCATTGTCTTTACAATGATATCTGCAGTATTCTCTTACACGTCCTTCACACTATCCAACAACAAAATTTAATCAAAAACGATGGAGCAATTTATTTTAAATTTTGTAAATGTCCCAGGGACCTCTTGTAAAGTATGCCCCAAAATTAAAATATCGGTTTCAAATTCAAGGGACCGCAACATCAGCGATATCAATGGGAGAGTATCAATTTCGGAGAAAATCGGCTGAACGGTTTAGCCGCTAGCGTTGCCTCACAGACGGAAGGACAGACGGACGGACTGTTTTGCCGTCATTCGATTTTTCGGTATCAAGGACCCACAAACCACAAAGGGTTTTGACTACACTACGTGTGAGAGGATTTTTTCTAAATTTAGCAACTGGATTTATCTACATTTTCTCTACCAGGGCCCTGTAGTAAGAGGTTTTCTACCGAAAATTTGTCGTGTTTTTTGCAAAGCCTTACATAACTTCATCTCTACTCCGTAGCGAGAAAGTAAAAATATTGACAGATATACAAATAATGGTTCTTAAAAGTACCTGTGAGAAAATACAAAGTAGTTTTTCAAACTAAGCAACGCAGTATGAGTCATAAAATTGTATTACTAGTAATCTGAAGAACGTCTGCGACTCAGTAAAAACACACTCAGTTTTTAACTGTTTTAACTTTAACACACTCGTCACACACAGTTTTTAATTGTTTTTGACGTAAATAAAATAAAATAGAAACACTCTTGTTGTGCTAACGGCACATAGTATGTATGCATACTAGTATGCAGTGGCGCCCGGAAGTAGGGGACTGCTGGAGCAACTTACCCCAGGGTTCCTCTTAATTGGGGTCCCGATATTTTCGTTTAAAACCAATCAATATATTCACACCTAATTCAAATTCTCACTTTTCTTCGTTCTTTTATTTGAAGATATAGCGTGTTTTTTTTAAATAAAGAAAATATTATTATTAAAGAAAATATTATTATTAAATAAAGAAAATATTATTATTAAATTATATATTTATTAAAGAAAAAAGTATTTAAAAAATGGACATTTCATATAACAATTTTCATAAATTCAAATTTCATTGTTCATACTGTCACAATTTCTCAAATGACCTTTCATCATGTTTATGGTCGTCCCATTCTTCTCCTCTCAGTCTTCTGTCCCTTATCACTTTCACCAGACCATCTTTCTCCAATCTTTCTACGAGATTATTCCATTTTCTTCTCCTTAACCCAATTATATGATACCATGTCTATTTGACAGGTTTGTCTTGTATTAATATTGCCTTCTTTATCCCTTAGAGTTTCATTTATTATTTTTCTTAACTCTAGCCTCTCTAATTCTTTCCTCATATGACATATTTCTTGGAGTCGGCTCTCGTTTCGACGGCATGTGGCAGTGTATGACTAATTTACGCTTCTATATCATAATCTTAGCTTTTTTCATCAGATTCGGGCCATGCTATTTTTACTGATTGAGACGACTTGCTATTCTATTTGCTTTTATACTTTGTTATTTTGCCTGTCTTATAGTACCATTTTTGTAACTTTGCCTTTCAAGGCCCGTCTCCACGATGAAATATGTCTCGGTATTTCGCAACTTTCTCAGTCATGACAGTAGATATCGCATGATCGTGACCGTTATCAAGCAGTGTTTGCGTTCATGCAACATCTAGCGGTACGAGCGAGAAGGGACGCGAAAAGCCATGTGATATCCATCATGGCCATAGGGGTTTGAGGGGCAAAGTTATAAAAATCGCACTATAGATATCTATCATCACTGATTGTTTACTGCGCCTAGTTATTTTACTTCATTCACTTGTTCTATTGGTATTCTTTTGTAGCCAATTTGCTTCATAATGGCTCTTTCGCAATTGTAATGCACTTAGTTTTTTTTCTATTGACATCGTCATATTGAACGCTTGCCACTTTTTGTAGAGTTGTAGCATGAAGCGTTGTAAATCAACTTCATTTTCAGCTATTAAAACTGTATTTTCTGCATAGCAGAAATATTATAATCTAGAATACAATAGTATCCTTTTTATTAGAAAGTATTTCATTTCTACGTTGATGGCGCAGCGAGTCTCCTTGCGTGATTCCTTGGTGTATTGTAATAGCATGGGATACTTGGGATACCATTTGTATATCGACTATAAGTTTAATAAGGTTGCATGTAATGTTTTATTTCTTTGATCATCTTACTACATTTTAAAATCATATGGTATTCTGCTCCCAAACACCGTAGGGGTAACACGTACCAACGTTTTTTGCCTCCTATTCTTGTGATCGCGAGTGAAGTGTTATCATTTGTGTCTGTTTTGTCACGTCAGTGCCAATCCAGTATAATAAACATTCAAAAGTCAGCTCACAGCGGCTGACTAATAACCGTAATGGATTCCAATGTAAACAACATAACCAAACTTCCGATGGAACAAGTTCCCGAAAAGCAAGTTAAGAAAACCTACGCCATCGCCACTGTGAGCGATGTGTTTCCCGCGAAAGAACAAGGAGTCATCATTGAAGCCGACGAAGGTATTTCTGTTAAAGAATATGTTACTAAACTTGCTAGTATAATGAAACATAATAACATTAGATTCGTGTCGCAGGTATCAAACAATAGAGTATGTATGGTATATTTCTGAATACTAAGAAATCAGCAGACTAACTTACTAGCAAGTACCCTACTCTATCAAGAATCATGAACTGAATGTCAGACCATTAATTAATAAGCTCAAGAGAGTAATAATCACCAATGTTTGCCCTGTGATACTACATGATGTCATCCAGCAGGAATTTTCAATATCCATATCAAGTCCAATATCAAGTCTAATAAATGTATTAGAGCTGGTATCCCTGAACCTGGATTTGCCCATATTATGAGTTTCAAGTGACAGGTGTATATAGCACCATAAGATGTAAATAAAATCCCAGAGTCAACCACAATATTATGCGACGGTACTCAATACATAATTTTCTTATCCACTGATGATATGGCATATGTGATATTATATGCCCCTAAAGAAATGGCAGATTTCCTTGCTTGTAAGTTCGTCGTGAATTCCAGTTCAGAGAACTACACAGACGCCTTTCAACAGTTTTAAACAAGACCAAGAGAACCTTGAAGAGAATATCATAAATGAAGAAACATCATTATATCATATCAACGGTCCTATCACAATGAACGAACTCAACTGTTAACGAAACCAGAAATCCGTCACCTTGACGTGACAGCATTTCAAATATATATATATATATATATATATATATATATATATATATATATATATATACATAAAAAATCTGCCTCTCTATGGAAAGAAAGTACTTCTAGCAATATACAACAACGTATGGGACAAAAATGTATTTCCTAAAATAAGGAAATTGGCTATAGTTTTTCCAGTACCTAAACCTGGAAAAGATCCGACAAAAAAATCACAACTACAGACCAATCTCACTAACATGCAATATGTGTAAAATATTTGAAAAATATTAATAAAAGACTTAAATGGTTTTTGGATCTCAATAATATAATTTCTCACCCACTGACTCTCTTTCACCCATTGAATCTAAAAAAGCCTACGATATGGTCAGGAACGATCGAATACTAACCATTTTACAGGAAAATGGACTAAAAGATAACATATTTCACTTTATAAACAATTTTACTAACGAGAAAGCCATACTAGTGAGAGTCAATGGGTACCTATCTGAAGTACAGTATCTCGAGAATGGAGTGCCGCAAGAATCTGTACTAAGTGTCACACTTTTTCTTGGCAATAAACAATGCTGGTACAAGAATCACACTCCCAGTAATCATAAGGAAGTACGCTCATGATATCACCACTCTTTGCAAAGGAATCTCTATCAGTTCTAGCCAAGACATTGTGCAATCTGCCTTAAATGAAATCTATGGAAGGTCGCTCAATTCTGGCTTCAAATTCTCTGCCTCGAAAACACAATGCACCCTATTTTTTACAAAAAAGGAAAAGAAAAAGCCTTCACTACATCTAGGTCAACAATGTCTCAAATTTGATGAAAATATAAAAGTATTGGGAATGTATATTGACTCCAAACTGAAATGGAAAAGACCTATGCAATTATTATCAGATGAATGTAAAAAGAGATTAAACATATTGAGGTTAATTACTCATAAAATTGGGACGCTGAGAAATCTCTTCTTTTGATGACATACAATATCAATTGTTTGTCATCAGCAATTTTGATGACATACAAAGCAAGATTGGCTACGGAGCCGTAATAAATTATTCTGCCAGTAAAAACATCTAAGAAAACGTAAAGGTATTCATAATAATGCCTTGCGAATATGCAGAGGCCGTTTCAGTCCAGTCCTATTGATAGTATCCTAAAAGAAGCTAAAGAAACAAGCGCATCGCAGACAATTGCTATCCCTCAAATATGCCACCAAAGCAGCTGGGGTAAATAATCCTATAATTTACCATGATATCTACCCAAAACGTCAACATTATTACGAAGATAATCATCGATTTATCCCAATATATAAAAAAACCTATTGAGGCACTTAAATTTCATGGAATATATCAATGGAGAGAAAAGAAAACCAAATATTTCACCATGTATAATACCTGACATAGAAGTAGATCTATCGTTAACTTCCATTCCAAAACATAAAATATCAGATCAAGACTGGAAGATAAATCAACCGAGCTAGCAAAACAAATACAAATATCATTATAAGATATTCACAAAATTCACAAAAAATCAAGATGAAAAATATGCAATAATATTCACTCAAGAAATAAAAATTAAAAATAGACTGCATTTCTACTCCAGCCCCACTACTGCAGAATTGTGCTCCCTATTGATAGCTTTCAAACTCGCAAAGGACTTAAACAGCAGAAAGATTGTTGTCTTTTCCACGTCTACTGAAGCAATTTGTAAAATATACAATGATGACTCCAGTGCAACTATGATAGACAACATTCATGAACTGTACTATGGCATAAAATCCAACAAGACTCTAGTAATGGCCTGGCTCCCATATTACAAGAGATACCTGAAGATGACCTAACAAGCCTTCAGGAAGAGATGACAATTCCAGAAAAAGGTGGAGTTTTTCAACTTCGCACGTATGGACTGATCTATGGTCACACTCCATCAAGAGAATGCAGGAGATATGGGATAACCACTGGAGAACATTGAATTCTAGCGATCTGCACAAAAAAATGGAAATTTTTACTTCTTGAAAACCTGCAAAGACTTTTCTAAAAAGAACAGATGATAATATGAAGAATGAGAACTAGTCATTGTAATTTGAGTCACAAGCACCTTCTAACCAGAGATCTCCCTCCCACCTGTGTGTCCTGCAATACCTCTCTCAACATCCATAATATGTTATGCCATTGTACTGTATTACAGAACAACAGACGTGATCAGAATATAGATGAGAACGAGGAAGAACTAATCCTAACTTCTGAGGATTATCAAAAAAGTACTACATTTCTGTAAATCATGTAATATTCTAAATGATATATAATCCTACTAATGTATTTCAGAACTGTTCAGTTTCAATTTTATTTAACTGTATATGTGTTTAGCTTGTTATGTATAATTTTTCTATACATTTTTATATTATCACTGTTTTTATAACTGAAGAAAATATTATGTAATGTCTCTACTTGTAGTCGCTAATAACCATAGATGTTGATGCAACTTAATTTAAATAAATTTAAAAAAAAGCACATGAAATCGAATGCCTTCTGTAGATCTACCAAACACCACATACGCAGGTTTATTGAATTCCAGGGATTTTTCTAGAGTTTGTCGGATGATGAAGATTGCGACATTACATGGTCTCCTTTTTCTAAATCATTGTTGTTCTTTCCATTCAAATAAGCCTTTGGTTACCTGTTTTGGAATCCTGCTAGTAAGTAGATATAAATCAGTATTCACACAGGTTATGCAAAGCTAAATGTTCAAAATAAAGAAATATTTCTTAGTCTGTTAATAATATATTAGTCGCTCTTTTTCTTTGTATTCTCTTGTGTTCTAGATTTCTTTCTCATGTTTACAATTTTCTGGAAAAAAATCGTTTTCGTTCATGAGTGTTTTTTATACTGGCAACTGAAGGCAAGCAAACCTTCAAATAACTGTTAAGCATGTACAAGACGACCAGATTAATCATGTGAATATTCATTAATGCAAAACATTCTACCAAAAATGATTTTTTTGAAATGTCTTCAGAAAATTGAGAAGACTTCTCCACAGATATTAGATATTGGTTTAAAAATGATAAATTTGACATAATCGCATGTTTGTTTTTACTTAATCACATTAAATTAAGATATTCCTTAACTAGTACTAATAGTTTGTGACAGGAGAAAAATGAAGTATTGTTTCTAGATCCTGATGATTTTTACATAAAATGTGAAATGTTTCCACTTTTACCCTTCCACGAGAGAAGTGTTCGAAATTTTCAGGAAAGTTAAATATAATTTATATCATTTAGAGTAAAACAACTACGTATTAGCGGCCGAGCTTTATTTTTTTAGTAAACAGTTTTGACTATTAAGCTTACAAAATAAGGAAACCATCCCCGTATTATACACCAAAAAATTGTGTCCTGCATGTTTGTGTGTAACACAGAAAAATGTCTAACTTGTATTATAGTTGGTGAAAACATTTCATAAACTATGAGACGGGTGACACTGGACTGACGGATTTCAGATTGAGTGAGAAGATAAATTAATTCTTGGGTTTAAAACATTGCCATAGTTTTGCCGTCGGTCATGGTAACAAATCATATTTTATTCTACGCAAATAATACCGTTCCTCCAAACCGCGCGACCACTGAAGTGTTGGTAATTAGTAAACTATTTAGTAGTACCTGCATCTGAAGAGAAAATACTAACAGTTACATTTTTATTCATTGTCTTGTTTTATACAGATGAAAAAAATTGAGTATGTAAAATATTTCCGAAAGCTAACTATGTTCGACGAACACGGAAGTAAATGAAACACAAATTAAGTAAAATTAAAAATGTAGTCGAGAAGTATAGTATACAGGCAAATCCAAGTTTCCCCAATGGGATCAACTCAATCTCTATTCTTTGCTGAATCTAAAATGATTGACCTTGAAATAATGTGTATTTTCCCTACAATTGAACTATGTTCCATTGCAGATGTGTAGATATCTTTTGGATTAGGCCACACCACAAAATAGACATCATAATTAAGATTCATTTAATATCACCGCAGTTTATTTTTTTCACACGGATTTGAAAACAATCATTCTCTTAGATTTCTGCATACTTTCGTCTTTAACGTTCCAACACTCGCGCGTGGTATTTAGATACCACGTTATTTTGTTTTTTATTACTTGTCGGAGTTGGTGTTATGCGATCAATTTACGTATTATTCAATTAAGCTGCAAGAAATGCATTTGCTTTGTTTCATTCACTTAAGTGTAGCATTTTGCAAATTATAGCTTATAATTTTGCTTGGTTGTTAATGTTACGACAGTGCATGTGCATGGCAACTCTGCGCTCGAACTATTCCAGCGTTAGATTTCGTGTGAACTACGAAGAGATATAATAACTAAGTTATCATTGAAATTATATCGTTTATTACAGAGCTTTCGGAGCAAGCCTCCGGAGCAAACCCTATACATAGCTCACGTTGCTCAAGTGCACCTAGTATATTGGCGATTGTTGACAGTGCCCACAGAATCTTTACCGCCGCATTGTGCGTGCTATTTTTATTGAGTTTACTTTAATAAACAGATATGAACTTATCGAATTCTTTATACCTTGTTTCTTACCTTATATTTCCTTTTGATAGTTATCAGATGTTGGTATTCAAATACTTCGCGTGAGTTAGTTCCTCCCAACCGGGTTTGCGAGAAGGTGAGTGTCAATCCTAACTGCATACTATTGTCAACTGGTACTACCATCTCTTCTCAATTTCCACTCCAACCATCCAATGGAACACAAGAAATTCATTGTTTACAACCTAATAAACAGAAGTATTGTGCTTTCAATAGCATTTTTGTCATGCAGAATTTACTCATCTCAATTATAATCTCTACAATTTCATTCATAAGCATATTAAACCAAGACTTGATTTGAAACACTAAAAATCGCATTTTTCCCGTTTTATTGTTAATATGATAATACTGTAATTATTACTGCGTATGTAACTTTACCATTCTTTGGCACACTATCTAACTATTTAGATAGTGTGTCAAAATATTGAAGAAGTTAAATATTTGTACGAACCATCTTTAAGTTGACAAGTAAATTTACCTTTGTTTTCTTTTTAAAAAAGTGAAGGGCCTTACCCGTGAAAATAAACTACAAAATGAATTCTACAAACTCTTTCCAAAGAATCTGGTTGCCACAAATGCACCACAAAAAAATTAGGAAGCAAAATAAAAGGATGCGAATACTACCGTAAAATAATGTTTTAAGAAAATGTTATTTATGGATTTTTTCTCATCTCATAATATCGACATACTAAATGGCATTGCAGGAGTACTCGTCATTCTGTAGATAAATCATCTCTTTAATTTTGAAACTTCCCTATACAGTTTACTAGTTTCATGTCACAGTATGTGTAGTAATTTTTCTTGAGTATAGAGTTTTAACCAAGTCATCCCCCACAGTAATAAATGGGCTGGATTTGTATCTTCATTTTTATCCTCTATTACATACGATCTGGTTCTAAATTGTGTCTACCGGTATATATTATGTTCATTCTGTGAATTTTATGTTTCTGATGACTCTTCCTTTCAATTTAGATTTTTAACTTGAAAGACTTTTTAATTTCTATACTGTTATATTGCTTTAAAATAATTCCTAATAAATGTCCGTTACTTGTGGCTACGTCTGTCTTTAATACGTATTATTCAAAAATAATTGTAATAATAATAATAATAATAATAATAATAATAATAATAATAATAATAATAATATAATGGCAATTATTGTCAACTATTTCCGGGTCACTGGCCCCTTCTAAATTGAGATGCAAGAGCAGATGTGTTTCATTCTTAAGAAACCTTTAGATTTATTTTGCTGCTTTGTATGAAATTTTTGTAAGCGTTACACAAATAATTGTACATTTTTTGTCATATAAAACAATCCACCTTATTTACTTGTACTCACCGTTACTTAGAGCAGATGTATCATCACCGCTTTTCCAACAAATCTTTATTTCAATGAGCTCTCTGCAAAAGTAACAATTAACATTTTAATATATAACATTAAGTACATCGTTAACAACAATATTAAGTATATCGTTAACAAATAGTATTTATACAGAAAGTATGAATGGAAAGTGAACTAAAATCAATTGATAATGAGGAAACGAAGAAAACAAAAATTTTACAATCATTTTACTAATAGATAAATAAATACGATTTAATGAACTTGAAAATGCATTGAAAAAAACTGCTTTGGCATTGAAAATGCGATATTCTTATTAATAACACGTTTGGGAAATTTTGGATATTTATTGGAAAAGAAGTCATAAAAAACGAGTTGAAATCTTATGAATGAAATATTGTACATCTTGTAGCACCTTTCATTACACTGTGCTTATACCTTTACATATTTTGCGATCAGTTGTAGACAATTTGATTTATTGTGTTGATTTATCTGTGTTATATTGATTTATCTGTGTTGTCAGTCACCTTTGTTGTCTTCTATTCTTTCATTTCTGGATGATATCTTATAATGATTCAGTTTTTTGTGAAGCTCTCTAAAATATTTTTTAATATCTTTTCAACCTAAATTAATAATAAAATTATGCAACACCTTCCAAAAATAAATTAGTCTACGTAAAACTGCGAAATTGTAACTACAATATAACTCTACATAATCAATTATTAAATCTACATATCATTATCACTTTCGAACTTAGTCCCACCCAATGCCAATAGAGGTCGCGCAAGACTGGAAACTCCAAACTTTGTCACGAGAGAGAGTGGATGTTGTCAGGTCGAGTCATTTTGAGAACAAGTTAATTCCGGTTTCTTTCATCTAACAAGTTGACTGAGATGGGGTGACATTCGTACGAACATTTATTTCATCCAAGAAATAAGGATTTCATTGAACTATTTCCTAAAAGATTTCAAATTTGTAAGTTCACAAATCTAAGTGAAAATTAATCGTAAAGATTACTGTAAGAATATTTTTATTCAACATAATATTAAAATTAATTTAATTTGTATAAAAATATTAAAATAAAATGTAATATGAATGTTTTAAAAATAAATACTGAATCAGTGATTAATTATGTTCCCAATGTTGGAGTTATTGCTTAATATATTCCTTGCTTTTCCAACCATTTTGATTTCATTATATACATTCTTACTTTTTCAAGAAATAAGTAATAATATTACGTGTGTGAAATGTTAATTATATCAGTGCATAAGAGCAAGTATAGAAGTGAAATTTGTTTAAAAAAATAGTTGACGGCGTTGAATCTAGAAAGAGGAACCTTTTTTGTTGAAGTTGAATATTTGTTGCCCACTTTTACTCTCTTCCCTTATTTTAGTTCATTCATATTTATTTTGTGACAGACTTTGAAGAAAGTACGTCCCTTTAAACATGTGTCTCGTACCTGCAATAGCTTTCTCAGATGATTTAGCTGCAGATTGATTTAAATGTATGCTACAAATGCCTGAGGTCACGATGTTTTTTGGCTGTTGAAGAATTGTTGGCTGTTGAAGAAGAACCAGGCAAAATTATATCTAATGTACTTCAATATAAGCGAACAAAAAATAATTCTAAGTAATTTTGCATAACCCTTTAGGTTCTATTAATACATTTTACTGACACTCCATTTTATTTTTTAATGGTATTGTTTCTTTTGTAGAGATATACAATTACGTTAATTTGTTTATATATAATATTTTTACTGATATTTCGTTTATTTTCAACACATCGAAATTTTGCTCATAGATAACTTGTAAATTTTTCACCTAGGATCTCAAGAAATTTTTAAGACTAAGGAACTTTCATTATGAAAGCGCACGTGGAGAGTCTGCGTAAGAGTGAGAGGCATCAATAAAAAATATCGCGCAGCGGGGAATTCGTTTCGAAGTAGTGTGGGTTCCGATAGCACCCGATAGATGGCAGGCGCGTCCAGCACCTCTGCGGGGGGAGCGCGCGCTACTGTCCAGTCGCGAGGACTCGCAGGCCGCAGCCGAACACCCTGCAAATGAAAGAACGCGGGAACCAAAACCTCACAAGTTTCTATGTTTAATTATTACCAAGAAACCTTCTGCTTTTATTACCAGAAATTATTAAGAACATTTTTCTCACGTTAGAAGATAGTATTAATGACAAAGCTTCCTATAAAGTTTAAGATTACCTAATTCTGTAATCATTTGCTTCAGAATATAACAAATGTCAGAATAATTAGATGCTTAGGTTTAATTTGTATTCCTTTCTCCTTATTTATTAAAACTGCTATATATATATATATATATATATATATATATATATATATATATATATCGTGTATAAGTTCCGTCTCTTAACATACAATGACGATTTGGTGTAGAATTCTTATATAACGAATAATTCGTTTAATGACAGATGATACAAATGGCAAATAACGAGTGTTCTCTGTTGGTTTCTAGTCTTAATAAATAATATATCTTAATAAATAAATAAATAAATAAATAATGACTCTTTATTTCCTTAATACAATTTACTGTTATGTGATGATTAAGTTCAATGTTCATTCATATATTACGTTTACATGTTTCTTGCTGAATCTTCTCTGTTGTCATTATTAAATTATTTCCTTCCTTCCATTTAATTTATTTTACGCCAGAATACAAATTTCACGAATCTCTCTTTTCAATACTTGAGACTATTGTAATGACGATCAAGAATTATAAATTTTGATATTAATTTATTTTAATTTTTAAAGTACCTGTAATAAAATATATAATTCTGTATTGAGATTTCCTTTAGAATTAAAAAGTTATATGTTTAAAATATATAATATATTTATAATGTTTTAAACTACATGCTTCTGGTTTGTTTTGGATATAGAGGTTAGAGCTAATATGTAACGAGCTGAAGCAAAGGTATTTTAATAGTGTCTCTTACGAATAGTCAACATTAATAAAAATAACAATAGTTTGACTGAATCAACGTCTTGTAATACCTAACAAAGCGATTGTATGTATTTTGCATTTACCATTATGATACTTCATCAGATCTCTGTCTCTCTCAAACTGTTAGTTGTTCCTTCTGAATCCTTGTATCTAAATAATGTCTTGAATTTCTGAAGTGTGAATAAGTACTGGTTACACGACAAAAGTAAAAATACCTCCATTTGATTTCTAATTGTTTTCTGCCTTCGTAAGGATTGACGAGTGTGTACGAGCCAGTCATTTTTCGCGCAAAGCGCGTGCTCCGCGCGGTTGAAAGAGCCCGCGCGAACGGGCGGCGTTGCTCGCGAGAGCGCCCGCCTCCCGGGCTGCGCGCCCGCCGCCCGCCAGCGCCCAGGTGCCCGCGAAGGGACGCCGCGCGCCACTCAAGCGCTTGGAGCGCTTCCCACAGTTTCTCGCCCGTAAGGTTGGCTGCATTGATTCCGGCTTGGCGGTATGTTGGCACCGTACTTTCTATATTGCTTTCCTTGCACATAGTAAAAACAGAGTACGTCGATGCCGTGCAGAATCAGCATATATAAAATATATACCTCAATTCCATTGCGCCGGGCAGGCCGGCGGCGGCGTCCGCGCAGGGCCCGGGTAATGGGAGGCCGGCCCCAGCACTAAAGGCAAAGCCCTGTGGATTTCATAAGGTTTATAAAGAGAACGGATGTGCCACAAATTTGTAACATTTTCTATTTTAGCCGTTGCTCATTAACTTTCTTTTCTTGTCTCCTGCCTCCGTGCACCCCACGCTCGTGCGTGGTCTTCGCTCCGTCCCGCCGTCTCCCAACCGCCCTCGCCCTCGCCGCCGCCGCCGCCGCCCTCCCCGCCCCCGCGTGCGCTCCGCCGCGCCGCCTGCCCCGCCCTCTCAACCCCGCCCCATCGTCCCGCCTCCCCGCCACAGCGCCTTCCCCGTTCTGCCGCCGCTGCCGCCACGCCCCTCTTCGCGCCGCGCCCGCACCCCTGCACGTTATCCGTCATTATTGTTCTTTGCCTCTATCTCCCAGCCGCGCAGGCGCCCCGCGCGCCGCGCGAACTTTTTTCACTCCGTCCTTTTCTGCTTTCATTTCCATATCATTTTTCATGTCAGGCTTCTTGTTTCTTATTTTATGAACATTATTCTACATTTCACTGGAACTAAACGCTATTTCCCTCTGTACAAAGTGTTCCCTTCTTCTTCCTCCGCCTCCAATACTTTTTCAACACATTTTTCTTTATGACTGATTTATTTTTTTTTATTATTTTTCTCTACGCAGTAATTTTGTCTATAAGATTTTTAATTTTACTACGATTGATTGTCTAAATTGTTATTTCTCTTGCATTTATCTTAGGACGTACTAATTGCGCTTTTTAATCTAGTCTGAGCCAAGTAATGTTGTTTTTTTGTAAGAAGCGTGAGTCGATCTTTGTAGGGAGCGCGAAGCGTCGGTGATGGTGGCGGAAGTGGCGCTAGAAGCGGCTAGCAACTTCTCGCGCTTGCCACGGGGGGCGCTGCCTCCGCGGTTCCCGCGTCGCGTCGCGTCGCCTCACGCCACTTCGCGCCGCCACCCCGCCCCTCTTCGCCCGCCCCGTCGGCGACCTCAGCGCCTCGGGCTGGGCCGCTCATAGTAGCGCCTGCTGCTCCCCACCCCCAATTGAACGCCCCCCAAAGCTTTCTTCCTCGCTGCTGAGAAGGCGGTCGGACAACGCTTTTTCTTATCTCCCCGTCTCTTCATTGCGTGATGGAGGTGACCAACTAACGGTGAAAATGCGTTTGAATAGTCATAACAAACGAATCCCGAAAAAGAACTTGGCACATGTTGAGAAGCTAAAATAGAAACGAATTTGTTTTTTTTAACTGAATGGATAATGCATGAAGATCGAAGAATTCTAAACTCGTTTCTGAAGTATTGGAAGACGAAAGGGAATACACACTTGAAATTGGACGTTCTTTGGGATATTAATGACATTGTACGTAATCTGGGAAATCTCAACGTCGAATATATTCTTAAGAAAGGAAAGATTATTGAAATCACCCTGCAAATTCTGTAGACATTGGAGGGAATGATTATAATTACCACTAACTGATAGTAAAACATTTTTGCGCATCAAAAATAATAATAATTTTTCCAGAAATTTCAGCAATAAACATTAATAAATAAAATTGATGTAGTGCTGTTTTTCTTCGGGTTAAAGTGTCTCAGAATTCTCGTCAGCGCATAATGATGATTGTTGTTGAGGACGTCGTTTCTGACTGACGTTTCTGTAACTTCATTTGCCTACTCACGTTCCCTTTTACTTCTTCGATAATGAAAGACCTTCTCTTATTTTCAGTGTTATTTACATTTTCCTTTCTTCTCTTTGTACTCGTCTTCATCCTTGTCACATTAATTGGATTTTTATGGTAATGCAATTCTACTTTACTGCACCTCCACCTCTTCACTGACAGTACAGGAAAAGCAGTTTGAGTAGGCACTAGGGATATAAATTACGACGTACCCGTATTTAAAAAAAATATTTATATTCCTTACAAAAAGGAACTTCCTTATCGGTTTTACCAAGTAAACTGAATTATTATACCTCGTATGAAATAGTGAAACGTATTTTATCATGTAGTCGAAGAAATATATCCGAATTCTTAAATGCTAGGAAGTTAATTGTATAGTGAAATATATTTTAAGACTTTATTTAAGCGCTAAACGTTTCCGACTATGACTCTTTACAAAAAATTTTAATTTGTTCTTTTCCTTTTCAGTTGAATCACTACTAACATTTTTCCTGATATATTTCCATTTTCTTAGTGAGTGTTTGCCGCTTGAAAACAGAAAAGGAATGAAAACAGGAGAAAACTGTATTGTATGCAGGATAGGAATAGAACGTTGTTCTCATGGAATTCTATTAACTCTTACATATTTTTTTGGATTCATTTCTTATAAAATTTATTACACTATTTCTTTATTTTACAAATTCAAATCGTGAAGGTTCAGTTTCAAAATAAAATGTGTCAGTATTTTTAAATAAAAATCATATCATTGTATTTCTAGAATTAGGTAGTATAATTTACTGCCAAAAATATATTTCTACGTTAATCTCGTATTTTATTTATTTAAAAATACTTTTATTAGATATTATTAATTTTAAAAGAAAATGTTGTCTAAACATTTATATTATTAAACAATACTATCCTCTAATTCAATATGTTTTGTGGTGCACCTCCTGTCAATGTATACTTTTCCTTTTACCGAAAAGGGAAATTGATTTCCCCAATATTTTATGTATTGTTATTCAAACTTGTCCAGGTAAATAGACAATAGTGAATGACTATTTTGCCTTTATATTTATTATAGAATGTGCAGTATATTCATTTTGTTATACGTTTTTTTAAGGATTAAGTTTGGAAGTAAATATTTTCCCAAGAGTAGTTTACTGGACGAAGTCGAGCTCGAAAGCAAATCTGTAAAACATTACTATGGGCTAAAGTGTATTCAACTAAGTTCCTACATTCACTTCTTAGTATTATAGTTGTGTGATTGCAAAGATTCTCAAATGTTAGCTTAATAAATTTTACCTCCTCGGAAGGAAGTTATGTTTGATATTAGTATTGCCGACTGTTAACAAATTCAAGGTGACAGACCAACTGTAGACTACTGGAAACGTTCTGTAACACCATAACTATTAATTAATAGCGTGACGAAATAGATACATTTGAATGACCTGTTGTTGTATTTGACATACAATAAACTAAAATTGAAGCCGACAGGTAAGAATGTTTAAACGATATTTTACCGAACGCTTGTAGTGGTAATTATTAACCTCTGATGTTTCTTTGCCATGATTTAGTGGTTCTATTAAGCGAGAGAAAGAAAAACGTTCCAATTTACTTTTTTTTATACAATCATTAGGAATGCCGCCGTAGTCTTCTTTACGCGATAAGAGAAAACAACGTATTTCAAGTAGAAAGGTATTGATCAAATAATAATTAAAAGGGAAAATTGAGATATTTAAATATTGGAACGAGAGAATTGAAAAATTTCAAATGCACTTTAATATTTGCAGAAGTTAATGTTTTCCACCCAAAATATATTAAATTTAGCGAGGTGAAATAAAGTTATATTAAAAAGGTATTATGAGAAGCGACATTAAAAAGGGGAATCAAAAATATCAAATGAAATTTTAGCTCTAATAAGTAAAAAAATATACAGAAGATGCCAGTAGTTCAAATATTAGCGTATTTACTTTCTATTTCATATTTTTAACGAGTCTGATTTCTGTTCAAACTTCTTCTCTGCATTGTAAACATTCCATTCACAGTTCTCCTACAACCTCCGGTTGGCTTAGGGTTGTCACATCGACTGGTATTCATGCGTGTCAACCAGGCGTACTTAATTTGGTATCGCACCTCTTTTCATTCATGCACGTTGGTTAAGTTAAATCAATCAAATCGTTAATATAGGTCAACAAAATTGAACCTGTTGATACACATTCTCTTCGACCGTGAACTTCAATTTAACTCTATAGAATATTTCTCAAAAATGCAAAAGTTCCGTCAAAGGAAAAAATTTCCGTGCATTAAATTACAGAGTCTCATTTCTTTTTGATTGGATAGTTCCTATTCAAACATAAATTATAGATTCCATTTGTATCTCTATGTTACAATTAAGTATATCTCATTATTTAATTTTATTTATATATTTATTTTGAAAAATTATGTAAATTGTTTCAATAACATTCTCGATTTTCTTCAAAAACACTATCTGTTTGAACCTTACGACAACGCTGAACATCTTTCGAACAAAAACGTAAAATATTGATGTATTTGCAAAAAATCAGTAAGTGCCTCTTGCTGTTTTCAAGAATAAAAAGACAAATTATTTGAAATATCATGAACGGATTTCTCCCATTTTACTGTTAATACATTTAATAAATTTTTTCTTTACCAAAATTTCTAAAAGATAACTGCCCGAAGGTGCACTGAACGTATCTTAATATTTCATCAATATCCAATTTTCCAAAGGTCTAAAATATACCTGTAAAATACATTTACATACTTAAAATGATAGCTGAATTCTGTGAGTTTTGTTCGAAAAAATGCGAAAATTACACTTTTTCATGTAGGAATATTCTTTTATTTTACAACCTAGTTCTCTGATTAAATTACTCGTACTGTAAGAAAAGGATATACAATGAAAATAAAGCGAGAAATATCAGTTTTTTAGTACATTTTCCGTGCATGGGCGTGAGAAAATGCTTATCCTTTTCGTTGCTTACATTGAAAAGAGGAATTCATTTCCGCAAGTACATTGCTCTCCTGCTTAAATGAAAAATACGGAGAAACGGAGTGGGCTGTCGATTTACGTAGATATTTGGTTTATAAGTAACTGTACTCTGCAAAAAGTAAGTTACATATTTTGCTGTTCGTCATTTTTCGAATAAATAGTTTTGTGTATTATACTTGCTTTTTGCATCAAACTGACTCCTTTTAACAAAAGCACGCACGCTAACATTTGTATTTGGTGTCGATATTTAACGTTATCCATCAAAAAGTGACATTATAAAGCAGAATATATAAGTTCCTTTTTTCTATTATTTTTGTGATTTAATTATTTATGCTGTTAAAAAATCAGTAAGAAATATATTGAAATAAAATATGTGACCTAAGGAGAGTGCACATACAAAAAGGATTTAGTATTTATTTGAAACTCATTTCTATGGTACATTAATTGACAAGTTAATCTATAAACACTATTATTACATTATTATTAATTATTGTTGTTATTATTATTATTATTATTATTATTATTCCTCTACATCACGACTAAATATGTTATGAGTCGACTGAATATAAAATCTACTCCAGGTTGCAACCAGCTACCTAAGAAGCAGATCTAAGGAGTGTCGGTGCCTCGACAATGCTTTGCGCAAAATGTAGGCTGTTCCAAATAATATTTTTTTACGCTTCTCAGTCTTTTAAATGACCTGGGAGTTAAGCGAAGTTCTAACACAAGTTTTACGGATCAACTCCAAGAGCTCTGATCACCATAGGTACGGCCATCGCTTTCACGCTCCACATTCGGCTGATCTCGATTTCCAAACTCTTGTATTTCAGATCTATCTGATTAAGATCTATCTCTGTTTTTCTCTGCCTCCTTGATTACGACATTTTGATTGCAAGGCACAGCCACATCTACAAGTAGCCAGGTAACAATATCCGGTTTGTTTGCCGCTATCGTGCGATACGATTAAATTCGTTGGTCGTACACTATTGTCTATAGTTCAAAAGACGTCACCGGTTTTGGTGAGTGTTCGTACCACATGGGGCATGTGTTTGGGCGGTAGAGATCTGCCAGTGTAACTAAACACCCTGTCGTGTCTTTTCAAGTATTGGGTCCTTGCTAGAATTTGACAACTGAGGACATATCAATAGTTTCTATTTGTTCTTGGCAAATGCAGTATTTATCATCTTGGGAAATTTTGAGAACTGCTTTTTCATAATGTGTTCTTAACGCCTGATCTTGGACAGCTATTACCTATGTGCTTCCGATTCTGCCTTCATTCTTCCCCTTTTAAGCCACATAAGTGATTGATTTTTATAGATCTGCACCTTGTCCATTCTTTTTAAATAATGTTCATGGAGTGATTTGCCTCTCCACAATTTCTTTAACATTTTTTGTGTCTCACACTTAATGTTAAACATCATCAGAAGTTCAGTGTCTGTGTTTTTCTGCGTGTCTTGCATAGTCTTGTTCGCAATGCTTCACTACTACTACTACTAATACAGACTTATTGACTACACTTACAATACCTGTTTTCCATTCTTCAGACAGATTTAATGACTTCCTTCATTAGTGGATCGTTTTGATGGCTGACTACATACTTTCAAATCCCGACTATTGCATTGTACCAGGAGGCTTGAGTTTGTCTGATGCCTCTTCGTCCTTCCTTCCGTGACACTTAAAAATCTATGTACAACAGCTCGAGGGTGGGTGACATGTTGCATTTCTGGTTTCTCGATCTATGATTCAAATTTCTTGGTCAGTCCAGTCCACAAGTCCGAAAGTGTATTCGGCTACACGCGCATCGAAACTACTTATTGCAGATACTTTATTTCGGGAGTTCAGAGTGGACTGCAGGACAAGTCTCCCTCTTCTGTAATACTCCCGGCAAATTCTCTCTTTCATTGAGTCGCCCGAGATGATCGCATGTTCTTCAGTTCCCAGATATTTGTAAATTTTACATGGATCAAGATCTGGAATCACAATGTGAATATCAACTTCAATGTTCCCTGAAGTTCTCATTTCACTTCTCTCTAAGTTGATTTTTGCACACTTGCGAAGACAAAACTTAATGCAGATGTCATTGCTAAAATAATTTATTACTGACACAATTTGGGAGAGAATCGCTTCATTCTTAGCTTAACTTTGAGATGATTCATGTAAAACAAATGTGATATTGGCCTTTCATCACCATGGAGCCTGTAGCCAAAGTCAGTGTGCGACAATTGCCTAAATAGTGGGATTACTAAAGCAACACAGCGGAGGGGATAGCAAATATCCTTGGAATATTCTTCTGTTAATCTGAATACTTCTTGTTTCTACTATTTCCTTTCCTCTGGGTATTAGTAACCTGCTACATCACGACTTCATACTAACTTTGTATAATCATCACAAATAAGGCAATGCCTACGCAGGACTCAAACCTCTAGAGGACGGCTGCTGGCAACACTTGGGCGGCGTATTATTATTGTTATTATTCCTCTATATCACAACTAAAGATGTTATGAGTCGGCTGAATATAAAATCTACTCCATGTTGCTACCAGCTACCTAAGGAGCAGATCTAGGGACTGTCGGAGCCTCTAAAATACTTTGCGCAAAATGTGAGCTGTTCCAAATAAAGCAATTTCTTTCGGACTTCCCAGTTCTTTGAATGACCTGAAAGTTTGGCCAAGTTTGTACACTTACACCAAGTTTTTATTCTTCTCCTTCTTCTTCTTCTTTTTATTATTATTATTATTATTATTATTATTATTATTATTATTATTATTATTAGCGTAAGGGCCACAACTGACCATGCAACACGTTTCTCTCTTCCGAGGACCGGTCGTATTCTATCTTGCGGAGATCAACGTGTGTAATTATGGGGATCAGCTTTGGGCTGTATCTCTTGGGTAAGACAAGGTTTTTGGCCTTGAATAATTAATTAGGAGGTGATAGGATGATGTTCTTATTACTGAATAGGGAGGTGACGATGAGAGGTGAAAGGACTAGGATAATGGTGTGAGGTGTTAGGTGGGGTAGTGGGAGATGGGAGTTCTTCGTGGGCATTTGGAACCATCTCAGCATTCGTCTTATGATCAAGGGAAACCACGATGAACCCCGATCATGATGGCCGGCCTGGCAATCGAACCCGAACCTCCCGATTGCGAATGCAGCGCGCTATGCACTGAGCCACTTCGCTCGGTTTATTATTATTATTATCTATTTTTTCTTGTATTTATTTTTTTCGTTTGCTACTAATTACCACCTTCCAGCAAATAATTTATTTCATAAAGAATTCTGTAACCTAATATAATAGAAGCATGTGCTATGAAAAGTACCAATAAGGGAGCAGGCACCATAATCTTTGTCAGTCCTCTCACTCTCACAAATATACAGACGACACGGAATAAAATTAACTTTGGTTGTAGTGAACCAAAGTCACTTGTCAAGATCCTTGGAAATAAACATTGGATATTTCGGTTATAATTGTAGTAAACTCACATCGACTGTAGTGAATTTAGAAAATACAAGTATTTAGTACAACTTAGTAAGTTGTAGTCAAGAAAAAATATTTTGTCTCGGGACCACAACTTTCCAATAACCGAGGATTTAGGGGATTTGGGGTTTGGTAGCGGAGTATCTCGAGAGGTATTTTTGATGTATAACGTTGAATAAAAGTGGATAAGGGAACGTACCACTGAGAAATCTGTTTCAGCTCATCTATTGCAATTCTGTCGAATCTGAAGCCGCATCTGTGAGTCTCACGAAAATTAGAGAAATCCTTTTTGTCTAAGCCACAGTACATGCTTTGAAAGGGCCTTCCAGAACAAAATAAAACGAGCCTAATGACGAAGATACAAATGAAGAATGTGTCCCAGCAATGCACGATGTTCCAGGATGTCAAGACTGCACTAACCCATTTTGATTGTGTGGAGAAAGCACGGAGTCTGGAGAAGGAACTGTACAAATTATTACTGAAAATATGTACAAAGCAGTCATAAAAATACTGTAATATAAAATAACTAAATGAAGATGATCAAATATTTAATTTGCGATGTTGGTATATTTTACTGAATTTCTGAAATGACCAAATAAATCATCATGAAACTATTTTATTTGAGCATTGTCGGATTTAGTGAATCTCTAATATTGTGAACCAAAAATATTAGTCCCCAGAGATTCACTATGACCGAAGTTGACTTTATTGTCTTAAATATACAGGACATGTATCAGCCAGTAATAGACTCGGAAACTAAAATAAGGGGGAATTGGCTCATGTAAGTGCCAGTTTAGTGGACGTGTAGGTAGCGTGTGTGTAGTCATTTCTAGTAAATGAAAATTAATGCTGTTGTCTTCTGTTGTTTTGACCTTTACCTGTTATAAAATGTGCTATGAAAAAGTTAAAGAAATTGCTAGGAAAGGAGTACCAATGATTGAAAATTATTTTTAAATTTACATATTGTTAAACTTAATAACAGTGTGACTTCACGTTTTTCTTTGCAAAAGTGTCACATTATTCCCGCTAATATTAAAAATGTCTCTTTCAACACGAAACGTTTGGTCACATTATTGCCATAATAACCACTCATCGTCAACAATTTTCTTTAGATAAATCGATACGTACTTACGTGAAGTCACATAAATTTCTTACTTTCTCGCCCTGAAGAAGGAACTTCTTAAGAAGAGAAAGTTATGTAATCGTGCGTCGGAAAACGGCTCATTTTCGACACAAAAATTATTTTTGCCGGGCCCTAGTTACGAAAATTTGGATAAATCCAGTTGCCAAATTTAGGGAAAAATCCTCTAACATGTGGTAAAGCCAGAATCCATGTTTTGTTGATTCTTGATAAAGAAAATAAAATTGACGGCAAAACGTCCGTCTCTCCGGTCGTCCGTCTGTCTGTCCGTCTATGGTCAACACTAGCGCATAAACCGTTCAGCCGATTTTCTCCAAAATTGATAGTCCTCTATCATTGTGGCTGATGTCGTGGCTCCAGCTGAAACCGATATTTTGATTTTCAGGAGTACTTTATACTTGCGGCTCTCGGACATTTTCAAAATTTAAGAAAACAGGCTCCAATTTTGTTTATGAAATTTGTTTGTTGAATATTGCAAAAGAGGTTTAAGAGAATGATGCAGGTATCATTGTCGTTGAAATCCCCAATTTTTCGAAAATTGTAAAAATGTTTAAAAACTACAAAATTAATGATAAAGATTTTTGTAACAGGCAAAGTCTGTTGTACAAAATTATCTCTTTAAATAACATCATGTACATTTTTCCGAAAAACGAGTAGATATTGTGTAATTTGCGCTTGAAATGTACAAATATTTTGTTTCTCAAAAACCGCTCTAAATTTTTTCTTTGTATTTTCTCAATTTATGAAATAAGGGACGGTTAAAATACGACGTTAGTTACATTTTCGGGTATTGCTCTTTTTTCGAAAATTGAAAACAATTTCGAAACTACAAAATTGAAAATAAAGATTTTTGCCTCAGACAAAATCTGTTGTAGAAAATTAGATCTTTAAAAAAGTGTACATACATTTTTTTGTAAAATTAGTAGTTTTTGCGTAATTTCTATTTGATATTAATGAAACAAATATGGGCGTCGCGTCGTATATAACAATAACATTGTAATATTGCGAGAAAGTACGTGCTGTTGTAGCAACACTAGTTCTAATTTGTAGAGATGTTCTAAATACTCAATATATATACACATATTGAAAACTCGAAAGTGTATGATTTATAAACAACAATTTACCATTGAAATGCACATGTAAAGTCTGCGAAACATCTCTCCGTTTTCAATATGTTCTCCATTTACAGATGGTTTGAAAACATTCTTCACTTTTTGTATTTTTCTTACAACAATTTTCATATTACTGCTCATTCTACTTGTTTTAGAATATCAACACTTTCTCAGAATACTTATAGGCTAATCAAATGCCTCATTTAAAATCTCTTCCCTTCTAGTGATTACAGCAACTAACTACTCACATACTCTTGGAAGCATTGCGATAGTCATGGTCACAAAGAATGTGTCTTTTTCTGAATAAAAAAATATATAAAAAATATTTTAAAACTAAACAAAGAAATTAAATAAAAATTGTTGAAAAATAAAATCTTGCATATTGCATGGGCTTAAACAGAAGGAGATATATGCCCGGAAACTTGAGTGAGTTCTCTCTCTCTCTTCCGCTATCAGGCACAGGATCCGACTTTCTCTCTTGAAAATGAAGCTCTACTTAAATACCATATGATATAAATAATTACTAATAAATTTTTGTGGTTTTAAAGTGGTGTCCCAAAATGTATAATAGGTGCATAGAAAAAAGAATTCCGTCATTTTTATTCAATTTAATATAACCTTTATGTTTCCGATATCGCTTACTTTATTTCATAGATCACAGACAGATCATATTGCTAGGCGATATTATCACACAGTGCATATTTTCTGTTTGTGCGCATGCTCTCTTTCGGGAATTATTATACATATAGTACTAATTTTTTGTATGACTTTCAGGTTTCAAGGACGATACAAGAGATATCATTTTCTGCAAATTTAACAAGGTAATCAATTATTATATTCTGTCAACGAATGTCTTTATTTTTTCAAAATAATTACACATATGGGAAATTCTCCGAGCAAGCAGGCTGAAGATGCAATTATACGTACATTCCTTAAAATTTTTTTTTGATATATAAAATTCGCAAATAATCTTCGAGATTTATTTCAATTTTTCAAACAGCAAAGTGCTTTGCCTGCAGTTTATATATATTAAAATTTTATTTTCGAATAAATAATTTAATCCAAATGTTTTCGAAGTGTCTGATTGATTGATTGTTTAGTAGTTCCGAGCACGCCAACGGCTACGGTCATTAGTCCCGAAAGCGTAGTGCATGTTTTTGTCACGGGAGGTGGCGATGATTTCCCCCCACTGGTGTGCGAGATCCTGTGCCGACCTATGTCTGTTTGCGGGGACTTTTCCCAACCAGTATCTCTCATCAGCGTGGCACCGCCGCAGCCGGAACAAGTTCTAAGCTCCCGACTGATCTCTCGACAAGTTTGTTAGCGTAGTGCATGTGAGTGTAAGCGTGTGCAAGTAAGGGGTAAGGATTGGACAAGGATGAGGAAAGAAATATCGCGCGCGGTCCATTGCCCATTTCTTTGAGTACTGTTCAGGCATTCGCCTGATGTTGATCGGAAAAGCTACGGAAAACTACCGATCAGAACTACCGATACAGCTGGCCGCAAAAACTCTTCTCCAGACATCGGATTAATTCGACCTAGCTATCGAGCTTGTGTCGAAAATCCTGCTACTGTCTCCATTAGAGCCCTAGGACCTGCGGGTCAGAGACGCTGGAGTGACATCCCTGAGCCACCTTTGTCGGTCCGAAGTGTTTGGCATTAGCTGTGGCGCCATGAAAAACATGTAGAACATTTGCCAGCACTATTACGAAACCGTTTCCACTTCATTTGACATCTCGAAAATATTCAGTTGTTTCTTTTCAAATAAACATTTTTAGCTAAATGAAACGAAAAGTACGAATTAACAAAATGAAAGATGAGAAGTTGCAGGTAGTTATCCATTTACGATACAGAAGAAAGCGACCGAAAAAATGATGTAGATTTGTAAAGGATTTCGAGAACACAGTAAGAGTTATCTAAGTGTAAAGTAAAGGTAATAGTGAAATAAATATGTTTCTAGTTTTTTCACCCTGACGTTACATTCCATTTTAGTCGTATTTTCATTATATTATTAATATATTTCATTATATTAATTATAAACATTAAGAATATCAGTTTGATTAGAAGAAACATCATATGTTTTAATGGTATTAATAACATAAACAGACCCTCGATGGCTCGTTGGTTAGCGTGATCGCTTTCCTTATCAATGTCTCAATACTACTGCTGTGAGACTATGAGAAAGCTCACTCTAAGGTTATGAAGATCAATACATGAGTTGGAGGATGTTTCCCGCTAACCACAGGAACCTCCTATCCCATGGCCAAGAAGCTGGGCCAGAGCTGGTCGGCCAAGGCCCGTAGCGCGCTGTCGAGCCAAAGGACAGAATAATACAAACTTATAAAGAGTAAGTTTCTGTAAGCAACCAACAACTCTACAAATTTACAGAAACTTCAACGCTTTTCAACAAATTGTTTAAGGTTCTTCGCTAAATATATTAAATTTAAATTCGATACATATATCAAAGTAATATTTTTCGAAAATTTCACTTAAAATCTGTTTAACATTGACATATGTTTTATTTGTCTCTCCTCTTAGTTGAACACAGATTTCATTTTATTGTATGTTTTCCGCACCGATGATGATTGATCAAAACTGCTTAATATTTTAAATTCTTAGGTACCACATTGTTGTGAGTTTCTATTAACTATAGACGGCGCAAAATAACCGGTCGGACTAAATACAAATATAGAAACGCTGCTAAAAATTAACTTAAACATTTTCTTTCATCTGATCCCTTTTCACAGTTCTTAGACGCGTGGAACTGTCTCTTTCCTTTTCTAGAATAAATGCAATTTTATATCAGTAATTTGTATACGAAACTGCTATCATCTCAAAAACGTTGTCAGGCAATCTATTTCTTGGACGTTGAAATGAAGTGTGATATATTTAGGAACATTATGTTTTTTAGAGCAATTTTGTTCAACAAACCAAGTCCAAACAAATTCAAAGAATTTCTTCTGAATCTTTTTGTATTAATTGAAATAATATGAAATATTTTACACCCATAAAAATTTCAAGAGTGTAATAACATTCAGTTAACGTTCAGTTATTGCGAAATAAGCGTTAATACTAAAGCGCGACATAAGTTGAAAAAAAGTAAATAAAAGAGAAGCGAAAATACTACATACAGATACATAATTGAAAATTTATTTTTATTGAATAATTTTGAAAACAAATCTCTGTTGTGCACATCAAAATCGTATTGCATGTCGGACAATTAGAGGAATGTGAGCAGTAGAAATTTTAAAGAAAGACTAAGCCATTCACCATTCAAACTGGTAACGATTTAATTTTTGTTCCTTATTAATAAAGACATCATAATATTCATGAAAAGAATACAGTAAGTATAACACTCTTGATGTTTTAAACAATAGACGGTATTCATAAATTTGGAAAAAAAACTTGTTTATATGGCATGCACGGTTTCCTGTAGATAGAGATACATTTTCATTTCAACATTTCAGACAACTGAAAATGTGCGCTTTATTTCTTGTATCAATAACCTATGTGTGGTCAGGCATATGACCCGGGAATTGCTATTAATACAGTTGGCTCTGTATTTGTGGCGAATTGACCGTCGAGGACAACGTGGACACACACTTGCACTTACCGGGGCTCACTAACATTTATTCCGTGGCAAGTGTATGCGACTCATTTGGCTGAGGATCAGCAATGTGTTAAATCCAATTTTTATCTCTCAGGGTTGCTAGTTTTGGAGGGATGGGAGATGGAATGATGATAATGATAATAGGGATGAATGGACAATACACACGTAGATATACACAGTCATATACTATACATCCATGCCCAAGGTGTGACACAAACACGCGATCCTTCTGTCCCAGATCACCACGGCACTACTAGCTTAGCGATCTCGGCTATCTGAATAGACATTATTATTATTATTATTATTATTATTATTATTACTATTATTATTATGATTATTATTCCACTACATCACGACTAAAGATATTATGAGTCGGCTCCAAATAAAATCTGCTTCAGCTTGCAACCAGGTGACTAAGGAGCAGATCTAGGGACTGTCGGTGCCTCTACAATGCAATACATTGCGCAAAATGTAGGCTGTTCCAAACAAAGCAATTTCTTGCATTTCTCAGTCTTTCGAACTACCTGGTAGTTTAGCCAAGTTCTTAGACAAATTTTGCGTAACAAATCCCAGAGACGTAAGACACAACAACATCGGCAAGTAGACATGATTTTTTCAGCTAATCCCGGATAACTAAATCTAGTTTGTTTGCCGCTATCGTGTGATCAGTTGGAATTTCTTGGTCATACAATATTGTACATAAACCAACAGACGTCACCGGCTTTCGTTACTGTTCGTACCATTTGGGGCATGCGTTTGGAACTTTGAGGGCGGTACTGATCTGCCAGTCGAGGTAACTACAAACCCTTTCGTGTCTTTTCAAGTATTAGGTCTTTGTTAGGAATGGACAAACTGAAACAATATGATCAGTGGTTTCTACGTGTTCCTAGCAAATACGGCATTTATCATCTTGGGAAAATTTGAAATCTGCTTGATCATAATGTCGTGTTCCCAAGGCCTGATCTTGGGGAGCTATTACAAGTAATTCCGATTCTGGCTTCATTCTTCCCCTTTTGAGCCTCATAAATGATTGATCTTTATTGATCTGTACCCTATCCATTCGTTTCAAATATTGTACGTGAAGTGGTTTGTCTCTCCACGATTTCTTTAACACTTTTTCTTTAACACACCAACGATTTCTTTAATTTCTTTTTTTTTGTGTCTCACATTTTACGTTCGTTAGAAGTTCAGTGTGTCTGTCATTCTGCGTGTCATGCATAGTCTTGTTCGCAATGCGTTTTGCTACTCTTGCTATGCCTCTGTTTCCCATTCTTCGGTCAGATTTCATGACCTGCCTTATTAGTGGGTCATCTTGATAGCTGAGTTCACACTTTCCCATCCCGACTATTGCATTGTGCCAGGTGGCTTCAAGTTGTCTGAGGCCTATTCCTCCTTCCTTACGTGACACATAAAGTCCATGTACATCAGCTCGAGTGTGGGCAACATGATGCATTGAAAGCAGTTTTCTGGTTTTTCGATCCATGGTGCGAATTTCTTGCTCAGTCCAGTCCACTAGTCCGAAACTGTATTGGGATACATGCACCGCCAAACTACCTAATGTTGAGATTTTATTCCTGTAGTTCAGAGCAGACTGCAGGACTAGTCTCACTCTTCTCTAATACTCTCGGCAAATTCTCTTTTTCATTGTGTCGCCCGAGATGGTCGCACATACTTCAATTCCCAGATATTTGTAAGTTTTACCTGGTTCAAGATTTTGAATCACTGTGTGCTTACCAACTTCAATGTTCTCTGACATTGTTATTTTGCCTCTTTTTATGTTGATTTTTGCACACTTGTGAAGACCAAATTTTGTGCAGATGTCATTGCTAAAATCATTGATGACGGACAGCATTTGGGTGAGAATCGCTTCATTCCTTGCAAACACTTTAAGATCATCCATATAAAACAAATGTGATTCTGACCTTTCATCACAATGGAGATTGTAACCAAAGTCAGTGTGCGACAACTGTGTAGATAGTGGGACCAAACTAATGCAAAACAGCAGAGGGGGTAGCAAATCTCCCCTCTTATCAATCCCGGGGGATTTCCAGTTTCCCATGTTCTTAATTGCTTGGTAGAGGTCCTATTCCGAGAATTCGTAAACATGTTCCACTGTTTCCACAAGTTCATCGGCAGCATCAACTTCAGATTGGAGCCAAGATGCGACTTTGTTGTAGGATCTGGTTTCCTCCCAAAATGTTTCGACGTTATCTTTTGATGAAGGGGCAGCATTGCCATTCGGTTTTTGAGTCAGACTGGATTAGAATTTCTTCGCATCCGTTTCAAATAACCGGTTCTGTACACGGAAATCTTCTCTACGTTTGTAATGCTAATTCGTTGAGCTCATGCTTGGATTTTCTCTTTTAGCTTCTCAACTATCTTTAGCCTTTTGTGCCATTTTCAATTAGGTACTTTTGTTCAACATGGAATATTTTTTGTTGAACTTTAGAAGTGTGATTTGATTTAGAAGATGCCGCGGCTAGGATTGATATTTCACGCCGTGTGTCGGCTATCCGTTTCATAATTCTTTTCGCCCATGGGGTTACGGAGCTGTTTACTCTCTCTGGTTGGCGGCCATCGATGTTCTTGACTGGCCCCAAAACTATCTGAGATTCTAGATATCCAATTGCTAATACGATGTGATTGATTTCAGTAATATCTAGATCTCTACTTGAGGTCTGTACTACCTCATTTAAGACAGAATTCGCTGTTTCTATCACTCTCTTAGCTTTAGCATTTCGTAAATTCTTCTCAACGGTGCACGGGATTCGAATGGAAGTAGATGTACTCGTCCTATCTCGCGGCGGAGGAGGTCGCGCATTATGTCCTCATCGTCTGACTCATGACCAGATGAATTTTCACAACTGACGGATGTTTCACTTGGAAGAGATGAACCATCAAGAGTACCATCATTTTCAAGGATATTAGATGGTTTTAAATGTTCGTCATGTGTGTAGTTCGATCGGAGAATGTTCTCCGCGTTTCTCTGGTTATCTGCAATTTGTTCTATTGTGAATTTTCCACAGCTGAGTATGTATCGTCCTTGACTGGCAAAGTTCTTTGTGTCAAGAGCAGGTCTCATATCTGGGTTCCGCTCTCTACATTTCTTAAAAACGTATTATTATTATTATTATTATTATTATTATTATTATTATTATTCCTCTATATCACGACAAAAGAAGTTATGATTCGGCTAAATATACTCGTAAATTCTATTCCAATTAGCAACAAGCGACCTGAGGAGCTGATCTAGGGAGTGTCGGTTTCTCTACAGTACTTTGCGCAAAATGTGAGCTGTTCCAAATAAAGCAATTTCTTGCACTTCCCAGTTGTTTGAATGACCTGGAAGTTTCCCCAAGTTGTTCCCACAAATTTTGCGGAACAAATCCCAGAGCTCCGATAACTAACGGTACAACCTGTGCTTTTACGCCCAATATTTGGATAATCTCGATTCCCAGACTTGTATTTAAGACGTTTCTCTGCCCTCTTGGTTACGACATTTTGACGACATTACGACATTTTACGCAAGTCTCAGCCATATCTACAAGTAGACACAATATTTTTCACCAAGTCCCGGATACCAATATCTGGTTTGTTTGCTGCTATTGTGCGATCCGTTTGAATTTGTTGGTCGTAGAATATTGTATTGAGTCCAACAGATGTCACCAATTTTGGTGACTCTTCGTGCCACTTGGGGCATGCGTTTGTAACTTTGAGGGCGGTACAGATCTGCCAATGGAGGTAACTACAAACTGTCGTGTCTTTTCAAGTATTCGGTCTTTGCTAGCATCGGACAGTAGAGACAATATGACCAATGGATTCTTCTTGTTCCTGGCAAATGCGTCATTTATCATCTTGGGAAATTTTAAGAACCGCTTTATCATAATGTCGTGATGTCTTGAGGAGCTATTAGAAGTGCTAACGTTTCTGGCTTCATTCTTCCCTTCTTAATCCACATAAATGATTCATCTATATTAATCTGCACCTTGTTACTTCTTTTTAAATACTGCTCATGGACTGATTTGTATATCCTCGTCTTTTTAAAAAAAAATTTGTGGCTCACATTTCATGTTTAGTAGGTTCAGACGTTCAGTGTTTGTGTTATTCTGCGTGCCTTGCATGGTTTCCTTTGCAGTGCTTTCTGTTTCCCATTCTTCGGTCATATTGCATGACTTGCCTCATTAGAGGGCCATCTTGATGACTGAGTACATACTTTCCGATCCCCATTATTGGATTGTGCCAGGAGGCTTCAATTTGTCTGAGGTCTTTTCCTCCTTCCTTACGTGACACAAAGTCTATGTGAATCAGCTTGAGGGTGGGAAACATGATGCATTGTTGGTGGCATCATGGTTTTTCGATCCATGATGCAAATTTCTTGTTTAGTCCACTCCACTAGTCCGAAACTGTACTAGACTACATGCACCTCCAAACTACCAATTGCAGATATTTGGTTACTGGAGTTTAGAGGGGACTGCAGGACAAGACTCACTGTCCTGTAATACCCCCTGCGAATTCTCTCTTTCTTTGTGTCGTTTGAGATGGTCGCACATTCTTCAATTCCCAGATATTTCTAGTTTTACCTGGCAGAATTTTACCTGGCTCAAAATCTTGAATTACAATGTGCATATCAACTTCAGTGCTCTCTGGAGTTGTCACTTTGCTTCTCTTCAAATTGATTTTTCCACACTTGTCAAGAGCAAACCATTGCATACTGAGCAACACGTTGTCTGTTCTGCACCATTCTGAGCAACACGTTGTCTGTTCCCTCAAAAGTATCTATTTATATTTTTTAAGAAGAGAGTCTTGCTTGCTAGTTGAAAAGATGTGGGATGATCTGATAGCTAGTGGCAAGACACTGTCAACAAGCCGGAACAGGCCTAGAATCTGAAGTGCAAACAACGACGAAGCATAAATTGTGCACCATTGTACTGTCAAAAATTGGAGAAAAACTGTTGAAGTTTAAGGTTACGTATAAAGGCCTTATAACATTTATAATTTTTATAACATTAGAATCTTCTTTCGACGTGTACTATAATACTGTCTGCACTAAAAATGATACATCAATCGCTGGACTCAAATATAATTGTATTCACAAACTCACTCTCTACAATAAAACTATGCTCCAACAAAACTTCAATCTCTGAAATGGCTGTCAAGATTCAAGAACTACACCATCTTATTCAAAGGCTTGGTAAAAAACTTGTTATCTTCTGGATTCCCCCTCATCTGGATATAACACTGGCTGCACCAGGAAGTCAGATTCCAACATCACTAGTCGACCTCCGGTCAGTAAAAAATGTGCATAACATAGCACACACGACAAATGATATCTGGAAGTACTTGTATGGAAAAATGAAAACCAAGTGGAGCGAAGATTGGAAAATTTATAAGGCTAGTAGTATTCATAAGAAGATAAAAAACTTCTACAACCTGCAAACTTAAAAAAATGTGCCGCAAAGATCAAGTTACAATCACCAGAATTAGATCAGAACACACGAGGCTTACTCACCTCCACCTAATAAACCAGAATACTCCCCCAATTTGTAATATATGTAATGAACAAATAACAATAATACATATTATTCAGGAATGTCCTATGTACAATCAATCCCGCCAAACAATCTTACAGAACTTTAATTCTGATGCTTTACTTTATTCAAGCTCCCTACAAGAAAAAATTTTAAAATTTTGCAAATCAATTAATGTTGAACTGTAAAACAAACTGTAATATTGTTTTTAAGCATACGTACTGTGTAAATTATCACATGTAGTAAAATATTTCCAACCCCTGGAGTAATATAAACTGTAATGTCTCACTATTCACTGAACAAAAATGTATAATTGTAAAAAAAAAAAATGTAACCATGCTATGTAAACTTACAGAACCTTGTAAACTTAATGTATGTACCTTATTGTAAAATTACAGAATAGTTGCTAATAACCTCGCAGTTGATGCGACTATAAATAAATAAATAATAATATAATACTGTCTACAAAAATATTTTCAAGAGATCTTAAATGGATTAATGACAGCATTTTAAAAGGCAGATAACTACCTTAGTTTAAAGTTGTATGTGTATAAAGGTAATAATTATTATAGTGTTTGTGCAGTGTTGTATGCAATATAACATTTTGTCATATCAGAGAAAATTTTGGTTGAACATGGAACGATCACTTGACGCATACAAACGGTAAAACGATCATCAGACTCTCGTTTTTCTGTATTCAAAATCGACTAGAATATGGTTTAGGATAGAGATCACAGAATTATGAAAACGTGCACAAATTTCACTTCTCTCCATAGCTCGTCACATACAGTTTTAATTTTTTTTGACGTAGATAAATAAAGAAAGAAATAAGACCAAAAAGTATTGGTGAGAAAGTTTTTGGGATCTCAGATCACTTCTTTCTAAGAAGATTGCAGTCATGATCCCCTTAAACACGCTACTACAAACACTGCAAATACTTATGAGCGAAAAATAAAAAGCTGTATTTTATTTTCACTCATTGTTCTTAGTTTCTCCTACAATCCTACAATAGGTATCATTCGATACCTATTGTATTATCTGGAGAAAAATTTTACAAGAAGCTAATGAATAACTTACTCGCCTTTCATTTTCTTTGAATAGAAATTAAAATACGACTTTCTCTATAAGAGAAAATTTAACTTCAACAATTCTAACAAATGTATTAGTTCTCATATATCCATGCAATGGTTCCGACCGTAACAAATATATTTCAGTAGTAGCATTACAATGTTTCTAAACTTCAGAGCTGAATCTATGTATAAAATTTATGTATAACATTGAAATTTGGACCCTTTTGTATTTCTAAAGAGAGTGTAGACCCACGTATTGAGGAAGATATTGAAAAATTATGGGAAGCCATGCAAAGCAGACATGCCTTTAGGAATTCAAGAAACTGACATTTTTCGAAATTCTTCTTGCCTGTGATAATGACATTTCCAAATTGTCTTATTTTTGCATCCATATGATATTAATGTATATACTAAATATACTGAAAATTATGTTATGATGCAGAAAATTGACATCGAGATTTGAACGATACGCTCGTTTAGGGAGCCCTTGATACCAAAAAAACTCTTTTTAAAATGTCTCTCCTTCGACCATTCATTAACAATACTGAGGCCTAAAAATATACAGAGATTTTCTCTCTTCAGCGCTATCGGTCTGACTGTATTCGAGACCGTGGGAATTTAATGCGAATCATTCAATTTTTGGCAGCACGAACTTTCCAAGACATTTTCAGAATATTCTCAGAAATTGCTCCAAGTTTCTTTTTATAATTTTGAGTTTGAATTTAGAAATGTACTATGATAATTATAGTATGGATCCGATTTTCATTAACTCTTCTTAAAGGTTGAAAATTACCGTTTCAATTTTTTTTGATTCCGCTCTCTTCCGTCAATATTGAAGTTAAACTTTGTTTCTCAGAGTAATTTATCCCCCATTATTAGGTCTTTAAAGCTTGTCTTATGTACATGATTTTCAAAATCTGGGTAGTTGCGTCATTTTCATTTCTGTCGTGATCATTTCCGAGTTGTTATAACCATCGCAACATCCTTTTATTGTCAAATATCGCCTATCCTTGGATCGTCAAATAAGTAAAAACTTACGACTAACAGGGGAGATGTATTCTACCAGTGTATTATTTGCCTCAATTTATATACTAAAATTTATTTTTTACACAGTCAATTTAACATCTCTTTTATGTACTTGTTTATTTTTGTTAAACTGTGTGTCGTACAATAGGGAGAAATGGAAATGTGCACGTTTCTTGAGCTCTGTTATCTCTGCCCAAACTAATAAACATATTAATTGAATTACGAATGCAAGTAGAAATAAGCATTTTTGACAAGAATTGATAAGACAATATTCACTTCCGTGCAGGTAAAACTATTCCTAAGGACAAGTCAGAAATAGATTTTGAATATTATCCCTTAATATATTCCTCTGTGAAGGAATCAACATTGTGTTGTGACAATGCAGTGAACGATTATTAAATAATATTCCAACTGAGATCAGAAAAACACAGATATATTAATATCCATAAGCAAAACAAAAAACCACCTCAGCATTTGCACAATAAACCATGGAAACTGGACGAAAAGCTGGATTGACAACAGACGTCTTCCGCAAGTCACTCAGGAGTCAAGAATTCCTGTTTTACTCATAAGAATTCATTATAACAAATATAAAAGAACAAATCGTGATAATTGACCCAAAAGGGATCAGTGACCCAAAAGTACTTGTGGGTGAAGATGTGGCTTTGGAAACCTAAGTGCTCCAGTGAATGATTTACTACCTATTCATTCCGGGCATATCAACTATTAAGGTCTTTATTAGTGCATTATATAGCATCTACTTGACGTAGGGTTTCGAAGTTCCTCCTCGGAGTATCTTCTCCCGGCAAGGCCTTGCTATAGCCAGGATAAGGTCTAACCTTCCGACATGTGCTTTAGTATAGTGCGTGAGGGTGAGAATGTGCAAGAGAAGAGGAGGAGACTAGGTAAGATCACCCACGGTAAGTGGCCAGTTTGTTGGTTACTATTGCAGCTTTCGCATTTGATCGAATCGATTCCGAACACATCAACTAGTTCCGTTTGTGTAGTGAATGTGTAGTGGTGGTGGTGGTGGTGGTGGTGGTTTTTCTCCTCAATTGATGGCCAACTTTGGTACCGATCTACGCATGGGCAATGCCTTCCAAAGAATCTCCTCCAAGCAGGTCTTCATTCTTACCAGGACAAGCTCTAAGCTCCAAATTGGACTCTCGGTGTGTAAGGTAGTGCAGTGCATCTAAGTGTTTGTGTGTGCGTAAGGGGAGAAGATAGAATGAGGAAGCAAGGAAAGATATCGCGGTGTCTGTGGCTAGTTTGTTATGGTATTACTCTGGCATTATCACGGTATTGGTCGGCGAAACCAAGGAAACTTTTCCTCCAGACAGCGGTTGTATACAACCTAGCTGTCTAGCTAGAGTAGAAAATCTGCCACTGTTGGTACTTGAACACTAGGACCTCCCAGTCAAAGTCGCTGCAGTCAGAGACAATGTAAGCTCTAATGGCTCTGTGCTTAACTGAGTCGGTGATTGATCGGAGAACTCTCGGAAAACGCCGCTCAAAGCAAGGTGCCCCAAAAATGTTCCTCCAGAAAAAGTTGAATTTGTCATAACAGCTTATGTCGAAAACTCACCACCGTCAGAATTCAAAACAGAGGTCCTCCCAGTTAACGATACAGTCGCTAAGCTATTACATCCAGTATTCATAGAAGAGAACTTACCATATAATATTACGTAACTGTTAAAATGGTATAAGAAAGTGTGTTATGTCATTGTGCTTCTAGTAATGTATTACTGACCGTTTTGATTAAAGGAGATATTTGCACAAGCTCCTCAATTGTTCTTGATTGTCAGATGTTTCCATTTTATGCAGAATACAAAGTTTATATCACCTGGAACAAAAAATATGACTAATTAATGACAGTTTCTGAAAGGACTGTATTAAATAATTTATACAAATTGGTAAAGAATACAGTACATAAAATTCGTCTTTTGTACATTGTTGGGTATTCATTCATTGCTCTATTGACGGTTTCATATGTGGGAACTGCGTCATTTTAAAAATCATACGTCGCACAATCTGAGAAAAAATTAAATAAAATATTTAAACCCGTTTTTAAGAAAATCTTTTTGAAGTTACACTTATTTCAAGAAAAATTACGTAAAAACCATTTATATTTTGAAAAAGCATTAAAAAATTCTTTCACATAGACATCTTTTTAATGAATAGATTTAATTAAGAAAACTTCACTTTTAATATTACAGTTATAAAAAGACGCCAGGAAAATTCTTAACTTTTGCAGTTTTGGAAAATTCAGAGTTCGCAGAAACTTGGAATTACCAAATTTTGAAAGCATAATTTACTCTGAGAAAAAACTAACGCAGTTTTTGTTAAAATTTAGGTAATTTGTTTAGGTTTTATGTAAAAATTCGAGTGTCTTTCTCAGTAAAATGAAAACCGTTTCTTCTAGGAATGTGTTCTTTTAATTTTCTCCCCTCTGTATTTAGGTAGAAAAGAGAAAATGTTCTAATGCTGGAGCAGAAATCGGCGGTTTTGCTGCTCCCCCACAATCGACACACAAACGTGTCGGATAACTATTGTAACTATACATAATAAATTATTTCCTCTTCTACACAAAATCCTTGTTTTGTGGTGATTCCGAAAAATCGATTGACGGCAAAACATCTGTTCGTTCATCCGTTCGTCTGAGCACAACGCCAGCACCTACACCGTTCAGATAATTTTCTCTCGTATTGATATTACCAGATAGATTTGGACGAACTCAATGCTCTACTAGTTCGAAACGGATTTTGTGATTTTAAGGTAATATTACACAAAGATTCAAAACCATCAACATTTCTCAAAAGTAGCTAATCATTTTCCGATTCAACATTTTTCCTCGGTTAGTGTAACGATGCAAAATTGACCACAGGCCATATTTTCATTGTATTCTCTGAATTTTTGAAAATTGCAAAAGTTTTTCTGTCACTACTGTCAGTTTTTCTATACATCCGTCGGCCTCTGTCATCATGCAACGCTAGTTCCTAAATCGTTCAGACAATTTTCTCAGAAATTGATATTCCCCCAACGGGCTGTCCGAACTCGAGACCTTGCGAATTTAAAAATAATATTTTGTTTCTTTGGAGAATTTGCGTTGAGCTCTATACATTTTCAAAATTTTCTAGAAAATGACACCACATTTTTTTGTTTTCCTGAAGTACAGCAAAGGACTTAAATATCGCGCAGATCGCATTTTCGTTCAGCCCTCCAAAGCTTCGGAAATTACAAAAGGTGAGTCTTTTTTCGTATTTTCTTACTGGTACAATATTGAGCATAGAAATTTTCTCTTAATGAAATCTGTTCTTCAAAAACATGTTTTTAAATTATGTTATGTACAATTTTTCGAAAATATGAATAGTCTTCCCGTAGTTTGGGGATTAATATTGACAATTTAAAATAATATTTTCTTCACAACAGCTCCAAAATTTTGTAATTTTTTGGATACAACAAAATACGGTTATGACAATGGCCCAGGTACCATTGTTGATGAACGATTCGATGAAATAAGAATTTCAAAAATGTATCATTGCAATGCCACAATATTCATTGCAGACTTTTGTTAATGGATTGTTGTTCAAAAAATTAGATCTTTAAATAAGGTAACGTACCTTATTTGGAAAATTTGCGTAGTTTTGAGTAATTGCAGTGTTCTTCGACATTTCAAATTGGAATTTTCCGCGGTTCTTTTGCTGGCTCGAGACATCAAAATTCATTAAGACAATGGCGACACGGCTGTTTGGAATTCAGGGAATCTTCATTATTGGGCTATGTTATTTCTCTCTGTATAGATTTCTATACACCGGTTTTATTATTGAATTTCTAATAATGTATTCACCTTATGAGAATGAAGTTCGTACAAACGTTTCTATTGTTTTTCAAATTTAATTTATGTACGTGGCAATAGCGAGAGAGATTTGTAACCATATTTTTATGCATTAATAATGCAATAAAGTTTGATGGACTTCAACTCTAGATTTTAATTGATACACTTCTTAGACTACAAAATATTTGATCGATGATCATGGTATAATTATTCAAAAATTGAAGGCTAACTTTATTGCTATCTATGCACCTTGTGTAAATTATCCTTGCTTGTCTCCATAATGTGCAACGAACAGTTATTTATTACGTGAGTTTCTTTGGAGAAGTAAGAAATGACTACTGTTCCAGGTTTCGAAATAATTGCGGATTCGGACCGCAGCACAGAGAGCTAAATGGCAAATCTAACTGGTTTTTAATACCGAACTTTCGCATTAGAAAATTTGATCTTGAATGTAGCAAAATGAGATTTGAGAGCGGATTTATTTTTGTAGCTGACATTGCTGAATTGGGAGAAGGAACTTCTTGTAATGTTTTAAAGAAAGCGCTGTGCGTGTTAGACGAACGGCAGGAGCTCGAGGAACTACACGTACTCAGTTTTCTATGAAAGGTAACTGCAAAGCGGTTCATTATGGAAGATATCTAACCAATTAAGTATTTGTCTTCAGCAGTAATATATTTTTAAACCATACCGTTTGTTTCGTAAAAACTGTGTATCTGAGTGGTGTGTGAGCTAAATTTTACATAGTCCGACTAGCAATTAGATTTTCAACTATGTGGAGAACTGGTATTACAGTGAAAAATATATCATTAGATAACTGGTTCGTATACATTACGGTGTACTAGATTTCACTTCCAACTATATCCAGATATGAATAGCATCAATTTCATCTAATTTTTTGAACATCATTATAAATTCCTTACATAAATGCTTCACCATCGTATCCTTCACCTCTATGTATAGCTAAATCCATGTCTTATTTCGTTCTCTCGACAATATTAAAATGTAACCCTTTTGCTGACTGATCTTCACTTTCTTAAATCCCATGAAACATTCATTAGTTTTTATGTTAATTGGTTTGCTGAATTATTTTTTCTCAATGCTTACATATGAGTTGTTGTTATGTATAAAATGTTGGCTTAATTGGTCAACGTTTTATGTCTTGCATTGTAACCATTATAATAGAAAAAACAGCCCTTCGTTTAATTCTTCTAGGATTTTATCAGGTAGTTTTAGATAAATGATTATTAATTCGTTTTGAATTTGGGGACCTAATTGTCTTGACTCTTCGGGGCCCCCGGATCCTGTCAGTCCCCATGGAACGTACGCCGCCGTCGGGGAACTTTCAATGTTCAGTAGACCAATAAGACTGAATATAGTAGTTCAGTAGACCAATAAGACAGACCAATAAGAAGTCAGAAAAGTGGATACCATTTTCGCCGGTAGTCTTAATATTATTTAGGGAGTCGTATTTGTACAAACCAGAGAATAAGGATTCGTCCCGATTGTTCGGAATATACGCATTAGAGGATTCCGACTCTGAACAAGTTTGAGAAATTAAATCGCACTTTGAGATATTGTGAATTGTATAATTCTGTGTATAACCATTTTTTATTTATTTTCCTTAATTGATAATCTAGTTAGTAAGAAAAAAATGTTCGTGTAGTGTGTAGTTTGTTATTTTTTATTGACGATTATTCATTAATAATAAACGCAAACGAATGAAAATAAATTATATTTATTATGGATCAGTCTCACAATACCAACGTTTAATTTTCTTCTCTTAAAACATTTTAAAAATAAGGTTTCAAGCGAGTTTCGTCTGGATTCGCCCTTTTGCCCACTGTACGCAGGTACTTCGTTGGAATTAGTTTGGACATTCGATGACATGATGATTGATGTATTAGTAAGCCAGACATTGTAAAATTATGATATTTGGGAAGCGTACCCAATAATGAAAGTACGTGATGTTTTTGCACCACTATTTATCTTTACAACTTGTGCAAACTTGCATATTGGAAGGTTTTGTGGGGTAGATCGGAAGTGTAAATTCTCCTTTATTTAGCATTTTAAAAACATAGTATTTTGAAGCTGTGTTGCATCAAATAGTTAAAGATGATTTTTAATGCAATCTAGTGAATGAAGAGATTGGGAATCGGAGGAGGAAGAAAATATTGACATGCGAATCAATTATTTATTTTAATAAAACCAGAATTAATATAAACGTCCTAGAAACGTGTTCTTTTTTAGACCAGTAGAGAATGGGTTTAGCTTCAATTTTTATCCTGGCAACGTTTCAAAAACGTACCAGTCGGAAGTTATGATGGTGATTCATAAACGACATAGTATAACTCCCCTGTGAGACGAGCGGAAGGTGAGTGAGAGGCAATGAGTCTGTCGGAAACGTCGGCACCTCAGACCTTTGCCCCAGGGAAGATACACAGAAGTTTTCAGTCAGTAGGTTCGCAGACAAGAAATTTCGAAAGAAATAGAAATTATAATAGAATTAAAAAATTCAATTTGCAAGGTGCTATCCATCATTGGGATGGAAAATTGCATTCACTTATATCAAAAAGAAAATGTAGAGATTTTGCGTTTTGATAAGATGTAGAGGAGTAGTTAGGAGTTTCCTTAGTTGGAAAATAAGGTATTTAATGAAGCCAAATCTGTATTTTATGAAGTAAACTAAGTGTGCTACAAAATGTCACAAACTTTCCCGTATTAGTTTTCAATTCCCTTTGGTCTGGGTTAGCTCTTTGAACTTCACACAAACTCTTGCCAGCTACCATCTATCGCCGCATACAGTACATTTTTTGACATATTCTTAATTTTTCGGTTTCCTAATAGTAGAACGGAAATATTATTTTAAGAACATTAAATAACAATAAAACCTCGCCCTAAATGGCAATTTTCTTTGATAAATTTGGGTCTGTTTTTAAAAAACTGGCGTTTAAGCGCTACTATGCATTCGAAACTTGAAACTCTTTTTCAAGAAAATGTTTGAGTTTCCCAAAAATTTCATTAGAAGTCTTTTGAATCACTTTAACTCACAAACAAAATAGTCTTTACAAATTGATGGAATGTGCATATTAACTGTGTGAGAGATCTTTCAAAAAATTTATATTTGTGTAATTTTTGAAAAAACAAAAAAAAAATGAACTTTGCCTCATATCAAAGAGTGCAATTTGCACTATCTCTTCCAAAACAATTTGAAGCCGTTTATGAGAAAATGGCCTTGGAGTGTTTCTGAAAATGCGGAATTTTGAGCTATTTTTCACAGAAAACCGTTGAGTTTTCGAGAAACTACTTGACATTATTTATAGCACATGTACTCATAAATATAACAATGTGAACAAATTGCAGCTAATGTAAATATTAATGACGTGAGAGACAAGTAAAAAAATGCATTTTTGTAATTTTTGAAAAAACCAAATAATAGAGGAATATGGCATTAATGTCATCTCATAGTGTACATTTAACACTATCCCTACCAAAAGTTTAAAGAAAAAATTTGGTGACCTTTTGACAAATTCTTGTCGTTGTTTTTTCAAATTGCTATTTTGCACGCAATATTGCGCGAAAACTACTAAAATATTTGAAAAGATGTACATGACCGTAATAAAAGAATTCACTATGAAGAACAAATTTTAGTTGAAGGAAAAATATGTATTATCAATTTTGTAGTTGTAGGAAGACGCCGAAAAAAAATCTAAATTTTGTAATTTTCAATAATTTAGAGTTAACCGTTCAAATCGGACCTATACCACCTTTGTAAGTGTATTTTACTCTATTCGAACAAGAAATTTAAAGAAAGAAGTTGGTGCCGTTTTTGAGAAAAGTTTGAAATGTCCGAGGGTCTTCATGTAACATACCTCCAAATTTTGAAGAAAGTTTTCAAAATCGACGCACCTTGAGTTGAGCCAGATCGATTTTGTGCATCAACTTTGGAAAAATCCTACGTATGGTTTAGGCGGTAGTAGTGCTCACAGACGGACGGACATAAAAAAAAAATTTCTGTATCAGGAGAAAACCAAACCTGTATTTCCGTTGAAATCTCGAAATCGATTTTCCGCAGCATTATATAAATTTCCCTGTACTACGTATTCCCTGTTCCCCGTATATACGTACATATACGGGAAAGTAAAAAATGGAGCAGTAGGGAAAAATATAAGCAATATATTCTGAAATTGTTACTCTGCTCACCGAGATCTATAATACTGTTGTCTCTACTCATCGTCTGAGAGGGACCTGTGTTTTGATAGAAAAATATGAAGAATATTTCCTATAGTTATCATGTCACCACCACATTTCAGAAAGAGCAATATTGAAGAGAGTTTTTGATTTCAAATGAGGTTCAACTACTGTTTCTAACGTGATATTTCTAATAGATTTCAAATAGAGTGGTGTATAACTGACCAAAATAATATCAAATTGGGTTTGGTGAAGAACTGTCCAAATAGACAATAAATGTGAATGATGTCAAACAGATTTCTTACAGAGAAACCGCGGCATCAGCCCAGACAATACTACAAAGAATTTGTGCTACTGTTTACATTTTAAGTCATCTTTTGCCAGAAAACGCTATTCTCAGAGCCTCATGTGTGATACATTTCCTAAAATGGATGGCAAAACGTATTTCGTTTAATAACGAGAATTAGCTATTCCTTTGTGAATTAACTTTCTACATATGCTATAACATTACTTACCTCCTTGGAATTAATTAGAAGGTCAAAGACAAACTTTGAACATCTATGAAGACATGTCAGAATGCAGTTGAGAGATCACCGAATGAATCATCAAAAATCAGCTACAGAACGAATGTCTCTCCCTACATTTATGGATGGTATTTTCACCGCCGACATACCAAAATTTCATAGCAAATAGACTACCGACCTTAAATCCTAGTTTCATGAGAAATGTCCGGTAGCATGTGTAATTACATTTGTATAACTAATTCTGGCACAACCACATTCCACGTATTAGATACTACTGTCACCTCAGAAAGCATGTCAATAGATCAGCAAAAGAACTTGAATCAAAAGGCATGGCATATTCCTTAATCAATTAGACAAATGTAATTAGCAAAAGTTGCCGAATTTGGCCCGCCCCTAAAAATAATTTCTTCTAAATATGTCAGTTGTATTTCAAAAATAAGAGCATTTGAATTAAACAATTCTGCTTAAGTCCTTGGCACAACTGTTAGGGAATTGTTAGACAATTATCAATTAATAGCTGTCATCGTAGCGAGTAATGTTATCCATCATAAGCCATTGCGCACAAAGGGAGTAAGTAATTAAAACTTTTATTCTACTCGTTACAAAAATAATCAGTGGGTTCCAAACACGCATATTAAGACCGATGTTGCCCTTCAAAAAGATAGCCTTATTTGTGCTTGTATTTGTCCGAGATACTGAAGGATTGCCACACATTATTGCCTTGATTGAACCACTTCATCTTAGGAGAATGGTACACATTATTTTACATTGTTCTTTAACGTTAACGAAAAGTAATGGAATGTTCAAAAATAGAACGTGATATTTTGCGCCATGTAAAGTCCTAATAGTCGGTGCAGACAAGAAACGTATTTCTAGTAAGATTGGGGAAAATTCTTATAAATATTTTATTTATTCAAATGATTTTAATCATGAACAAAGAAGAAACAATGGAACTAAAATTTTTGACACTTTTTTAACCGTTGAAAATTATCCTACAGCGTCCGAGATATCATCTCTCGGAAGAATCGGAAAAGCATAAAGGTCAGCCATCCAAACAACAACTTGGAAAATCAAAAAGGCAAGCAAAACCGTTTAAAGTGAATAAGAATAGAAAATTAAGTTTCTATTCACAATATAACAAAGTACATACCGTTGATGTCGAATCTGAATTGCTCTAAATGATACGTAGAAACCGAAAGGAAGATGATACGATAGTGTAACTTTGATGTAGATTGGGTAGTTTTAGTTCATTTCCATCTCACCTAGTGTGGACACTAGGTGAGTTCGAAATTAATTTCACTTTTTTCTGTATCGTTTGGATATATTGTATTAATATTACTTTCAATAACCACAATTACTCTTCCAGTTTGTTTCCTTATGTTTTCGTGTGTCTTTTGGAGTTCAACTTCAGATACTGTGAATCCAAATTAAGCGACCGGTTTGCCAATTTGAACTGTTTACAAAACTTTTGTCTATTTTTCACCAGAAACTCGCCTTCTAGCAGAGATAAAATATATTTTATAAAAATATTACATAGATTTTAATTTGATAATAGTGAGGATTGTAGAAGATAATTTTGGATAGAAGATTGATAGTTATGTTTTTCCTTTAATTGAATCTTTCACGGCTTGAAATGAAAAATTGGTAATATTAAGCAACTTTCCCCCAGAAGTTAGGAATCAAAAATACTTTGACTCAAGAATGAAAATATCTTCGGCGAAACAACTGTGTTTATAATGCCGATCCAAGACAGAGTAGTAGCTACTACACATTGTCGGCAATATATAATTAAAGAAGCAATATCAGATGAGAAAGGTCAAAAAGACAGCACACATGAGAAACAACACGTAACAATATCCTGTTGTATACTATGCAAACAGAATACGTCAGAACACTCAAAAGTGTGGTCAATCAATCAATCTTTCAATGAAGCCGTCTTTTCTGTGGCAAAGCTCAGGTCATCAGACCTGCTCTTCCGTCTGTCCATGTACATTTTTCTTTGCTCCTTTCGCCTTCTAGCAGAGAAAGAATGTAATTTCACGCGGGAAACAGGAAATTTGAATTGAATTTAGAGGCTTCTTTTAAGCTTGAGAATCTTTTACATGCAGTAAATGTCCAACACGGGACAGCCGGCGTTACATCTCCGAAGGAAGGCGAATGAAGAAATTTTTCGCGTTTAAAATTCTAAGGCCTCGATCAGATTCAAAATAATTGAGATAGAAAAATCAAGTATGACATCACCGTGCCAGCCAACAGACATCTCATTCTTCTAGACAAGAAGAAATAAAACGTCCATCTCATCGACAACACCATTTGGTTCTCTCACAATATCAACAAGTAGCTGCAGCAACAATAAAACTAAATTCAAGGATCTGAAACATCAAACAAGAAATCACTGTAAAAGTGAAAATAGAGATACTACAACAGGATGTTCTTTCTCGTATTAATTGTAACGGCTAGGCAATATTATAATACGAAATGAACCTTCAAAAGTATTTCCAATCAGCAAAACACTTTCTCTCCGCTCTGGAATTCAACTCAGGTTCTTGGAATTAGGTTACCAGTCGCGTTACCCCTGCACTACCAGCAGTATAGCTATACTCAATCTTCCCAGCACTTAAAATGTTCAACATTTACATTTGCATTTTATAAAAATTCCGATATTTTTATTTACATTACATCAAGATCTAGTTGTAAAAAAACAAATTTCGTTGCAGCAAAAATATGTATCGGATGTATTTTACTTTTACAAAATGTATTTTCGTGTTAAAAATTTGATCTTTAAGAATGTTATGTAATTTTTCTTTTAAAAAAGACATGAAATTTTTGCGTAATTTTTTGCTTTCTGTTAAATGCAAATTTATAAATAAATATAACAAAAGCTGCAGCAAATTGTTTTCCTCGGATAGAGCAAATGACTCAAAAAATGGCACGTCACATTTTCGACGAACACACTGTATTTTCGAAAATAGCAAAACGTTTTGAAATAATGCGTGAAAGTATGTGCTATTGTAGGACCACTAGTTTCCGTGTATATATACTGTCATTGTTTCAACTACTAAAATGTTTAAAACGATCATAATTATTAGTGTGCTAAATTAGTATCAACTTGCAACAAAAAAAAATAAAGTTGGAAAAGTATTTTCCTTCATTCTTTCCTTATGTCATGTAAACTTCCCCCTAATTTACTCTAAGAATTTCTACAATGGTTAATACTAGGCAAGATACACCGAAATATTTGTATGCATTTTCCAAACACCAAAATCAATGTAACAAGATTGTGGCATTCGTCATATTATTTATTTATTCAATAGGTTTACAATGTATTAGTATACATTTTCCTATAACCATTATACATATTTTCTATTGTTACATATTATTGTTGCTTAAACATTCACGCTAATATCGAAACATTTTATACCCATATGATCTTCAAATACTTCGCAAGGACTAGTATACTAAGCATATTTCTGATTTTGGTTATTAACAAGCTGTGTTTTTACTCTTTTCAGGCAAAGCGTTCTAAATTCTTCTCGCTTTCACTTATTTTGATAATGAACATTGTTTATAACATCAGATAAATTACTTGTTCTTGCCGACTTGGATAAATTTTTATAGGAAACAACTACTTCATTAATATCGAGTCTTTGAACCAGTCATTTCCATATTCAGAATTTCAGAACCATGTAAAACAATTCACAATATTTGAGATAAGGATTTTATTCGAGTAGGCGTGTACAGCCGTCCCGATGACGTGGGCTCCAAATAAACATTCACAAATAGGAAAATTTGTTTTTCTACATCTCAATTAAAACTTCTCTCTCATATAGCAATGTATTACAAGGATGCTGATGTGGTGTCGACATTATTCTAGAATGAAATGTTGGAACCCGTCTTCGTCAAATTAAATTTATTAAGACAGCCGGCTTTCGACGCCTTGCCTTCATCAGTCTAGCAATAGGTGATGGTGAAACAAAGATTACTTCCATTATTTCATCCAATATATCTGTAGTCATAGTTTTCACGTAAAAATCAATACATTCTGAACACACATTACTTTCCAGTTATGAGTGAAAACATTAGTGGAACGAAGCATGAATGTCTCCTGATCTACTATAAAATAATAATGTATACACTTATAGTGGTTTATCTCATTTAAATCTTCGTCAAAATTCAGTGAAATCGACTCTTTTGACGTGCACAAAATAATCAGGAAGTGAAAGTGTCAGCAAAGCAAAGAGCAGGTGCTGAGCGGAAGTACGCGAAGATGAATAAGTCGACAAGTAAGGATACTATGAGCGTTTCTGCGCGTATTTACTCGGTAATATCTGACTTTTATGAGATATTAGAGAGTTTCCAAAGCATGAAATACCCGTTACGCGTTTTAATCAGGGCGCATAGCCTTCAGGTAAAGAATTACTGTATTGAATCTAATTCAGGTTTTCCGTTACCTCAATTTAGAGAGTTCTTCTTCCGAATTATAATTAAAAATAGTCGATTCGGGTAAACATCGAGGCAGCGCAGAGTCAGCGCCACAGGAGCTTCCGTCCCCGCTCCCTGCTCGCAGAAGCCTCGAACGTTGCCGACTGGAAGCCACTTGCAAAGATTATTCCAAAAGAAACACGGTATAATGTACTACACATTTAAAAAACTCAACATGATTAATTTTAAAATAATACGATACAAGAAAACTGAGAAAATAAATTTGCACACATACATTCAGATCGTATACTACAATTATTTATAAGTTTATTGATATATTAATAATGAAAAAGTCTACAATACTGGTGAAAATATCAAGTTTAATTGATTTACCATTGTCTTTATAAGTTATATTTGGATTATCATTCCTCAATTATCCCCTTTGAAAGAATATTTTTCTAGGTGTTTCGTTTTCTCTGTAAGAGGTTTCCTCTTTAGATTATTTTTAGTGTTGTGCATCGTAACCCAAACGTTTCTTTCATTTTCTTCTAATATTTTCCTTTTTTTGCTTTTCTCCAAATTTCACGATTAAATTTTATGAATTCAATTGGTGATCGTCAATAACCTTCAATGCAAAATTCGTAGATCTAAATGTCATTTTCATCGACTAGTTATGGTGCTCCCATTATTTTTCTCGATATAAGGCAATATTTTCGAAATTCCTTCACGTCATGTATCCGAATCTGGTAATATATTTCACCGTTCAACAAATAAACAAGTGAAAACAGTGCAATGTAAGAAAGATACAAACAGAGGTGGTCTGAAACTTTTATATCAGTTAATGCTGTGGTGGAAACGATCTTGAAAGGCTAGAATTTGCGCATATGAATTTTCTGGGCATGAAGGTACATAAGTCGATTATTGATGAGAAATGTGCTGGCGCTTATATACAGTATGCCACGACGTACGAAGGAACAACATGTCCCAGGATGTGACATCATCATTCAGAAAGACAAAAATTTTCTCAGTGATGTAGTGTTCAAATTAAAATCTGGCCCGGGCCTCGGTTAACGAGATCATCTAACTTTGCAGTAGTTGAGGACATTTGACCAAGGGAAAGAAATAATGCAGAAACTGCCACTGTTGTAAGGAGAAATTTTCAAGAATGAATACGTCTGCAGCTGACCTTACAGAATAAAACGTTAAAGAAATGTAAAAAAGTTTTAAGATGAAGATATTTGAAATAACGAGATACAGCAGCATTTCGAGATGAAAGTATAAATTTTGCAATGCAACAAAAGACCTTATATACCTTTTATACTAGGAGACACACATTATCAATAAATAAAAATCATCGTAAGGTACGTTGAATAAGAGCATATTTGAAGGACATAACTCTTAATGGGAAACTATGTTGTGGTCTGATGAATAGGTTTTTCAGATTTTATATAGCGGTAAGGAACAGGAGGAGATACGAAGAAATAAATGCATGTTGTCAATGCAAGGTGCAGAAAACGCTTCTTGAGTCTGCACGCGAACAACTGAATTGGTTAATTTATGTTTTGGTCAATGTACCGCAAAAATTAGTATTATTTTGACTCTTGAGACTGCGACCACCATAAAGAAAAAAATTCACTGGAAACATGTTTCCTAACATTGTGGGAAGGCACGCACTGTCGAAATAGCAAAGACTGCTACCAAACAAGCAAGATCCAGTTTTATTGTGACTTCCAGCGAATTCATATCTTTCACATACCAACGGTCCTAATTGGTAACGTAGTACCTCAAAACACAATGTTTGGACCTAGAGCGCTTTCACGTTTGGACAGATGCCACAATTCAGTGAAACGGGGTTGATTTTCAAATAACTAAGAATCTCGGATTACCAGTATTCATTCCGTTGACTCAAATAAAAAAGTGATACTTTCCGGGCAGCATGAATTTCATAACTTCATATCCGCAACAATTTCAAAGTTAGTACTTGAGACAGTCACATACAGATATTCAGTTTAAAGACTAATGGAATAATAAATAGTTATTTGACTTACGATTTGTCCTTGAACTTTGAAATATAACCAATTTTTCGTGTTCTGAACAAACTTTACTTTAACTTTCATGTGTGGCAAATTGCCATTTTGCATGAATGTGAAAAGTACAACACTTAACATCTCTAACATATTTAGTCATCGGATCCTGATCTTGTAAACATAATGCAAAAGCATTTTTATGCAACACGCAGTGTAGATCAAAGAGAAAAGAATATTGCGACTTGTAGGAAATGTACTTTCAGAATGAATTTCCAAATGTTCCATTCATAATAATTTGTAATGAGATGAGAAATGTTTCTAGCTTACGAAATATTTCACAAATTTTAATGAATGGAAAGTATACACCAGTTTATGAATATCCAAGTGAGTTCCAAATCTTTGCGGAGTCCATAGGAATCATAATAGTGATATTATGCAAGAGTAAAGCAGTTTTGTATTATCGTCATCATAGACACATTGCTCAGTTCTGCATTCTCGCACTCTACTTACGTAATATTCCGTAGTATTTCCATCGTAAATTGATTTTTCGGTATCAAGGACACAAAAAACATGGATTCTGACTAAAAACATGTTAGAAGTAATTTACCATAAAAATAATATTTACCCACTTTTTCGATATTAGGGCCCGCTAGTAAGAGTTTTTCTGCGGGAGAAATAACCAATTTTCAGCAAAAGATTACAATACTTTCCTTTCGTACGAAGTAAGTGCGATAATGTAAAAAAAAAGGGCGCGCGTAACAAAAGGTTGTACAACCCAAAAGTATGTATTTATAATATATTGTATTGCATGTATTGTAATGCATTTGTATTTATAATATATTGAAGATATGCCAAACGTTTCAGCAATAACACTGGTCAACAATAATTTGATTGCATTGCTGTAGTTATCTAATAGCTGATTTTAGGTCATATGTTAGTTTTTTTATTTCTTGTATTCTTTCACAACGTTTTGAGAAAGTTATATAATGCTGTAGAGAAACAAGGGTCGATATTTTTCACAATGCACTAATTTATGCAAATAACAGAAATAGTGGTAGTACACAAGAAATTCTGAATGTGTTTTAAACGGGACATATCCTGTGGAAAATTGCTAAGAGAATTTTCTACAAGGCTATCGTAGACAGTATTGCCACATATGGGTCTGATATTTGGGAAATGCCCAAAGATAATGGGAATAAACTTACAGCAATGTAAATGGAATATTGGCGTCAAAACTATCGATTGATATTGTTGGAAAACTTAAAAAATTAAATTAGAAGAGTATAAATTTGTCTCAAAATTGTCGATAATATTGAAACGAAAAGTTTTAAATGGCACGGTCACTTAACAGAATGGATGGAGAACGCTTATCTCAAGAGCTCTGGAATCGGCAATCTGCTTCACACAGATAAGGAAAACCTAAAAGTACTTGGAAGGAAGGAATGGAGAAGGCGATGGCCAGAAGAGGACTGCAGTAACAGACAAAATGGAATCTGAGATGCGAAATAGGCCTAATGGTGTTAAAATACACGTAGTACTACTATTTCTATTGCTGCTGTGGCTACTGCCCCTTTTCAAGTTCTTGGTGTTTGCTGCTGCTGCCGCTCATGCTCTTACTGCTGCACCGGCTGTTCATCCTTTCGCTGCCGTTCCTTCTGCTGTTCCGGCTATTATTACTGCTGCTACTGGTGCTGATTTTTCTGATGCGGCTGCTACTGCTGCTGCTACAATTCTGCTATTGCTATTACAACTCTTATTCAATATTAAGAGGAAATTGCCATTCCTCTAGGACACTCAAAAAATGTTTGTAATAATGACTCGTCTGTCTCAATAAAATCCCTGGGTTTTAGATACCCGCGAATGTTAAAAAAAATTTTCACATCTCTAGAACTACATTACTGAAGATAGATTTTTTGTTAATGAAATGTTTTTGAAATATTTTGCTTACATTTAGATATTTACATACTGTCATGTGCAATGTCTTGAAAATATGATTCATTTTTGGGAATTTTTTAGTCAAGTGAAATTTAAAATAATAAAACAAAATATCCATAAACAGGCGCCAATGTGTGTCTTTTTTTGCTCGAGAATAATTTCTCGCTTAATAATTTTTCGCTTAAGAATTAGGCAAAGATTACATTTTCAGTAAATCTCTGAAATTTCCAAAATTACAAATTTGCAACTCTACTTTTGATGATTTGGTAACATTGGTGTACTTAACTAGTGGGTCACTATAATGTAACCAATAGTTGTGTAACGGATAGAATCGTTTATTGTATTAGACCATATGAGCTGAAGTTCAAATCCTAGCTTAGGCAATTTTTTTTAACTTCTTGGAAATAATTTTGCGGGTCCACCTAGTAGTAGCCTACAATATTACATAACCGTTACAATAATTCGAGAAAGTATGTACTGTTGTTACAGAACCAGTTCTAGATATTTTTTTCAGTCTACATTTGCCAATATTTGAGTTTCTTCTCATTGATTTCATTGTGTGTATGTGTAGAAATAGTTTATGAAGCTCTAATTTAGCTGAGAAATTAAAATTAATTGGAACATTTCTTTACTTATTCAAATTGAAACACATACCATCAGAAGCAAATGTAAGGTAAAGTTAATGTTAAAGTGATTTGATATACCCAGGGCCGAAATGTCGGAAACTAATAATGTAGAATGTAACTACAAACAAATAATGTGGAATATATTTCTTCTTGCAAGTAACCTCAACTCACGAATAAAACATAAAAGCGATTGTTATATAATACATTTGGTGAGGAGGCAAAGACCAAGAGCATTATGTTAAAACGGAAATCTTTTGATATTGTAGACTCTTTCGGGGAAATTTCATTCGATGGCCTAGTAGTAGTCTGATGTCGTATTTATGTCTATTGCTTGCTAGTGCTCATCAATGATCTTTACGTCTCCCAAGTTCTCAAGAAATCTATCAAGATTTATATATAGGAAATGGAGTTTATCACTGGAATATTTCAAGACTAGAAACGCTCAGAACAAATTGCCAGCGACCCTTTTATAATTTGCAGCTTTTTTATTACCAATATAATTTTTCATTGCCGGCATGAATAATAGCTTTGCCATTATAGTCCTCTCCTAAATGCACGGAATGGCCAACAAACTTATGCAAAGTCCTTGGAATTCTATAGAAGATCAAACACAATTCTACATATAACCGCCAATCATTTTTGCTATACAATGAAATCCCTATTTTCTGGTAAACACACGAAACATTGTGACAACAACAAAAATATTTGTAAAATATGAAACAAACGCCACCTCCCTTTTTCGGAAATACAAAACTCGGTATGGCCGAGTAGACAATTTCTTGCAATATAGAAGCTAACATTTGAGACGCAGCTATTTGTCACCCCTAAGGTCATTCAATTCATGTACTATTCATTCTGAAACACTCCTTCATGTTCATCACTTCACTCCGTCTTTTGGTTGAAATCCTCATTTTCAGATAAAGTAAATAATTTTAAAATTGTAATTGGTTGATCATTAAATAGTACGGAACGTCTATTTGACGAAACGATACTAGAAAATTAAATTTTATTAGTTTTTATTGTCTTCACGAGACAAAAATAACAGTAACATATGACGCGTTGGTTCTCGTCAGGTTATGAGAATTCCAAAACGTAAGCCGTACGTTTCTCTGTTGTCCAGTCCCGCAGTATCTCCTCGTAGTTGAAACAAATACTATGTCGAAAAATAATTAAACTACTAACTACTGGAATGAAAAACTTCGAATTTTATAAAAACTAGAGCAGGGAAAATAAAACCAACTTCAGCATTGAAATCAGCAGATCAAAAGCTATTAAGAAATATTAATAAAATCTCATGCATCAGGAATTTCGAAAAAGAAAGATGTTGGCTCGTGCAATTTCGATGTTACCAAAATAAACTGATTACTCAAAACTGCTATTTTATTCCACTGATTATTTTTCATTGGTTTAAATAATATTAATGTCTTGAAAGAGAAAGTTAGGAAGGCATAGGTTACAGGGAGCATCACAGACATACACGTGGAACAAATCATACTCGGTTTGCTCCTTGACACAATGTCAGTATAATAATATAAAATAGTCGACGATGATAATGACGATTGTAATAATAAAAAAATATGTACGAACTTTTTCTAAAAAAGTTAAGAGAGAAATTCACAATTCGACGTTTCGGAACTGTAAGCAGAACTGTTTAATGGATGTCACTCATTACTTATGGGTTACATCTTCAATTTTTGTAGTGAAATGTCAGTGCCACGTAGATCAAGAACATTGTATGGAGCGTCACTCTGACATTTTAAATGTGTACTGCGTTAAAAGAAGATTTCCTGGCTGTATGGAATTCTTTTGCCTTTCTACGTGACGCAAAGAGGCTTCAGCAAATCCTCGTGTAGCATGTGAGTAAGAGACTCACGTCCAGCAGAGGACAGAGCACCTACGTCGTATCTTCTCTCAACGCCAAAGAACGTATCCAGGGCGGACGCTAAGCTCGCGTTCTGAGATTCAACGCACGAGTGGCCAGCAGAGACGGAGCGCATCGCGACGTCTGACGGGCGCGCGCAAGCAGCACAGACGACCGCACAGAGGGCTAGACGAGGAAACGAGCTTCACCCCGCCCCGCCCCGCTCCGCCTCCACGTCACCCCCGCAACGCCCCCGCTACCCACCGCTTCTCCTTACGCCAGCCGCGCCAGCGCCCGCGCCCCGCCGCCGCCACCGCCGCCACCGCCCCCGCTGCCGCCGCCGCCGCCGCCGCCGCCACCACCACCTCCGCCACCTCGACCGCCGCCACCTCTACCGCCAGCGCATTCCGGCTTCCTCGCGGCCGACAGCCCATGCGTGCGTGCAAAACCCCGCAGCCATCACAAGATGTTACAATTCTGCTCCGTAATTTTTCCCAAACAAAAAATGCAAATGGAGTTATCATGCAAAATATCTCCAGAGCGGGCTTAAATTTTCGGTCGCCTGGGACCCGGGCGCGCGGGTTCAAAGAATTTCGGGGCGCACGCGTTCACTTTGCAGCGGGACTGGGCAGGATGAAGCGGTGAGGTGCGGGGTGGGGGGGAGGGACATGGAGATGCGGAAAAGGGCGGGGAGGAGCTCCACGACCGGCGGGGGACGGGGGTGGTAAAGAAGTGAGGGGGAAGAGAGCGTGTGGGACAGTCCCGACACGAACTACGGCAATCCCCCAGATTCTTCTCTGGCACCTCCAACCCCGGAAAACGTGTGCAGGGTGTTATGGATTGTACACGCTTCCTTAATGTGAGAAGAATAGCAGAGATTTTTCTCCGCGTGGACGTTGTGTGAATATTGGTCACCTTTTGCTATGGATGTAACTGGAAATAGGAAATTTAAAAAAGCAAACAAATACTTTACCATTTTCCTTTTTATTTCGAATTTAATTTCAATTAAGATTTTTGTGGAAACTGTAGTTTATACGACTATGTGTTCCTAATTTTCAAAACAAAAAAGCAGTCATTATCCTATATTTTCTCCATGCTAGAAAACTCAGTATTGAGAATATTCAATATTATTGGGAGCGTAAAATGCAATACTTTAATTAAGTGCAAGCCGCTGACAAATTTAGTGAAAGGCTCGGCGCTTCTTACCTGAAAGTATATTTTTTCCACAATGCTTTTTTACGATTTTATGTTCCTGGACTTTTCGGCCATATCTGTGAAGGATAGCTTTGATGGATGGATAATAACAGTGATTTTTTTTTATTTTAGCAAATATAAACTTAAATATATTCCTGCACCTATAATGATATTACTTGAATGATGATAAAGGTTTAATGGAATAAAGTAAGGGAACGGGAGAACCGCGTGAAAACATGCCGCGAATCCACTTTGCCCATCACAATATTCACATGGATCGACCGTGGCTTGATCCCTGGTATTCACAAACAGGTCAACGGTCTAACCACTACACCACGGATCGCCCTTTAGAGTCATCATAAATGTTTACTCAATGTGAACATGCGAGGAATACCTATTATATTTTGTTGACTTCAGAATACGTTCATCAATGTCACCAACTTGCTTCATCTTATACACGGAAATCAGTTTCACCTTGAATGCTTTTTTTTATTGGAACATATTATTGTTTCATTGTGAGGCAATGGAAGAATATTTGTTTCATCTACTCGTCAAATTTCAAGAGCAAGATGATAGATTTTAACTTTCTTGAAAAGGAGTATTTTATTAAAGTAACTTTTCTTCATCTTTGATAAATGATGTGCATTTTAAAAACAGTGATATTAAAAAGATTTAAAGAGGCTGATAAAAACGGAACCCCGAAATAGATTTTTGGTACTTAGCCATAGACGTCATTCGTTTCCGTGTACATGCTCATGAAGCTCGTCACCTTCCAATAATTGGAATTAAATTATCAGTTCATAAAATAAAGTCGACTTAAATAAAAAAGAATTGTCACCTGCATTGTAGGCAATTTGCCACACGCTCTTATGAGAGTATTATTGGTAATCTATAACACGCTCAATTCTCTCACACGTATCTCAAGTAAACTCTATCGATCTTTATTTTATAACGATCAGCTAAGCACTTCCTGTACTTGTCTTTGTTTTGATGAGTAATTTAAGAGACACTACCGGCTTAGGTGGCTCAAGGCATAAAGGCATGTCACTGCAGTGCCTCTGAGCATGAGGTCGTAGGGTTTGAGACCCTATGGTGGCCGGACTTTTTACACTGGCCAGAGAGCTGGGTCGAGTTCAGCCGCTGTCAGGAAAATTCTAGCGACCGTCTGCTTTGATCGATAGTTTACAGAGGTTTCTCCGATTAGCACCAGGCGAATGCGGAAGCAGGACCTACGAAGCGGGCCACAGACCGCGCGCGATCTTTCCTTCTTTCCTAATCACCCTCTACTTACACACACTTACATTACCATGCACTACACTACCACTACGTCGGGAGACCAGTCGAGAGATTACAGCTTGTCCCGGCTGGGGCGGTGCCCCGCTAGTGGGAGATACGTGGTTGGAGAAAACTCTACAAGCTGGCGTTTAGGTCGGTGCCGGATCTCGCTATCAAGTCGAAGATTATTGTCACCTCACCTTAGGCGATAAAAATACACTACGCTTACGGGACTAATGGGCTCAGATGTTGATATGCCCAAAAATACTAATCAATCAACTCAAGAGTCACTACAAAAATATATAGATAATTGTCATTCCTATAACGATAATATTTTCATTCCTTCACAGTGCATATTTTTTCCAGTCTTTGAATATCTATCAGATGACCACGATATTTCATTATTTTTTCATCTCCTATTCTGCTCTGGGACCATGTCCGTTTCTTCAACGACAGTGAGATGATGAAACCTGCCGTTTCATGATCCAAGCGATGGCGTACCTAAATCTTCAAAACTCAGTATTTGGTACTGATATTCTCAACTATCTTGTGAAAATACCAGCATTGATCAGTTGCCTACACGTCATACTTCCTAGACCGATTCCAATGTTGCTCAGTGGTGACTGTTGACTGTTGTTGACTAATGTACATTGTTTACATAGGCATGCTCAGAGAAGGGCCCACGGAAGCCGTAGAAGCCGTGGGTGCTTTTCTTTGTATTTTTAACTGTAGAAATGTACGGAAAATATTACAAATATTGAGAATAAAATATTTTTGAATACTAGGCCATTTTTTAATGATAGAAAAGTGTTCAAATTTCAATATTTTTTTGAATTAATCTTGTTGCAGTTCGAATAATTAAGATTGGTTACAACTTTTCAGCACGATACAAAAGAAGTTCATATGCCAAATGAACAGTTTTTTGTTTTCAGGCTATAGGTAGTTGACATTTAACAATACTTCGATCCCAATATACTCTAATAGGCTTATTTTCTAGTAGAGAATGGGATTAGTAATCGTTATAGTGATCACTTTATAACAATAAAATTTATTTCTTTGCCAGATCTTGATGGATGATCTTTGTAACTCGATTTCATCGATGTTACATGCTGTGCATTCACTGATGACACGATCCATCGTTTCCTGGGTACTTTGCAATCTCGAACTATTATCCGCTGTTACTCTTTAAAATGTATTTGCGGTAGTTTTTCCTGGATATTACTTTGTCCTGAATAGCGATTGCAAAACCATCCGATCCGGCGAAAATCTGTCCTTTTTTTCACCTAAGTGTTTGCTGAGTTCTTTAGTGTCAAAACTGCGATGAGGTGTTTCTTTCCATTGCTCTGTATGTTGAACATTACTTAAAGAATCATTTTATTATTTTAGTTTCAGTTGATTGATAACAGGCAACAATGGTTCTCATATATTTTAGTGTTGTTTAGGAAGTATCCTTGATTTATTAAACACAATCGATTCTTTGAAAGAAAAACAATGCTTTGATTATCGTTAATATGTCAAGGATATTTCACAAACAATATCAGATTATTATTATTATTATTATTATTGTTTTTCTTTATTTTCCTCATTTTTTGGTAATTAATATTATTAATTGTACAGATTTACAAAATCAAAGCACAATCAATATACAACATTTATGAAACATGAAACACTCATTCACACCGCATAATTTCCCAGAAATTTCCGCACTATTCCTGTCGTTGCAATCACCACTGCCTTCTGCATAAGTTTGTATATGTCATTATTATTATTATTATTATTATTATTATTATTATTATTATTATTATTCCTCAATATCACGACTAAAATTGTCATATGTCGGCTGAATATAAAATGTACTCCAGGTTGCAACCAGCTACCAAAGGAGTAGATCTAGGGACTGTCGGTGCCTCTACAATACTTTGCGCAAAATGTAGGCTGTTCCAAATAAAACGATTTCTTGCACTTCCCAGTCTTTTGAATTATCTGGGAGTTTAGACAAGTTCTGACACAAATTTTGGGGAACAAATCCCAGAGCTCCGATAACTATCGGTACGACCTGTGCTTTTACGCCCCACATTCGGCTGATCTCGATTTCCAAACTCTTGTATTTAAGACGTTTCTCTGCCTCCTTGGCAACGACGTTTTGATCGCAAGGTACAGCAACATCGACAAGTAAACACGATTTTTTTTCTCCAAATCCCGAATAACTATATCCAGTTTGTTTGCCGCTATTGTGCGATCTGTTTGTACGTACAATATTGTGCGATCAGTTTGTACGTACAATATTGTGCGATCAGTTTGTAGGTACAATATTGTTGGTCGTACAATATCGTACACAATCCAACAGACGTCACCGGTTTTGGTGAGTGTTCGTACCACTTGGGGCATGTCTTTGGAACTTCAAGGGTGTGCCAGTGGAGGTAGCTACACACCCTGTCGTGTCTTTTCAAGTATTCGGTCTTTGCTAGGATTGAACAAGCTGAGACAGTATGATCAATGGTTTCTACGTATTCCTGGCAAATGCGGCATTTATCATCTTGTGAAATTTTGAGAACAGCTTTATCATAATGTGTTTTGTAAATTCGTTCCCTTTTAAGCCACGTAAATTATTGATCTTGATTGATCTGTACATTGTCCATTACTTTTAGATATTCTCCATGGATTGGTTTGTCTCGCCACTATTTCTTTAACATTTTGTCCCACATATGTTAAGTAGCATCAGAAGTTCAATGTCTTGCATAGTCTTGTTCGCAATGCTTCCTGCTACACTTACAATGCCTCTGTTTCCTATTCTTCGGTGAGATTTCATGACCTGTCTCATTAGTGTATCTTGATGACTGACTACTGTTAAAATTTATTATTATTATTATTATTATTATTATTATTATTATTATTATTATTTGTTACTATCATTTCCAATATTAACGACTGAAGATGTTAAGATTTGATTAAATATAAAATCTGAGCCAGATTGCAAACAGTATCCTAAGGAAATTTAATGACTGTTGGTGCCTCTAAAATACCTTTTGCAAATACGGCCCCAATCCCTCAATGACTTGCACGTCTTAGTCTTTTAAATGACGTGGCCGTTTGGACCAGTTTTTGCATAGATTTTGTGGAAAGCTATCGATTCGACGAGTGTTTTTCCGTAACACATCCGACTGATCTCAATTTCCAAATTCTTGTATATCAGGAGCTTTATTGTCCTTGGTTGTGACGTTCACATTGCACAGCAATAAATACAAGCAGACGTAACCTTTTCTGGAAATCCGAAATAACAATAACCGCTTTGTTTGTTATAGTACAATCAGTGTGAATTTTTTGCTCGTAAGAGTTGTTAATTACAGTCCAACAGAAGTTACAGATAGCGGTAAGAGTTTGTACTACTTTGAGCATGTGTTTGGAATTAAGTAAAGACCTTATTGTTCCTTTTCATTAATTTACACGTATTATTATTGTTATTATTATTATTATTATTATTATTATTAACGATATCATTTCTAATATTCACGTTCTTGCGGTATATCAAAACAGCACATGCGCTGAGGCAGGTGAGAGCTTCCTTCCACAGTAATCTCAAGTTTCAATTCAATGCTGAAGTTTGAAAGTATTACGCACAATATTTGTAGTTACCAAATGCATACCTGCTGCTTCGATACAACGTGCTTCTCATGCAGCTAAAGCTTCTTGACAATCCTCCAATCTTCAACAAGGCCAGGTATAATATTTACTTTTTTAGGGCGATACCTGTCTTTCAGTTAGAATATCAATGTTGATATTTATTTTCTAATTTGCAATTGTTGACGGAACCTTAATGTCTGATGAAATTGTGTTTTAATTATCATTGTTTTACGAGCTATTTGTCAAATACGACAATATCTTTACCATTTTCTTCCCTAACTCTGTAACAAGGGCAGATCAACGATATTGTTTTTCTTTTGACGGTATCTTCTCCTGTAGATATTGTAAGATCTTCCTCAATCGTGTTCAATCTTTTGACAATACATAGGTGAATAATTTTGTCTACATTTTTATGTCTTTTTTAGTAATATAATTGTCCGAAATTGGCCCATGTTTTGTTTTTAGGTTGAGATAAGTTCGCTTTCTTACACATGCAACACTTGTCAATTATGCTCTCATTCATGATGTACCGTCTGTAGTTATTAGAGGTTACTACCTGGTCTTGACGGGACACTACAACTCATTCCGTATTACCAAAAATTCCAGTGGTCCTCGGACAGGTGATGTCTTAATGTCGAAAAGGTCACTTGGAAGCGCTGTAGCAAATCAGCTATGGAGGTTTTTTTGCTCAATATGGTCCATCTCAGTAGATTCCAGCTCAGTTGGGTCTTAAAGTTTTGCAAACGTTCGACTTTGGTTTTCTTGGAGTGGCTGGAGACCTGTATACCCCTGATTTTGAGAACAGATGGTCATCGTTGTTAGCAATATAAACTCTGAGCTTTTTTCTTGCTGGCAGCGCATAAATTCGTCTTAATAATCCATGACCTTCAAGATGTCATTAAATATACAACATTTTGGTGGAACTTTGAAGACAATGCATCCAACATTTTGTTTAATAATCAAACATTTCTATCGTAGAAGACTTTTCGATATGATTCTATGAGAACCCGGGTGTTAATAGTCATAAATTTGCTTCTCAAATTTATGAAGAATTTGCAGTCCATTGCAACGCGAGAAAGTACCTGGCAGTTCATATGAAAGCCCATATATTTAAATTCATCGGCGCTGGAGAGCTCTTGAATCCCGAAATCTTCCATCAACTGGGATCCATTCTCTAGATTATTGACGCGGTCTTGTCTCGCTTAAACAAGTGTTCACCGTTTTAGACCAAGTTTCTTTCATGCAGAGCTGCTAAAGCTTCTAACAAACATTAGCAAGTCATCACGAAGGTGATCTGGCACATTAACATAGATTAAGATCATCAATTAATAATTGGGGAAATGATATTCCTGGGGTAGCATATCCACTATCTCGACTGAAAGCGTTCAGCCCAAGGCACACTGTGCTTGGGGGATTTCCCTTATAATTTCTTCTACAAATTCGCATCTGATCTGCCTGGCAACTCTTGTTCTCCTTAAACACAAAGTTGTCTGCTAGCTGCCCATAGAAATCGTAAGAAGATTAATGATGAAGAGATAAAACAAAAAGTGGAAGTGTTTGTCGCAGCCAAAAGTATGGAAGAGATTTAAATTCTGTACTGAAAACAATGCAGCTCATAAGTGATTTCTTTGTTAAGCGTATGAAATCAATACAATTATTCAAAATGAATGATTTCAGTACGAGTCAACATTTTCCACCTTCGAAACTTAATTACTCTGGAATAAAGACAATTTATGATTTTATTATAGTTGTTATATTTCATGGATGACTTCTTTATTAAAAATACTTATAAAATTTGTTGAGTTCAGAAAACAGAGTCTCGATTTTTTTCTATTTCGTGAGAAGAATTGGGAAATATAAAATAGTTTCTTCGAACACTCAAAATCCAACTGTTAAGACATTATTTGGATTCTTACTGTCAGTATAGCTTTGTAATCCTTTTATACATTATTTACTACTCAATGTATTTATTTTTATGTTTTATTGTGTGTAATGTTACGCAAGAAACTAGAATCATTGCTTAATTTTTCACTGTTATGTTGAATGAAACTATTTCAACTAAAGATGGTATTGTCAGTAAGGCATACCAATCATGAGAAATATCGTGCGTTATAATGTTGATTTTACGATTTACGTTCTGTATTTTGTTCAGAATGTGTTAACTCACACAAGATATAGTTATTCAAATAAAAAGTTTTTATTTAACTGAAAGTATGGTATAGGGAATAATTTGCAATATGTATTTATGGTAAATTTTGTGATAAATACGAATCGTACAATTGTGCGATATGTCAATAAATTATTTTATCTACTAGTTTGTTTGCAAATGAAGATAATCATATGATTAGTATTAAAATTTGAATAGAAAACGTAGTCTTATTGCTAGTTCTTGTTTCTGGCTCTTTTCAGCTGTTTTATTATTATTTTTAAAGTCATAAAAACTAATAGAAAATCAATGGATTGAGGTTGCAAGCGAATCCAGATGTACACTGCGACTAGGATGTCCGGGAGACAATTTTTAACTTATTGTTCTATCAATATATCTTAAAGAAATGAGTGACAGACTTTTTGACTCTACAAGAACAGATAATAGAAACGATTAGAAGAAGAATTCTGATTTTTCTAGGTGAATAGTTAGCTATCTTTTAGCATTTTTGATCATCTTCAAGACTTGTTATACATCGTGAATACATCTCTTACTAACGAACTCGAAATCCTATGACTGGGTTTTCTTCCAGCCGTTGAACGGACGCGTCTTTCCCCCACACGAGCAACGATGCTCCGGGAGCCTCGTGGAGCGCTTTGGTCACCGAGGAGCGGCCGCGTGCAGCGCCAAGCCACGTCCGCGCGGCCGAGGACCCCGTCATTCTTCGCGCGGCTAGCGGCGCGCTCGTATCGTCCGGCCGTCCCGAGACGCAGCCGAATCTCCGCGGCCGCCCTCCGTCAGGGAGGAAAGAGCCCCAGGAGAAGATTTACGGCCTCGGGCGGTTGCGGGGCGGGCGCGCGGCGGCGCGCGTCCGCCGCCGCGGTCGCTCGCCCCGGGTCGGCGCGGCATCGCGCGGCGTGCGCGTCCACGCGGCGGCGGGTCGCGAGGTCGCCGGAACCTGCTGGAGTGGTGTGGGGTGGGGCGGGGGTGGGGTGGGACGGGGTGAGACTGGGTGGGGCGGTCAAGTTCGGTCGGGAGGGTGGAAGGTTGCCTGCCACTCCCCTCCCCCCGCGACGACCGCCACACCGAAAACTTGCCGGTCGGAGACCTCCGTTCCCCTCGACCTGTGCCTGCTGCCCCCTCCCTCCCCGTTCACCTGACGAACACTGCCCCAGGGCCGAAGAGGGCACCCTTCAGACAACCTGTCGCGTCCTGCGCTCCTTAATGCGGAGGAACGCGACAGACTGCGAGCGCACGTAAATCGGAATGTGTGTCAGACTTTCCTGGCCACCCGTTTTTGTAGAGTAATTCTGTTAGGCAGTTTTAAAATTACCACTTGGTAGGAATGTTGCCATTGGCAATTCAGTAAATAAATCCTTCTTTTATTTGTTTATCATTATGATTCTCTGATCCCGAACTTCAGATCACACAAGATTTGGCGAATGACATGAGTAAATGAGAATGATAATGGGTTGCATAATACTTATGTTATCCCAGGATAACTACACATAGCGTTTATGTTGTGATTTTAATAGACCCTCAGAAATTGACGAACTTAATGGGTTCACGAGAAAAGTTTCTCAAAGAAAGGAAGATTGTCATCTGCAAATCATTTACTCTCCATTCGTAATACGAGAAAGAAAAGAAGAGGCTTTTAAGATGTACACGCTGTCGCCTCCCGTGTCTTCAGCTTCAGTTTCGATAATACGGACATTGAACGACTAAAAAAATTATTGTAATATCAAGCCGATAAACGTTATAGGACTCGTAATAAGACTTTATAAATACTAGAATTAGTCGCCTTATAATTTGAATTTACAAGAATATATTGCATAAATCATGTCACCTCATCTCATTCATGCACACACACTCATGTACAGATCACTTTACTACAGAAAGAAGCATCGCACACGTTTCAATTCGTGTGTCTATTTCATGTCTTCACGACTATTACATCCTTCTTGCATTTTTGACTTGAAATTCGGCATTCCAACTTGTATTTAGTGTGGTTAAACTCCAAAACGTTTATAGAGATAACACATTTTCCTATTTTTACATTGACGTGTGTTTACATTAATTCCCCCAAGTCATTCGTTCCACAACTTTGAAAAACGAAGTCGAAAAACTTATTCCATATGATTATTCGCTGTCACAATCATATAGTCTACCCAGCTCAAGTGCGCTTAAGACTAAAAAATGTGACAGTAGAGGGCTTTAGGGGCGTGCCTGGGCAGCGACGCCGGGCCCTCGCCTGGCGGCGCCGTCCCGCCGCCGTCTCACGGCTGCCCGTCGCCGGCGCCCCCACGCCGCACCAGCCGCTCCCCGCGGGGCAGCTCGGCGCCGGTCAGCCGCTCGATCTTAACCGCGCAAACTCTCTCGAGAGGTCATTATTCCGATGACTCATGTGACCGGAGTTTTTTGCTTGTTATCAGCAAGAAAATATGGCTGGTTTTTTAATGTCACAATTTGTCACGAGCTGCCTATACATTCTATATTTTTCGCCAACATTTTAGTGTGTGATATATGCTGATCCTGGCGTGGGGCGTTGTGTTAATTGTGATATTAATTTGAGGAGGTCTGAGGAGGCGCGGCGGAAGAGGGCGACCAAGAGCGGGGAGAGCGTAGGGTGGCGGGGGGGGGACGGCGGCGGCGGCCGACGGTTGAGACCGTTGTGATTTTTGAAAAATCGTCAGCGGCTAGCCCCGAGCACCTTTGCCGGCCCCCCTCTCGGCGCCCCACTCCCGGCGCCGTGCCTGCCTCGACCCCTCCTCCGCGTCCGCCGCATCTGGACCACCGTCTGGAGGCAGACGGGGAGGCGCCGCGACGCCGGCTTCACAGCTCCGCGGCGACGGCGGCGGCGGCTGGACTCTGGTCGACTGCCGCGCCTCGCCCTTTCGGCGCTCCTCCTCCCCCGTAATGGCCGTAATTAGCGGCATATGGAGGCCGGACTCCAAAATTGTCCGCTATCGTTATTTCAAACTCCTCCGGCAGAAGCATTTGATTTTCAGGTCGGGTGCCGGTCAGGCCACGGCCACAGTCCGCCGATGACAGTTTTCCCAAAAAGAAAAGCTTTTTTTCCGTGCGGGGGACAAAAAATTAAAACTTTGCGAATGAGCAAATATTAAATTTGAAATATTTAGCGATGGTAGTCACGTTTTGATTAGTGCGTCCGGGCGAAGTCTCGGGCCGAGACTCGCCGGGGCGGAGAGCACACGGGTTGCATGCGCAAGGAGCGCGGCGGCGGCGGCGGCGGTGGCGGCGGTAGGGCCGGCGACTGCGCCGTGCGCGGGCCCCGTGTGTGTGCGGCCCTGCCGCTCCCGTCACTCGCGTCTCTCACGCCCCGCCGTGCGCCCCCCTCCGCCCCCGCCCCGTGCCATCTGCCTTGGCGGACGGCGCGGCGGAGTGCCCCGCGCGTCGCAGGGCGCAGGTGGCCCTTGCGTTTCCCCGCCGCGGGCACGCCCCCGCAGCCTTCGCCGAGTCCTTTGTTAGGGCCCGGGTTCAACCCAGCGCCCAAAAGCGCCCACGTTGGAGCGAACGGATTTTGCGGCGTGGATCTGAAAGTCCAAGATGAGGGTGGAGCGAGCGAGCGAGCGGCCCGTGGGAGGCTGCTCTGGCAAGCGCCCGCTCTTGGACCGCCGCGCCTCATTCACCGCCCCGCGTGCACCAGAATTCCGGGTTGTTCTGCCCGGCTATTACGCGTTCGGTTCGGTACCTATGTTGGTCTCGTCTGTCCGCCCTTTGATCCGCAGCTTAGTATCCTCCTTTGAAACTTTTATAAAAAAAAATAAAGTATTTTGATTCTAGGGTCTGCGGAGTGGCGAAGAAAAGAGTCGTCCGCAGGAGTTGATTCCGTTGGGCACTTATGCCCCTGGTCCGAACTAGGACGCGGCTAGCGCGATGCGCCCGCCGCCTGCGCGTGGCTCGCAACCCGCGCGTTCGAGGGGCGGTCGCTCCGCGAGTGGGGGAGGGCGGGGGAGGGGCGTGGAGGGTTTCGGCGCTGTGCGAGGCGGGGCGATGCGGCGCGCGGTGGCGGCGGCGGCGGCGGCGGCTGCGACGGCGGGGGCGGCGGCGGCGGCGGCATCGGGGGCGAAGGGCGGCGGGGAGCGGGCGCGGGGCGCCTCCTGCCCGCCGCCGCCGCCCTCGTCGCCCGCGCGCCGCCCGCGCGCCGCTCGCGCGCCGCCTCTCGATCAAATGGCTGTTTATCCAGCAGTATTTCAACACAGCAAAACACGCGGGCGGGGGGCGGCGCGGCGGCGGGCGGCGGCGGCGGGCGCGGCGCGGAGCGGCGGCCGCCGCGCCGGCCTCGCCTCCGCAGCCACACCGCCCACCCGCATCACGTGATAACAATACAATCAATGACCGAAGCCTGTCACCAATGTGAAGCATTCGCCCCTCCTCCCGCCCCCGCCCGTGCCGCACAAATTGCGGAGTGTTGTGGGGTGGGGTGGGGTGGTCGGTGATATTGAACCATCAGGTAGTATTTGCAGCATCACCCAAGTTTTCAGTCTCCCGTACATGATCTGGTTGGGTTCATGAAAGTGTTTGGCTCGGCTTCGGCGAGGAATAATGCGAGGTGAGTAGACGATCGATTATTTTTTATATTTATTTTCCGCATGCCCGTCTTGTGCGCAACCCGCGACGCTTCTGAGCTGGGCCTCGGCCTTCGTCTCCGCTCTGGGCCCAGCCGCGAACGTCGGGCCACCGCCGCCCCGCGAGACGGTTTTGTGCCGAGAGGGCGCGGTCGCGCGCTGCCGGCCGATCGCCGCCGCCCAAGTCGCCGTTTCGCGCCGCTCGCTGTAGCCTCGGTGGGCGCCGCGACGCCGCTGGGGGCCGGGCTGCTCCGACGGCGACGTCGCGAGCTTCGCGCGGGACCTGCCTCTTCCACCTCCGGCGCCCCCGGCCCGATCGATCGCAAGACAACAGCGCCATCTGAAGAGGCGGTGGCGGCGGCGGCGGAGGCGGAGCTGGAGCCCGAGTGCACCCCCACCTCCTGAGGAGAGCGCTCCGGGGCTGCGCCGCCGCCCCCGCCCCCTCCCCCCGGACGTCCCGGGCCGCCGCCACAGCCGCCGCCGCCGCCCCGGCCGCCACCCTCGTCGACTTGGGAACGGCGTCTTGGCTTCGAATTATCCGCCATCTTGGATTGTGATTCGGCAAGTGCCGCGATGCCGACCGCTAGGCCAAAAAAAGGCGTTGCGTCCTCGACGCCTCCGAGCCGTTTCAGGCCTAGCCGGGCGCTCCCCGCTCGTACATTTCCGAGCTGTGAAAGCCCTAGGCCGTCTCTAGGTACACCTAGGCTACAATGCAGGGCGTGACGTGCGCTTGCGAGTGAATGCGTGTGGCTCGGGAACGCCGTTGCGGGAGCGTGTTTTTGGCCTAGCGGCTGGGCGGCGCGGCGCGACGCTGCGGGGCCTGCGGGGTTCCCGGGCCGGGCGCTGCAGTGCATCGCGCGGCGCCGCCGGCCCCCGCCGGCCGCCGTGGCCCGGCGGATCTTCGGGAGCGCGCGCCGACACACAAGCCCGCCGCTATTCAATTATACAGCGGCCGCCGACATGAAAGACGGGGCTCGTCAGCGCGGCAAGATCCGGCCGCCGCTCCGAATTTGCAACTTATTTTGAATCACAGAGCCGCGACTTATGTCGGGATTGGCGAAGCTGCTTCGCTGAATATTTCAGAGCCGGGGCCCTCCGTTCTCTGTAGGCGAATTAGGGCGTCGGCATCCGGCGGCCGGCGTAGCCTTGGACGCCGCTCCCGCTACCACCACAGCCGCCGCTGACCGCGCCTCGCCCGCGCCTCGCCCGCGCCCGCCCACACCCGCTGCGCTCGCGGAAGCTCTTTTGTGAGACGCGAGGAACGCTCGGTCTGCCCACCGCCTCTTTTCTGAATTCCCGAAAAAACGCCCGCCCCGCGCATTAATTATAAAGATGTTTGATAACCCTAGCCTAGCGTGAAGTAAGAGGCGCAGAGAGGCTGGGATTGAGGGTGGGGGTGGGGTGGGGGTATGGGAGACTGTGGTGCTGCTGCTCGCGGGTACTCTTCGTAAGCAAGCGCAGTTTCCCCACTCGCCTCACGGCTTCTAGAGAGTACGTCTTTGACCTCACGAATTAGTCACGAAGACGTCGTTCTAGAACACACTTTGCTGAATTGTTACCTATTCAATTAATGGCTAAAGTTATATTTATCTCTTGTGCCAGTATAGGAAGAAACATTTCGAAAAGAAAACTTTATAAATATTGTAAGGTTTATTTTATTAATGCATTCTTGCTCATTTACTTAACTCATTAGTTCTTGTCTTTCACACGATTTGTCTGTAAGTAAATATTAAGAAAATAAGAAGACTATTTCTGAGTGTGTCTTGCGTAATATTTTGTGTATTATTATTATTACTGTATTATTATTATTACTGTATTATTATTATTATTATTATTATTATTATTATTTGACGTACATTAATGAACTGGCAGCTAGATCCACGACTTCAAAACATTGTTCCCTTTTTTATCAAAATTACGGCAATCTTATCTTTTACGGCAGTCGTTGAATTTTATTTTGTTCTCTAAGAAAGAACCGGTATCTATCGATATTTGAAGAATGTCATTATTCACTGAGTTGGTTAAGATAGTTGATTTATCTCCTATATAAACGTGTTCATACATATTGAGCCGAAAGTAAGAATTATATTAATTTTCAACATCGAATAGATTTAAATATCAACGTCAAAACTTGTAATTTAAAATGTCAAAATAAAAATATAATTTTCAGTATATTTGGTTAATGTATGAATGTTTGTTTTTCCAAATAATACTTTGCAACACTTTTCATGCCAGTTTTAGATCATTGGTTGTTGCATTGGAGTATATTATATTGTAACTTTAAAATGATTATGTTCCTAACTGCTTGTTGAACCAAGTAATTATTAACAGTTACCCAACTGATACCAAAGCGGGGACAATCGGTTTTTCTTCCTTATGATCGAGAAAATATAATTTCTTTTGATGGTAGAAGTAAAATAAAATACAGATAGTTTGTGTTGTCGTATCTCGATGGTAATAGTCTCCTATATTATTTCAGTAGTATAGTAGTTCGCTTTGCGGCTCTCACACGCAACCAATTTTGATAATTGAGGTCTCTAAAGAAAGATAATTTCAAGGAGACGTGACGAATTGCATTTTGACTTAAAAAATATGAAGGATTTGTTTAAGAAACGCATATAAATATTCATGTAAAATGCAACCCGCAACGCACATAATGGTTTTTTTTTACTCTTTATCATTAAATAACTTCTAAACGAAGCATTCCACGGCCTTAAAAACTAAAATTTGGGGGCGAAGAAACGTTAATTACACCGTAATCTACAGGATGAGATCTTCTTGATCATTCTATTACATTTTTCCTGGTTTGATGCTTCTCGATTCTACCCCACCTGTTCAAAGCCTGTAGAATTTGTAACTGTATGTGAAATTACTAATTACTTGGTATTCTATGCTTTTGAATCACACGGGTGTACATTTTTTGCTCAATAATAAAGTTAAATAAGAATAGTTTATATTGACAAGGGTGTATTATATTTTTATCAATTACAAGATGGCATATAGAACAAGTGACGGAGGCAAAGAGAGTCTTGAAGAAAAATATATATTACAGGTTGAATATGGAAATAGAAAAATAAAGAAGAGGGTTGGGTAAAGCATGTGAGAGTTCTCGCACGGGTACACTAATACATTTAATAAATAACATCGAAATTAATATTGCATGACTCTTCTCTATCCGACATATTGAAGCAAAATTGCCAAATTATTATATTATTTTATCGCGTATTTTGAAAACCTACTTCGTCCAAATTCGTCTTATTGTTTGATTAAGTTTTTCCTCAAAACTCGACAGGTGACATATTTGATAACCGATATCTAATATTTTTCAAAACTGTTTCTTTGTCGAAAAAATTAATGTATCTTACCACATTTCAAAATGAGTAGTAAACTAATACAATACATAACATGTTATTATATTTCTATCAAATTCTACTCAAAAAAATCTAAGTCCAGAAAGCGCTTTACAATACTTCTTATTCAGTATCTCTGTTTTTTTTTGGAAATTTGACATATTATGTGTATTGGATTATGATGTGCAAGAAAAGAACAATACTCTTCTCTATCAATGCAATTATGAATTTGGTTATTTTAAAACATTAATAATGCAAATTTATGCAATAAAACCTGATATAATTGAACAATGCAATTCTGTGATAAGGATGTTGTAGCATTTGCATTCCGATGTAATGAATTAATGTTTAGTGTAATGCAAAATATGTACATCGGGAAAAAGACCCTAAAAAAGTTTGTGTTGATTAAATTTTGAAAAGATATTAGGATAATACTTCTCCAGAGAATAATTAAGGTAAAAAACCATGGAGACTTGATTCCTTGAATCTGACCAAACTACACCAAAGCAAAACATACATTCAAGCTAATTCATTTCAAGTAATACTTGACTATTTTTACTTTCTCGATCTTACGAAGGTACTTTCACCGAAGAGAAAGTTATGTAATCGTGCGCCGGAAACCGGCCAATTGTCTGCTGAAAAATTCTTATTGCCGGGCCCTGGTATCAAACTAATGAGTAAATCCTGTTGCTGAATATACAAAAAATCCTCTAACGCTTGGTGTAGCCAGAATCCATGTTTTGTGGGTTTTTGATACCGAAAATTCGATTGACGGCAAAATGCTTGTCTCTCTATGGCCAACGCTAGCCCCTAAACCGTTCAGCTGATTTTCTTCCTCAATCGATCTTAATGAATTCGTATGAGAATGGTGCAGGTCTCGTGTTTGTTGAAATCCTAGAGTTTTTGAAAGTTGCAAAAGTGCAATTTTTCGTGCAATTTGGTGCGAAATATTGCTATTTTTTCCTCCAAAACCGTTCCAAGTTTTTTCTTTAATTTTTTCTACCGATAATAGAAGGAATGCTTAAAAGAATGGCGCAGGTCTCATTTACATTAAACTCTCTTAATTTTTAGTTGATGCGATTTTAAATAAATCAAATCAAATCTCCTAATTTTCGAAAAATACGAATTTAAAAATAATGCGCGAAAGTATGTACTGTTGCAGCTCCACTAGTTTTATTATGCACGTATTATTTATGCGAAACAAATACATTTTATGGTTCTGAAACATATTTTGATAATTTGGTTTTATAGTGTGAATGAAATCCTGGTAATAACATTTTTATGGTGATGACAGTATGAAGTATTCGAGTTATATTTGTAACATCAGATTTCAAAGACACTTTGTGATTTACACTAATAATGATTCAAAACTACAGAAATATTCCATTATGTGTCTATAATTTCGATCTTTAATGTTTATTTATTTATGTACACACACACACACACACACGTGTGTATATATATATATATATATATATATATATATAGAGAGAGAGAGAGAGAGAGAGAGAGAGAGAGACAGAAGACAGACAGACAGAATTAGGGCAAAATTTCAATTATTGTAAATGATATTGAACTTATAGCATTAACACAAGTTCAATATCATTTACAATCATTGAATTTTCCCCCAATTTTTTTTCTACAAAATTTAACCAACGTTGAGCGAGATATGTAAGAGTAGAATAATATTTCTGGAACATCTCTTGGTCATGGGCGATGTGAAATGCTGACCAAGATTTTAAATTGCGGCATGCTTAACGAGAAACTACTTGATGTAAGCCGGTTCGTTGAAAGACGACAACAGCAGCTACAACAACAACAACAATAATAATAATAATAATAATAATAATAATAATAATAATAATAATAATAATAAAAGTCCGTAGGCAGCACTACAGGATAGAGAATAGAAGTCAGGTTGACTGGCAACTAACACGACGATCAAGGTAGAGCTTTTAAAAAGGCAGAAAGATACAGAAAGACCAAGAGAATGAAGAGGTGTTGGGAAGAACGAAGATCTGTCGAACACTCGTGATTCTGCAGGGTCATAAAGTACCAGAAGTACGAAAATGAGAACAAAATGCGGTTTAAAAAAACCATATTTACAAACTTTTCCTACATGTGCATGTAGAAAACATAGACAAATATTTTCCAAAAACCAATTTTGTACAAAAATACCTGTTTCTTAGTTCTTACACCGGTGAGCTTTTAACTGAAACCTGTCTGGTGGTCTCATATTCTAGAAACATACATATACAGACGGTCCTAAATTGCATCTAACTGTTAATATGGTTGAAATCGAAACCAGTTTTTTGAGAGAAAATATGGAAGATTTTCGCTCTTTGCTTTAGTTCGTAAGTTATCCAGGTTTTGCGTACGTGTTGTATATCTTGATGAGATGTACTCTTTATTTGCCATTTTTCTCTCGAATCACAAAACATGCCTCATTCGTAAAACACAACATTCTTGGTTTTTTTCACTACTTAGAGTCCTTCAAAGTCAAATCTTTCTTATTCTAAGCAATTTAATAAGATGTTTAAGATGTAACTTACATCGTGAACTTGACGAGCAAAATAGAGTCGCGGCATGGAAATGTAGCTCGCTAGCCACGAGCCATGGGGTGTGCGTGTATATGTATGTTTAGAATGCATAAATAATAGTAATAAGTTTAGTAATAATGAATCAAAGTAGATAGAACAACAGAGAAGAGCAAATATAGCAAACACAAAGTTAATCACTTAATTTGTAGCATGTAGCTAGATTATACAGACAGCTGGCAAAGGTAATGACAGATTGTCCTACACTGAAGTCTCTTACTGATCTCATTGTCTAAGTACTGATCGTTGGTGGTAGCACCAAACTGCCATAATGTTCGAAATTCCCCATAATAAAATTCTCTGGGGAGCTCAATAGGATATAAAAAAAACCTAAATATCCTCGTTTCCAGATAGAGCTGGAAAGTCTCTGAAAATGTAAATTCACAGATTTTTACGGTAGTTACTGGAGCTCTGAGGACCTCTTAGAGATTCACACTGAAACTAATATTTATTCGCCTTTATAACATTTAAAATAGACTCACGACAGACAGTTTTATGGAAATGAACATGAAATAATTTTTCATCATAAGGAAGATCAATTAATATAATTAACTTAACCATCATTATATTTCCTGACATTTTATCTCAACTGATGCATATTGCCTGCTGAGAACCAGATTGTTCTAATTCCATTTTTTTTATAAAACCTGTTTTTTTTTTTCATTGTAATTTAAATACTTTTCCAGTTTCAGTTTTATATTGAAAATACATACTTCACGATTATATTGGTGTTAAAAATTACTATTAAATTTTGTTCTTCCTTCATTTAGCTTAAGGTTCATTAATAATTCTTCTTACTCCTTCAACCAACGTGTATCCGATTACATTACGGTGTACGTAAGCCAGGTAATAATAGACAAGTTACTGCAGAAGACTACTTTAGTACTTCAGTATCTACTCTGATGTGAAACTGTGTGGATTAAGCATATTGAACTATGCCATGAGTGATTTCACCCATTCAGATTTGGAAAATGTTAACGTTTGTATTAGCTTTTCAGATTTGGAAGTAAAAAATATCATTTTAGAATTTAACGGGATTTGATATTAGAAAGAAACAAGGATATTGTGTAGTATGCTATGAGAGTATTGCCAATCAGTTGGGAAATGATATAATTAGTTCTGTGGTTTGGCTTCGTAAGTCAGTAGTGAAAGAGAATCAACACTTACAAAAAACTACCCTGCGATCTGATTCGTGTGCTCCAGAACAAGAACAGCTTCGTGTCACTTGCATTGATCGGGTTTTTGAAACACGATGAATTCAAATAATTGAACGTGAGGTTCAAGGACCAGAGCATAGTGCTGTGCAGGAAGTATATTCAGTACAAAGTGTCGTTGATCGCCATTTGAAACGCTTGCCACTTCATTCTCCTTTAGCAATAATAAGTGCTCTTATTGGATGTCGATCAAACAAGCCATTTAAATTACATTAAAAAAATCTTTTCATTCTTCTGACTATAAGGTTATAGCTAGATTAATGGATTTGAGTTTCATTCCATAGAATAAGATGAAACACATTGTATACACGAGAAGCTCTGAAGAAGTTAATTACAGCTTCCTTCTCTGATAACACATTTAGAGATTTCTTGAAATCCAAGCCAGAATCTAACAAAATACGTTCAATTGCTTTGCTGCCTAAACCAAAGCAAATTTCTGTGAAATCAGTTATAGGTACATCTGAATCTCAAGATATGAAGTCCGTATATAAACATGTTTCAGGTCTGAATTAAATATCTATGGATTAAGTGCTGAAAAATAGGTTACTAAGCATTAATTCTTTACAAAGCAGACTTTAAAAGGAGCTGTAAGTTTGTATTGATAAAATTCATTCAAACCCCACACTCAACTTTCGTTGATGGGAACAATAAAATCATTATTTTCTCACGGAAATCGTAATCTTTTGCAAATATGCAAAGTTGTCGAAAGAAAATGGTGTGAATCAAAAGAATCTGCCTATTCTAATCTTCAGCTTCCCTTTACTATTTTTGACGTTTGTGGTGGAAAAATTCTATTTACTGTAAACGCTATATAATTTGGCAAAAACGATTTGTTTCTAAGCTTTTCACTTGTGAGTACTCTACAGTTTGAGTCGGAAAAATTGGGTTCTAATTCGCTCCACAATTTGGATTTACATGACAGAAATATGTTCAGTATTAAATGTAGAATGCTGTTATGAAATATCCTTAACAAACTTAAATATAAGTTACAAGATTTACAAAAATTACAAGATTTGAAGAGGCAAACGAATGTGTTGCAGACATACCTAGTAAGCGTTGTTGTGTTAGGGAAAGTCAACACTTATTTACCATCTAGCTGCACAACACAGCGCAAAATCTTTAGACGTAAAGATATTGATAAATTCAGCTCATTAAATGTCACCTCTATTTGCAAGACGTTTAAGAAATGGCTTCTGTAATTCATTTTTGCGAAGAAGTGGAAAGTCATTCTACCTTCTACAACCTCATGTATCAGCACAGTGCCATTAGTTTCCGATCCTCATCCTCAGAATGAAAGTGAATTTTTTTGCAGATGCTATTAAATCGCTCATATAGAACAGTTCTCGTGAGTACAGAATCCAGGAACTAAAATAACGTAGTTATGATACTACATGTTATATAACTACGTTATGTTTAGAGGTAATACTAGAATCTCAGTATGTCATATCGTACGCTCATGTCGTAAAATTTATGAGTACGTCAGTCCCGGTCAACAAAGAACATTCCTGCTCATCATTTAAACACACTGTTGCTCCAATGTCAGAATTCCTTTTCTTTGTTACTGTGGAATATTCACATCGGAAATAAAATCAACGTGCTGCCATTGAATCATGCTGCCATTGATCATGCTGCCATTGAATTCACACTAGAACTTAAACAAACTAGAACTTAAATGACAAAATACCAGATATCATTAAATTACCGGAAAACTTCCATCATCGTCTCTAAAGTAAAGAAAAAATAATTGAAGGAACAATTTAAGAATTCCATAAATAAGTTAAATATTATGATTTGCAGGAAAGGTTAAATAATATTTATTTATGGTCATCCTGACTATGGAGGTTCATTTTCTACTTGTTTTATTCTTCCTTCACGAGATTATTTTATTAGTACATAGGATACATGGAACAGTTTACAGAGCAGCCTATATGCGAAGGTAGATCTTCCTACGCATTGCACAAAAATACACATTTAATTTAGAACTCACTGGAATCACTGTGTATATCAATTTCTGTATAAATTTTCTTTTTAAATGTTTTGTCCACAAAACGAAACAAAATGTACAAATTTTCTCTAATTGTCTCTAACATCAACTCAGAGACTGACTCTCAAAATCCGTCAGAGAAAAATGGAGAGGAAAATTCATCACATCAGTCTGCTCGACAAAGCAAATAGTGCCGAAATTCGTAAGAAAACTGGCATCATAGATGCAGTGAAAAACAGGCGGATAAATGAAAATGGCGATGGGCAAGACACGTAGCAAGGCCAACTCAGATGAGTACGCACAATTACTATGTGGCACCCAAGGCAAGACTGGAGACACCCAGGACGAAACAAGAAGAGATGGGTGAACTTCTTCCGTGAAGCAGCGGATGGGACCTGGACCAAAACGGCAAAAGTTGGAACGACAAAAGCAACAGCAAAGTTGGAACGGCAAAAGTTGGAGAAGCCTACAGGCCAACGGAAGACACTGCGCCACCAACCTATTTGTGCGTTCGAAGAAGTGTGGCTTTATCACTTTTGCTCAGGCACGAGGCCTTTGTCCCACTAGAGGATCTTTGTAGGCTAAATAAATAATGTTATAGGCATCCCATTCGTTGTTGTGAGGGAGACAGGCATGTTAATGTTGTTTATTTGGTACATTTGATTTCCGGAGATAGCAAACGTTCTTTTGAGGCGTTGAGGTTTTCGTAACTTTAACTATAGAAAAGTTAAAAATAGTTTATTAGGATATATTTAGATTTCAAATGATTACCACGTGTGGTTATGTAATCAGGAATTTCTTGAGTTTCTGTGACAGCAAAATTTGCTTCAAAGGACAGACAACTCTGGATAAAGTGAACTTTCGATTACAGTGATCGAAAATCACTGGTGCACATACATAACAAATAGGTAACATAAGATTTGATTATAGTGAATTCACTACTTTGTATTTAGCGGACATCAGAAATAATACAACTTATCACCACTATTACCAGAAATAAATACGTCACATAAGAACTGCAAATTCCAATAAACTAAGAGATTGCGCGCGGAAGATTTCGTGAAGTAATGTAGAAGCATTTCCCGCGAATGAAGGGAACTGCAAAACGACCAGAGAGAAAATAGTTTCAGCTTGTGTACGGTGACTCTGTCTATTGTGAGTCGTCATCGTCGCCGCGGACCGCAAGATATAAGCAAGTGAAATTCCATCTCGCTCGGACAGCGTAAAAGGATCATCTAGAACAGGAGTTCCATCCATTTAATCATCAACCCATCCATCCATCCATTCATCATAGCTTATTTTATTTCCTTCCTTGCGACCATCCTTCCATAACTTCATTCTTTCATGAATCCATTTTCCCATATATCCAAGTATCCATCATTCCATAAATCACCCTTCCTTTCCATAAATCTTTCCTTCCACATCTTTCCTTCCATGCATCTTTCCTTCCATGCATCTTTCCTTCCATGCATCTTTCCTTCCATGCATCTTTCCTTCCATGCATCTTTCCTTCCATAAATCTTTCATTCCATAAATCCTTCCTTCCATAAATCTTTTTTTCATCAATCTGACCGTCATTCTTTCTTTAACTCATCCATTCCGCACATACTCTCATAGATACTTTAGTGCATACATACATTCACTCATCACCTAGTAATACAGCTAAGAGCAACATATGCTACTCTTCCGTTGGTCATCCTGACAGTCCCGCCATCAGCCATTCCGTCATTTAAGTCCATCCGTCCATCCACCAGTCCGTTCATCCGTTATCCTGTCTTTTTCTCCGTTACCTAGTCAGTCAGTAAGTCAGCCAGCCAGTAAATCCGCAGTTCCGTCCGTCAGTCCATAGTACCCCGACATTCTGTTGTTTCGTCAGTAAGTTCACAGTTTCGCCAGTCAGACCATAGTTTCGCCAGTACGTCCGTTGTTTCTTCAGTACGTCCGTAGTTTCGTGTCTGTCCGTGGTTTCGTCAGTCTGTCCGTAGTTTCGTCAGTCACCGTGTAGTTCCGTCCATCCGTCACACACCGCCCCCCACCAATCAGACTGTATGTCCTTCCGTCAGCTCCTAGGTTCGTCAGCCAGACTTTCCGCCAGTTGGTCCTTCCGTCTATTCTTCAGTTTATCCTCCCCTCCGTCCGTCAGTCCTTTCGTCAATATTTCTGTCCGTCCTGCTCCCAGTCCTCCCATTGGCCCGTCAGTCCGTCAGTCAATCCATCTGTCAGCCCGTCTGTCAGTCCGCCTGCCATTCCGTGTGTCAGCCGCCAGTCATTCCGTCCGCCTGCCATTCCGCCAGTCCGACCGTCCGTCCGTCCGTCCGTCCGTCCGTCCGCCCGCCCGCCCGCCGCCAGTGCGTCTGCCTTTCAGCCCGTCCATCTGCCAGTCCGTCCGCCTGTCAGTCCGTCCCCCTGTCAGTCCGTCCGCCTGTCAGTCCGTCCGCCTGTCAGTCCGTCCGCCTGACAGTCCGTCCATCTGTCAGTAAGTCTGTTTTTCAGTCCGTGCGTTTGTCTGTCCGTTTGTCTTTCAGTACGTCCGTTTGTCAGTCTGCCTCTCAGTCCGTCCGTCTCTCTGTCCATCAGTCCGTCTGTCCCTCCGAACGGTAGAGGTGGCTCAGTGCATGAACTGATGTCACTGCAGAGTCAGACCGGGAGGTCCTAGGTTCCCGGCTAGATGAAGGCTGGTCGCCGCCAGATTTCGCCATCCAACGAGGGATGATCACCGCCTCTTCCCGATGAAACAAGATGCATTTAGGGGACTAATGGCCTCGGTTTCGTGCCCCGTATCCCTAACAATCAACCGGGAAAGGTGGCTCGGTGTATCAACTGATGTCACTGTATTGCCGCTGCAATACTGCAGTGGCAGTATTTTCGACACTACTTAGACAGCTTGGTCGAATTCTGTTGCTGCCTGGAGGAGAATTCTAGCGACCGGCCGCTCTGAACGGTAGTTTTCCTTGGTTTCTCTAATCAATAACAGGCGAATGACGAAACAGTACCCTAACAAACGGGCCGCGGACTACGTGCAAGATCTTTCCTTCCTCTTCTTGTCCTATCCTCACTCCTTATACATACACACACTTACTCTAACATGCATAAACTACTACACATGCCGTGAGAACGGTCGGCGGCTTAGAGCTTGTTTCGGCTGGGGCGATTCCGCGCTGGTAGGAGATACCTGGTTGGATAAAACCCCGCTAGTACACGGTAGGTGGCACCTGATCTCGTTATCCGGCTGGGGAAGATCGCCGCCACCTCCCGATGAAAAAACATGCACTTACGGGACTAATCACCTCAGTAGTTGACGCAACCGGAATCACTAACAATCAATCTATCAACCGTCCGTCTGTTAGTCAGTCCGTCCGTCTGTCAGTCCGTTCGCCTGACATTCCGTCCTCCTGTCAGTCAGTCTGCCTCTGTCCGTCCGTCCGTCCGTCCATCCCTCTGTCAATCTGTCCGTCCGTCTGTGTCAGTCCGTCTGACAGTTCGTTCCTTCGTCAATCCCTCTGTCAGTTCGTCCCTCCGTCAGTCCCTCCCTCCGTCAGTCCGTCCCCCCGAGAGTGTAGCCGTCAGTCCATACGCCAGTCTCTCCCCCAGTTAGGCAATCCATCTATTCTTCCACTTTCTATCCGTCTATCTTGCCCAACTCTATGCATTCATTCGTGTTCCCATCTAATTTGCGTCCCAGAAAATGGTATCAGTTTCAACCAGCGGACATAGAGCCTTTTTTACATCAATTTTGGAAGCATTTCTACTTCAATCAGTGGACTCCCATGCAACATCATTATCGGAGATCATAAAACAAGATGATGGAAACATTACCTTTACAATAATAATGATATTGTACCAGCAAACCTACTTGGACAACCTCTAAAACTTTTGTATGCTAATATTGCTATTGTTGTGTCAAAACAAATTTTGTTATCATCTGAAAAATCATACCTTACCTGGAGATTCAAATCTTCTGAAATAATTAGCTAATGGTCCACAGTGTTCCAATAATCGAGTACATTTTCCTTTTCTTCCTCCTTTCTGCCTTTTCTTATTTCTGAAACAAAATAGTATAACTACATAAGTATAATAATAGTACATTACGCAACTAGTTTATAATATCAAGCTTTATTTGACTGAGTACATGTTTTTGAAAACGAACGACGCTAGCAGCCAGTTTTCAAATTTACACGAATGAGATCTCTGAGAGTTTGAAAATTGCAAAAAGTTCAAAAATTGTTTCACTTCTTCCCACATATACAATACTGAAGATAAAATTTTTTTGTTTAATGAAATCTGTTCTTCAAAGATATTGAAATAAGGCCATGGATTTTTTAAAAAAATATTAATAGTTTTCAACGTAAGTTTTTCATGAAATCAATTTATGAACAATTATTTTCTCAAATGTCTGCTATTTGTTTTCTTAATTTTTTCTGTAATGTAGCAAATGATGCTAAAAAGTTGCAAAGGATACATTTTCAGCAAACACTCAGTATTTTCGAAAACTGAAAAATATTATCATTGTAAATGTAAAACTTTGATGATAGTGATTTTTCCCTTTCTGAAAAAAAATCAGTGTTTTAGTTCTAACATTTGGTCTTTAATAAGGCAAAATTCCATGTTTTGAAAAAGTCAGTAGTTTTTGCATAATTTTCCCTAAAATTAATCCAATTTATATTTTTTTTCAAAAACTACTCCAATATTTTTTAAATGTGTTTCACGAATAGAGCAAGATAAGCTTATAAATGACGCAAGTCTCATTTCCGTTGAACTCCATGAATTGTTTCTGAACTCTCTAAAAATAGAAGAAGTTACAAATAATAGGAGAAAGAATGTCATGGTGAAGTATCACCAGTTTCGTGTAGTACCTAGTGAAGTAGTAGAAAATATATTTAATAATTATATCCATATAATATTTCATTAAGAATATTTCGACTCATTCATTTGCTCCATTCATTTAAAAATTTCAAAAATTGTTCCGAAAGTGACCCACTCCATATGAGTTTAACTCCATCTGTTCTCATAAAAAAATAAGTACAACTATTTTAATTTTAATTTTTAAGTATATCCTCCATCCATGTGGAAACGTGATGGTTGTGTACCATTTATTATAAAAAACGTTAGCGGTTCTATTTATATAAAAGCATTTTAAAACAAAATGGGTAACTTGTTTTTATTTTGATTCTTTATAGTTTTACTTCTGTATATAAATGGGGAGGGTGCTTGTGTTTGCAGGTTTGTATGCGTAGTAGGTAATTCTCCTTAGGTCTGCATCAAACAGATAAATGTCGACCAAATTAGAAGTATGCATATTATGATATAAGACAGGCAGTAGGCGCACATGCAACTTGCAACACATGTTACGCTGCATCATACATTGCCGCCGTGCATAACACGTATACATACATAACGAAGCATCAGAGTCTTTGAAAACCAGATTTTCGTGTCAGTGCGAAGAAAAAGAGTATCGTTTTTATGCCATAAGCTACCAAATAAGAGCTTTTTTGATGGGCAAGTGTATTTTGGGAGAGCACGTTCTGATATACTTAGCAAGTTGTCAGAAACATTCGAAGTTGTGTCCCAAATGAAACTTTCCTAACAATTACTTATAAAAGTGTGGAATGTTTGGTCGCATCCAACCAGTTTTCACAGCTTTGTTACTTAATATGCTAAGATTTATATCAAAACGTGACTTTCAGAAAGTTAAAGAATTTAATTAAGAATGTTCCTGATCATGGGGCTTGATCACTGTACAAATTGAAGCATTAATTCATTTCAGTTTGCCGATGTTGCGAAATATGTTTTGTTTTTTTATTCCGTCTTATAATATAATAAGAACAACACTGATAATACGCAGGGTGAGTCACGTAATTTTAGCATCTCCTGCAGCTTTTGAACTGTTAAAGTCATTGCAATGCAGTTTTCACAGAAATGCATGAGGGAATGGGGCTAATTGATGAATGTACCCTTTCCATTTAATGACTTGTATTTTCCGAGATATTGAGGTAAATTTCTTTTTCAAATAGAACTGTGCATATTTTTTAGTCTTTCATGACGAGCGTAAAAAGAATCAAATGATATACGTATTGTAATATATAATATAAACAATTTCCTAGTATTTTTTGTGTTCATCTTTCTTTGCCCAAGCGCGCATTAGCAGGGGCAGCACTATGTGACATTGCGTGGTGGACTGTTACATTCAAAATTTCCGTAAAAAAACAGTCGCAAAAAAAATCCAAAATAATAAAAAAATGCTTCTCTAGCATAAGACAACATGAATATCATTAGCTTCGTCTTTTTAAGCACGTCATGATAGACTAAAAATACGTTCCATTTTCCATTTAAAAACTAGTGGTGCTAAAACAATTTCTCGCCATTAGAAATAGTTATGTAATACTATTTATACCACAATTTCTCTCCGAATTAACACACCTCAGTCATCATTTTTCGCAATGCTTATTTGAAGTCGTAGAACATTTGGTGCGAAAATTAAATAGTTTCAAGCAATAGATTTTAATTCAAAACTTTAAATGGTAATTTATTTTTGCATTGAATTCATTGTAAAAGAGAGGCAGTGTATTCACGAATTTATCCTATTATATTAATATTAACCACAAACATATCCCATTTTTGCCTTACAGTATTCTGCGTAAGCAGTATGCGAGAAAGTAAAATAATTAAAAGTTAATAAATAATACGATACTGATAGCGTTGACAAATGAATGAATGAAATGACAAATGAAATATATCGAAAAATATATAATAGTAATTATTCATCACTATGTATTGTAATATTCTCCAAATATATAAAAAAATATTTTATATTAACGCTAACGAAATGCAACCTTCATCATCGCCTTTATTTCGCCATCATTCTCGCCTTCTGTTATCAGTGCGGCGCGGCGTTAAAACAATGGCTTACAACAAGCAACAATGACCGCTGATTCGTATGGAATACACATTTTGCCAATTATCATTATTTATACCGCAAGAAAATGAAAATGGATAGAAAATTATAATAATTAAAATAATGTTTTATGTTCATCAAAATTACACGGTTTTTACATGCATTATTCCTCATTCCCGATTTTTGTTTTTTTCAATATTAGAAAATTCAGGGCTTTCAACCAACATGAGACCTCCGCAATTTTCTTTAACGTTCTTTACAATATCCAGCAACAAAATTTAATTGAAAACGATGGAGCCATTTTCTTGAAAATTTTGAAAATGTCCCAGGGGCTTCATTTAGAGTACCCTCCAAAATTAAAATATCGATTTCAAATTCAACGGGCCACGACGTCAGCTAGATCAATCAGGGAATAACAATATTGGAGAACATCGGCTGAAACGTTTAGCCGTTAGTGTTGTTCACAGACAAATGTTTTGCTGTCAATAAAATTTTAGGTATCAAGGACCCACAAAATATGGATTCTGGCTACACTACGTGTTACACGATTTTTGTCTACATTTAGTATCTGAATTTATCCATTTTTTCGTTGCCAGAGCCCTATAACAAGTGTTTTTCTATCAAAAATTCGCTGTTTTTTCGCGCAGCATTACATAAGTTCCTCTCTACCGCGGCAGCGGTAGCGAGAAAGTAAGAAACAAAGATATCTCAATTTCTCGTAAAATACAAGCAATAAAATATAAATGAATACATGTGTTAATTAGCTCCATTCCTCATGCAGTTCCGTGAAATCTGCATTGCAATAACTTCAACTCTTTAAAATCTTCAGGAGATGCTAACGTTACATGACTCGGTCTGTATTTAAGTCACAAACACAACCATAGTTATACATGGAAATCTGAAGACTATTCATAAATAATTCTATATGTACCAACCTTACTTGAATATGCAATTAGCCCTGAAAATGGAATTAAAATATACCGAAACATCGGCAAATTGATAGTTAATGTTTTAGTTTGTTCTGTAACCAAATTCTGTAATCCTAAACATCCTTAATTTACTTACATGCTCGTTAATATAAAATGGTTAAAAATATAACACGATGAGGCAGTTTTTTAAAATATGGTTTTTGAGCAAATGCAGATTTGGAACATGCACACCTGTCTTTCAAACTGACTCTAAATATATAAAGATACACTTCATTAATTAAATGCTCAGTTGTCTTTCTTAATTTTTCACGTAAGAAAGTCTCAAAAGAAATTTCATTATAGAGGGAGTATTTGAATTTTCTTAGTTTCGAGAAATACAATCTTAGTATTCCGATATTTAATACCGATACAGAAAATATAGGTATGTTTCATCACGTAATGTATAGAAAATTTGGATTTGCCTATAACATTTATCTATAATATTCATCTATAATATTATCCTTTTTAATAAATAATTGTAAAAAATCTTAAAAACTGTATCTAACGAATGTAACAGAGTTAAATTTGCACACATTTTTTGAGCTCCAACATCTCTACCTTACTAGCAGCTGTTAGTAAATTTTATGTTTGAGACATATTCATAAAACGAAGAGAATCTGAAGCAATTCCGAGTATTCGTTTAAGATACGATATTTAAAACAGGCTGAGGGTGTATTCAACTCAAACGCTTCATACCATAATCTTTCCTCCAAAGGACGAAAATTGTAAGAAAACGTTCCGCAAAAGAAATTTACATTTTATTGCTGTTTTACTTACGTCAGTGATCCATGACTACAATCCTAATACAGAATGCAGGCGCTGTGATTTCCCTGCAATAAGGGTTGAACTATAAAATTCTATCTAAAGGGTAATCTAATATTATTTCTCACTAGCTCATAACTCTTTCTTTCTTCTTCCTTGTCAGTGATTAGGCTTGCAGTGTATTCCGCATTCCCTCCATCCTAGCCATTGTTTTGGGGAGTCCCATTTTTTTAGTACGCTTGTAATTTATTATTTATAATTGTTCTGATCTTTTAAGGCCGTTCTCTACGAAGCAACAATTGTTGCCTATTTATGTAAATGCGCCCCATATTGAATGCATATTTATGTAAAATTTAATTTGATCATTTCTTAAGTGATTTATTATCTTGAACTATCATTATTTATTCTTATATAATTCATGTCTGGCACTGCAGTGCCTCTGAGAGGGAGGTCCTAGGGTTCGAGTCCCGACGGTGGCAAAACCTTTGACACTAGCGAGGTGCAGTTCAGACGCTGGCTGGAAGAGAATTCTAGCGGCCAACTGTTCTTATCGGTAGTTTCAGGTGGTTTCTCCGATTAACACAAGACGAATGCCGGAGCAGTACCCTAACAAATGGGCCACGCATCGCGCACGACCTTTTCTTTCTCTTCCTTGTCCTATCATCACGTCTTGCTTACACGTACACTTACATGCACTGCACTACCACACATGTCAGGAGATCTGTCAAGAGCTTAGAGCTTGTCCCGACTGGGGCGATGCGAAAACCCTACTAGCCGACGTGTAAGTCCGCGCCGGGTGTCACCATCTAGTGGGGAATTTCATCGTCAGCTCCCTTTGTAACTTATGCGCTACATTTACGGAACTAATCACCTTAGCAATTGGCCAGTCCACAAACACTAATCAATCATTCAATCAATCAATTTCTCTAAATTGTTTTCTTGATATTTCTTGGTTGTTAAAGTCCATGATATACATTTTTTTCTTGTTCATAAATATTTCGACTGATCTCAAGAAGGGCCAAAAGCCAAAACGCCACCAAACTCAGCATTACCGGACTTCAAAATGTTCCATTTTATATTTGTATTCGAAACTTCTGATGAAATTATTGGAATAATCACTAAACCAAAAAATTAATATTTACCCGAGGTATATTTATAATTGGATTGGTCGTTAAAGATGGATACCTCTGCCATTATCCTCCCGTTAACTCATTCAAACCTGCTTTATGTACCAGAATATTTCCAGATAATTCAAAACAGCATAGATTAAGACGCTTTCCAAAAAAAGGCAATAAAAATTAAATTTAAATGAATTGTTTAATTTCTCTGGTGTTAATTTTTTTCATAAAGATTAGAAAGTTTCGCTGCACTTTATATATTTGAATGCAAACATTTTTCAGGAGATACAAAGCGTTTCTAAGTGCACAATAAAGGTTTGGAAACTCCAAACGTTCAGACGTAGCCATAGTTTGTTATTCGCCTTAATCAATGGGTCAATCCGATGTGGCGGTAAATAAACTCTTTATTGCTAATATTATGAGGATCACGCGAGTAAGTTTTTTCCATGTGAAATTACTCAATATCTGCATACATAGTCTAATGGTATGAAGAAGTGTAACGAAGACGAAGAGACGAAACAGAGTTTATGAGAAGTGGAATTACTAATTGAAGGGGGTACCCAGAATTAGAATGAGACTAACAAAGCTCCAATTTTACAGTAAAAATAATCAATGTTTTTAGAATATATTTCATGAAATACTTCTGTGGATACACATAAGAATATAACTTTATTCGACAAGTATATACAATATTTCATGACTATTTACGCGTGTATCTACGTTATTATAGTTTATGTAACTACTGTGGAAGAATGACGCATCATAATGATAGATAGAACCCGAAAAGTGATAGTTCGAGAGTATTGTACAAAATTACGAAGCTTCTAGTACTATACCCAGATAGACATTATACCGTTAAAGAAAACAAATGATCATTTAGATACCAATCCACGCAGTCTTTTGGAAACACATTCTTTTCATGTTGTGAGGTTATTCAGTGCTCTTCGGTGATTTTAAAGATGTGAATTTGAAGTTATTCCTTAAATGCACATTCTCATAAGAGAAATTCGGAATTAGAACTCATTGTTGTAGAAAGTCCAGAAACCCATAAATAGAGAAAAAATATAATTATATAATGCCGGAGAATCCGCGTCCTAGGCACAGGTGCCAATGTTTCGCCCATTCCGCATTTCGCCCTGAGGAAGGTCGCAGAATGGTGGCCGAAACGTTTGCACCTGTGCCTAGGATGCGGCGTCTCCCAGACAGACAGGCAGGTACAATATAATGCGTGACTTCAGTTGTTTAGAAAAGAGTTTGAATGCATTTTATTGAAACACAATTTCTAACCATAATTTATCTATCAACTGTCGTATTCAGAACAATTGTATTTACTATTATCTAAATTCTTCCATTTCACACGATATGCGTCTTAGTTATTGAATATAAATCATGTATTTGAACCTCTTATTTTCATTCAATTTATTTTTGAGATCTGTGATGAAAGGCGCAAGTGGCCATCAGTTACGTATATCAAGCTCTTCACATTAGCGAATCTTACTTAACTACATATTTCACACATCTTCAAGATTCGTAGTACAAAGCCCAAGCCTTGATATTAATATAGATCCTTGATCTGATCGTTTATCTCTTTTTCTAAAACATTAATTCTAAGATGATGTCAGAATTAGTATCAGACCTGAAGTGCGAGATTTTTCCTCTTCCATACGGTTCCTAGTTACTTTCTAGTCTTATCTCTTCGCCCATCTTTGAAGCTTATCAGCCGTAAATCTTTGATTTGATAGGTCCCCTCCGGTACTCGTGAGTTTGCAATTGTCTATTGTCCAATTGAAAAAGGAGCTCGATTAATTTTTTCAATGGCCTTGCTCAAGAAAGTATTTCTCCATTCATTTTAATGCTATTAATGAGAACTCATGAAACATTTTTTATTGTTCATTTCCAGAAATATTTCAAAATGTGCTATTAAGAAATATATCTCTGTTAGATTCACTTTCGGTATTGTTTTAAGAATCTGCCACAAGAATATAAATATATCACTTATTTAGTTTCGTTATTCACCTGACTTAAATTACTTTAGTACATGCAACTCGTTATAATTTTAAAAATTCTAGATACTACATGTTGAAAATTACACATACCAATTATGACGCACTACCTCCTTTTACTACATGTGTGCAAAAGAATATTGGAAATGTCAGCGTACAAAGGGGACGACAGATGGTGAACAAAGGAGGATGTAATACAACCCCAAGCACCTGGAGGAGACTGCTGAGCTCAAGGTTGCCTAAGCTTGAATCACAATTGCAACCCCGTCTCCCTTTCAGGGAACGCAAAGAATTTCTAAAGCTCGCGGGAGTTTTTACGCAAAACCAGTCGGAAGGAATCTCGTTAAACTTGTTCGTTCATGAGAGATGGCAAATTATTACATTAACATATTTCTAAGAAAAGCCCGTAGTAAGTATGTAAGTAAAGTATGTAAGCGTATAGTAAAAGGTGGTTTACATGAAGGTTCTGCTCCAGGTGGTGGTTCAATTGAAGACTGAATAACGAAAACAGATATATCATATTTTCGAAGTACTGGCTAATTACTTCATAGTTCCACAAAATAAAATTTAAAACAACTACGTACTGTACTGCATTTTAAGAATCATTAAATTGATAATAAAAGTTATAAATTATACCTACAAATTAAACTAAGGTTATTTAAAAGACGTACCAAAACACTATAGTAACAAAAGATAATGTGACCACTTGTAGCTTATAGATAGTTCACGATGCGTAAAATTTAATTATTCAATGAACATATTCACATTCTAATAACAAACTGTCAGTTTATAATTTTTTTGAATCTGCAAATGTAACTTTTTATATTTTTAAAACAAATATTTATGTGTGAAAGGCACCCTGACGCACATGTCCATGATATACACACTTAAATTATTATAAGATATACGTGATATGAATTACCGTAATAACATTTGTGGATGATATTCTTCGTATTCCCTTTTCAAGTCTCTTCTCTACTGTCAAGTTAAATAGGAAGAGTAGATGACAATACGTTTGAAAGTTACACATAGCGTAGCTTTTAAAATCAAACAACAGGTGCTAAAACACCACATACATTCTCGCATTAATTCTAAATTTGCAATTCCCTTGTATCAGTGGAAAAAGTTTGGAGAAGAAAATTAGAGCGGTTTTTGAGAAAAAAATTAGAAATTTAATACATTTCAGACATAAACTACAAAAATCTACTGGATTTTTCAAACAATTGTTTATGGTCACATTTTTAAAAAGCTACTTTTTACGACGAACTTTTTGTAAGGCAAAAATCCATATCTTCAATTTTGTAGTTTTGAAATATCAACTTTTTGCAATTTTAGAAAAAATTGGAGAGTCCGACGAAAATAGAACTGGCACCATATTTTTTTACCGTCTCTTGATACATACGGGGACAAAATTTAATGAAAAAATTTGAAACCGTTTTTGAGAACAAAATGTTTTAAAAAAATTAAAATTGCCTATATTGCTCAAAATTTCAGGGAAACTTATATTTTCGAAAAAATTAATATGATCTTATTTCAAGATTTATCTTTAAAAAACAATTCATTAAGAAAAAATCTTATCTTCACTATTATAGTTGCAGGAACTTGTCCCAAAAAACTACACTTTTGTAATTTTCGAAAAATATAGGACTTCAATGAACATGATACCTGCACCATTCTCTTAAGCGTCCTTTACGCTATCCGTGAACAAAATTTAATCAAAACGTTTGGTGCTATTTTTGAGAAAATTTTCAAAATATTTTTGAGGTTTCATGTAAAGTACCCTCAAAAATGAAAATACCCATTTGAAATTCTAAAAGCCTTCAGTTTATTCAGATTGATCGTGCAATATCAATTTTGGAGAAAATTGGCTGAACTGTTTAGGTGCAACCGTTGACCACTGACTGATGACGGACGGATGATCAGAGAGACGTTTTGCCGTCAATCGATTTTTCGGTATCAAGGACACACAAAAAATGGATTCTGGCTACACCACGTGTTAGAGGAAGTAATTTACTGCCTTCAGGAATAGGAATAATCCATTTTTTCGTTAGGAGGCTCGGCAATAAGAGTTTTTCTACCGAAAATTCGTCGTTCTCCGGCGCACGATTACACAATTTTCCCTTCTTACAAAGTAAGTGCGAGAAATTAAAAAAAATACATCACATTGGATTCATTACTGGCAATCTGTGAAATTTATTCCATAAGTTGATTTCATCAATGTAGTTTTCGTTCAATACAATTTTCAATTGGAATAATCGAAATTACCAATGTTTTGCCGCAAAGACCAGTTTAATAAGTCGTGCATTGACGTTATATCTTTCAAATAAATAGCGACATTCTCAAATCTGTACACTATTTGTCTTTAAAAACAAAACAGCATATTCCAACATCAAAATGAAATGTTGAGACAAAATAAACAAAGGCAGTATTTTAATTAACCAAATAATACCACAAAAATTTGAATTGTCTTTCGCATAAGGTGAAGAATGTACAACACTTAGGGTGACAGTCTAATACTATATTTGCGGCTGATGATACATGATAATATATTATACAAAAACAATGGCATCCAAAGAATTCCAATCACTTGATAAGGTATAGGCGAGGCTTGAACATAGTTGGCTCTTGTTGGAGAGTTTCTCAGGAGTACACTGTGCCGAATAACTTAAATGTACATCTTTATGTACATTTTCGAGTGCTTCTTGTCGTAGTGCCTGAAATTTAACCCAATATGTGTAGGGTATTTTTGAAACTATTACATTTCATTATCACGGTTGATTTCCAAGCCTCCAACAATATCACACGTAACATTATATCTCTTACTGAAATGTATTTTATAATTTACCAATTTAATATTTCCATTTATTTAATTAAATATGCATAATTTCAGTTAAAAGTGTGGTAAATGTTTTATGAACGGTGTTAAAAGTTTCTTAATTTCAACAGAAAGTGCAAAAAAATATCAGAAATTATTTTGTATAACATACTGGCACGTTCAAATTATTATTGGTACACACGTATTCTTGGTATAGTGAAGTGTAGAGATAGACTGCGGGTTTATGATTAGTCATTTTGTAAGTATTTAATTTAAACACTATTTTTTGGACATTTTTATTTATTAGATACTATTTTCAATGCGTAGATCAGTGTTACCTCAACGATATTATAGAAGTGTATATCTTAAATTTGAGCATTTTATATTTCTTTCTTGAGTGCAGAAAGGATTCGAAGTTCTTAAACACTAAAATATATTTTATTCAACAGATATCTATTACACGATAAAATTTAAATACTCGCAAGGAATTATTTTCTGTAAATCATTATGCTGAAGGTAAAAATGAATTGTTTTGTTCTCCTTATGCATACGTAACACTTGGGAACTTTCACAGGCGTATTATCGTCCTCTTCATAAAGAATATGAACCGAGTAATTGCGATTGACTGTAAATGTTATTTCAGTATGAATTGAGAGATGTCGTCATTTTGCAACTTTTGAAGATACGTTTTACTATATTAGTTTTTTTTGTTTTTTTTTGCGGAAACCAGAGTCTGTAGTATAACTCTAAAATACTTTCTCATTAGAACTCACTTATTTATTGAATCTAAGCAATTTCCATATAAGAGGAAAATATTTGAAGTTGTCATCTGATTATCATGTGTCTTTTGTGATGGAATAACTAATTAATAGAACTTCATCAACACATACTTTCTCCCATTATTTGTAACGGATAGAAATATAATCCTACTTGAATTTACAAAAATATTAGTAATCAGCAAAAATTTCTTTTTCACATTGGGATTCAATATTGCGCTTCTTAAATGTAGCACGCCATTCACATTATATGTGCACTAACAGCGTCCAAGATAAACTCAACCTTTTCGGCATGTAAAAAAGTTCATATTTTATTTGCAAATTTCTAAAGTTCAAACATTTCATTAACGTTATTTCAATATCGAACATATTCCATTAATATCAAAATGTATCTCTTGAAAATTGTAGATGTAGAAAGGCAACCAAAAATTTTGTATTTGCAGTTTTTTAAAATGCAGTGATTTCAACGAAACTTAGACCTGCGCCAATATATTAAATGGTCCTTGCTCTATTAGAGAAAAAATAAATTCACGAATTTGGAGCCATATTTGAGAACATTTTGTTGAGTGCTAATGTATGGTACTTACGAAAATCAAAGTACTCGTTTCAAATTTGCAGTGCTTCGAATTCTGCCAAATCGATCCGGGTTTGCCAATTTCAGAGAGAATCATTTGAACGGTTCAGGCGATAGTGTTGATCACAGGCGGACGAACAGGCAGACATACTCAGCCAGACTAACAGGCAGACATACTCAGGCAGACTAACAGGCAGACATACTCAGGCAGACTAACAGGCAGACATACTCAGCCAGACTAACAGGCAGACACACACTGACAGACATGCTCAGGTAGACACACTCAGACACTCACTCTGACAGACACACTCTGGCATACATACTCTGACACATACACAACACAGTCGGACAGACACACTCGCAACGTCAGACACACAGGAAGTCAGACAGGCACATAGGAAGTTAAACTGACACACACAGAAAATCAGACACACACACACACAGAAAGTCAAACACACACAAAAAGTCAGACAGACACACACAGAAACTCAGACAGACATTGTCTAACAGAGCCCTATTTCTGTAACAAGAACCCACAAAACGTGTATTCTTATTTCAAAACATATTAAAGAAATAATTTTCTAAATACAGGAACGAGATTTATCTAGTTTTCGATATCACGAACCCACAACACTAGTTTTTCTGTCGACAATGGGACGAAGAAGTAAAAATCAATTTATTTGCTATTACTGGCAATTATTTCATAACATGGATGAAAATTTGACGTCATTATAAAAATTAAGTTAATAAAGAATAGTAATAATAAAACACGCAACAAAAAACGTACTGTGCTATAAGAAGGAAGCTGAAATGAAATAGGTAAAACAGTGGAAATTGTTGTTTCTAAAATATACTTGTTCATTTATTTTTATTCTAAGTTCATACTCATTAGTACGGGCAAAAATGTATGCCCGGAAACTCCAACAGTTACGATAAATATTTCCAATTGTTTGCATTTCATCCTGTCTCAAAAATGGATTTCCGTTCATGAACCCGGCAACCTGGAGAAAGTAGCCGTGATAACCGGCCTACGCACGAGGCCCACGGAGAGATCCTTTCAAGCGCGGCATGTGAAGGATGGATAGCGATACCCGCGCGGGCGAATTGCTGCAAGCTTGGGAGGCGGGCGGACGGGCGGGCGCAGCGAGGGCAGCGGGCGGCGGGCGACGGCGGGCGGCGGCGCCGGGCGCCAGGCCGCCCCGGGCGCGGACGCGGGCGCGGGCGCGGGCAGGTGCCGGCGGCGGGCGGGCGAGCTAGACGCGGCGCTCATGGCGGCGTCGGCGGGAGCGCCGGCGGTGGTGTGCCCGGATGGATTTATGAAGCGAGCGTGCGCCGCTCGTTCATTAGCGAGACGTGCGTTCATAATGAGGCCTGCAGACGCGACCGCGCTAATCTTCGGCCAGCCAATTAATCATGCTACCGAGGAAGACACGCCCTTATCGTTTTTATTATCACCACTGTTATTATTATTATTATTATTATTATTATTAATATTATTATAAGTGTTAATGTTGTTCAAATTATATGTGAGGTGAAACTTTCTCCTGTACATTTTTAAGATGCGTCAATCGGGTCTTAACCGATTGAGTCCTCTTGTCGAAAAAAAGAAAATACTTCATTACTTTGGAAAACTGTCATCTGGGTACCATTGGATTCACAATCAATAAAAAAATTATGTATCCAGCATATAATTTTTTTTAAGTTTGGTACATAAATTTGGAGCAACCATACTTCATTGCTATCATTTTTTTGATATAATAATTAACATCCTTAGTAACAAATTTAATAATATAATTCTGTAGTATTAAATATTGTTGTTTTAGTTATTACGAGTAAAAGAAGTTTTGATTTCATCCCGATCATTGTAGGAACTAGATATCCAAATAATCCTATAGTTTATATTCTGAAAAATAAATAGAAAATCACGCATTAAACAGCATATAATGCAAACGTATTACAGAACAACTTAATGATATCAGGTACATTATTGACCCGTTTTTAACAAAAACAGTATACAAAATCAATTAAATAACAAACCACTTCAAAATTTACTTTAAAACCTTAATATTGAAAACACCATTTGTAACATTATTAAAAGAAACACCGGGTACAGAAACAGAGTTTTTGCCTCTACTATAGCAAAACTTCAGGGCGAATGTTTTGATTTCACTTTTTATTGTTTTATTTTGCAATGATACTACTGATACTTCATTATGTTACCTCATATATAACAGTATAGTTACATATATAACATATAATTACTTCATTATGTTACTTATATTAACACAGTGTTACTTCACTATGTATTAATATGTTGTTATTTGTAGTAAGTAACATTAGTTTTAAGCCAGAGATAGGGCTGTAAAAAAATACTGTAGGCACCTGCAGCCGTGACGTGAAGTGACTTTCTCAAGGTACGTCATTTGAAAACGTACCACTTCGTGGCCTTGGTATATATACTTTTTTTCTTAGATTTGCAGTCCAGAATCCTAGGTGAAAATTAACCTCCCATAATACCATAAACTATCTATGAACAAACTTTGTGATGAGCAGGTTATTATACATCAAGTCGCCACATTCCAAAATGAAACAGTTGAAAGACATTCAAGTTCGGTACAAAACAATCTCCATGAGGATTTCAGAGCTGTGCATCTTTCCATTTTAGTGGAAATATATATTCTTTATAAACCTTACAAGATAGCAATAAGAAAAATTTTGAAAAAAATAATTAACTCCTTTGCTGAGATAATACAATACTGTTCGACACTTCAGAAAGGAAATTTTATCCAAAGTAGATGCTGAATAAGAAAAATGTAGAAACATTAAAAAAGGAGTATATACTTACTACAAAAAATAACACCGAAAAAATTTCTTCAGTGAAGGGATTTAATGCGTTTACCAGTCACATACCGGCGAGGGGGGTTCAACGACGGAACCCAACGTCGTTTTATTCCGTCTAGATAAGGAATAGCAGCTTTATCATTTAGGACTTTTATTATTGAAACCTTTCTTAACCGTAAGTGATAGTTTCGACATTCAAAGCTTATCGGACGTCTACAAAAATATATAAATCGGAATGAGCCATGCGTAATCGCTTCTTGGAAACTCCAGCGTTCTCTTACAGCCAGGCCTGCCCATAATCATGTTGAAATCTTACTTTAGTATTTACGGACGTACGAGAACAGTTGTGCAAGCGAAGCAACGTAGTGAATATATAACTGATTCTTCATAAATAGAACGTAGCCATTTGTGTTCCTGCTAGAGACCACAAGTGCAAAAACATATTCCAAATATATGTTCTTGTCTAACCTCAAAAACTGAAAATATTTTAACACAAACTTGCAAAAAATGAGTGTAATGTATTGTCAAATACTTGTGTAATTATTTCTTAAATATACGAAATTATCCTTCAATTATTTTGAAATTAATTCTGCAATAGGCCGGCGCACCCCCTTTCCCCTATTAATGTTCTTGGCGTACCCGAACGACTATGGTATGCGACTGTTAACACTGGAGATATTGGTAAAAAACCAATGGGAATCGGTAAAAAAAACTGTTGAAAAATGAATGAACGTGAAAATTAAAATGAATGCATACGTTTACTAAAAGATAAAGAAAAAACGAACAAGGAAAATAATAAAAGGAGCAAGTGAAACTTTCGAATAAAAAAGAAAATAGAACAAATTAATTTTTGAAGTAAATATAGAAAGACAGAACAAAATTTTAAAGCTAATAGAGTAAATAAAAACATAAACGTAAAACCTAAAATTACTAAAATTAACAAAAAAAATAATAACCGAGATAAAACGAGAAAACAATGTAGGGTGTGCGGAAGAAAATGAAATTAAAATGAACAGTGAAAATAAAAAAAATAGGAATATTGATTTTATTATACCGGAATCAAGGAAACGAGCAAGAAAATTATGGGAAAACGAGATAATACCTTTATGTGATAGTAATCTGAAGTAAATAAAAAATGAGATGCTCCTTGAATGGAAATCTAGATCAAAAAGTTATGAAATAAATTATATCAATATCTGAATTAAAATTAATTGCATTCTTGCTTTCAATGCGCATGTGAAGCAAAATAATATTGCGAATAAAAATACTAAATGGTGAACAATCAGAAGAATCTCAAATTCCCTGGATGAAAATTATTTAAAAAGAAATTAGTAAGAAATACGTAATATTACATAATTAAATATTATAATTTAAACCTTAAACATTTTGCCTTAGTTTTATATATTTAGTCATGGTCTTTAAAATTATACATTACTAAATTGTATGAACCATTATTGTGCTAGTTTAAAATCGTTATCTGTTATTTTTAGAACAAATTTTTTTATGTTTGTAAATCACAAACAAGTACAAAACATTTGAATATTTGGATATATTTCAAACGTTTCCCCCAGAAAACACCGTCTGTTTTTCTTTTTTGTGGTATGTTATTTTATACCATCTGTTTTTTCACTTAAGATACAATTTTTATATGAAAATTATTTCACGGATTTCATTTGAAAAAAATAGAAAAATGTTTTTACGATTTCCAATTAGGACAATGGCTTCTCTGCCCATGTCAAATGTCTTGGGAAACTTCATAATATTTATTAGGAAACCAGTGATTCTACAACTGCACATTCATTCTCGGGTTAATGGTAACGTAACGTAATATTGCGTTGCAAGTTCTATTCTACTGACACTTCGCGCTTCACTTAAGAAACTCCTCACCAAGAAGCGTGAGATACTCGAATAAAATATTATTCTTGAACGTCCAAAAGTTTGAAAGTAAATGGATTTTAAATGCTTTAGTTGTGTTGTGCTTCGTCCTCAAAAAGTGTAATGAAACGAAAACATGTTTGCCTAGATAAGATTTAAGCCCTAAACGTCTAGACTTGTGGCTCATGCGCAATGACAAATAGCCTATTACTGTAACGTCTGGATATACGTCTACATATGAATCGTAATATGCAAGTGACAGTGAAACCTAACGTAAATTTCACAATTTATCTTAAAATTGCTAACATAGGCTAATATTTCGAAAAATGCAAACAAAACTATTTAAAGATTAATATTTAATAACTTGTATTAAGAAAGAAGCCTCTAGCTTCAATATTTCAAGGTGTAGATGAAATTCGAAAAAAATTGACTTTTTGTCAGTTTCAAAATTTGAAAAGTGTTAATGATCAGCTGACGTATGCCATATTATTAAACATACTTTATACAATTTGTTAAAAAAAATATAGAAAAAGAAAAATTGGAGCCGAGTTTGAGACAATTTCCTTTTTTATTTTATTTTTTTTCATATCAGGTTTTCATCCAAAATAACCAAAATCTACACACCATTTAAAAAAGTATTGTTGAAGGAATGTCTCAATTGATTGTGTTTTAGGTTGTGGTATTTTTATTCGTTTTTAAATTATAGATAATCAATATTTGTACAATTATTTATTCACATCATAAGGTTAAAATATTTATTACATAAAGTGTCCGAAAGGTAATAAATATTTTGACCATATGATATGAATAAATAATTCTTAGAATATACATTGATTGTGTATAAATTTAAAAGGAAGAAGTAAAATAAATATCAATTTAAAAAAAATTATATTTCATATTATTTAAGAATCTACTGATGGGGAGCAGATTTCATTCATAAACATATTTTCAATAATGTAGTTATACCAGAGTGTCGAAAAAATTTTAACTTTTGCAATTTTCGAAAATCTTTTACAAATTGGACCCTGCACCAGTTTCCACCAGTTTTAGGTGCATACTTCGCTCAATTTGATCAAAGAAAATTAAAGGAAAAAATTGGAAAATTTTTAGAAAATTTCAATGGAGCTTTATGAAAAATTATCCCAAAATTGAAAGAGTAGTTTCAAATTTGAGGGGCCGCAAGATCATTTTAATTCATCGAGGTATAACCGTTTACGTGAAAGTTTTGGGTACGCTTTAGGTGCTATTGTTGTTCCCAGGTAGACATATGGACGGGGCAGACAGACTACCATGTTTTTCGATAAAACTATTTTTGTTGTTTCAAGTGTCCCCCAAACCTAGCTTTCGGCATAACTAAGTGTATCGGAAAATCATTTACAACGTACAGGAGCACGAAGAATCCACTTTTTTCGATTTTAGCGGCACAAAATATGTTTTTGTGTATTTAGTGTTTGAAGAATCGACGCTTCTCCTACAACACTACGTGCTAGGTAATATTCTCTTATCACATTAGTAAATAAGAGAAGGTAATACTTTCTCTATCTACTAAGCAAGATCACTTTATTATTCACAATACTTTCTATATAATGCATAGTCTTGTACAAGAATGTAAAAATAAACTTCAGTTATATCCTAGGAGGGTCCTATAATTTTTAACAAATTGCAAAATTTTGACCTGATGAATTTTCGAATAATTTAGGGTTCATTTAAGTTTTCCTTAAAATGTATATATCTAAAAAATATATAGAAAGTCACAAAGACCTTACTAATGATGCGCGCACCGATTTAGAGCTCAAAAGAACTTCTAAACAGGCCGAGTTGTACGTAACATTAAAACTATCCACCCACACGCCCATACTTCGTCTGAATAGACTTACTATACTGTACATATAACATAACCATATTCATGGCGAAACTTTTGTCTCAGAGATACCTAAAACCCAATTTTATCGCTGAATACCTAACTCAAATTTTTTGATCGAATCCACTTATTCTATTCTAAACTGTGTCTTGCCGAGGAAAAGATAAAGTACAACTGTGCATATTCGTATAAATTTATGTGAAAGTAAATTATAATAATTTATTATTTCCATTGTTTTATATGCTGATTAATTAATTTATTTTAAAGAACCTGACTAGTAATGAGGATCTAGAAGTGTATTTTGATTTAATTAAAAGTTTTTACTCAAAATGTATCACATTTTCTTTCAGGGTATTACATTTCCATCATGAAAATATTTTGTTACAAACTAACATTTTTCGAACTAATATTGAAATAATTTCTCCAAGACGTTAACACCATATCCCGTCCGTATCAGCAATTTATGTTTACTCGACATCTATAAATATTGAGCAGAAAATGATCATCAAAAAATAATGTCTGAAAATTACCTATGAGTAACGTAAACAATTGCACAAACCATGAATGTTCTACAATTTTGATTTATTTAGTCAATGGACAGTAAACACTGTATGTGACGTGTGGGGGAGAAGTACAGTCTGCACACGTTTTCTTGAGCTCTGGAATATTTTCCTCACATTTAGTCCTAAGTCGTTGAATGATAAATAATAGTACCAACAAAGCAAGGTTAGTAGCATTGGAAACAAATATTTTCGATAGTGAAGCTACATTTATTATCTGAAGCAAAACTAGAGGCCATCTCAGCATTTACTCGGTGGATCAGGAAAACTGGACAAAAACCTGATCGAGGTGTGGGATTAACCGGAAAGCTGAAGTAGCACTCGCGCGACTTTTCTTGACATCTGAGCTCCCTAGGGCTCAACCCAGCACGACTCGGCACGGCCTGGTCAAATCTTGGTCTCACATGGAACGGCACGGCAAGATTATCAGGGCTGCCTACCTCTGCTTTCGGATTCAAGCGATGATTCAAACTATTGATAAGATGAAAATTAGGTATATACACGAATATCATATTTCATTAATAAGCAATATTATCATTAATTATCTTCACTTGTGGTTGCTCTTAATTACATTATTATTTATTCTGTTTTTATCGTCTTTAATATCCTGTTGTATTAAGAGCGAAAGAGGCGCGAATAGTATTAATATTGTTACAGTTGGCAACACCTGTTTGATGTGACGTAGGCAGTAACGTTCTCTCCCCGCACCCTGCGCTGGAAGAACTCAAGAAAGACGCGCGACTAGTACGTGACTTAGCACAGGCATATTAAGTACAAACATGCCTTCAGACGTTCAACAAACATTAATACAATTGAACACAGAATTGGATATAAAAAGGCAAGAGAAATAGCGCGTAAACCATCAAAGAAAGCAAATCTCAATATTTGCCCAATTTGTATCCAGCTTTAACATATAAGTTAATAAAGAGAACAAGAAATTCTTTATTCTCAGCATTCGCTCAGTGAATGAGGGGAAACTGAATAAAAGCCAGATTGACATGGGGTCATTGGCACAGAAGCTGAAGTACATTACTTGTTATTGTACATTTAGTCTGTTTTAAAATTATGTAATACTAATGTAAACCAATGTATGATATATCATTAATGAAATAAATAGTTTTTTTTTCTTTTTCATGGTCAGTATGGTGTTTAATTGTATTGAAACACTTATGCGTCAGAAATGAGTTTGCTTTGAACTTAAATTAGTGGAATCTAAATGACCACATCAGAAAAGAGGTACTTGAACTGATAAAGAAGCAACATCACCCATACGTATTATGTCAGCCTGGAACAAATTTCAAATTTAACGAGTACAACAAATTTAGCACATTAAAATGTCTGTATAATAACAGAAATAATTCCATCTTTGCTTATGAAAGAGTAGCAATTTATATTAGAGATTATTTCTCTGTAACCGAAATTAATATTAACACTCATATTCAAGCAATTACCGTTCAAGTCGTCCACAACCTTAATGTCTGCAACATTTTCCTCGCTCCTCCATAGAAACATAAATTTAAATATATTTTCAAGCATCTTCAAAATATTCATCATTACTTGAGATATTAGCAGTCTCACTACAGTGTAAGGAACATATTCAAGAGGCAGACGAAATAAATTCATTCTTGATGGAAATGATACTACTTTTACATACTGGTCAATCCTCTCTATCTGTATGCCGACCTTACATGTAGCTCTACTACTTTTGCTCCAAAATGCAGTTAAGTTCCATTTGACACCTTCTATGATCCATTTCCAATTGCCGTAACTGTAAATGTGTCAGTTAACGTCAATAAATTTATCATATTCTGAACGAAATACCAAGAAGTAGAATTTCAACATTGACAACTGGAAACTTTATCGGCAATAATGCATGAACACCTCATTCAATACACATTATCCCAACTTGAAGCGTTTGACATCATTAACTAAGCTGCGAATAAAGCAACGGACTTGTATACGTTTTATTATTCAAATCCAATTTCATGGTGGAACACTAATTGTAAAGAATGCATTAAAAAGTACAAACATGTCTTCAAGAGTCTCAAGAAACTTAATACTAATGAACGTATAATTGAATATAAAAAGGCAACAGCAATATCTATCAAAGAAAGCAAATTTCAATCTTGGCCCATATTTGTATCCACTATTAACATATAATTAAGAAAACATGAAGGGAACAGAAAATTCAATAAAACTCGTTTTCCTCAAACTGAAGACGACATAATTTGAACTGAACCTCACGGTATGGTCAATAACCACCTAGACAACTCATTTGTAAGAAAGTCATCTTTTCATTACCCTGATGCTTTCAAATAATAGAAATAGAAACAAAAGAAGTATAGGCAAAAGAAGAACATAGCATATCTGAAGCCTCTCAGGTCCCAATTCCAGTTTATCATACCGACGACCCTATATCACTCATTCCAATCACTGAATACATAAAAAATTCAGCTTGAAGTAGATATGAATATAAGTATTCTCTGAAGTAGATATCGCGAATATACTCATAAAAATATTTGACCTCTTCACTAGGATTTATTTGTAAAACTATTTTTTATTTAATATATATTTTATTTTGTAATTTGCCAAAAAAATTGCTAAAAATATGCAACCAAATTTGGACTATCAATATCTTCCTAAAGATATGTCAAGTGGCTACAGTGAGTCCTGTACCCAAAAGCGAGAAAGATCCCAATAAAACTAATAACTACTTACTAGTATCTTTAACCTACAATATGTATAAAATAATGGAGAAAATTACGCAAAGTAACAGTTTTGTTTCTTGCATGAAAATGGATGTTTTCAAAGGATTTATTAGAGCTGTTTGCGAATGTGTAATCATTAAGCTACGGTATTATTGGCACGAAAAACTGTAGAAATAGGTAGGCAAAATAGGCACTTAAAAATTTAAAATAGGCATTGAAAAATGTAAAAAGGCATTATATATTTTTCTTATCCTTATTTACGTTCTTGAGTAGAAAGTCTCTGAAGTAATCATAATATAGTAAGTAGGCAAAACTCCGCAGCTTAGTTATCATATTTGCACTATCTGAGTTTACCTCAGAGTCAGCGTTGCCGCTGTCACTGTAGCGACCCTGACCGGGAGATCCTAGGTTTCGAGTACCAATGGTAGCAGGTTTTCGACACTAGCTACGTAGCACGATCTCATTCATCCGTTTTCTGAAGGAGAAATCCAGTGGCCGATTGCTCTGACTAGTAGTTTTCCGTGGTTTCCCCGATCAATACCAGGTAACTGCCGCAGTAGTGCCCTAACAATCTGACCACAAACCGCGCACGATAAGTCCATCCTTTTTCTTGTCCTGCTCTCTCCCTACTCATACACACATTTACATCCACTGAAATACCACATATTGAGAGACTAGTCGGTCGGGAGCTTAGAGCGATTCCCGTCTGGGCTTTGCCTTGCTGGAGGGGGAAATCCTCCGCAAGTCGACATGTAGGTTGGCGCCAGATTTTGCCGTCCAGCAAGGGAGCAACATAGCCACCTTCCGGAGGTAAACCACCCACTACAATGACTGGACACCTGACCATTACAGTTAACGTGCGAGAAAATAATCAATCAATTATGTTTACGTTAATACCCGCAGATTTTCAACAATTACGAAAAACTTTACTTTCAAATTTCGCCCAAAACAGACAGATTATGCGCGAAAACAGATGATGTGCGAATCAGTAGATATTATAAGACAAAAGAGAAATTGAAAACTGTCAGTTGCGAGGAATATTTTTCTACATCAATGTTCACATACAGGAACACTGAAACCGTCTTGGTTTAGTTCGTGCTTTTTGCTAGCGAGCATTGGATATAGAACTACATTTTAATTCAGCCTACAAATGTCGAACTCAAGACAATATTGTGGGCATAATCCTAATATTTTCTCTCTTTGCAGATTATTTTCTTAGAAACGAGAAGAGAGAACAGAAGTTATTTCCTGAAAAGAGCTTACATGGCTTACCTTGAAATCACATGAGAAATTCAGATCAAAAGATTTTCGCCACAGAATTCGTGCTATACGTGTGTTATTGGTTTAAGAAAGTTGATGCTAAGCAGTCATTACCTACCTCGTCCGATGATGTGGCAAGGGAAATTATTTATGTGAATGTTTGCTATTTTTATACGATGGAAGTTAGAAGCATGAAATGATAATCATTCGAAGTAATGTTTTTCCAAATTTTTGATTCTATCACTTCGCCATTTTAAACTGCATAACAAGAAAGTTCTTTAAGGGATTTATCAAAGATAGAGACCAGTTTAAATATACCACAAAAATTTCTCATTTCTACCTAGAAGAAGGAATCTGTGTGAAATTACTAAGGAACATAATGACAAAAGAACGCTTTCAGAATTAGAGGAACGGTGGAGAAAGACTGACTTGGATCATTTTCTTGACAGCCATCTCTTAGTTTCCCCTGAAAACGTTTTAAATTGTTATTTTTTTAAAGAAAATGGGGAGATTTCGCCAGGACATAAAAGAATAGAAAAACTAATGAAGATGGGTAGAAAACTGTAATAATATCTTTCTATTGCTGAACATTGAAGGGTGATAATGTGATGATTCAACTCATTAGGCAACCCGCAACGAATCTCACAGCGTAATGAAGCGAGTTATTTTGAAACGCTATGTTGGACTTGTGATGTGTCGGAATTAATTTTATAAGTTGACTTAATTTAGAGTAAATGACAAGTGTTATGCAAATTCTTCGAAAACAACTCTCTAAAATCCTTGCGTGCTGCAGGAAGTTTATTTTCATATTCAATCAGACTCCAAAACAAAATTAATATCGCTCATCTCAACTAAATGTCTTAAAAATTGTTTCCCTCTGTGTTATTAATTGCAGATTAAGAATATTCTTAGACATATAATGATGTATCAGAAACCATCAGTTTGGATTTATATCTGAACTCTTGATCATGCCCCACAGGTCATTATCTGTAAATAAATCCAAGACGAATTTATCAAAAATTCGCATAATGGCTGTTAGTTATAACATATGCGTAGAATATAATACAGAAACACCGCATGCTTCTTCTTCTTCATCAGGACATTGGCATACATGAAAACCAAGAAAACAAAACAACTAGAAAATGTGGTCGCTCAAGACATAGGCAACGATTTAATACCTATCAGGAAAATATGCCTTTGGCATCCTTCTCCTGAGCATTATAAAAAACTTACAGTTTCTCAAGAAATTTTGCAAGCAGCTTTGAGTAATATCTGTGCATGAACCTAAAAACCAAGATTCAAATTTTTATCCAGAAAATGTGAGTGCAAACCTTTTACAAAAGAATAAGCTCAAAAAGTCCTTCTTAATACTTGCCAACCAAACGATTAACTGTCCCATCAATGTCAGTGAACTTGAAATGTAATTTGACTGTAATCTTACATGGAAGACTTGCTTACAAATGTCGTCTGTGTGAAGAGAGATTCAACATCCTCAAATATTTAAATCACAACAACTGGGGGGCAAAAAATAATTTCTTACCTGCAGTTCAATAAGTAGATATAATTAAATAATCGATTTGCTGTGTATTTATATGCAAAAAAGCTATATTAAACGTCATTAGATTCCATCCACCATCCGTGGGAAAGAATTTGTACTGGGTGTTTTATACTAGTAAAATTAGCAGCGTACTAGTAAGAGAAACGAAAAATCTCGTACTTTTCACACTACATAGAAAAGGTCTTAAATTTACCATCAGAGACGCTTCATCTTGAAACTCTAGCATCTACAAAGTTATTATTTCTTCACAGAGCATTATTTACTCTTGAAATAAACCTCTGTACCGCATAATAAAGGAACATCGTGCCAACCTGATGATGGAAACTATTAGAACGGAAAGACATAAATTACTCAACCCCACCACGTTCTATATTCCTACTCATTGTCGACTTCTCTCCGAGCAACACAAACCTACACACAATTCAGATTACCGCACAGACAGAACTAATATAACTACAAAAAATGCTTAAAACATTTTCGTGAAATTATTCTTAAATATAAAGATTACTATCTAATAAAAACATTATTACAAAAAGTCCGAAAAATTATCAAACACTTGAAATTATTGTGGAACTCTAGGCACCACTACCAAATTTCTCCGATCACAACGCATCGACTCCTGTAAATTCCATACAGATGCCTTGTTGTTTGCTCTAAAAGTGATTTCGAATATATTTCCCTAAAATTATCCTGTTAACAAAATTCTTACGGGTACATCTAACCTACAATAAAATTACCAATATTAAAATCGGTCACTATTATTCAAGAACAATACTGATATCAACCTGTATTCCACCTCAGGAAAATATCCAAAGGAAATGAAAAGGCTTGCATAAAAATATATAGATATACCAAATGCCAAAGAAATTCAGAATATTTTACCCACATTCTACGTCATCTGGAAAAGTCTAGAAAGGCTCGTGTTTATAAAATGGAATAAAAGCTCGAAGAAATAAAAGGCAGGCAAATTGCACAAAAGTTTCAAAACGTTTATAATTTGAAAATCTGTGATTAACTCAACTGTAAAGAGCAACTGATAATTACAAGAATCTGGTTAGGTCGCTGTAAAATAAGCCATCTCTATTCTGTTAACAAAGACAACCTCCTAGTTGCAATGAATTCAACATAAAATTAATCACCAACCCATAAGCATGCAGAGAGGAGGAAGGGGCATTCTTACGCCTTGAACATTCTGAAAAGGCCCCAGTAGCCTTACGTAATAAAATATATTTCCGTAAATATGTTAAATCCCTGATGAAAATGACGCACTTAGCGTATAGATACATTTTAAAATGGAAATTATGTCAAACGGATGGATTCCAAAAATGATAAAATAATGGCGCATTTAAAGTCTAGGCCTACCAAATATTTTCGATTATTTAAATATTACTTTTGAAACTATGTTACTTGAAATTGTATATGGACTTTAATAATTAGCGTGCATTGACTCGAAATAATTTCAGTCAGGTCACACTGAGCGCGTTTTGATAATGCATCATTCGGTAAACCTTATGAAATCATATTAAATTTACTACATAACAATATGGAATGAATTATGTAAAAAGTTGCTAATTTAAAAAAAATAGTAGAAAATTGGCTTTTGTGTCTGCAAAATAATAAACTAATTCAGGGCAAAAACCTGAAGATTATTTCAAGTCTACGGTTGAAAGTTGACCAATTTAATCTTATCCCTCTCGTCCATAGGAACCCCTTAAAATATCCTCAAAATCCAAACTTGAAGGAAAACAGAAAAAATGTAAGAAATCTTATTCCAAAAATTCCAAGTCGGAGTTGATTAACCCCCCGAATACATGTCAAAAATTCAAAAAGAGACAAAAATATACAAAAAATACTGTGCAGTCTAAATTTAAAATAATAATGGAAAAGGAAGCAGAAATTTAGTTATTTTTGGCAGCGCACGCCTTTGCTTGGACTGCGCAATTTTACATATTATTCAGCCAGCCTGAGCAAACGTGTTAATTGAATGAAGAAAAAAATGATTTATTACATTCATCAGAACGTCAATAAAATATAACATTTTGTAAATAAATTAACATTATTAGTAGAATATAATGTTTGAACTGTGCTCAAGAAATTTGCGTTGTTTTTAGTTATGTCAAGTTTTGGCATTATAAGTATTTTATTGGTACGTAGGTGGTTTATTAATTTCTAGAAATGAAAAATAATTTCCTAATTGTGTGCTTTGATTTTGGTATTATTTCATCGTAATAAAAAATGATAACGCTAGTGAAAACTAGTGCCAAAAGACAAACTGAAAACTAATGACTGAACAGTCATTACAAAAACAAACTGAAAGGTGTAAATGATCGATTGTAATTCTGATACAAAAGTCAGTGTACTTTATTATTGTAAGTTTATGATGTTTCTAATGACCCTGACGATGGTAATCAGTTACAAAAAGAAACAATATTTCTACATCTCAAATAAGTGTTGCTTATTGATTTCGCGGCAATTAGAATTCTTATCATTTGCCTAATGTCTCATTTACATCAATATCGTCATAATGTTCATGAATTGGCACCACTGGTTTCTCTAATAAGAACGATAATATCCTACTTTTTACCTATATTTTGGAAATGTTTTCTTTACTCATCGCTCACCGTCTTCTACTTGATTTTCAAGTAAAGAATAATTTGTTTCAGTTTTAGATGTATTTCATTTTCTCATGGACATAATGAAGGTTACTTTTCTAGTGTTTCTTATATTTTGTTAGTCCTTTTGCACATTACTCAGTAAAAGCGTTTTAATTGGTAAATTGAGATAATGTTGAACTAACATTTGAATGTCCTCACTCTCTGATTGCTGTGCAGTCAACACGTTGATGACCGTGCTAATTATTCAACATAAACATAAATGTATTTATTTTTATTTCTCGCACATTTCTTATGTTGTGTAGGTAAAGTTTTGTAAACCTGTCGCAACAATCAATTTTTTTACCCGAAAAGTGGATAATCCTTATTTCTAAATGCAGTAAATAACTTTCTATAATACGTGTAACCAGAATCCACGTTTTGTTGGCACTTGATATAAAAAATTGGTTTACGGTAGAACGTCTCGACACGTTTGTCCGTCAGTGAGAATTTAACTTTCTGAACTGTTCGATTTCAGTTGAACTTCCTGAATTTTTGAGAATTGCAAATGTCAGAAATAATGCATGAAAGTATATGCCGTTGTAGCGCCATCCTTTCATAATATTATACTGTTATTATCGACTTAACGCAACCAGAGGAACGAAAAAACAATCTTAAGGTCCGGCGTCCGTTAACGACTTAATAGTCCCCCGTCCGTTAAGAATAATTGAAGCAAATGAGGTTTGTTAAAGAGGGATTGTGATCTGAGAGTCTAAGAAAGATTTATCTTCTCTATTTGATTTTTTTGTAAGATGTTAAGAAAATACATATTTTAAAGCTATTGCAAGTACAGTAAAATAGTAGTACGAAAAGTGTTTAACGTCACACGGCAGGTAGCAAATATAACAAACTCGGTAGCTCTTTATGGGGTTCATGACGTTAATAACTTATTGAATTCGACTTGGGGCACGATTATCTTAGACGAGCAGTTACAAGGTATCCTCAGGCCTCCTGTATGATCCGTCAAATGTAAAAATCTTGGATAAGCAATTTAGACTGGAAAGTCGGTCGTGAAAGAGTGCGCCCACATTCTTACCCACCGTAATGCGCGCATATTTGTTCTTTAGGTACAGTCAGGAGACAGTCACTACCTACAAGCTGGTGATTTATGGATTAGTGCGGACACATATAGGATGAAGGTTTGTTGTAAATAGGAAATGTACTTTATTATATTTTAATTGTTTTATTATTTTGCGTCACTTTCAAACGACATGTATTTAAAATATGATTTAGATTTTTCAGTTCGTCTACACTCTACGGTATTCTTATATTTCAGATATTCCTAACACACAATATGATTAATAATCCTAATCATTAATAAATTCGCGAAGATTACTTAGAAATATAATTTTGGTTCTTATGCTTGACATCACTTTCTCTCTTATTTGCTTATCATCAGGCATCATTTTGAAATGCCGAGTAAAAAGTATTATGCGATTGCGGAAATTGTTTTTCGATTCGCACTATTACATAAAGATGTGCCGATTTTCCTATGAACATTGCTACATTACACTTTTACAGGTTGCATTTTATTTCTTGCGGACTAGGTTTATCGTTTATTTGTAGTTTATTTATTTAAATGCAAAGTGTAAACTTTAATATTACCGTTTGTTTTTTTAAGAAAAAGAGAAAATGTTTTAACTCTGAGGAGCAAAACTTTATTACAAGGAATTAAACATACAAATTTACAAACACCTTTATAAACTTAAAATTTTGAAAGTATTTTCGGCATTTTGTAAATTTATTGCGTACAGACAACCAATGCGGGAACAATATTTGCAATTCTTCTATCGTATTTCAAAGTATTATACGTTTTCCTTTTCATTATTTTTGTAAGTTAGAAACAAGTTGTGGAAGAAAATATCATCTTACTTTACATGGCACATTAGCAACAAAGTATCTTTTATATTTTTCCCCAATTTTGTTTAATGCTCGTAAATAAAATTATTATTCACCGCAAAGAACTTGTAAAATATTGGCAAGTGATTTTATCTTTTTAATTTTCAGTTATATCTCACGGCTTCTAACATTGATAGACGTAATTTTCTTTTTCTTTTCCTTAAACATTTTACATTTTTAAGTGGAGCCGTTTCTGAGTGATGAGCAATGTGCATTTCAATTTTGTAGCTTTATTTTTTGTTTCTTTCCTTCATTACTTTAGTGAAACAGCAGTATTTTAAATATTATCTTACTTATTCTTCAACAGCCAATATATCGTTATTTCCAATAATTGTGTTTTTACATTTTGGATTTGTTTGGATTGTTTGGATTTACATTGTGGACCCCACCACATCGTTGCATTTCAAGAGTTATAAATGATAACAATAACGTTTTTAAAAGAAAACTTAAGCCAATTGCCAGACAATTATGATTTATTTAGCAAGTTCTTTGTCATTATTAAAGTAATATTTTCATTATATTTGTCCAATTTTTGGGATGACTTGAAAAAACTTACCTTCTCACTTCGTATGATATTTTGACTTTTTATCAGCCTTTCTAGGATATATCTGGCATACGTTGCTCTTTGGCTGCTGTTCTGCAGCAGTGTGTACTTCCACCATTCCTTCTGGGATGGGATTTCATATCGCATTTATTGTTCTTTCGAAAGTAGACCGGTTAATTCTGTAAATGTTGTTTGGCATCTGACGTGACTAATTTCTTCCAAAAATCTAACGAAAATCTACGCCTTCCAGGTAAAAAATTTATTGAGAGATTTCGATTTTTTCTCTTCCATATTATGAAAGCATTTAAAAACCCTACTATGTCAACTATGTTGAGAAACAAAGCATAAGACCACCTTCTTGTAGTTCTCACAGAATTTTCGTCGATCGTTGGATCCACTCTTTTACAAGATTGCGCCCATATATATATAAACATCAACTAGCGGCAATTCCACATCCGCTAAATATGCTCTGAAAACCGCCCATGTAACGTGGTTGAAACAAAATTAATATGTGGTACTCAATAAGAGATTCTATATCAATATTATCTGTTCTTTACTCATACACTCCTATTCCAACTGCTATGGCCCCTTGAAATTCAAAACTTGAAAAATAAAATCTGTGAAATTAAATTTGCAGAAAATTCACGAAAATATCGAAACCAGAGAAAAAATAAATAAGTTAAAACACAAACAACTAAAAATGTTTGATTCGGCCCTCTCTTCTAATAAGTCACACCCGTTTTATCAGAGTGAGAAATCTGTCAAACAAATTTTAATGAAAAGAAAACAACTATTCTTTCTCTGGGTCAAAAATAAGCTCCCAAACAGGAAATTTCTGTTATAAAATTGACAAATATAGCTGTTAGCACTGAAGTAGCTCTCAGTTTTGTGGACAGAAATTTATATACCTTAACCCTGGGTGAATGTACAAAAATTATTTATGATGAATTAATTACTGCACCTGAGAAAAATACTTCCAACCCACCTGTTCAAAACTTAGTTAAGAAAGTCAAAGAATATAATCTTTTTGTATGCAAAACTGATAAGGGAAACACTTGTGTCGTTATCCATCAGAGTGAATTTATTAATAAATTATTCATTCGTAGAAGACAACAATGTCTTATGTGTGAAGAAGGATCCTACCCCAGCATATAATAATATTGTCAAGAATGCTGTAATGTCCAACAATTTAATAAACAGATACAAAAGTAAATCTCTACTAGTTATGAATCCTCAGTGCCCTAGGTTATACGACTTAATCAAGTAACACAAAGAAAATCATCCCATTAAGCCTGAGGTTAGTTTTAGCGACTCCAGCATTTTTCCGTTTTGTAAATTTGTCATCCAAGTATTCAAGAATATGACTGGCTTGAACTCAAAATACATATTTTTTCATTCTTTTCAGCTTATTGAAAAAATCAAAGACATCCATGTATTTTCTAGTGGAAAACGTGTTTCATTTGATGTCACCAACATGTTAACAAACATTCCCCCTGTGAAGGTGAAGACATTAATAGTAGACTTATGATTTCTAAAACATAATATGAGAAAAAATTAGATTTAATAAACCAAAATGAAACCGTGGAATATGCACAGCATGCCTAATTGACCATGTTACTTGGGTAAATAATACTTTTTTATTGAACAGTAGTTTTTTAATAGCGTTTGTTTCTTTTAGTAGTTTTACAAATTAATGTATTATGTATAGTAATTTTCAAGTTTTCCTTCATGTTTCTGAAGATGAGGTTGACGATATCTCGAAACACGTCTGCACTGTAACTGACGAATACTTCGCTAATAAATTTTCTTGTGGAAAATTACTTCTTTTTCTCCCTGTACATGACTATTATCCACTTTAGTTTGAGATGTTTCCGACATATCATATTCACTATCATTTTCTGATACACGTAAGACGTCACAATAAGTTACATTATTCATAACGAACATTTCACGTCTTTTCGACATTTTTCTCACAAAGCAAATCACACATATAACCCAACTAGTATAAATTAGTATAAATTACTGTACATGAGTTGACGTTACGCATTCAACAATATACATTGTGTGCAGAAATTTATATAGAGAAAGATAAAAGAAGTCCAACAATGATATCATAAGAAATTACAATTTGATAGAAAAATGTATAGATACACAGAATATACCAATCACGACCCCAGAGGAGGAAAATAATTTTGAAACAAATGGTATTCTTTTTACGTTCTCGTGTAGGTTACCTATACAGAATAATATATGTAGTATAAAGAAATTTATGTAATGATGCGGAAAATCGATTTTGAGATTTCCGTCAAAACGTTCGTTCGTCGGTCTGTCTGTGAACATCGCTAGCAACTAAACCATACGTACGATTTCTTCCAAAATGGATATTCCCCGGTCGATCGGGCTCGACTCCAGGCGCTGCAATTCTGAAAAACTTTCTCGAAAATTTGGGGGTAGCCTTCCTAATATGAAGCTCCCACAACATTTTTTCAAAATTTTCTCAAAAAACGGCCCCAAATTTCTTGTAGGGATAGAGTAAAACACACTCATAAAGGTGGTATACGTCCGATGTTCAGGATTAACTCCGAATTTTCGAAAATAATTTTTGCAAAAGTTTGATTTTTTCGGCATCTTCATACAACTACAAGCTTGAAGATAGAGATTTTTCCTTCAAATGAAATTTGCTGCCCATAATTATTTCTTTCATGGTCATGAACATATTTTTTGAAAATTTTAGTAGTTTTCATGCAATATTTGCTATTTAAAAAATACAAAAACGAGATTTTCTCAAACGGCTCCAATTTTTTTGTAATATGCAGTGGTTTGATAGGGCTAGTGCTAAATGTACTGTATAAGATCACATAAACGCCATATTGCTATTTCTTTTGTTTTTTCAAAAATTACAAAAATACACTTTTTGACTTGATTCTCACGTCGTTCATATTATATTAGCGGCAGTTTGTTTGCACTATTTCATTTATGAGTACATATGCTTTAAAGAAGGTCATGTGAAGTTTCTCGAAAACTCAACAATTTTCTGCTAAAATGAGCTCAAAATTCTGCATTTTCAGAAACGCTCAAACGCCATGTTCTCCAAAAATGGCTCCAACTTTTTTCTTCGAACTTTTTTTCGGGTAGTGCCAATTGCGCTGTTTAATATGACATAAGGTTCATTACTGATATTTTATTGTTTTTTCAAAAATTCCACATGTATTTTTTTAATATCTCTCACGTTATGCATATTTCTAGCGATTTGTAAACACTATTGCATTTATGAGTTTAAATGCCCAAAATTACTTTAAATGAAGATTTTCGAAAACTCAAAAATTTTCTGAGAAAAGAAGCTTGAAATTTCACATTTACAGTAACCCTTAAACGCCATTTTCTTAACAACGGCTCGAAATTTTTCATTGAAAATTGCTATTTATGACGAAGTTCTTTAAAATTCGTGAAGTAATATTTCGGTTCTACTATTAGAACACTGACAAATTGTGAAAATGTCAAAAATGTACTTTCGACGGCGATAAATAGCAGCTGGCAAGATGGTGGGGTAAGATGACCGCAAAACACACCCCCATCAAGGAAATTAGAAAACTTTACTTGAGAAAGTCTGTGCCATTCTGCAGCATCACTAATTGTTGCTCTTGTGCTAAAATCGTGAAGACCTATGAAACTCTGGCTATTAAAAAAATTGACTGGTCGATTTCCCATTAAACTATTCAAAAGTATACTTTTTGGGTGTCCTAGGACCCCGCTTGGTACTCGAAAGGTAAATCTTCCATGTTATCAGTGATTGATGTATGTCTGTCTTGAAAGGGCAGAGGAAAATAGAATATGTTGTTAAAAATATTTACATTTGAAATAAGACAAAATGCATTAACATATCATACAAGTATCATGTTTTTTAAATCAATGCAATTGTTAAGAATTTTATCATTTTAACAATATGCATAGGGTATTAGGCCTCGATAATCGTGTTAGGCGCCTTGATGTGGACATAAATATTATTTATAAACAATACACTGTATTGCTTTGGTTCTATTTTATTTTCTTCATTGAATAATTAATAATAAATCAGTACATTGAACTATTTCAGTACCCACGAAAATCAAATATTAATATTATTTTTGTAATTTTGATCGAACATTAACAGAAGACTCGAAGACAAGCAAGTAAATTGAAATAACAGTGGAGAATAATCATTAATAGTAGAGAGAATTGTTAAAATAAATAAAATTAGGACAAAATTAACCTTTTTGCTCGTTCTTACCAAAAAAACACTACGTATCTCGTGTGTGCACTAAGAACGCAGCGAATTACACGAGCCACACATCACTGAGAACCTGTCTTCTAATAGTTCGACGACCCCCTTGGCAGTCACCACCCAGACACTACTACTGCAGCCCCCACCCCTTTGACCCCCATCACCCACCAACCCCCTCCTCGCGACCCCCGACCACCGACCTCCGACCGCTGGCCCGTCCCGGTCCGTCCACCTCCGGCCGCGGGGCGACGCGGCGGCTCGACTCAAGTCGCGCGGCCCTCTACCTGTGAAACGAATTTTAACGAGTTTCTATGAAAGGCGCCGGGCAGAGGTTATTCCATCTGCACTTGCCCCTTCAACTGGACCGCGAGCTGTAGGTCTCTACACTCGTGCCAGTAGCCGCCAGCCTGCTGCTTGCGATCCGAGTTTTAGCATCCTACAAATTCTCTCGCGCTCTGATCTTATAGGCATGGCTCCTCATTTTTATGAAATATTTTTATATTCTTTTCATCAAAATGTTTAATGCATTAGACAAACTGGTGTCAAGGGAAAGATATTTTATTTTGAAATTTTGAAATAATGTCATGACAGTATTGACATTTGAAGATTTTTCCGTTATACGTTTCAATTTTTGTAATTTGAAAATGGTTCATTACAGTTTTATTCATTATAAGTTGTAATTGGTCGTACAATGAAACTTCATTACAGTGTTTTCTGTACTGATATTTAATAATTATATCGCATGATACGTTTTATATTGTACGTTTAGAGAAAATATTGTATGTCCTTGGAATGTTTTTACACTTCTTTAAATAGTAGCCAAGATCCTGCTTATTTCTTTGTCACTTATAATGTTATTTTTTATTTTAAAAATAGTTTCTCAAAATATATCTTGTAAATAAGTGCTATATATTTTAAATGTGTGTGTATGTGTGTGCGCGCGAGTGAGTGAGTATGTAAGAAAATAAAAATGATCGTTATATACAATATTTTATTCGACTCTCAGTACTTAAGATGGTAGGAAAATTATTATGTTTGATTCTTTGTTTAAAAAACTGCTGGAATATAAAACATTTCTATTATTAGGAATCTATTTTTTTGTATTAATTTCATTTATTAATTTATTTTCTTAAATTACACTTCACGTAAGAAAAAACACGTTCCAAAAGAAAACAACGGTACATTTTTAAAAATTTCATTACACCTTTAATGTGTCTTTTGTGTACATTCATTTGAGAAAACGAGAGTCGTTTATTCCTTGTTTTGATTAGTTATGAACTTGTTCGGAGAAAACACGAATCTTGAGACATTAATCAATTTGTGTATAATCGCGGGGAGGCATGAAAATAAGGAAGGTATGCCAAGTGGATCACTGAAACAGAAAATTCGCTTCAATCCATTAAATTAATTGCTTCCCTTCAATATTGTTTAATTCTAGGTAAAGCTTCGGAAAAAAAGAAAACTCTGACCCAAAATTACTTTCAGATCGGAAGCAATCCTAACAGCACCCGGTGCGCGACGTTGAGCGCGCGGTCACTGTCCGGCGCCTCCACAGCCTCACCCTCGCCCCGCCCTGTCCCGCCCCCTTCACCCACTTCCCCCCACCCAGCCCCGCCCGCCCTCGCCTCGCCGCAGGGACCGGCTCCGCCGGCGCTCTGGGACAGTTCCCCCGGCTCATGGCGCTGGCCCGGCGCGGCCCGTGCCCACTTCGCCGCCGCCACCGTCGGAACTTCGAGTTTGAATGTTGGGGTTCGAAAGTTGCAAAGCTGATCCGGAATCCTGTGAGCCGGCCCGATGTTCGAGCTCAGGCTCGCATAAAAAGCCCCAATGGAAATCGGGCGAGCGTCCGAGGCCGCAGGTAGAATCCGCGCGACGCCGCCGCCGCCTCTGTCGCCCCCGTTTCGCCCTCGCCGCCGCCCCCGCCGCCGGACGCCGGCCCGGCCGTCCGCGAGGGGGCGTGTCCGCCGCCTGCGGTCCCGCCTGTCCGCCGCGAGTCCTGAAGCGTCGTCACCGACGAATTCTCCGCCCCCTCGGGCCCCCGAAATTGCAACAAAATAGTTCTTTCGGCAGAAACTTAATTTTGGGGAGACACAGGTCCACCGAATTCAAATTAGAATTACTCGTGGCCGCTTGCGGCCGGCTGCCGTCCGCCGTTGCCGCCGTCGCCCGCCCGCCCGCGTCGGCCCTCCGCGCAGCTCGCCACCTCTCCGCGCGAAAGGCGGCGGGGTGGGTCGGCGCCGGCTGGACGCCTCTCGGCGGCGCGGCGCCGCGCGGCTTCATCGCACGGTCGTCAGCTTCCGCCGTCTCTGGGCGTTCTCGCGCGCACCGCTGGGGCTCGATTTTTTTCGGGTGAAAATGGTTGTAAAATGGTCGCCTTGCTTCCTCTGTCCATGAATGGGACGCGCTTCCAAACTACCCGGTATCGCTTCATGAAATATTTATGTGGGCTTGAGTAGAACAAGACCATAGAGTGTGCGGTTTGTATGTTACAAATTCAATTGGATTTGAAAGAAATCTGCGAACTTCATAAAAATCAACGTTCGTATTTCACATGCCTTCTGCTTCAATAAAAAAGACACTTTAGTCGATTTTTAATCCAAATGTTTTTCTCGCTTGTAATTAATGAAGTCTGTAAATATAAACATGTATTTCTATTAAACTATTTTGTTCTAAAATTCAGATAATAAATAATCCGAATACGATTTCGTTCTTAACCAACTAATGTGTCATGGTCACACAATATTTCTACTATAGGAGGAAAATAAAAATTATGTATATTTGGACTGTTAATGTATTCATTAGAAAGTACCACGCATTACTGTTGCCTTAACATTAGCAAGTAACTCTGCTAATTGCACTGTACATATATTTTGGATTGAAGTACTTCTTCTCTCATGCATTTATTTCACGAAATGGTAATTTCATGATTGTAGGACTAATTACAAAACGTTTACTTATGAATCTCTAACCTTCTGAAACCTCTTTGAAATCCTCTTCGGAAACTTCTCCGACTTGCAATAGGTCTAGGATTTTCCAACCTCTCCAAAATGACTTCTTGCACTCCTGAAGCACCTTAAAATAAAAAAGTACATATCTCTACCGCACCGTCATCTTACTCAGATCGTTCTTTCCAAAATGATCAGGTAGGATTTTTTTAGTGCCCGAGTGCTATTTGAAACTACCGATTCAACACTTCGTGCAGTGAGTTTACTGCGTAGAAATACAGTTAGTGGGAGTCCTAAAATACATGCAATCGTCATTACAGGTTGTTGTAGTTTGCAAGGATTTCAGAAGTGCTCTTGAATCCATCGTCACTTTTCTCTTCTTGTTACTGCTCGACATCAAATATCCAACATTAAATACTTGTATAATATTCCAGTATTGTAAGTTGGTTTTCTGTTGGGTTCCTGGCCACAATGAAAAAGAAGATAGCTGACCGAGTGGCAAAGCTTGGCACGAGGAAACCAGATTTAAATACACTTTCTGCACATAATCCCAAGCTTTTCATAAAATGTTTCGTTCTCAGTGCATGGCAAACAGACTGGCAAAACTTGGATTTTAAACTCGCCCACTCTACGAACAAAATTTGCTCAAGAACATCATAAAATCTTGGGCCTTTTCATTTCGTGAGGATAGGTGGGATGATATTATTACTCACGCGCCTTCGGATGGAACTCTGTCTGCTCTTACACACATCTTCTCAATTACACCCCTCACATCTGCAATAGATGTAGATAAGACCTTATCATGTAACATAGTTTCATTCACTGGAATAAGATAAAGAACTGCATGCGAAGACATCGCCTTGTCGCTTTTCTAAAATATATCACAACGAACGTTTCTCTTCAGTCGTTCTTGCTTTATATGGGGAAGGGCGATTCTTCTTCTAATCTTAGAAATGAGAATTTTACCATTGGTTAATCATGATTATACTTTGCTGTGGTTTTGTACGCAGTGATCTGTGTTTTAAAAAGATTTGGGTCTGGCACAGGTTATCTATTTTCTTAATAACTAACACGGGCGCCAATGGCCGTAGATATTGACGCGACCTTAAACAGTAATAATAATAATAATAATAATAATAATAATAATAATATTAATAATAATAATTGGGTGTGTTGCTACCTCCACTGGCAGATCTGTACTGCCCTCGAAGTTCCAAACACATGTCCCAAGTGGTACGAACACTCACCAAAACTGGTGACGTCTGTAGGATTGTTTACGATATTGTACGACCAACAAATTCAAACGGATCGCAACAAACAAAGCGGATATAGTTATCCGAGATTTGGAGAAAAAATCATGTCTACTTGTTGTTGAATCAAAACGTCGTTACCAAGGAGGTAGACAAACCTCTTAAATACAAGAGTGTGGGGCGTAAAAGCATGGGTCGTACCGATAGTCATCGGAGTTCTGGGATTAGTTCTGGAAAATTTAAGTAAGAACTTGGCTAAACTTCCAGGTCATTCAAAGGACTGGGAAGTGCAAGAAATTGCTTTATTTGGCACAGCTCACATTTTGCGCAAAGTATTGTAGAGGCACCGCCAGTCCCTAGATCTACTCTTTATGTAGATGGTTGCAACATGGAGTAGATTTTACATTCAGCTGACACATAACATTTTTGGAGTTTGGAAATCGAGATCAGCCGAATGTGGGGCGTAAAAGCACAGGTCGTCCCGATAGTTATCGGAGCTCTGGGATTTGTTCCGCAAAATTTGTGTAAGAACTTGTCTAAACGCCCAGGTAATTCAAAAGACTGGGAAGTGCAAGAAATCGCTTTATTTGGAACAGCCCACATTTTACGCAAAGTGTTGTAGAGGCACCGACAGTCCCTAGATCTGCTCCTTTGGTAGCTGGTTGCAACCTGGAGTAGATATTATATTCAGCCGACACATAACATCTTTAGTCGTGATTTAGAGGAATAATAATAATAATAATAATAATAATAATAATAATAATAATAATAATAATAATAATAATAATAATAATAATAATAATAATAATAATGGCTGTGTTGTTATTCATGTAGCTGTGTCATAATGTCAGTGTTGATATTCGGAGCCACAGCAGTGAAACAATGCTTTATATTAAATATTGGAGGTGAAATACAGCAGACGAGTCAGAACCCTCTCCACAAATATTTTCTTCCTCGTAACTTCTACTTCTTGAGGATCAGTTAGGCCTTTTCTTTATTTCAGTGAAATGATAAATACCACTTTCCACAACTCTGGGGTGGCTTAGGCATCGTGAAATTTTGGGTTGATTTCACATCCTATTAATGTGAAAAAGGAAGGAGAATATTGGTTTCTGATCAAAAACGATCTACAGTTATCACGCTCACGCTAGAAAATATTCTGGTGGCAATCAACATTTAAGGAAGTGTAAACATAGATTTCATTCATTAGAAGAAATTATTTCCGAAACATGTGAACATTACTTTTCAGTATTCAGTGTAAGTATTCTATAGAAGATTGACTATATACCATAAAATATGACTGTAAGAGTTAGCCAAAGCAAATTAATATTCTTTAGAATTCAATAGAATTGGACCATTCAAATCAATTCAGTTTAAAAACCACAAATTTTAGGGCATGGGTGAAGTCTTTCGAGAGTAGTTCATGGGAAAAAGTGAATAAACAGTGGGTCTTACTTTTTAATACGCATAAAATTGAAAATGGACAAAAGAACAACACACCAGTCACAAGAAACCATGCCAGTTGTGGGTGGCTGGTGAAAAAGTCTAAAAACAAATATTTAAAATTCGCTCCGTGTACTCGGACTTTGCAATAGATACTTTCGATAGATAGAGTAATTTTTTTCACCATAGTTTCAAATTTTTGTTGTAGTAAAACCTGTCTATGACGGAACCAATGTAAGAAGGAAACATTCCTTCCCGGACAAAAAATATCATAACGGAATGGTTTTATACGTGAAAATGACCACTACAAGACGGATATCTGTCTAACGCAGAAACGGAATGGTTTTTAGAGAACGTAAATAGATTTTTTTATTTATTTATTAAAGGTCGCTTTGGAAACATCTATGGTCATTAGCAACCACTATTGATTTATACTAGAAATATATATTTTTTTAATTTAGAGTAAACAAAATTAATAACGATAAAGTCAAATATGAAGTACAATAAACTTTGCAATTATTCATATCATATTATCTAAACCAGCCTAATTAAGATAAATTAAAATTGCTATGAAACCTTCTATTGAATTCAACATTTCATAAATTTCGTTCTTGATGCCAAGAGAGATTCGTAGATTTTGGAACACTCGAGGAGAATGTGTGACGTTGATAATACTCCTCCACATTTTGGACAGGTGGCAGGGTCGTTTTTTTATTAGATGAGAGTGGGTGAGGGAAGAATGGCCAATTCTCAGTCTTTTGATAATAATTTGTTCTTTTCTTCTTAATTTAGTGTTTGATATATTTAAATCTGTTACAGATTTTGTACAGATTATGTAGTTTGGATATTGAAGCCTTCCACTGGAGATCCCATACCCTAATAATATACTTTTTTGAATTTATTATAAAATCATTTAAAGAACCACATATTTGATGGTCGATATTAAATACTTGGGTTGCGTTTTTAGCAGCTAAGTCGGCTTTTTCATTTCCAGTGATGACCTTATGGGAAGGGAGCCATGACAGTATAATTGTAAATCCTGTTTTTTCTATGTCGTAAAGAAGATTTTGGATATTTTGAATTATTGGATGTTTGGAGAATCTATTTTTCATAGCTCTGAGTGACGACATGGAGTCAGAACAAATGGCAATTTAGTGGTATAGATTTTGTGGGCTGTATTCAATGGCTTTGAAAACATTCCAGGTCTCACAGGACAAAATAGATAGGAAATCTGGAGAGCACCATGATATAATATATAATGATGTCGTAGAAACTGCTGCAAATCCAGAATTTTTTGTCTCGTTTCGAACCATCAGTAAACCATTTTTGATATTTTTCGTAGTTAGCATTAATATTTACTTTCAAATAATTTGAAGTAAATATTGGAAATGAGTATCGTTTTAATTCTAGATCTATGTTCGGAGTGAAGGTTTCCCATGGAGGAATCGGGTGAAGATGTCTTGGGAGGAGAGATGGTTTTTCAATATCAAAATCGTTTTCATAAACAAGAATTCTTTCACAAAGAGGTCTTGGAAACTTTGGACGAGCCTGATATATCCTTGTTTTAAAATGACTGTTGAAGTAATGATTTAATGGAATATTTGTAGAACAGAGTCTTGAATATGCATATTTTAGGCATAATAATTTGTTTCTCAAGTTCAATGGCATTAGTCCAGCTTCCACTGAAAGACTCTTACAGGAACTAGATATAAAAGCGCCGAGGCTTAAACGACATTCAGTGTTGATGATTTGGTTTAATAGTTGGAGTAAATATCTAGGAGCTGCACTGTATACAACTGATCCATAATCTAGTTTAGATTGGATCAAAACTACATCAGTTCTTAAAAGACATTTCGATTCAGCACCCCATTTTTATAATATTTAATCTTGATTTGAAAGTGGTTTTGATGATATGTTTCCAAGAATGTTTATGGTCACATATCATTCCGAGGATCTTACAAGTATTAGTTCTGTACAAATCATGCCAGCCAATTTGTAATAAGATACTTGTGTTCATAATATGGTGATTTCTGGTGAATAGAATAAATTCAGATTTTTGTTTTTGATTTGATGAAACCTGAGGAATTTGCCCAATTATATATCTTATTTAAACTATTTTGAATGATTTGATTTTGGTGGTTCGTTGTAAAGTTTTCCCGCTGCATTATAGAGTGATATCATCCGCAAATAACAATATCATTAGAGTTTTCAACAATATTACTTACTTCATTAATTGCAATGAGAAATAGCAGTACTCAAAATAGAGCCTTAAGGAAGTCCATTGATCATCTCTACTCTCTGAGAGGTTTTGTTGGATTTGTTCTTGGAATTATCTATGTGCTAGAAAATTCAAGATAAAGGTAAATAGATTACCCCTAATTGGAATTTTGGAGAGAATGGATAATAATAATTTCCTGTGTACTATTTCATACGCCTTTTCAATATGTAATGAAACTGATCTCATGTTGGTTCATTACTAGTAAATCACAGTGAATCACTCGATTCCAGAATCCGTCTAAGGCGTTTACAAACCATTTTCTCTAAAATTTTGCATAGGTTACAAGTTAAAGTTATAGGGCGGAAGTTAGTTGGTTTTGAATGGTCCTTGTTAGGTTTGGAAATCGGGATAATGACGGCTTCTTTCCATTGATCAGTGAAAGATTGGAAAGTTCAGATATATTTGTATAATTCGAGGAGATAAACAAGGTCATTTTCTGGGAGATTGTTAATGAAGTTATTAGGAACATCATCAGGACCTGGCGAATGGTTGTTACTATTCTTAAGTAATTCATCCATTTGAAATTTCTGGTTGTAAAGATCTTCGTTATTTTTCATCAGGGACAATATAAGGTCGTCAGAAATATTGAACGTTGTTGACATTTTGTTTAAGAAATTGGGAGCATAGTGATTGTTGCTCGAGTTACTAGCAAAAGAGCAAGTAAGTTGCTGTTGTCTTGAGGACCGAAGTAATAGCTACCATTATCATCTCTAAGCATTTTAGGGAAGTTAGATATATACGTTCCCCTAAATAGATTATTGCCTGGCTGAGGAGGAAATTTATTTTTAAATTTCCGACACTCTTTTGAATGGCATAATGAGAAGGGTTACATATTGACAAAATAGAGTGAACGACGAGTTATTCTTATACCTACTGTCCGAAACTCTTTGACGAACACGTAAAATGTTTTGCGATTCTCTGTCACTTTCTCACTTTGGTTTTATTTTCAAAGTCGGAACAAGTGCGACTTCGTCGCTCTCCCTCTGAAGCCTTAACGCTGGTCTTCCGCACCCCCGTTTCGTTCTCAAAAGCATCAATAGTTTTCTGTCAGTCGACAATGGAATTCCGAGAAAGCTGTTTTGTCATCCTAGTTTAGCAGTCATAGGGTTGACGAGGTCTACACTACACAATTTAGAGACCACTCGCAGTATAGTGACTGTAAGCTAGTGCGTCAAAATGTCTTTTAAGCGTTGCTTCAAAAACCCTTCCGCTCCAGAATAAAATGGAAGTGATTGAAAAACACAAGAAGAAAAAACCTTCCACAAAAGACCTATTTGGGAAATTCATTAAGTAAAACTCATAATCACGGCTTGTTTGGAAATAAGGACGAAATTAAAAACGAATGTTTGAATGAATAAAATTATACAGAAAATATCCTTCTTAAGTTATATGGGGAATATTTTTGCAACCCTCTGTGAGACGTAAACCTGCCAAGACGGATTTTTTAAGGAACTGATAGGTTCTGTCTTAAACCGGTTTTACAGTAGTTTCATTTATTTTAGGTTACCATTTTTGCAATTAGTGAAATGAGTAATAAAAGTGTTAATTGATGTTCATGTATTTTTGGGTATTTTTAAATACTTAAAATTTACAAATAGCCCTTGAAATGCATCAGGCGCCGGTAACCTCAACGCTCGGGTGTATTAGTGTTCAGGATATAATGTTAAAGAATAAATTACAGGATGAAAAAATTCTAGTTCCAGTAGAAAATATATGAAAATTTTTTATGACGTTTTTATTTTTTCAGATATTCGAAGTTTTTATAAAGATTCCACCTGTACCATGTTTATAATTGCACTTTGCTTTATTAGAATAAACTATTTAAAGAACACAATTGCAGCCAGTTTTTGAAACATTTGAATATGTTTTAGAGGTGTCATAAAAAGCACCCCAAAAAGGAAAAAATGTTTCAATTTTACATAACCCCGAGTCTGGACAGGTTAATTGGAGAATAATCATTATGGAGTGAATTTTGTGTACGGTTTAGACGCTAGTATTTTTCTTGGACAGACTTTTTGAAAAAATAGCGCGGTTTTGGTATCAAAGACCTGAAAAACGTGTACATACTAAAAAATCTTGACTTTTATTTTTGTAGCATTATATAACTTTCTTGATATTATTTACACGAGAAATTAAAATTATGTGATAAAATTAATCAACTAGCAGAGGCATACTAAACTATCAGTAACCATGTAATTCTTTACAATACACGGTAGAGGTTCTTTAAAAACAATCAGTACACAATAAGGACGCAATAATAAATAAAAAATAATCAATGCGAAATAGACAATATTCTATTAAGTATTAAAGACTCTTAATTTGCGTATTTGAGTAACTGAAAACTGGAGAAGTTTTGTTAAACCCTTAATTTCACCAAAAGAATAAAACAATATAATACAAATATATAACTACATTATAGTTAATGTATCTTATCTTAAAATTAAGTTTCTTGTTTTAGCAGGTTTCCGTGTTTCAAGCCAATTATCGAATTTTGTATATTTTTCTATTAAAAAAATTTGTTTTCTTTTCGCTTAGAACTTCGTCCCCTCTGCTCCAAATTCGTTTATTTTCCTGACCTTAAAAATACCAACTTTATTCTTCTTTTATGAACATCATTATTTTAAACTACGTCAATTGTCACAAACTCGAATAGTTTTGCGATACGCCAGTTATGAATAACATTGTACAAAACATCCAATCTCATCCTTTTTCTCTCGTTTCGTTCATCTTATTATTCAGTACTTCATTGAAACTAAAAACAAAAGTCAATATGACTATTTTATATAATTTTGTGCTAAACATCCAATACTTTCCACTAATCAAAACTACTTTGCATTATCCAAACATCCAACACTTTGTACTTTGCAAGCAACATTTTTCACTAAGCATTCAATTCATTTTACATTTTTCATAAAATGAATGCGGTCATATGATGGGCATGTAAAGTTTCATTAGATACTCAGGAACTCGCGAAAAATCCCAAAAGAATGGAACAGATTCGATTTTGAGTGAAAGCGCAAATATTTGTTTGCCTTATTTTTCTTATTCCCTAAGTGCGCCTACCATCTGAATTGTCATATTCATTGTGTGACTGCTTACAGCACTTGCCATCATGCGACAAAAAGGCTCTAAGCTAGAATCCACCCACCATTAAATATTTGCCATTCACGTGTTATGGAGCAGCAACTTCTGACATTCTTGGTATTTAAAGAACTGAAGAACCGTATATACGGGGGTTATTTTTTAAATAAGGTCCGTTTGTTAATAAGAAATAAATTATTGAACATATCACAAAAATATACTTTTTTCATTAATCTACAAACGTTCATCTTCATTTCTACACATTTTTATCTTTGTTCGAAAATTTGTTCTACCGTGCAATAAGTTTTTGAACTCTGATGGCAATGAAGTCTGCCGCCTGTGAAGAAGTCTTTCTTTGTAGTCGCTGAAGCGTTTACAACCAAGAAAATCCTTTAAACATCTAAACATGTGATAGTCAGTAGGTGCAAGATCTGAACTGTAAGGTGGATGATCCAGTTGATTCCATCCAAAGACCTGTTTTTGTGAAGACAAACACGTGTCGGTTTTGTGTCGGAATAAACTTAATTCAACATTTTTAATTTCAAAATAAAGCCCTGGTCCTGAACACATTTCTTTCGTATATTTGATATATCCTTCTTCTTAAACACAGTAATAGTTTCGTCTTGTTATATTAAGTAACACGTAGACGAAGAAAGTTCATAGTTCACAAATCAATGTAATTATTCATTTATTTTATATTTCAACATATTATGTTACTATGAGAAACGTAGATTTCCCCACAAATATTTTTTTAATATTTGGTTCAAATAGAGCAGTTTTGCGTAGTAATATAGCAAAACCCACATGTTCATTAGTATCTCTAGAATTAGATTCGACTCTCCTTGAAAACTTCCAAAATTGCAGAAGGACATTTTTTTGTGTTGGGAGCATTAGAAGAGCAGGGGTGGTGTAATAGGGTATGCTACTTATTGATGATCACGGTGCTCAAGTTCGAATCGCAGCGCGATCAAACGTTTTGTGGGTTGGAAACACTTTTGCGTGTTCAAGTAGTATTATAAATTTGAGTAACCGTTACAAATAATACGAAAAAGATGGTGCTTTTCTTCCGTCACTTGTTGGTTTAACATCTTCATACATAACTCTTTCCAACGTTCCCAAAGATCTCAAGGGCTTTTTCAGAAATTTTATTAACGCAGTGATGTGGGTATTTCAACAATATGAAGATTCTCTTTCATGTAGTAGCCAACGGTGGCGACTCATGGGCAAGCAGTTAGAATACGCACTCTTCATGCTCTGCTGGGCCTGGGGTTCAACCTCGACTGATACCATAGTTGTTTGCGATGAGCAATGCGTGTTCGTTATACGGTTCTTTGGGCTTCTTGCATTTTCTCTCGTTTCTCCATCTCTGTGCTCATTACTCATCTTAACCCCCACACTCCTCAACATCACCCCCATCATTTTTATCATATCTCAATAGAAATAATTTTCTGGAGTGACGCGACAACGGCCATGTTGAGACTTCTGGTTTCCAAATTATGATCATTGTATTGTCTGCATTAATAATAATAATAATAATAATAATAATAATAATAAAATCGGAGCTCTGGGATTTGTTCCGCAAAATTTGAGTAAGAACTTGTCTAAACTGTCCGGTAATTCAAAAGACTGGAAAGTGCAAGAAATTGCTTTATTTGGAACAGCCCACATTTTGCGCAAAGAATTGTAGAGGCACTGACAGTCACCGGATCTGCTCCTTAGGTAGCTGGTTGCAACCTGGAGTAGATTTTATATTCAGCCGACTCAACATCTTTAGTCGTGATGTAGTGGAAAAATAATAATAATAGTAGTATCACACGATAAGTGTACCACAAGATACACGATAATAAGTGTAGCACACGATTAGATTTTGAAGACCTTGGAGATCTATTGATTTCATCCTAGACTTGCTGAGTTTTGCAAGGGTAGTGCGACGTCGTGGAGTACCAGGTTACTAATACACAGCGGAAAGGAAGTAGTAGAAACACGAAGTATTCAGATTAATAGGGGAATATTCCAAGGATATTCGCAAATCTTCTGCTGGTTTGCATTAGTTTGATACCACTATCTAGACCAGGGCCGCTCAAGCAGAGCAAATCGCCAGCGCGGAGCCGTGTTGTCAGCCGAGAGCGGGACACCGGAGCCCGAGCGTTGCGCGTCTTGCGATAACCACTGTCACAGTGTCCCGGTAAATCGCAGTCGCGAAAAACATGGAAGTCGACGCGAGCACTTCACAGACCAGAGCATCTACACCGACAATTTTCAATGCAGTATGGGAAGAAAAGTATCTTTTCGCCGACTACGGCAGCTATGCCAAATGTTTAGTTTACATAAAGGGTTCAATCACGTGAAGAAGTTTAATTTGCTAAGACATTATACATTTAATCATGCTGATGAAAATGACAAGTACACTTTAGCGTACTTATCTTCTTTAGAAGAACAAAAGGAAATTTTCAGTGTTCTGAAAAACAATGCCTCACTAGAAGTAAGTTTTGGATGTATTTTGATGTTATGTTGTTTTGACTGTAAAATAACACAATACAAAAGAGTTTAATTTTATTGGATATCGATACTACAACGTGAGCGTTTAGGAAAAGAACTTCCCACAAAACCGTTTTCCAAAACTGCATCGTAATGCTGCTCGATTGTTAAGTACGTTTGGATCAACATACAACTGTGAGCAATTTTTTGCTCCTTTGAAAATTTGTAAATCTCGAATGAGAAGTACAATTACAGATCACAATCTGAAATGCATGTTACGGTTCAATAGCACCATGTCATCTCTTCCAAATATAAGAAAGTATATTGCGAGAAAAAACACTTAAAAAGTGTAAAAAGAGTATTTGATTTTGCAATCAACTTCATTTTTTAATTTTAATTTCCTTTACTTTTAGTATTTTTATTACTAGTTTATTCAATCACATTTTTTCGCAACCTTTATAATACTTTTCATACTCACAGCATGATAAACTGTGTAATGTCACCGCTATTAAATTTATGTTATTGAGCACTTTTTTTGCAACTAAACAATTGGCATTACCGGCCCAATCTGCAAAAAGATACTTTTCTTTCCACGCTGCATTGCAAATTGTCGTTTTTTTAATTTCCAAATTACACCAATACGTTTATATCTAGAAACTGTTCCAATTAATGTTACAAAAGTATCTTACTGTTTTTTCTATCGTAATATCCTTTCCCAAAGCTGTGAGATTTTTTCATTCGGAACAACAGAAAATACCCCGTAGAAATACGACGCGACCCACTGTGCCACATGCCGTCGATCGATATTTGATGACGGCATTTGCTCTTTCTGCGGCGAAAGAGAAAAGAGCTACCGGAGGCTCCTCCTCGGAGCAAATGGTTGAGCGGCCCTGATCTAGACAGTTGTGGACTCTGGCTTTGATTACCGACTCCATGGTGATGAATGGCTTTGATTACAGACTCCATGGTGATGACCAGTATCATATGTTTTACATGGATGTTATCAGTGTTTGCTAAGAATTAATCAATTCTTTCCCTTTTGCTATCTATAATAAATGATTTTAGCAATTACATCTGCATGAAGTTTGGTGTGCAAAAATAAACTTAAAAGAGGCAAAATGATAACGTCAGAGAGCATTGAGTTGATATACATATTGTGATTCAAGTTATTGACCCAGCTAAAATTTACAAATATCTGGGCATTGAAAAATATGAGACCATCTCGAATGACGATCATTGAAAGAGAGAATTTGCAGGGAATATTTCAGAAGAGTGAGATTGCTCCTGCAGCCTGCTCTGAACTTCAAGAATAAAATATCTGTAATAGGTAGTTTGGAGGTGCCTGTAGCCCAATACAGTTTCGAACTCGGGGACTAGACTAAGTAAGAAATGTGAATCATGGATCAAAAAAACACAAAACTGCTTACAATGCATCATGTCACCCACCCTCGACCTGATGTTCATAGACTTTATATGTCACGTAAGCAAGAAGGAAAAGGCCTCAGACAAAATGAAGCCTTCTGGCACAATGCATTATTCGAGATGGAAAGTACGTAGTCAGTTATCATGATGATCAACTAATGAGGCAAGTCATAAAATCTGACTGAAGAATGAGAAACAGAGGCATTGTATGTGTAGCAAGAATCATTGCGAACAAGAGTATGCAAGACACGCAGAATCACACAGACACTTAACTTTTAATGCTGCTTAACATGAAATGTGAGGCACAAAAAATGTTAAAGAAATCGTGGAGAGACAATGCACACCATGAACAATATTTAAAAAGAATGTACAAAGTGCAGTTCAATAAATATAAATCATTTATGCGGCTTAAAAGGAAATAATGAAGTCAGAATCGAAGCACTTATAATAGCTGCCCAAGATCAAGCGTTGAGGACACGACATTATGATATAGCGATTCTCAATTTCCCAAGATGATAACGGCCGCATTTGCCAGGAACAAGTAGAAACCATTGATCGTATTGTCTAAATCTGTCCAATTCTAGCAAAGACTTAATACTTGAAAAGAAACGGCAGGGTGTGTAGTTACTTCCACTGGAATATCTGTACCGCCCTCGAAGTTCCAAACACATTCTACAAGTGGAATGAACACTCACCAAAACCAGTGAGTCTGTTGGGCTCACCGTTAGTTGATCATACAATATTGTACGACCAACAAATTCAAGCGGATCGTACGATAGGGGCAAACAAACATGATATTGTTATCCAGTATTTGGAGAAAAAATCGTGTCTACTTGTAGATGTCTCTGTGCCTTAGTATCAAAACGTCGCAACTAAGAAGGCATAGAAACGTCTTAAATAAAAGAGTTTGGAAATCGAAATCGGCTGAATGTGGAGCGTAAAAGCGCAGGTCGTACCGATAGTCGTCCGAGCTCTGGGATTTGTTCCGCAAAATTTTTGTAAGAACTGGGCTAAACTCCCAGGTTATTCAAAAGACTGGGAAGTGCAAGAAATTGCTTGATTTGCAACAGCCCACATTTAACGCAAAGTATTATAGAGTTTGGAAATCGAAATCGGCTGAATGTGGAGCGTAAAAGCGCAGGTCGTACCGACAGTCTCTAGATCTACTCCTTAGGTAACAAGTTGCAATCTGGAGTAGATTTTATTTTCAGCCGACGCATAACATCTTTTGTCGAGGTGTAGAAGAAATAATAATAATAATAATAATAATAATAATAATAGTAATGATAAATGATGAATGAATAGGTACAATTATAAATAATACTGATTTAGATTAATATTCGCAATCTTTTGAAATCTAATAAAAGGATATAGAAGTGGATTCGTATTCCGAAACATATTGAAAAAATATCGTTGCTACAACGCAAAGAAGGTGATGAACCCTTCGAGCAATATACTGTTATCAAAATGATCTTGTAAACCACAACATCATGCACACTACCAAATGCACCATCCCAAAACTGCAATGGAGTGGCTCTATACCCCAGTAATTCAAGACTAGACACCTTAGATGTAAAACCTCTTAGCTATAGACAAAATAACTACGAAGGATGTATTTTGATTCACGCTGAAACATTAGCATTGCACAATGTCGTTATCGTGCCTGACAATGTTCTCTCTCCTCGGAATTTCGACGTCAAAATCGTCTATGGGTCATCAACTAATGACGAAAAAGAAACATGAATTTTGAATTTCTTCATGATATATTTCCTCATTCTCTTGATAATGCCAGTTAGTAGGCAGCAATAAATTTGAAAATTACACACATCATTTTGTACATAGGACGTATTAGTTTCATTAAATTTGTATCAATCCTATGGAAGTTTCCTTTGTTCTCTATAGCAGATAGATTATTTTTTGACTTACAACATGATCTCACATAATCACAGAAAATATTTACTTCATACATTGTGAACTATATGTACTTCCTGCGTGAGTGTAGAGAAATGGAATCGTTTAACACATGATATCACGATATCTGGCTGGATGAAATTGGAAGAACAGGAATGATTCAGTTGGGAAAATAATCCACTAAGAATTCGTTCAGAATTGTAGGATAATGTGTAATACGTTAATGCCAAACTGTGTACATATAGGTCTTGACGTGTTGTATATAATTGTACTTGTGGTTTCAACTGAGATAGAACAATTTTTCACTGACAAAAAGCCAGTGATTTCAACCTGATATATATTTTCTTGAAATATGTATTTAAAAAAATAACCGCAAGTTGATATTATTGACTTCTAAATTCCCAATGCATCACTTTAAATAGAAACTAAAAAATAGTATGGCAATCTCTTCGAAACCTTTAAAACAAGAACGGAAAACAGGAGTTGTCGACCGGACGTCGTCGAAGGTGCGTGGATGCCGCGAGTGCTCTCGTCTGCAACCAGTTTCGTTCTTATTTCGTCTGTGAAAAAAGTGTGTTTAAACTGTGAAATAGGTAAAATCAAAAGTGTTTCACACCAACAATCTTTCTCAAGAACCAGTACATCCTGAGATCGTGTGAGGCGACTTCTGAGTACAGGAGTCATCTCTACATAACCTCAAAATGACGACCCCATCAACAGGTAATCAAAGTTACGTATCAGCAGCTAAGAAAGACATTTTCCCAACCAAAGAACAAGCTATCGTAATAGATGCAATTGAAGGAGTTCCTATTAATGATTATATTAATGCTGTCGGACTACTGATAAATCCATCTAACATTAGATTTGTATCAAGAATTTCACAAAATCGAATATGTATGTTCCTAGCAACAAAAGACATTACTAAAAGTATTACTGAAAACCACTTATCTATACAAATAAATGACAAAAAACTTGAGATCAGACCATTAATATCTCAACACAAAAGAATTATTCTATCGAACGTATGTCCTGTGATCCCACACGTAATCATAGAAAGAGAATTGGAAAAACTTCAAATTAAACTTGAATCACCGATTACATTCCTCAGAGCTGGAATTTCCGCACCTGGTTTTGCACATATTTTAAGTTTCCGTAGACAAGTTTATATTAACCCAAATGATGTAAATAAAATTCCAGAATCCATGAGCATTGAATTCGAAAATACGAAATACTGGATTTATCCATCCGCAGATAACGTAGCTTGTTTTATCTGCAAGAAGCAAGGCCACCTCGCCAAACACTGTAGCGAAAACCCATTAGTCATAAATGAAGTAACAGTATCTCAACAAATTACACAAAATGATCAAAACACCAAGAACTTTCAAGCTCAAGAACTTTCCCCAGTCAAGAACGATCCTACCACAAATCAACCTGAAACTATGTACTCCCACAATACCCCAGAAACATCCTTTCCTCCACTCCCAATCTCTAAACGTGCTCTCTCAACTACTAATTCAAAATCAAGTAGGACTTCATCCATAAACAATGATGAAGATACAAAAAAAGAATCAAATGCCCAAAAAGGAAACAATGACAATACAATAAAACATCCCACTACCAAAAAGCAGAAGATAGAAGACACATCTGATAAAACTGAAAATAATCTTGAAGCTCATCTACAACCTATCAAAGAAATCCTATCATCTACTAACAACCCATATGTACTAAACTATATACAACTGAAAAGTTTCCTTGAGAAACAAAAGGTAACCCTAATGTAGAAGAAATTGCACTAGAATACCATGAAAACATACCTAAAATAATAGAATGTTTACGTGAAATCTACCCACACCTTAATGAACGTAGCATTAAAATAGAATCACCAGAATAACAAAAAAACTATCCAATACTACCACAAATGTTCACCAAGACTCATCATCAATCTGCAGTGAAAGTGAAGAAACTTTTATTATGGATATTTAATTTTCATAAACAAAGATTGTCACAGTTGGATAATGGTTATATCTCATGCAATTATAATAATAAAAACTAATTTAATGGGATGAGAACATTATTCAATGGAATATTAATAGTTATTATTCACAATTAGAATACTTAAAACTAATAATTGCAGATTTTAACCCTTCTGTTATCTGCCTCCAAGAAACTAATTTCAAAAATAACCACTGTGCTAAAATAAACCAATACAACCATGTTTTCAAAAACAGAATAAACAACAATTATGCTTGTGGGGAGTAACCACATACATACATAATAGTATCTTCTATGAAGAGATTCAACTCCAAACTAATCTAGAAGCAGTGGCAACAAAGGTGTTACTATCACTTGGCTACTTAACTATATGTAATTTATATCTCCCAAACAGTTATGATTTTCAAACTCAAGAAATAATTGAGCTTATTAACCAACTTCCTTTACCTTTTATCATAGTTGGTGATTTAAATGCCCATAGCCTCTCATGGGGCTCTCACAAACTTTGTAGAAGAGGGAAAAAAATAGAAAAAATTCTAGAAGACCCCAGCATAGTTCTGTTAAACACTGGCAATGTAACTCATATAAACAACAGTTCAAAAACTTTCTCTGCCATTGATCTATCCCCTCTGTAGTGTTAGCATTGCTCATACAACAGACTGGACAACCCTTAATGACTCATATGGCAGTGACCATATCCCAATCAATATAACATTTCCCAAAGCTATCTCTCAGCAAATTCATGTTGAGCCAAAATGGAAATTCTACCAAGCAGACTGGGATAAGTACCGTAAGATAATTTATAATACTTTAAATGAAAATTCATGGACATTAGAGCAAGTGAATACCACCATTGACAAAAAAGTGTCTAATTTTGTAAATATTATTATCAACGCTGCAAACCTTTCAATACCCAAATCATCTGGTAACCAACCCAAAAGACATACACCATGGTGGAATGAACAATGTCAAAATGCACTCAATGCATCCAAAAATGCTTTCAATAGATACAAACGTCATCCAAATACTACCAATGAACTTGAATTCAAAAGATTAAGAGCCATCACACGTAAAACTCTCAAAGAGCAAAGAAGATCATCCTGGATTAATTACATTTCTAGTATGTCTCAACACACTTCCTCAAAGAAGTATGGGATAAAATAAGAAGAATGAGAGGTATTTATAAACCTCCCTACCCTAAATCCATAATTACGAAAGAGGATAAAATCATAACTGATCCAACTGAAATCGCTAATGAACTGGCCTCAGTCTTCTCAAAAAACTCTTCAGATAACAATTATAGCAATGATTTCCTTGATATTAAATCTCATACTACACCAACTAAAGTCGAATCAAATGAACCCAGTAGCAATATAAATACTTCATTGGATAACCCTTTTAAACACCAAGAAATAAAAAGGGTACTTATGTCATCAAAAAATTCTGCAGCTGGACCTGACAACATCTTTAATATATTTTTGAAACAACTCCCTGACAACGGAATAAAGTACCTAACATCACTTATCAATGAAATATGGAAGTATAGTTCTTTTCCAAAATATGGCAAACAGCCATTGTTATACCAATCCCAAAGCCAGGTAAGGACAATAGAAAATCAGAAAACTATCGTCCAATTGCACTTACTTCTACTATGTGCAAAATAATGGAAAAACTCATAAACAAAAGATTGGTGTGGCATCTGGAAAAAATTAACTTTATCTCTCCCCATCAAAGTGCATTCTTAAAACACCGATCTACAACAGACCACCTGTGTAATATTCATAATGAAATCTGTAATGCTTTTATTACTAAACAACACCTTGTAGCAGTTTGCCTCGACATAGAAAAAGCATACGATATGACATGGAAAGAACGAATACTTACAATACTAAAAAATATTGGTATTAATGGAAAACTTCTCAATTTCATCTCCAACTTTATGACCAACCGTCGAATCAGAGTTCGAATGAATGGCTGCCTATCAGATGAAACATCAATCCAAAACGGTATACCACAAGGAGCTGTATTGAGCACCACCCTTTTCCTGATTGCAATTAACGAAGTTACTCAACTTATACCTTCCCCCATTAAAATATTACTTTATGCAGATGATATCACCATTACCTGCAGTGGAAAGAACCTAAATACAACTCAAGAAATGATACAAGAAACTCTGAAGAAGATAAATAATTGGGCCAATAGATCTGGGTTTAAACTATCAAAAAGCAAATCCCAGTATACAATTTTTAATAAACTCCGTAAACCCACCAAAAATTTCAAAATCACTCTTGAAAACACGCCACTCAGAAGAGCTCACACACTGAAAATCTTGGGATGTTACTTTGATGAAAAACTCACCTGGAAAACCCATATTAAATTACTTAAAGCTGAATGTCTCAAACGAGTAAATATAATAAAGATGATTTCTTCCCTAAACTGGGGCGCCAACAAGATAATAGTAATAAATACTTACCGTTCATTAATACGATCTAAAATAGATTATGGATCAGTCATCTATTCCTCTGCAAAAGACAAAGTACTGGATAGCTTAAGTCCAATTCATAACTCCTGCCTTAGAATGGCTATTGGAGCTTTTCGTACTAGCCCTATTAGTAGCATTCTGGCTGAATCAAACGAAGAACCATTATCCTTCAGAAGAGAAAAATTGAGTATTTCCTATGCTCTCAAAGTAACCTCAAATCCTAAAAACCCAATAAATAAAATTATTTTTGACCATAAATACTTTACCAAATTCCATAAACAACCATCGTACCCTAAACCCATATCTCTTCAAATCCATAATATATTATCCAGAACTATCCCTAATCTTCCACCAATATATCAATATAAATCTTTACCTGAACCCCTAGAACTTCTCCATGTACCCTCAATAGATACAACTTTGACAAAATTCCTCAAGCAAACAACAAATCCTATAATATACCGATCTTTATTCTACGAAACACTTAATAGATATGAAAATAGCATCCATATATACACAGATGGATCAAAAAGTGCAACTGGAACCGGATGTGCCATCATATATCCAGATGAAACAAAACTAATCAAACTACCAGACATGAGTTCAGTTTTCTACAGTGAAGTCTACGCAATCAGATCTGCCCTGGCAGATATCCTAAAATCAAATAACTCTCACTTTACTATTTTTACTGACTCAAGAAGCGCCATTGAATCCATCCAGAACAAACATACCAAGGAACCAATATGTTTAGATATAATATCAATGAACTCACAAATTATTTCCTCAGGCAAAACGTTAACATACGTGTGGATTCCCTCCCATGTCAACATTTCTGGTAATGAAACTGCGGACACTGCTGCTAAAACAGCTTCTTCTCTCCCTGATGCATCAACTCACCCAGCATCCCACAATGACATCATCAAAATTATAAAACGCAATATAAAGGAAAACTGGAATAACCAATGGTTGAAATCCAAACCAACCCAACTCCACCAGATCAGAGACTCAATCTTCGAATTACAACCTACCTGTGGTACTGATAGAAGACTAGAAACTGTTATCACAAGATTGAGAATTGGACATAGCAGACTCACTCACAGTCACCTAATAACGAAAACACAACCAAGCACCTGCAACTTCTGCAATTCTCCATACAGTATACGTCACCTAATCATGGAATGTACAAACACTAACGACAGAAGAAAAAGTTTTAAAACTGACCTATGATTTTAAATATAATCTAAATTCAACCGAAACTATTAAAAATATAATATTATTATTAAAAGAAACCAATGTATATAAAATGATTTAACTTTGTATACTAGTTATTGTAAACTGAAATACTGTATTACTACTTTGTAAACGTGGTCGCTAATAACCACTTAGGTTGATGCGACCTTTATAAATAAATAAAAAAAAAAAAAAAAAAAGAACGGAAAATTGAAATAGTAAAAATTGCCCTTATTGGAATAACCAATGTCTATGTTTGAACGGTTTCAGAATTTAAGTATTCCTGCAATCATATAAAAACTTCTGTATCAGAGTTCTGAAGTTCTCATCATCGGAAATTGTCACGAGATTTGTTGAAAATATGAATTAAAATTATACAACATTTAAATAACAAAATTTTTTAAAACTTAATATATAATTTACGATGTATTAATCTACATTTTTGGTAAGCATCATAAAAATAAGAATAATAAATATAATATTATACCATACAGCAAGTATCTATAATAATATTAGAGATATTGAATGTATAAATCATGGAAAATTGCACATTCCAGAAAATGCCTAGATTTTTCGGATCCGTGGAATTTTATTTCTCTAACATATGGAGTGGGATTGCAAAGCCCCTAATAATTAACATCCTTTTACTTGTTTGTCATCGTTTTACAAGATAAGGGAACCATGTTAGTAGAATGATTTACCAAATGAACAGGAAGGATCTGTACCGATTTTTCAAAAGACATTCTGTGAATACTCATACACATGTAGATATTAATCATATCCATGCTGATATGCATAATCATGTGCGTGATATTGCTCATTCTCATTAAGATTTTGATTAGCGAGACAATTTTGAAAGTTTTGAACGGAATTGGCAAATTTTGAGTGTGGCGTACCACCGTCTTCCTTCATCAAAAGATTACCGTGAAAGGTAGCTCAGAGCATGAACTGATGTCACTGCAGTGCCTCTGTCCGGAAGGTCCTAGGTCCGAGTCCGGACAGTGACAGGATTTTCGACACTAGGTAGTCGAATTCAGTCGCTGTCTGGAGGAGACATATCTTGGTGCGCTGCGCTGATCGATAGTTTCCTGTTGTTTCTCCGATCATCGCCAGTCAAATATCGGAACAGTACCCTAATAAACAATCCATGAACCGCGCGCGGACCATTCCTTCCTGTTCCTTGTCCCATCATCACCCCTTACTTACATACACTTATAGCTGCATGGACTACACTACCGCACATGCTGGGTGACTATAGCGAGAGCTTAGAGCTCGTTCCTGGTGGGGCGGTATCCCGATGGTGGAGATACCTGGTTAGAGAAAACCTTTCTAGCTGACAGCAAGGGCGGCGCCGGATCTCACCATCCAGTGGAGATGGTCACCGCCATCTCCCGAGAGGAGATGCATACACTACGCTTACGGGACTAATGAGAGTAGCAGTTTACGCGCCGGAATAACTTACCTATCAATGGTTCAGCAAACGAGTGCTCTAGCACGGGAATTCTTTGTTCTTTTGTGAATACACCACCTGAATGGCATAAGAAAATGCACCATATAAAAGGATATTAAGAGCAATAGAAATTTATAATATTCTCCTAAAATATATTAAAGTCTTAATCACAACATTTAACATTATATCTAATTATATCTACATATGTGACACCAGAAGTTGATATGATTATGCAAATTAATAGGGGTTACTTGGAAGGCAATTCAATCTCATCATTTTTTTTGCATTCTTTCGATTCTTTTGTATTGACCGATATGGCAGCCTATTGGGACATTAAAGTTGTGAAAATAAAAAAATATAGACCCACTCGTTACCTACGAATGACCTCAAAAAGTTTTGTCAAAAACAAGAAAGCGCCTTATTAAACCCCTATGAAGGGAAATGTTTAATGATAGTAAAAATGAAGATTTGGTCTCGAGAAATGTTAAAAAATGTGCCTAATAAGGGGCAGGTTTACGAAGAAAAAAAATCATATGTATTAATATGAAAATATTAATTTGGATGAGGATCGTAATATAAGATCTGGAATCAGCATTGACTTCCAAATATTGTACTGGTAGAGCAAAAACAGGATACTGCACATTAAAAGATAAACACAAAAAAGGAAAGATGACTTGAAAATACTGTTCGTTTCAGTACGATACTAAAATATGATAAAAGCGTTTGGCAGTAGGTTCTCTGGCAGCTTTCGTGTTTGAATATACTTTGAGATTGGCGAGCTAGACTTGACAGGAACCTTAACCGATCAAGAGACGTATTAGTAATCAATGGAATCACATACTTAAAAGATACTGCAAATATATATGCATATCTGTATATCATCCACATGATAGGACAATTTGCAATTCCAAAGTATGAGTTAGAAGTGATTTGAAAACAATGGACGTTTTTGTGAAATGTTCGCTGGAGGTAGCATTCACTTATTATTCACATGTCTTATGTTATGTGTAATAGTCAAATTACAATTTGTGATAATGTAAAATGTACATTCTACATTCTACATACATGCTACACTCTTTGACCAGAACAAAACAAGTTTTCACTGCTTAATTAGAATGATTAATTATACGATACAATTTATTAGAAAATTTACCTACACGAAAAAATAAATGGAACTAATACGATCAAAGTTTTATTATTTTTTATAATCAACAATATTAATTGAAAACATTAGCTGAAAACATTGTGATTCTGAATTTGGAACCAAGGTCATGGTTTTTATATTTACGTTCATGTGCTCTGTGAGGGTACTAATCTCCAAAGAGGCTGAGAAGCTGAAATATAGTGGTCTATCGACAACGACTATAATTGGAACTTTAAAACTAAGATTGTTCCATTGCGGTTGGGTCAGAATCTATCAAAAGCTTTGTTACTACTTTAAATCGTTTTCTAATAAGGATAATTATTATGTGATGTAATAATTTATGGCTTATCAAATTCTTGTTCAAAAATTAAAGTAGTCCTTTGAAGACAAAATGACACTAGTTGAATATTGAAATATTGTAATGAAAACTCAAGTGCTGAGAGGATTGTGGATTCTCCAACAAAAAAGTTACTATAAGCCATAAAATCTGAGAGCGTTGAAGGAAATATAGCCCAACATCAAAGAAATAAGATAAAATGACGTTGGAATGATGGGAGTATATTTGTGATAAGTTAACTCAAGAATGTTCTTCCAGTTTTCACCTTCTCGTTCATTAAATATTTACGGAGTATAGAAATTGTTATGGATAATATCCGTTTATTAATTATTCCGGAATTAGCGGTTTAATGTTCACATTATCCAAAATGGGAGAACAACTCCGAAATAGTAACAGCTCCAAATACTGTTGACTTAAGTCGGATGAAGTTTATATCAGCCAACAAGACGGCTGGTGTTGGTGAAGTACATGATGGTATCAAGGAACATAATATGAGACAAACAGCGATCGGTCTGCCAGTGAGATGTTTCTAAGACTAATAATAGAAAATGTGTGTAGTTTCGAGTTTCACTGGGTCAGTCGTACCTTTCTATTTATCTGATATCACCGAGCAACCCCACAATACACATCAGTGGACACTTCGCTATGTACTTCCGAGTTGGCGTCAAGGCTTCAGCCTTCGCCTTTAGTGATTTATGTATAAAAAACTTTGAGACTGTGCAACGCTTAGTCTCCAACCCGTGTGGCAAGTGCGTATTAACCAGCTATTCGTAACATTAACGAAATTCGAAAATTTGCCGTATCATATATCCATTAAATGTTTCGTTCATTACGAATTAGAGACTTTTTCACCTAAAATTAATAGATAGTGTTGAAACTTGAGTTTTGATGGTATTATATTTTAAAAGAGTCACGTGAAGTAAATAGAGTATTTTCTGTAAATTAGTGCTTACTTGTTAGCTGTAAGTAATTCTTCGAATTTTCTTGTGTCTGAAAAACAACGGCTCCTGATAAAGACATAATTGAACATCAATTACAAAAACATTATAGTTTAATATTTCTTTTTTAAGTTTATGTTTTGTCGTGTTTTTTGTTATGGAGATATATTGTAATTTCAGTGAATTCGCAATGATAATTATGAGCATTAACTATTTTTTAAGTAAATATTATCACATGACGTATCTTTCAAATCAATACTTCTGATTAGCGCAATCATGAATTAATAAGTTGAACAGTATTTTTGTAATTTTACAGTACTCAAGATAATAATTGAGTAGTATCAATGCAAATATTAACATGGCCATATTGTTTTATAGGTTGTGATTATTTGTTTAATACAATGTTTCAGAACCCAAATGTGAACTTGTTTGGATTAAATTAATTGTTGACATAACATGAATGTTGTTCATTATACAGAATCTATAGTTGAGGGGAGAGTTGTGAAACAGCCTAACGATCCATGAAGACAAAGATCCATTAAGACAATTTCAAATCTTTGAGAAAATATATAAATATAAAGTGTGCCTCATAGTTTAGCCACTAAAGTTTTCAGAATTAAAAAGAAAATTTTTAATTCCCAAGTTCTATGGTAAATCGATTAGCTGCGAGCTGTTTCAGAGTCTTTCAAAAATTTTCTATTGCAATCTATTTCATGTTTTATGTTTTTTTCTAAATTTTATTACTAGCGTTACAGCGCCCCAAGCCCTTTTGGCTTTGGAAGCCAGTTTTACGTCAAGTGAAATCAAGCCAGTCATTAACTTTTATCCCTATCCGCCAGGGGCTCAACACTGTTAGTGTATTGGTGTCTCAGTCACCCATGCAAGGATCGCGGTGTCTTGAACTGCTTAACTTCCGTGACTTTACGCAACTTTATTAAGAATTCAAGCTATCGGCGCAGGCTGGATTGAATCTTCATTCACGTATCTGTCACATTAAATACTGAAATACATGCGTGCAATCACGATCACATGTCCCTGGTTATGGCCTTAGACTTTCATTCCGTTGTATAATTGGGTGACTGTGGGACCTTTGAATGTTATGAATACTTCTATCTATGAACATACGATATTTGAACATCTTATGAAGTAAAAATATTTCCCCGTCGTGAGTGTGTGTGTGTGTATAAATAAATATAGATGTATCCACATTGTAAATGGGAAAAATAAGAGATAAATCTATACAGAACTTCTGATGTATTTTTAAATGTTTCTACTAAATTTATATTAATACCTATTTCATTTCATTTTCTTTCAGATGTATTTCGACTTTCAGCTAGTACTGATTCAGAATTTTTATGCTTCAGTTATTCCAAGAAATGTAAGTTGCACTGATTTCAGTATTATTTTGATTAGGTATTTAAATATATATAGTCAGCTGATTATGTTCAAAAGACTGTCTATATGTAGAATGAAATGTATATTTTTTTTGTCAATCTAGAAAAATTGCAAACACAGGCCATGCCTTAGAGATTTGTACTCGACCTTGTCGTCTTCCCCTTTCAGCTTTTCTATTCTCCTTCTACGTATTCCTCTTCTTCTCGTTCTTTTTCTTGTTTGTGGATCTGCTTTAAGACAAGCTTCCACTAAATGTTGTTCTATTGTCCTACTTCTTCCTTCCTCTTTTATTTCTTACATAATGTAGTATTAAAATCTTTCATCTCTCAAGCCTTCTTTTCCTCATCAATTGTGCATATATTTTCTTCACCAACAAATGCTGCGCCGATTAGGCTCATTAAAATCAATATTCTGATTTTTATTACCATACTATTCCTTCTTCTTCTATTTGGCTGAGTTCTCCTTTATTTCTTATTTTTTCGGACCATTATACCTTCCCAACATTTTCCTCCACAACATTCTGGAACTGCCTGTGAATGTCTCTTCTTCACTGCCACGAATCACAATAGGATCATAGAATACAATCCTCGAAACAAAATATTGTATAGAAATCTTCTTTGAATGTATGGGAATACTTTTGGCGGTAAGCAACGTATTACTTTTGATTCCCTTTCAATAAATATTTATAATTTGTCTTTAAAAATAGGTTATATGTTAACAAACCATCTAGATATTTCAAGGCTTGCACAATCCTCTCATAGTTATGCTTACAACTCTTTCATTTCTGGAGACCCTCACTTTCAGTATGCTATGCTCTTACATATTGGAAGGATATAAAAAAATATTGAAAAGGAAATAAATAAAGTGATATTATTTATTAAGAAAAATTTAACTAATTCAATAATTTAATTCATAGATTACATAAAATTGTCCTAAGGGTTAAATCCAAGCATGTAATAATAATAATAATAATAATAATAATAATAATAATAATAATAATATATTTAGTATATGAAACAGTACTTTAATTATCAAACACGAATTACAAGTAAAAATCAGAAATCTTGTGATGCAAGGCAAGAAACTACGAGGGGTGTACCAAAAATAAGGTTCCCATATTTTTTACAAATAGAAAACATTATTTATTGTTATTAATTTATACGTCGTTAAAAAGCTTATACTGTTGTCTATTTTTCAACATAGTCTCCATTTTTTTCGACACCCTTTTGAAGACGGTGCTCCAGCTTTTGTATTCATAAGTCGAAGAAGTCTCCCGCCAATCCATTGAGGAAGCGTGTGACCTCTGCTCGGACTTCATCGTCGCACTTGAAGCGTTCACCACCTAAGTGTTCCTTTAGCTTGAGGAAGAGGTGATAATCTCTGGGGGCTAAGTCCGGCCTGTACGGGGATGGGGCGTAACGGTCCGCCAAAATTTCTTCAAAAGCACCTGTGTTGGACGAGCGACGTGGGGTCGAGCGTTGTCGTGAAGAAGCACTACTCCCTCCGTCAGTCGTCCTCTCCGGCGATTTTGGATTGCTCCTTTTGGATTACGGTAACTTCCTTGCGTGGAGAAACCGGATTACTGCTCGAACTTTGTACTTGGCGGGAGCGGCGATCAACACTTCTATCTCTGACTGCTACCATGCAAACTCTGAGCGACGTAGCGAATCGCTGACGGGAGAGCTCAAGTGTGCGGGAACCACTGCGCATGGCACTGTTGTCGGATTTAACCTAGCACCTTCCCTCGAGGCTGTAGCTCATTGGGAACCTTACTTTTGGTACAACCCTCGTAGAAGCGTCCCGACCTTGCGGCCATGGGTTAAGGGTGTACGTGTGGTTAGCACGAAGACATCCCCACGCCGTATTCTGATTTTCTCAACCTGAGAAGTGAATTTTCTCAACGTCATACAGCAACGTATACTGGGACATTGCAAGGAAAACGCACACTATAATCTTGCTTGACCGGGAATCGAGCCCGGAGTAGCGTCATGGAAAACGAGCAAGCAGACCAATGAGCTAAACCGCCAGGGCAAGCTGCATTGGTACATTTGAAAAGAAAGGCAAGTTGTATATTTTTTGCCATTTTAAGTCCGAAATCGTGCACCGAGAGGAATATATAGCAGCTGTTGAGAATATTTTTACTTTCATGTGACAGCACACAATACAGTAACAATACTCTAGACTAGAGCATTGAACACGTCGAATACTATTCAAACAAATACTCAATAAACTTTTCAGAAAGAAGACAGTAGCCTTTTCAAACTAATTTTACGAGAAAACATTATCTATAAATTTGTGAACTATAATTAAATGAAGTTTGCTTTTGGTAAATGTTCTAAGTATAATAAGAAGTACATTATACTAAAAAATTTAAATGAACGTTTTTAGAGAACTTGGATCCTACTTTTAGCCAATTTCTGATTCAATTATACCATTTTTAAGTGGACGCTAGAAATGTGAGGTGTACAGGAGTTTGAATATCGTGCAGGAATCTACCATTTAATGACCTTCAAAACCTGTGCCCTAATTTGATTTTACAATGCAGATATACGATAATTTTGTAATAATATTTTATTAACACATTGATACATTAGTAAGCAAAATCTTAATGACAAATTGGTACAATTATTCCATATTATGCATACTTTGCTTCATATTGTAGATTAAAATAGTTTATCATTTAATAACCTCGTTAGCGTAATATTGAAAGTTTAAAAATATTGTTCTCAAAATAACATTATGTTTCAACGAAAAAATATCGTACTTATTGTGATACTTTTGAATATAATATAAAATATATTTGAATAATTTCAACCAGTAGTAAAATGAGTTGCTTAAATCCGCACATCAAGAATCTGATTACAAAATTTGGCAGGTAGAACTGATGAATGATGCTAGGCAAGTTTTGCAAAAATTAATAATTGCATATCAATCAGAAGATCTCATGGATTTGGACTGTCATTTAAACCAGTTTTAATGAGTTATAAAACATTTTTAGGTATGTAGCTCACCGGATTTCACAATTAAAGTAAGTTTTAGAATGTGAATTCACCTTCCTCTCTATCGTCAATCAAACTGGATTTTTTACAGCACAGGAGAAACCACTCCTTGTAAGGAAATAACATAACCGTGTATATTAAGCATTTTGCAAACTCTGACTACATTAGAAGGGTCATTCAAGAAATACATACACATTATTGGTGGGGATGGATTAGCCACATTGGTACAAATTTGTAAGAAGGGGCGAGAGGGGAGTAATTAAAAAGGGTACGTACACTACAATTCATCTGAAGTTTAGATGGAATAGCAACTAAAATTGTCACAAAAAAGAGATTTTAACGAAAAAGGAAAAATTACAGTAGAATAATTATTTCTATTATAAATTTTTAAATTATTTGTTAGATTGCTTATAGCACAGTTGTCCATTGTAGAGAGTGATTTTAACGGTGTGTACGTTCGGACACTAAAAATAGATTTTTGTTATGACATTGTGCCAAAGGAGAGAGGGGATCAAGAACGATCATTATTGTGTATGTAAATCTTAAACGATCTGCTAGTATTAACGGAGGACCGTAAATTGTGTCCACTTGATTCAAAGTTATTAAACTTACAGTCGTGAATTTGCAGACATACATATTTTGGAATATTATTTTCTGCATATTTGTATTTTTGTCTTCTATCTTTCGAAGAGTTTTCTAAATTCATTGATCACCTTTAAATACCAAGTTCAACTACTGTCTTTAGAAATGGGTAACTGCTTGTAAATTCAATTTTTATATAGGCATGTTGATCTAGCTAGTTTTTCTTTCCTAAATGGAGCCGATTGAGTAATATTGTTCCCAATCACAAATCTAAACACACTAACTCAACAATGGTATACATAATACTTGTAATAGTATACGTGTAATCGTATATCTCAATGTGCAAACTCTTACTCATGCAGGCTGGCGATAAACGAAGATCTTGGTATTTCTTGATGATTGGAGTTTATAATTGTGAGACGGTAACAAAAAGATCGATGAAAACCACTTAAATGAAAGACGTGGAAATACAGTTACAAAATTGGACCTAATAACTGTCTGTTGTTGACTTATTAGTTACATAAATTGGTTTCAAAGAATTTTTATAGACAGTCAACAATTTATTCACATAGAACAATATTTCTACATATTAATATTTATTTGAAAAATAATTGTCGTAGCAACGTTTCGAAGGCTGATATCTCTCCGTCATCAGGCTGTTTAGACTTGATAAACTACAATCAACATGGAAATACAAAAATGTTTTTATAAAGACGAGACACATTATACAAACATGAATGAACATTTCACTCAATTGGTTAAAAAGCTTTTGGAACCAATTTATCTAACTAATATCTTACCCAAATGGCACCTAAGAAATAAAATTGACTATACACAATGTGTTAGGGCCACATGTAATTATCCAGGGACGAATATGATGATAACCGTTATGGTTAAATTAAATACGATGTAATCTTTGTGTCCGACATCGGCAGGGCCTATGAGTAATGAATCTTTTTTTACTATCAGGTTTTTTTAAATTAAATATAATTTATAAGACGTGTTCAAAAGACTTAAATATATTCGCAGATACCGTTTTCTCCACAGTCTTAATAAAGCTTTGAAACAGTTTAATGCCTGATATCCATTAATACAGAACTAAAATTATCCTCATTTGCCACTGCTTCTGAGCTAACAAATTAGACCAAGAATTGAACAAAAATTAGATACAACTACATAGTAGACTGAAAAATGATGCAAGACGAAACCACACAAAATGACATTCCAAAACGTAGTACGTACACTGGTCATATTCAACAAATAAAATTCACTCCTGTGTATACCACTATTATAAATTTAAATATTGTAACAAAAACTGTCTTCACGAAAACTGCAATAGCATACGTTCAACAGTTCTGTACATTGCAAGTATATCCAAACAGTTGCTCCTTCATTATGCAGCTTATGAATATCAATAATTTAAATTTTCTTGGGGCCTTGCTGTCGGATGTCATCAGCCTTGTTGCACGCAGTGACACAATGGATATGAGAATTCAAACAGTAAGCGCAGTAGGAGAAAATCTAGAATAATACAATCAAATATTTGCATTTTTAATCAAAATAAAATGTCATTGTTTTTTTATTTTTAGTTTTTCTTCAATTTCAGCACTCATACCGCATTCGTACTGTAGATATTTTGGCATTCTTCTCTTGATCCTGGGTATCTAGCAAAACCATAGACACTTCTCTTATTGCCGGAGGCTGCATACGTTTCTTTCAATTTTTGTGCGCATTGTAAATTGGTAATACAAGTAGATTTTGTATATTTTTTCAAGTTTCTGGGCATCTAGTGAAGCTATAGATACCTCTGACATAACCGGAAGCTGCATAGTTTACTTTTAACGTTTGCGCTCATTGGAAATTATTAATACAGATATTATTCTTTGTGTTGGCAATAATTACTTTTTGAACATGTGATGTATTTACCTTGAAATATGAAATTAATTTCTGATTTACGTAATCAAAAATTTCATATGTTGCTCTCAAATGTTCCAAATATATGTTGAGATGAGTGAAATCATGACGAAACCGACATAGAAAAACAAATCTCTTCTTTGGAGAATATTTTTAGCACATTTCATAAACGTAATGTAGTTGTGAACTTTGTTTATTTAATTCCATGTTTAAATTAAAATGTGAGTTGGCAGGTGGAATCGAAAAAAATGATAAAATAGTTATTTGAAATGGAAATAACTGGGGGAAGAATGTAAGCAAATCTAAATTCTGTAAATATCTCTCTCGAACTTGTTATGACTATTACAATTTCTATAGAGAACACCTACAATTTGAATCCCAGAATTCTGAGTTGGAAGACGAGTACGAATTACGCGGCATCCTACTCCTAACTGCGAGTCGAATTGTATTGGGCGAAGACGGCCATCTGAAGGAGAGCAACGCGGCGGACGAGCGAGCAGCTCCTGTGCCCTGCACGTCGCAAATGACGGCGCCGGACCAAAGGAGAACTGTCGTCCGTCGGTCGCTGTGTGCCGGCGCCCCCTTCACTTAATGATGCCGCTCGCTCCGAAGAAGTCTGCCGTCGCTAACGAGCAACTAACAACACATCAAGCCGATGAGGAGTCGACGTGGATCGTTTCCTTGCGATCGTCCAAATTGAGAGGTGCCGAAGCAGCGGAAAACGGAAACCACCAATTTCTGCGGGGGTGAGGGTGAAGGGGCGCCCACCGTAGGCACGAGCCACTGCGTCGACGGCGGCGGCGGCGGAGGCGGCGAGAGTGTCGGGGGCGGCGGAGGTAGAGGCGGCGCCGGCGGCGCTTCGCCATAAATAGAAGCAGCTTCCAGCGAGCGCCTGGGGGAATGAGGCTCGCTCGCTCGCGTCGACCGAATTGCGAAATTGCTAGGAATAAGGTGGCCTCGTTTCAGCGCGGGCAAGGCAAACCGTACGAAACGAGCGAGCTAAAAATGTACTGCAAAAAGGTTAATAAAGTGTGTTGGTTGCGCAAGAAATTAAAAAATAAAACTATAAAATTTTGCGCATATAAAGCGAGGGTCCAACGAACCGCAATAAGCGAACACAAAGATGGTGTGGCTCATTAGAGAATTCCATTAGAATTTAAATAACTAGGCATGTAATGCAAAAGTAGATACCATTTTGTATAATTATTGTAGTTTATTCGTAAATTTTATTCCTAAGAATTTGAAGTCAAGGTATGTATGAAAATAAGGTCCGTATTTTAGCACCAACATTTGTACCAGGAAACAATTTCTTCTCTTGAGACCGATCTCAAGATATAAGTATGATTTCCATGAAGAATGTGTAAATCCCAAAATATTTAATTGTTTCCAATTAAACGATTGGAGAATTCACCTGATACATTATGTGAAAATGCGCCGTATGTCAAGTATGTGATCTTGTGATTAGGAAGTGAAAATAACCTTGGAGAGTGCAGAATCAATTTGAAACGATTTAGAACAAACTGTATAATCGTCTAGGAACTTGAGTCGGCGTTGGATATTATTACCACGTTGACTCTACACCTGAAGCTGCCCTGACGTTCAATATGTACTTGAAGGTCAAGAAATCTGGATCCTTCGGCTATTCTACAGTTGGACAGCAACATTCGAAGAAAGAATATTAGTCAGGAATTTTTATTATTTATTTATTTATTTTAAAATCTGTACTGAATCTAATTATAAAAGGAATAAGACAATGAGTCCACTTCTTGGGAATTATCCCATAGAGGTGTCTCACCTAATGCAATTATAAAAACTCCTCAAAAATTGTAATATAAATATTTAAAAAATATTACAGTAATAACATTGTCCGGTAACAGTGCTTGATATGCCAGAAGAAAATTCTTTAGAAAAGAAGTTGCCAATTACGTTCACTTTTATTATTAGTTATTAGTAATAAAATATAAATATTTCCATCCCCTTATTACTAGAAAATAGCTGCATCGTACAAACCAGAAATGAAAATAATAACAACTTAAATTACATCTACCTGCATATTGTAGTTCTATTAAAAATATTAAACGCTTTTTTAAAAACGAAACGTGTTAATTTTTTGTACAACCCAAGAAAGAATGCTAGTCTCCTTATATTTTGAAAGTGATGTGTAGAGACTTTCTGAAAGTGGCAATAGTATTTCTAAAAATACTTGAAATTTAATTATTACAAATTGACGTTAGTATTTGCTACATATAAAGGTAATAGTATTTTATTAGAAACTTTCTTGTAAATACATCTAGCACGTTAAACAAGATAAAAAAGTTTGGAGAAGTAGGGGTAATGTTCTATTATTTAATAATTTTTAGAATGAAATGCTTTGTAAGTGACGTACATCATTTGATATTTAATTTTTTGGTGTTGTGCATTTCTGAGAAGCTAGAGCAATACGTACTTAATATTGACGAGTAAATTATCTAATTACAAAATATGTAAAACAAATGTCTAAAAATCGATTCTCCTTAATTCTCATCACTGTCGATACATAGTTTTTATGTCAAAAACAACATGCCAAATTTTTATCGTAATAGTAACTACAGAATGCATTTTTGGTATTACTGTCAATAAAAAATACCCGAACGTTCACATACGAAATAAGTATATATGAAAATACAAAACAAATCGTCACTTGTAAATATTTTGCTTATGCACCAGTTGTAGATTCATCATTGGGTATTCCCAGTTGACCGTCCCAGACACTCACATGTTAATATTCACTGGTCAAAAATGCAAAAAAAACCGGCGATAAACAGTTGCAAATTCCCGAAAAGATTGGCACGATGCAATTGCAAAGTCAGCAGCGGCCTTCCGTGGCGCAGAGACTTGAACGCTCGGGAGGCGGCGCGCAGGCGCGTGGGCGGAGCGCGGGCGGGGACCTGCGGGCCCGCGGAGCGTCGTACCTGTGTGGCTGGCGGCTGGGCATCGCGACGTCGTCGGGCGCCGGCGGGCCGCCGGGCACCCTCCGTCGCGGACCGGTCCCACCGAATGCTCCAGCGCGCGCCCGCGACCCCGCGCGACCTCGCGACCCCTCCGCCCCCTGACCTCGCGACATTCGCGGCCCCGGCCCACCCGACCGGTCACCCGCTCGGCCAGCCGCCCGCCGCCTCGCCTCTTGGCCCTTGGCCTGGCCCGCTGACCGAGTGCCCGTTGGCCTCTCCTGCCCTCAGCAGGTTCCCGGAACCTGTCTCCACCCTTAAAGACGGCCCTCCACCCTCCGACTTCTTCTTGGCAGACCAACATCGAGGAGACGCAGTCACACGGCTCCCCTTACCCCCAAAAATGCACTTTTCAGGGATGCCAACATCGAATTTTGCAATAATTTATCTGTTAGCCACCTCTGTTGACTACAACAGTGCAGGGATGTTTGTAGAATTGGAAGTTAAATGTGTCTAAATTAGTAAATACCAAGCCATTTTAAATTAACCCATCTTAATCGTTAATAGTTATTTCCTACCTTTTCTCAAAATATTAATAATAATTAATAATAATAATAATAATAATAGAATTAATATTTCGTATTTTCTTTATTGTTCTTTAATATTCTGTGTTAAAATAATTTCAAAATTTAACCATTCCAACAAAAAAATATATTGACACGAAAATCAAAGATGGGCTATTGAGATTATTGAATACTATAATTTTTTTTATTCAGCAGGGAAGTCCATTCGTATGTTTTTTGGTTTCCAATTCACAATTTGTATTGACACATATTTTCTTCCACTCACCTTTGGGATGTTTTGAAGCAGACGAATGTCTAACGAAACAATATTCCTGAGATCGAATCGAATACCGCGCTCCCCCGGGTAGAAATCCGCGAACGTGGCGACGCCACGGGGCAGCGTCCGTTGAGATTTGAGAGGTGGTTGGACCGGGTCAACCCACGATGTGCCGAAACAAGAGGGGGCAAGGACCAAGGGGATGCTCTGCGATGTCCCACGTTCTCGCTTGCGAATTGGAGCCTGAGCGGTTTCACCCCCTCCGTCCTGTCCGTCGTGTCGCAACTGCATAACCGGTTTTGCTGAATACTTCGCGTTCTCACCCTGGTAATGCCATGTAGACAAACCACGTGGTTGTGCAACGCAGATTCGAGTGCCATCGTTAGTGTTTCGATGCGAACTCGTTCTTTCCATGAATGTATTTTGACGCCCTAGGTTTCCCTTCCCCCAGAGGGAGTGGAAGAATTTCTGCAATTTCGGGCTAAGAAACTTGTGCTCTTGCTTTTATATAATTTTGTGGAAAACTATAGTATTGCTATTATTGAGACAGTGTGTCAGATTTAGTTTACTAAAAAGATATTTCGTATATGAGTGGTATTTAAGTCCTTCCCGGTTAAACAAACACCTCTTCAAGTTATCAATTTATTTCAAAAATATCATAAAATAAAATTTAAACAAAGTAGTTTTTGAATGTTTAAAATATACAAACTGTAGTGTGTATCAAAAAGAAAATGATTGAAGTATTGAAACAATACAATTATTTTCCATTTAAAGATGATTTGCAGGTTTTGGCTCATTCATTTTTTAATGTCCAAATTTTAATTATAGCGTGTATTAGGAAAAGGCTTTTCTTACCCATTTGGTACTCTTATTAATTTGATGGACGTTATAAAGCATTCTTGACTATAAAACGACTCAAGACCATTCTTGTGTGTATCGTGCGCCAAGAATATTTTACAAATAAATACATGTTTCCAGGCATATACATCAAAAATATTTACAGCAGCCAACCTATGTAGAAATGTATGTCCGTCTCAAACGAAACTTCACGCAGCTCGCCCCTGCTTTCCTTCCATTCATTTCTCTAAAATTATTTCAGGCACTTTATTTGAAACGTTCACTGTGCATCCTCAAAATTATTCGGGGCCCGAGGCGCAGCGGGGCGTGGCCACGCGAAATATTCGCGCAACGCCGCCGCTGCCCGCCGCCCGGGCACCCTAGGGCGAGCGGTGATAACGCGTCCATCTTCGTAACGATTCGGGCCGTCTTTCATTTGCGTCTTATTTTTCCTTGCGGCCGCGCGAGCTTGCGAGCCGTCGCCGTCGCCGGCGCCCGCCTCGCCACCGCCGCTGCCGTCACGCCCGTCCGCTTTCGCGGCCCCAATCCCTCTTCATCCGTCTCTCGTACTAATTTGCGCCGTTTCAACGGTTTTCCGCTGCCGCTGCTGCTCCAGACATGTAAATCGTCTAATTTGTTTTTTCCGTTCCGGGCAGTTTTTCTTCTCACACACGCAGAAGCGCAGCGTGTAGACACTGCGTGTTTCGTATTTTTTAAGGGCAGCGAGCAGCAGCGGTGGAGGCGAGAGCAGCGGAGGCGGAGGTGGCGTTCTTTTTGGAGTCCGCGGGCGGCGGCGGTGGTGGCGGCGGCGGACCGGTGTTCTTATTAGAAACCGCCTGTTCTGGCGAGTGTACGGCAAACGCTCGCGTGAAACATTCAGAGCTGCGTGTGTCGGCGTGGCGGCGCCGCGAGCGGTGTGCCGCCGCGACCCGCGCGAGCGCGCGCGCGGGGGACATCGGCGACCGTGTCTTCTTCATCCATTCAACATCTCGGGGCGGTGGGTTGGCGACACGCGTGTTGCGTTGTCGGCGTGGGTGAGGTCGCGGGCGTGGAACGCGGCGAAGCGCGGCGGAGCGTGGCGTGGCGCGGAGCGGCGTGGCGGTGCGCGGCGCGGCGTGGCGCCTGGCGCGCGCGCGGGTGGGGCGCGTGGCGCAGCGCAGCGGCGATGGCGGGCAGCGCGCCGCCATGCGAGGGGGCGTGGACATTCGGGGCCGAGCCAATTTTTAGCAATCAATCGGCACGGCGAACGGATCGGCGCGCTGGGCGGGGCGATCCGACGCCGCCGACGCCGGCGCGCGATGGCGGGAGCCAACGGCGGGGGCGGCGGCGGCGGGGGAAGCGCGCCCGGCGTGTGTCGCACGTGGTCGCACGCCCGCCGCCCCCGCCGCCGCTGCTGTTGCCGCTCTCGCCCCGTCGCCCGCGCCGAAGTATTAGCCGCAATTACCGGCACGGCACTTTCGGGACCCATCTGCATGCAATTCCGCGCCTGTAAAACAATTCTTGCCCGATTTTGCCCGGAATCCGGGCACGACCGCTTCCAGCGAGGAAGCGCTCATCTTATTTGCAGACACTTAGCGCGCCGGGAGGCCGGACCGCCGGGCGAGGCGCGGAGCGGAGCGGCGGGCTGGCGGCGGGCGCCGGCCCTCGCGCTACTGCCTCCGCCGTCCCCGCCGCCGCCGCCGCCTCCACCGCCGCCGCCTCCGCCAACAATCGCCCTCGCCGTTCGCAACTGCGCCCCGCGACGGCCTCGCGCCGGCCCATCGAATTACTGCGCACGGGAAAAAAAGGGGAAGGAAAATTTCGGCCTACGTCGGCTAGCGGCGCCTTCCCGGAGCGGCCGCAGCTTAGCGGCGGCGGCGGCAGCGGCGGCGCCGCTGGGCTTAGGTGGCGTCCGCCCGCCCGCGCCGCCCACTCGCGCCTCACACAGCGGAGGCGGGCGGGCGCCGGCCGGCGTGGCCACGGCGGCTGGCGATGGCACGGGCTGGGAGTTCTTGAATCGCTTTCGGACAGGACGATGAAATCTTCGAAAGACTTCCGTTGGACTTCAGCATTTTTTGCCCTTTAATAGGGGGTTCCTATTTGATGGCGGTCGTAAAATGTGAAACTCTTAGGCAGATAGTTCAGTTTGTATTGTTCGCATTTTCTAAGTGCGTAGCACTTAAGTGGGAGTGTTCGTACGTTCTTAATATGAGATCCGTTTCATGATAATGCTTCAAAGCGATTTCAAAGGAAACCAACCGAATGTTTACCATGGGTCCCCAAATGAATCTATACAAAGTACTAGAATTATTCCTGCAATTGCTGTATAGCAGTAGCCAAAGATTATTTAGCCAGAATTGAGCTTATGATATCTTCTCGTTTTATTAATATTGTATTTGCAGTTGTTAAAATTTAATGCTGTCAATAAATACTTTTATTCACTTGGCCCGTTAGTCTATTAATTCAACCCAGAAAAAATCGGAGAAATGGAAACATTGCCTCATTCCAAGAAAAATGAAACTAGTACAGGTACAACAGCTCATATTTTCTCACATTATTAGTAAGACTACGCAATGTTGTACAAAACAATACATTCAAAAGTTGGATTTTTGAAAAATGGAGCAAATATTGTTTCCACGTAAAGTATTACAAAAAATTTAAATATTCTTTTTAATCTACAGGGCCTCGAATTTAACGAGAACGATCGGTAAATGACAAATTTGAAGAAAATAGCGGAAAGGTACCCACTTTTTGATTCACAGAGACCCAAAATACGGATTTTTTAACGAATAATCGTCACTTCACGCTACAGCATTACAATAGTTTGTTTACTACGTACATGGTAGTTGTAGGCGAGAAAGTCAATATCGACAAAGAAAGACGGAATCTGGTTATTTTTATAACAAAGAAAGAATTCTTATGCCATTGTTTAGGGTGAAGTAAATGACGAGAAAGGACGATTCTCCAATACTGTCCACGCCTTGACGAAAATTCACAAAACATCACAGGGAAATATTTATCTCTCAGTAAGTAGCTGCTTTCGAATCTAAGGCTGCAAGAGAGAGCATTTCAGATTTAGACGGCGAGTTTTACCGAATAAAGCTCTGTCAAATACTGTGATCTGCAGAGAAGTGATCTGCAGATAAATTAAACTTTTATTCAGACACTACATGAGCGTTTTAATGTCATTGCTGTTTCAAAATTAAAAAGTTATAAATAACTTTTTAGATAAAATAAATAAAATAAAATGTAAGTTGAATAAATTAAAAAAAGGAAACAAAAGCATTTTATATTTATATTGGTTTCACCGAAAATTTGGGTGACCTTGACGACCTAGGTGATTTGAGTGCGTACGGACTGGACGTTTTACAATGCACAATACTGGTTGCGATGCTTGTGGCAACGCCCGTTGGAGAATTTTCTACACGAGTTTCGAGGGTCGAATTTGGCCACTATCTGTAGGAAAGTTCTAGAGGCCTGCTGTTCTGAACGGTAGTTTTCCGAGTTTTTTTTTCTGGATATCAGCTCAATGCTGTAGTAATACCCTTATAAACTGTCCATAGATCTTCCCTTTTTCATCCTTGCCCTCGTTCTCTATTCATGGCACACAAACACACACACACACACACACACACACACACACTTACATGCACTACACTTCCACGCATGTCGAGAGACCAGTCGGGATCTTACAGCTTGACTCAGTTGAGTTGGTGCCGCACTGTGGAAATACTTCGAACGATAAAACCCGACTAGTCGACGTGTAGCATCTCATTTCCTGGCTATAACATGCAGTACACTGAGATGAATGACCAAAGTAGTTCATGCGCCCGTAAATACTAAATGTTCACTAACTCGCTGCACGAAGTGAGGAGTTCGAATGGCTGGACGTGCCTGTTGCTCTCGTGTCTTTGATGTGTTTCGTAAATCACTCGATCTACCGAACCAAACTCTGAGGACCTCACAAGTGTGTTATTGTTTCTTTTATTGTTTCTGCATTTCATGAAAGCGTCAAAGGAAATGGGCTGAGGCCTGAAAAAGCCCTAAGGAACAAAATAAATATTTTTCTTAAAAAATGTATTTCGGATAATTTCGGAGCAAAGTTAACTAAATTTCCATTTCTAAAAGTCGTTTTTGCCAGTTTTTCATGAGAAACTTAACAATGTTTGTTCTAAATTTATATTAGAAACAAGTCGTGAGTATATGTACAAAAATCTATGCATTTCAAATGAAATTTTATATTTTGAAAATTATTTAAAGAAAAACATTTAGAGGAGTATTTTAGGCGTTCGTTCGGTTTTGAACCCTTCATGTGACGTTTGGTTCATCAGGAGAATTAATGTAATATCATATTAAGTCACTCTTTATCAATATGATTTTAAAATGTCAATGTTTACTTTGAAATTTGTGCACATACCAAAACAAAATCAATCAGTCTTTATGTCAAAAGTATATTTTCAAATGTAATTTGGATTTTTTGTAAACGTCTAGTGGAAAATGCGACCCTCAAATGTCTGGTGCCATTTGAATCGTTTCGTCTAATATTTCTGAAATCTAAACTTTGACGAATTCACAAATCATACAATTGTATTATGAGTCTATTGAATATAGGGAAATATATGTTTGCAAAAATGTTCGCTGTTTCTTTGGGTAATACTCAGAATGGAAAACTGCATGCAGGATTTCAACTATTATGTATATTTTTGAGTGTGTTGAATCTTAAAAAATTATCGTTTTTTTTCCCTATAACGTAGTTTTTTTTAAATATAGAGTAACTGGATATGAAATAGGTTATAAGTTGCAAAAGTATAAATTTTTTACTCACTAAGAAAGGATTTTGTATTGTGCCATAACAGTTTGTACTGTTAATAACACATTTTAAACATTTCTGTCTACTAGTCTTGCTTATTTTTTGGTGCCTTTTTACTTTCTCGCTACGGAGTAGAGATAAAGTTATGTAGTGCTACGCGAAAAAACTGTGAATTTTCGGCAGGTAAACTCAATACAGGGCCTTGGTAACGAAAAAGTGGATAAATCCTGTTGCTAAATTTAGGGGAAAAAGGTTGCTCTCAACCACCGAGCGGGACGGACGTAACCTTAGCCCGAGATGCTTGCGCAGTTATCAGTTCCTGAGTCAATGTTATCAGTGCTTGTGCAATCCATAATTCGTGTGCATAGGCGTAGTTTACGAGCGTTTTGCCTAACAATTATTTATCAAGACACGTTCCCCGCCAAATAGACAAAAATCTTCAAGTGCATTTATCCCTAGTTCGTGACACTACAGAACTAAAAGCAGTAAGTAATAGAATAAACTATTCAACCAAATTAGACAGTTAAATATTTAAAATGTTATCTATGGAACTGCTAAACAATGAAGGAACAAGTGACTCGTATACAACAATAGTAAATTCGCAATTAACACACAAAAAACAAATGGCAGATCTACAGCAGCAATACCAACATCTACTACATCAAAATCATATGCTACAAGAACATCTTCAAAAACTAGAGCAACAAAACCAAATACTACAACAACATCTCCAACATTCACTGTCCGATTCAACAAGCAGCGAGGAGGCATCAGCACAATATGAACCACAAGCACATGTGGAACGTACACAAACACCCGAAAACCTACAGCCTGTAGAAGATTATTCAGCAGGAAACACCAGTGAACAACATCAAACAAGTGCACATCATCTAATAACAAAAAAGAGGACCCACAAAAGTAAGTGATCATAGTGGCGCAAAGCGTAGAATGTTAAATAATAGTGCAACAAAAGACTACTATCACAAATAGATATTCAATATTAGAAATAGTAGAAGAACCAAATGACATTTAAATAATATAGAAAACAACCAGAAAATGTAAAAATACCTCCCATATGCATTAGAAACGCAGGAAATATAACACTTCTAACGAAAGATCTTACACAATTAATTGGAAACGGATTTACGCTTAAAACCCAGGAGATTCGGTGAAAATATTTCTAAAAACATTACTGAATACCGTGAAGTCAGAAAATATTGTGAAGGAAAAATGCTTATTATACATACTGTGTACAATCAGAAAAAAACTTGTCAGTTGTAATAATAAACATGCCCCTAATATTCACTGAGGAGGAGATTTATAATGAATAAGCAAGTCTAAATTATCCCATAAAAAGGTAACTAGACTGACTAACAGAGAACAATTACTCTTTCAAGTAGTTGCATTAAATTTATCAAACTCAATTGAAGGAAAAGAAATATTTAAACTAGATAAATTACATCACTGCATTGTCAAAGTAGAAATATGAAGGAAACCACAAGACCCACATCAATGTAAAAATGCTTTACATATGGACACACAAAATTATTGCACAATGGCCCTAAAATTTGGCTACTGTGCAGAACATCATTGGACAAAAATTGTGAATTATTACAATCAACAAACCCACCACCCCCAATTTGTACTCTATGTAAAGAAAATCATATGGCTACCTAAAATCAATGCAAGTATTTTCCAAAAAGAAAGAGAATTCAACAACAATCCCAACCCAAAGCTAAACATGCAATGTTAACTACAAAAGGAAGGAAGTTACTTAGATGATAAGTGAATATCAAACTCTACAATCACAAAATTATATATGAAAATAAAACCTACTCACAAACATATCCACAACAAATACATCATAATTCATTACATATACAAATGGCATTTAACAACAGAAAAAACATATCCACACCCACATATACTCAAACAGTTAGACAAAATAATATTCTGTTAACCATAACACACATTCTAATGCAAATGTTACCAACAATAAATAAATAATATGAACAATAATTCCAACACATCCATAGTACATAGTATCAAACCAAATATCAAATGTAAAAAGACATGGATAAGCAGCCCAACTTAAAATAAATAACACTCCTAAACTGCAATGCAAATGTCTTATTAAATAAAAGAAACACACTTATCTAATTCCTAAAAAGTCACTCAATAACAATTCCATGCATAACATAAACACACTTTGTACCAGAACAAACATTTAACATACCTGAATATAATTGTTACAGAGAAGACAAAATATGTCAACATGCAGCAGGAGGAGTAGCTATCCTAATCAAAAAGAAACTGGACCACTCATTAATTTCTTTTCGAAAATCGAATGTTCATTAACTGATTGCACTTAAAATAGCCTTAAAAATGAATTTCTGTATTTCATAACAGCATATAAACCACCTAAAAAACAAATGAATACAAATGAATTGAAGCAAATATTACACAGTTCAGAACCTACCATTTTTATGAGTGATCTGAATAGCAAACATATCAGTTGGGGCAGCGAAGTGAATACTCTTAATGGAAGAAAGTTACTAAAGCATCAACAAATTTAAACTTCCAAATCATAGCACCAACAAATCCTACTCACTACCCGAAAAACCGTAACGCTCAACCAAATATCCTGGACATTGCCGTCATTAAAAATATAACTTGTCCTCTCTATGCCCTTTCATTACCTGAATTAGACTCTGAACACTGTCCTGTAATACTCACGTCAGATATGAACTACATTAAAACAGAATTGCCTCATAGAATAGATACTAAAACGAAGATTGGATAAAATTCCAAACAAATGTTGATAACGCCCTTCTCACAAACCGTTTCATGAAAAATAAAAAAGAGATTAGTTTTGCAGTAGATATCCTCACTAAAATTATTGAAAACACAGCAAAGAAGCAAATACTAATCCTAATCATAAACCAAAATTAATGCAGCAAACTATGCCTACTAGCACTGAAAAATTGATTTAAAAGAAACTATACAATGGCAATGGTAAGAATCCAGAAGCCCAGATTTAAAGAAAGTACATGCCGAGGAAAAACAGCACTAGACGAACACAGAATCCAACAATATAAAAATTACATTAAAAAATAAACCCTAAAGACAGCATCTTATGGCAGGTTACAAAACAAATATTGAAGGAACTAAGAATTATACCAGAGTAAAAGAAATTAGATAAAACAGCTACAACAACAAAAGAAAATGTGAAATATTAGCTGCACATTTTCAAGAAACTTTTGTTGTAAATACAACTTCAGATAATAACAACACAAATCAAATAAATTATTATGAAATAGTAACTGTTCTACATTCAATAAAATATATATCACAAAATAAAACATACCAAACAATTAAACATCTACCTAGGAAAAAATTTGCTTTAATAGACTAAATGCCAACCATACTTTTACAAAAACTAAATATGAAAGCTTCAATATTCAACTCAATGTTAAGAATAGGGTACTGCCCAACAAAATGAAAACACTATAGTAATTCCGATATCAAAACGAGGTAAAAAATCCATTATTTAGAGAAAACTATAGACCTATAAGTCTAATCCCAATCGTAGTCAAAGTAATGGAAAAACTAATTCTAAAACGACTTCAGAAATACGTAATTGAAATATCTTACATACCAGTTTGGATTTAAACAAAAACACCCAACAACACACCAACTTTTAAGAATCACAGAAGTAATATGTACAAATTTCGAACAAAAAAAGCATTCTCTAGCAGTTCTCTTGGACGTAACCCAAGCACTTGACCGCGTTTGGCACGAGGGTTTTATATTTAAATTACAAGAATCAGGATCACCCCGTTACTTGGTAAATATAATACAAAGCTTTTTAAAAGAAAGAGTATTTTTCAGAAAGAATTAATTCATCCTTCTCTACACAAAAAAGAAATCACAGCAGAAGTAACACAAGGCAGCACATTATCTGCGATATCGTTCTATATATTCACAGCATATTTCCCAACAACTCAGAACACTATAATAGCGTTATTTGCTGATGACAGTGCAATATTAACCTCTAACAAATGTCTAAATACTGCTATAGAAAATCTACAAGATGAATTAAAGTAACACTATGGGCAGACAAATGGAAGATAAAATTAAACCCTAATGAATGTTTAGCAAAAATATTCTCACTATGTCCAATAACCATTAAACTTAAATCTCTAAAGCTATTTGATAAAACACTCGAGTGGTTACCAAAAAGCAAACCGAATTACACTCAGAATTAAAAACAGAAACTATCCACCAAATAATGCTCAAACATTCACATTCTTTTTTCGCATATTTACATATTATACCAGTAACTGACCATTATAACCTTGGTTTCTCAGCAACAACCTCCCGAATCACAAACAATTTCTATATGATAAATATTTAATCCAATTTGCTACCCCCCATAAATCTTTCAGAATTTGAATAAACATTGCAAAGAATAAACAACAAATTTATTGAAGAAATAATAACAACAATCAGGATCCTGTTGGGCTTCCTTTATTTTTATTTATGTAAAGAATGTATTATGTGAATGTTATCCCTTGTTCTAGTGCTGAATTGTAGTTGTATGTTATTTACTTTTGTATTTGTGTGAAATGAGTTGATTGAAATGAAAACAAACCCTGTAAAGCTATTATGCTGGTCAATAATTTTTTTTTTAAAAAAATCCTCTAACTCGTGGTGTACCCTGATTCCATGTTTTGTGGGTCCTTGATTCCGAAAAATCGAATGACGACAAAACGTCTGTCTGTTCGTCCGCTCGTCCGCTCGTCCGCTCGTCCGCTCGTCTGTCTGTCCGTCTGTCCGTCCATCTGTCTGACTGTTTGTCCGTCCGTCTATCTTTCCGTCTCTTTGCCCGTCTGCCTGCCTGTCCATCCGTCTATTTGTGAACAACTTTAGCGGCTCAACCGTTCTGCCGATTTTCTCCAAAACTAATATTCCTCAATCGATCTGGCTGATGTTGCGGCTCCTTGATTTTGAAACCTATTCTCCTTGATTTTATTGAAAAAATTCTCCTTGGTTTTATTTTAGTTCTGGGGGTACTTTACATGAAGCCTCTCGGATGTTTTCCAAATTTTCAAAAACATGGCTTCATCATTTTTTAATTAAATTTTGTTGTTGGATTGTGTGAAGGACGTTTAACAGAATGGTATAGGTCTCATGTTCGTTAAAACCCCTGAGTTTTCGAAAATTACAAAAGTTCAAAAATTTTCGGAGCCTTCTTGCAACTAAAATATTAAAGATAAATTTTTCCCTGAATTAAATCTGTTCCTTAGAGATAGATTTTTAAATAAGGTTTTGTTCAATTTTTTGAAAATTTGAGTACTTTTCGCGTAATGTTTCGTTAAAATACGAGCGAGAAAATACGTGCTGTTTTAGCATCACTAGTTCCTTTTTCTGTCATGCTACGTGTTCGTTTTTGTTTGTAAATGTCCAGAGTTTTGCATTATTTCATCTACAAGTAATCTCCCAGTATAGACACCCCATTTTTCTTGGTAACGTCTATTTTACGGGATATTAGTTATCTGGGAATACATTAATGACATTCTTCAAAGATTTCAAAGTTTCTTTTTTCAGTTTCATTCATTTGAGTGAAGATATCTTCTGACAGAAGTTTACAAGTTTCAGGTCCCACTAAATATTCCTTTCAATTTGGATTCAGAACGTTCTGGGAATTTCAAGCACGTATCTGAAACGTTTTCTGTCTATTCACGAATTGTTTAATCAGCTCCAGTTAATGCAAACAGGAGGACATAGTCAGGGGGCCATGCAACTAATTTTTTTTTCGCCTGATCTGAGAGCATCTCGAAGAGGTCAGATTTATTTTCCCTGTTAATCTCTTGCCCGACTGTTCCATAATCAAAAAAGCAGAGATATGTTGTGTTCCATGAGTGTTGGCCCAACGCTATAGTTATTATTTTAAAACCTCCACAGTTTCGAAATTCTTCAAGAGACCCGGAACAACGTTGCAGTTAACGTGATGATATTCCTTGGAGAAATACGGAACGAATTCTTTCTCTCGGTATCTGTATCCAGAGAATGATGTATCCGGAATTTTTTAAAAATTGTTTAACTTAAATATCTAGAACTCTGCTGCATTTTTGAAAGACCCACATTTTTCACTCTCTCATAAAACTCGATTTGAGAAATCAAAGTTCAAGACTTTTTTTTGACGTCAAATTCTGATATTCTTCAGAAAATTTTGTCGTTTAGCCTTCTACATCTAATTTTATAACGAGAAAACGAGAATAACACTAATGCTAAGATGCCTGTGATGTGAGGAATAGGGCGATAAAATACTTAAATTTGGATAAGTAATTTCTCTCTTGTTTTGCTTTCAAAAACTTCTCACATCGATTTATTAAAAGGAGCTGTCATCACTGTGATTTTGTTGCTCAATCTATATCATAGGAATTTCGAAACTAAACGATTCGTTCTAACATTTAAAGCGTAAGCAAAGATCTATATTTTGTGCACATGTTTGTGAGAAGTCTATATTGGCTTTCTGCGCCCAGTTTTAGACAATTTTCCCTTAGCTAGGTAAGCTATATAGGTTTTCTTCAGTAACTTACATTTCTTTGTTATTTTTAATAGCATATTCACTACAAACGAAACAGAAATGGATCGGTCAGTTAATACAATCTCTAGTAGCATTTTTTTAAGAACACAGGTATGTGCACTAATGTGAAGAAAAGCGAAAAAAAGATAGAAGAATAGTAATATTGAAAATATTGTAGAAAGACTACGCCTGGCATGACAACCGTGGACACATCATGGACCTCTATGTTGGAGGCAAGATAAGGAGTCAGATATAAGGGAAAATCTAAGACAGTGGTGTCAAGGTCTTCTTCTGGTGGCTATGGCGCGCGTCGTGGCACCGTAAACATGCTTCTCTGCGCAACTAGCGCCTGAAAAGGAAATTATTAGTAACCCCGCCGTTTTGCCGTAGAGATGGCGTTCTCTGGTGGTGGGTAATGAACTGCGTGGAGGGGCGATTTCGTCAGGCACTCGTGCCACCGACTCCCACTCGTGGTATCGACCATGACAACACTGATCTAAGGCAATAATAGATTTAGTCCTGTAAGCAATAACAGCATTTCTGTTAATTTGCTGCGTTGTCGGTCAACTACAGCACTTTGATTTGTAAAAAATATTTTTTAAATACACTGAGAGAAATGCTGTAGTGGAATGTACTAAATAAGTTTAGTAAGCGATCGTATCGTAAATACAATTATTCGTGTACTTACATACGCAATTATTCGTATGTAAGATTCACTAAACATGATTTAGTTTGGTTTAGTACATTAAACAAATCATAATCGTGAGTTAATGAACAAAGAGAATTGTCAGTGATACTATTCTTGTTTCGTAGATAAAATCATTTGGTGAGATCTACGTTTCATGTCGTCACACTTACTAAACTCTGTTTAGTAAGCACAGTTTACTAAATACTGTTTAGTAAGCGCGCGTTCTCAGCAACCTGCCCAATTGAAATGGCTATAGAACCCGTCTGAAGTGTGAAAATTCAACACTGTATATAGCATTATATGTTATATAAATGGCGAGTTTAGTATTTTACTGGTTTTCAATAATTATGTTATTCTAAAATTAATGGTAGAAATACCGTCGACAGCCCATAGCCAGCAGCTTGTGTCCATAGCTGCTCTGCTGAGCTAGGGTTTATCAGTTAACCGTAGTTAAGGAAGAGCAAATCTGCGGGTCAGAGGATGGGTGACCGCTGCGGAACCCCAGTTGCTACCTGCTTGGAGGGACCGAAAGAAAGTATTACCTTTCACGTTTCCTTTAGTTATTTTCACCGCACTGTTTAGAAAATAGTACTCAATGTATTACTCAACGCAACGATTCGCATAGTTTTCTCCACTAGATGCCATTCGTCCCGGGAACGACCTGTTTAGTTAACATTACTATACGTGCGTTAGTGTCTTTAACTAAACAGCAGTTTCGTGAACTTGACTATGCACTTTGTTCTACGAAAATCTACTATACTCTTTAGTTGAATCTATTACGTGATTAATTGTATGAACTAAACATTTCTCTCCGTGTAAAATAAAATAAAATAAGATATTTGATGGAGACAAACTGAAGTCACTTTCGGTTTCAGGACACCAAGAGACATCAGAATTATTCAACAGATTCTCTGCAGTTCTTTTGATCGCAGACTAATGTTATTTGGCTTGTGTCAATATCTTCAAATGATTTCTGCGAGTCCTCGAATTAGTGATGAATCGGAAGGGACGAAGAAATAATTGTCTAAAAGAATATGAATGCTTTCAACCAGATAGCATGTCATAGAATTCAAAATAGTCATGTTCATTTGTCGCTACCGTCTTTTAAAAAACTTCTAGGAAAAAAATAGAAAAAAATGAATACTTGTTCAGTGCATTGTATATAAAGACGTGTGGTACAAAATATTTCTAAATTATATATTTATAAGTAACACAATATCGCAACCATTAAAGACTAAATGAAGGATCATTACAGACACCGGTAGAAACATTTATAATCTTTATTGAGGGGCAATTTTAAAAAATTATTTTATTTTGACTATCAAGTACACTTTGCGCTGCATTTGTACCTGCTACCTCAGACTGGTAACCTAGAATATACGCCCTTTGCTTAAAGTTTTTGAAGAAAAATTTGCCTCTCCAAATTGACATAATATTCAGCAATCTAAAATAATAGTGTGTAATATTTATTTCAAAAGGCAATATTTCATTATTCTTCGAACTAAAAAGAACCTAAATCATGGAAGCACTCATTTCTGTTTCAACGTTCCTTTTTCTACAAAAAGGGAGATAGAGAGTTCGGAAATTTATGTAGATTTTTGGATTTCTTAATACTGCTATATTACAGTATATGAGCAAAATTCAAATACAAATATCTACGCCAGAATATGAAATTATTGTCAATATTAACAACATATGTATTATTTTAGATAATATTGGACTAGAAATACTCTTGAATTATTCGAAGACGAATGAACAATATTTTTTGTGCGTGATTAATGAATCATTTACTTCAAACTTCGTGTAAAGGCCGTTACTCATCTACTCCAGGTGAATGCCAGTTCACCTGGAAAGTTGAAGTGAAAAGTAAATTTCACGCCCCCGTCGACTTCCCTTTTCCATTATGTTCCCTTGCCTGACCCCTCCGCGCAGTACAAAGAACTCTGGCCGGGCAGAGGCGCGGCGCGGCGCGGCGCCGCGACGGCCGCGCGCATGCACCTCGCTCCTCCAATGGACTTGGGCTATGGGAAGGACACACGCCCCGCTGAATAACACAGCGAGGCGGTCGCAGCCTCCCCCGAAGATGAATAGGGGGGAAAGCGACAATGGAAGGAAGCGAAGATATGGAATAAGTCGAATTTTCTCATGAATCTTCTTTTTTTATCCATATATTGTTTCTTCTGAATGGGAACATATCTTTTTGGTGGATGTGCTTGCTGTTCGCTCATATTGTCTGGTCCAGCTCCTTCCCCTGAGTTTCAGTTATCTAAAGCGTTTAGGGAAAGTTTAATGCAATACACGGCGACCGAGACATTACAATAGAAATCTGGTGTTCTCATTTGGGACGTAAGAGAAATCCACTCGCGACCAAAATAGTGAATCTTCAACTGGTTGGCATACACTTATATCTAATGAGATATGAAATGCATAATCTATTTCCCGAAATCAAGTAAGTAATATGTCAGATGGACCAAAAATATAATACAATTTTTCAGATATGATTTTAACATTTTAGAAGTCCAATCACTGATCATTCATTATTTCAATATTTTCGTGCTTCCTTTACATTTGATTCTACATTCTCCACCCACTCTCGATATCAAAGGGCTGAGTTAATAACCTTCAATGCCTCTTGAACTTTTGCAGCACTTCCCTTCACCTTTGTATTTTCTTCATCTCACTCGTTTTCTTTAGGTCTGGAAAATCCGCCGGCGTCGGTAGACGAATTGCTTAACTACGCTCCGTGACGTCACGCAGGTTCATCAACTTGCACTACGGGTTCCTGGATGGGTTGCCGTCTGGGATCTCCTATGGTCTAACGGCACCGACCCGAAGAGATGAAAGGCAATGAACGACTACGACGCGTGGTGACTAACTTAACTGGGGATAACTCCACATTCGACTCCAGTGAATTATTGAGAGCACATTTCTAGGAAAAAACTTAACAGAATTTTTAAAGAATCCTTTCTCCGAATCACGATGTCCTAGAAACATAGGATTTCTTTAGTTTTAATTTGCTGTTCTCGTCTATGAAGTCTCCCGGCTGGGGGGAATTGTATTTGATGAATTGAGCCCTTTGTGGCACGGTTCCCTCTTAACCTTCAATGTTACAGAAACAACTCTCGGCACCCTATATCTGCACTTGTTATTTATATTCACGGCACTGAGACACCATTTTTTTTCTGAAAGTTGTATTTGCTGTGTTCATTATTCCTGATGTGCAGAGTTTACTGTAAACGGATCTTTTAGTGCACATTTGTTTGATTTGTTTCGTTCAAAAACAATTTCCAAAATTGTGTGAATACGTGTAGAATCCGCGCACGTTTTCTTGAACTCCAGAATCCCAAGTTATGTATATGGATCAGGATCAGTGTACTTAGTTAACGATATCCAAAAGTTCACTGTATCTCGAGGTGACTGCGAACACATTGTGTGTAAAAAAAACATATACAACATAGACTATTAAAAACAGTTTAATTATTTGGAAAATTCATAGTTACTCAATAATATTCTCGAATCTTTTTCTTCGAATAATTCAAGAGTATTTATAGTCCAATATCACGTAAAATAACATACATGTTGTTAGTATTGAAAATGTTTAATATCCTGGTATAGGTATTTGAATTTTGCTCATATATTGCAATATAGAAATAGTAAAAAAGTCTCAAATCGAAATTAATTTCCAATGCACGGATTAATTGCAAGAAATATATGCAGACTGTGGCCAAATGAGAGATGTCTGTCGTTTTGTTTGGTATCTAGGAACTCGGGGTAGATCCAAGAGCAGTACTATAATTTCTATTTTGACCAAAAATACAAATATTTTGTTTATTTCGCCTCTATCAAGCGAATTCTCATATTAAATGAGTAACATTTTACGACACAGTTGAAATTAGGCGGCAGCAAGACTCCAAGGAAGAGCCCGTCTGACGTTAAATATTTATTATTTAAGTGTGCCATTACGAGACAGCAACTTTTTTTATGTTCTTGGTATTCTTGTATAAAGAACAATACACTACCATGTAATTGCAATATATATCAGAATGTTTTGATAAAATACTGAATTACTGAAGGGTTATAAAAGTATATTTTATTTATAGTTTGTAACACTGTAGTGCTATTTTTTTCGAAGCCATTTTCTGTTATATTGTACAACAGCATTTACCCTCCTGCAGGTTTTACTAATTTTCAAAACGAATGTTTATATACTTGAGCTTAAATTATATATTTTTGTCAAATATGGAAACTTCTCTTGCATTACTGTGGAAGACTTAAGTTAGACAATTAAAAATTAGAATAAGGACACAACAAAAATACGATCTTGACACAAATAAAACGAAAACGATCGGTCAGAAAATGTTCGTTATTTACGGAAACGACGAAGAACTTGGAAAAAGTTGTGAGTAAGCGAAGCGGGAGACAAACCACTCAGTATGTTAATGTTTGTAGAAGAGAAAAAATATAATCTGAGCATTACAATGATTTGTCTATAACATTGCGTTGTTGGGTGTTCACGTTTCTGCGTATTATCAAACATTTCCCCTCTTTGGAGCAATAAAAACAGTGGATAATGAATATTGTATGTAGGAATCTTCTTCTTTCTGCACTCCTATTGTGAAGGGCCGCATTATTTTGCGCAAAATGTGGACTGTTCCAAATAAAGCGATTTCTTACATTTTCCGGTCTTTTGAATGACCTAGGACTTTAGCCAAGTTATTACACAAATTTTGCGGAACAAATCCCAGAGCTTCGATGACTATCGGTGCGACCTATGCTTTTATGTTTCACATTCGGCTGATCTCGATTTCAAAACACTTTTATTTAAGATGTTTCTCTGTCGCCTTCGTTACGACGTTTTGATCGCAACACAGCAACATCGACAAGTAGCCACGATTTTTTCTCCAAATCCCGGATAATGCTAACGTTTGTCGCTATCGTACGATCCGTTTGAATTTATTATTATTATTAAATAATTATTTTATTTACATCAATATATTTCATCGCCGTTTACATTCTGGAAAAGTACAGTTTATGTAATTGTAGAGAAGTAATTATATTATTTTAACCAGATGAGTATAGTTCAGGTGAGTACAACACACAGATAATGCATTTGAAATGCGGACAAAGATTACTGAAAAAACATTATTTTTTCCATTTACACTTGTAAGTAGGAAGATTTAAAGTATTTATATTTGCATTGTCGAAACTTCTTTCCAATTCAGGCTGGAAGCGTATTCTGTTGTGTGAGTCTGGACGAATAAAAAGTAAAGATACGTAACAAAAAGAAATGTAAAATTTAAAAATAATCTTCTTGCCAGTAGCAAAACCAGCTGCATATGCAAGAAAAAATATTCAAATATCTCTCATTTTTTTGTCATCGAGTACACTTCATATGAAAAAGTACTCCTAAAGAGAATATTTTGCTCATAATTACCCTCATGCTCCCAACTACAACACTAGGCCACTGATCAAAAATCACATTCTTTCAGCCGGTTTAGTTTGCCTCACGCCAACATTTCGGCGTCTTCGCAGCAACCTCGATCAGAAAATTGTATTCTTCGAGTCTTCGAGTATCGACAGCCATGGATTTTCAAGACTAGTATGACAGATCGAATTTAGCCGCTGTCTGGATGACGGTTCTTGCGGACGACTTTTTTGATCGGTAGTTTTCCATGGTTTTCCCGTGGCCGTCCCAATTCCCCGTATAAGGCGAATGCCGGAACAGCACCGTTACAAACAGGCTACAAACCGCGTGATCATTTCTTCGCCTTCCTTGATCTATTCCCTCCACTTACTCACACACTCATTTGCACACACATACACACATCTACTACACTACCATACACGTCGGAAGACCAGTCTGGGGCTTATATATCCCTCCTGGGGCAGTGCTTTTCTGGGGAGATGCTTGGAGGGGGAATTGCCCCGCAAGCTAACGTGTAGGTCGACGCCGTATTTCACCATCCAGGGAAGAAGAACATCGCCATGTCCCGGGGCAGAACATTCACTTCACTAACGGGATTAATGACAATAGAAATTGTCGTGCTCGAAAACACCATTCACTTAATCAATCACATCCTTTTTGATAGTGTGTGATCAGAATCTCACTCATTTCTCAGGGAAAGCAAACAAAGGAGCTTGCATTTTTATATACTCACATTTTCTAAGCCGGTGATTAGTGATGATTTTTTTATGACTTTGGTTATTGCAAATAAATTTGCGTAATCCCGAGGAATAATGATAATGACGATAAGCGTATGATATATAAACGATAATGAATGAAATGAAATCTAGTATACGTGGTGGTATGCAAATAACTACGACACAATCACTTGGTAAAAATACCCGTCTTACACGGAAGTTGAACGCACAGCCTTCCGCTCTGAATCTTTGGACACATCACTAAGCCCCTGCGCCACCGCAGACACTGGAAAGTTTGGAGAAGGTACGAGTGTTTTTACTATTTGGTTATAACATAATTGGCTTCATTTTCCAGTTTCTCAGTTCAATCTGATTAATCATAATTTCGTACGATTCATAATCATTTCATACGATCATAATTTCATACGATTCATGATTGCTTCACAATACGCATACTGTGAAAAGAACTCCATCACTGTTGTCACCTTCCAAGAAAGAAAGGTGATGAAAGACACTTCTCTCTCCACAACGGTCAGAAATGAATAAGACAATATTGCCATTGGTATGGTATTCATGCACAAATGTGGATTAGCTATTTTCATCCGAATGAAGTTTTAATATTCCGCAATATATAATGTTCATTTTATAATTTCTAAACAGTTCATAAACAGGTGTTGTTTAACGTATTGTGAGAGTATGATTCACTTCTTGCAGAAGTTTGTAAATAAATACGCCGTATTTAAGAAAACTTTCAAATAAAAATAATACTTCCGGTAAAGGCAAAACTTTTTTATTTGTGTGCCAATGTTGTTTTTTTATCAGAATAGGTATTAAATTGTTTAGGTTTATTATTATTTTTTTCCAAAATCGATTATTTTAAATAAATTCTTCTTCATATATTTGGCAAATACACGTACACTGGAAATATAAACATCAATATACTTTTCCCATCCAAAGATAGAGATTACTTCAAGTGAATTATAAGTATAATTTGAGTCTCAGAAATGTTTGATTACCTTTCTTCAAACACAGAATCTCGCTATTTCAACATAAATTCCGCTCGCGAAGAAATTGATTTCCTTTCACGAATTGGAAGACTAGTCCTGTAACAAAATTATTTTGTTTTATAACGTTTTATATATCTTGTTTAAAGTTACCGTCATTGGATACGTTCTTGCACTATCAAAGGTTACTATTTTTATGGCAACATTGCGGTGACATTGCTTCATGGGTTTAAACATGAAATGTCTGCGTCATATCCACATCTAGAAATGAGAAAGTTTGAGATAATATTTCGAAAAGTTTTTTATGAAAATTCCAAGAAAAAAATAGTATCGTCCCTCACCTTTTTATCCATCCTGAAGAGTTAATTGTGAAAATAGTAAGGTAGTTAGCTTGAGGTTTAATATGCAGAACTATATGGACGCAAAAGCCAGTATTTAGTGACAGCCTATACTCACATACATCCTCATCTCATATGAGAGTTTTTATTGTTTTAATTGTAGACACATTTGAGTAAGGATGATATTTTTCATCAAATGGTTTTGCATGCAGACCTTTTCTTAAATTGCAAACCACGAGATAGTGGCAAGCAACAAATTATCCAAGCCTGAGATTATTTATTTTGTTGAATTAATTCCTGCGAAATGTCTCACCTTAATATCGGTGTGCTGAATCTTAATTTGAAAATTCTTTTTGATATCGTATTTGTATTATTTGGAAACGTCGATAGCAACTTTCAAATAGATAGAAATGTCTCATTTTTGTCCAAGGATTTAAATGTCTGGAACGTTATAGAGAATATTTAAATCTGACAATTTTGAACTTGGATCAGTTTATAATAAATTACTTTAATTTTGTTTTAATACAATAAGAGACTTTGTCAAAATGACTATTGTTGGCTACCATTGTCTACCTATCTACACCGTTAAAGTTTCAAGACTTAGGCACGAACAAAAAAGTAGATTCCTGTTCTTATTGTTAATATAAGTTATCAATTTTTTTAAATGTCAATTTTATCCGAAATTGGTATCAGTTAGAAATGTACAAGATGGATCTTTCAATGCCATGTACATTATTCACATTCTCAAATCATTTTATATTATATTCTTAAAGATTTAATTGTGAGAAAGAGATTTAATTGGTAAACATTACTATCTTCAATCGTGTAATCGTGAGAGGTCTATACAAATTTTCACTTATTCAATTTTCGAAATTCCGGATGTTTTAATGAAATTCGAGTCTGAGTCCGTTTTAAAAGCGTTGTTTGATCTGTTCCTGCAAAAAATGTAAACTAAACATTTGAAACAATTTTTGAGAAAATTTTGAAACTGTCGTAGAAGTTCCATGTATTGTGGCCCTAAACAAATATATCAATATTCAAAAGCAGTGTGCTTCGTACAGAGGTAGTAAAAGTCCATTTGGATTTAAAGACTCACAATATTTGTTTTTCTATTAAGTATACGACACCCATTCTTTTAGCAATACAATTCTTTTTCTAGTAAAGAGAATGTATAAGACTGATGAAAATGACTTTTTTTTCGGGGAGGAGAATACTCTTACAATGTGTGACGGAGGTGAATTTGTGAATGAATGTGTGAAGGAGAAAGTGATCAGAAAATTCGAAACAAATTATAATCGTTGTTTTAGAACTATCCTTATATTGGAATTCTCTCAAGCTTACTGAGAAATTGTAGTAAATAATTTCTACCATCATTTTTCCATAGAGAAAACAGGATTGAAAAAATATCAGTGTAATTGGAAAACATATTTTTTTTAAATATTGAAACAAAAATGTAGACATCAAACAATTGAAAATGATTTCCTTGAACGAAGTAGATAAACGATTTGTATGACACCTGCAAGTTGTACCTAAGTGTGCATGGCCACTTCGCATCCAGTAGATTAATGGCAACCGTAGGAATTTCTATTGTTGTAACACTATGAATATTAAAATTGAATTTGAAAAACATTAATTGAATTAAAGTCTTATTTTCTTCAATAGCATTGAAAACCATTTTCACTTTCTCATTTCCGACTTACCTAGTATAGATAAAGTATTGTAATGCTGCGGCAAAAAAACGCGACATTTTGCGACAGAAAATCTATTGTATGGTCCTAATATCGAAAAAGTGGATAAATCTTGTATATCTATGTATTAAATTACTTTCTCTAGCATGTTGAGTTGACTGAATCCATGTTGTGTGTGTGTGCTTGATAACGAAAAATTTTGTTGATAGTAAAACGTCAGTGTCTGAAAATAGAAATTAATGAATAAAAATAGATAAGATTTTTGCATATTTGTGCGAGGAATATAGGCAATTTTTAAACAATTATTTTCTTTAAAACTAATCCATTTTTTAATAGAGAAAAGTACGCTTATAAAATAGGTGCAGGCCCCATTTTGGACTCTGTGTTTTTGAAAATTGTCAAAAATTAACATCGCAAAAAATAAAGATATTTTTCTTGATAAAATCACATTTAAAACACAGTTATTTAAATATTGTCATTATTAATTTTTGGACAAAAAGGATAGCTTTCGCGAATTTTTTGCTTGGTTTAAAAAAAATTTATAAAGAATATGTGTCTCCAAATCGAATTGTAACTGGTAGACTTAAGCTCTGTATTTTGTTGATTACACAGTATATTTTATATAAAGTTCCATATACTATGGGCAGACATATTTATTAAATACCAAAACATATTATTCTTCACATTACATCACAACCTCATGTTATTGATGGCAAATCTCATGGACATCAATAACATTGTAATGTGATGTAATGTAAAGAATAATATGTTTTGTTGGTTAATAAATATGTCTGTCTATAATGTCTATAATATATACGGAACTTTATTTAAGATATACTGTGTCTCCAAATAAATTTAATTTTTTTTCTTTGAATGTTTTCGTCAGGTGCTTAAGGCTGCTTAAGAATGAGGCATGTTTCACTTTCGATGAACTCCCTCAATTTGCTAAAATTGTGAAAATTACAAATAATGCGAGAAAGTATGTTGTAGCTACTCTAGTTTCCTGTTACGTCCTTCCAAGGTCTTCATAGATCGAGCCCTTTAGGCACATTGTAAACCCCACTGTGCCGTGCTTAAGAGCCCAGTTTCTGCGAGGTAAACGTGTGATGTGCGACAGGTCACCTGCGACGATGGTGTTTGCTTCTTCGCACGTCGCGTCTGGAGGCCGCAAATGTCCAGGAGGATGCCGATTTAAAAATTCCGTTTCCGGGACCGCCCCCACGTTTGCCGCGCCGTGCCGCGCCGCGAACTAAATTCCGGGCTGGCCGAGCTAGGCCGACACTGGGCGGTCGCCCACCCATCCGCTGGCTGCCGGCCGCTGGCTGGCGGCCGCCGGCCGCTAGTGCGCCTCTTGCGTGCGCGAGGGAAGAGATAGACAGCACAATTCATTTCGCACGTCATAAGATGCACGCATGTCATAACATGCACTTTTAGGGACGTAGTTATACGAAACGTTTGTTCAATCGGATTAATTTACGCATTTTTTTATATTAGGAAAATGTTCGAATATTTGGATTGTCATTCCCGGGGATGCGATTGTGTTGACGTCATGTGGATAGTCCAAGGGTTTTTTACGATGCATTTCACGGTGTCTTGAAAAGACTGAAGTGTTTTGGGGGAAAAATTTGTTGAAAAGAGTTATTTTCTTGAGCTTTCAAAAAGGAGCTCTCTGTTCGCTCTTTGAGTGAAATGTTAATGTTAATATCAAAGAAAGATTTTTGAAAATCATTCTCAGTAAGAAATATTACGATAGGAAAATTGAAGACCATTCTAAACATAGTGGCTTCATCTCTAAAAAACTTTTCAACAGCTTTCAGTTGCAAAAATCTACATTCATTTTCTTAATTTTGGGATAATTATGGATACATTAATGAATCTTTTTGCCACTACTTATCACAACTTACTTTTTATCAATATCAATTTTTTTTTGCCAATGGGCTTCAAACATGATATAATTTTTTTAACCTTTTTCAATTCTTTAAATATAGTACAATAATAAATTCTTGTATACATAAGTGCATAGGAAATTATAGAAATTGTGACTTGAAGGAATAAGAAAAAGATTAAGTTTTGTGACTGGAAGAATGGTTGACATCTATGTAAAACTTCTTTCTCAGATTCATTTCTAACTATTTATCCCCTAAAAGATTAATCTGGAGAAATCCGCATCTGGAACAAATTTGTTTGTAAAGGAGGAAGTAAACTCCAACATGGAGATACTTAAATATCTAGAGGAGTGTCTAGGCAATTTCTCGGATGTTACATGAAACTCTTCAGAATCATGTGCCAATGAAACTAGAAGCGTACTTTTGTAGAAGCACTTCTGAAAAACACTGTGCTGATATATGGAAATATATACACTTTTTGGATAGCGACTTTGAGATCACCAAGTGTAGAAGAAATAGAGAATGAAAGGGAATAGTGACAGGAAAAGTTGTCAATTTTCCCGATGATGACGGAATTAACGGGCGGTTTAAACCGAATTTTTGTCTAAATCCAAACTACTTCCAAAGGCAAATTATTGTATATTATTATCACATTAAATATTTGTTCAATAATTTCATAATATATTTTCCTGTCCAAAGTAAAATATGCCGATTTTCGAGAATATTGTTTAAACTTTGATTATGTAATATTATTTTTGAATTTTAAATAAACTGATTAATTTGAATGTTGAGTTATTATTAATATTCAACGCAAAAATAAAAAAATAGTTATATTTTAACTTTGCTTCAAAGTCTAAACAGTCAACACTCAAAAGAAAAATTTCAATAACTCAAAAGATATTGATGATGGATTTTTCGTAAAATAATACTTTTGATTAATGATTATCGAACTTCATTTTTCGAAAAGTTTGGCATTTACGACTTGCGAACGCTACTCTTATTTTTCTGAAAGCCACTTATGGTGAATGTGGCTATTTAGCAAGTAACCGTTTCGTTTATTTGGTAATAGTTGTTTATCTGATTTACAATTTAAAAATTGGGTTTGGTTTCTTTGATAATTGGATTCAAATTCGTGTGGCGTAAAATAATATATTCTTAAATATTCTATAAAATTAATTCATTCTTTTCGCTTGTTCGCTTGCCCCTAATGTGACATAACCTACATTAGCCCTTGATTCACTAAATAATGATAATAATTTCTAGTTCATAATGTATACTTGGCGCCGCTATTCTTTTATCTCTGAGCTTCCTTTCGATGTATGATGATTTTCTATGAGCATATTTGAGATAAAAAAGCTTCTAGTAAAAGACTAGTATAATTATTAAGAAAGAAGAAATTGGGTGGGTGCAGAAAGTCTCAGATGTTATTAATGTTTAGTAAACATTTAGATTTTCTCGTATTCTTTTCGTCATTAATAACAAAAATGAAATGGAATCGATTTGAAATTCAACATTCTTTTTCAAATTAATGCTATCTATTTTTTATGTAAGTGAACAATTCTCACAATAAAATACCTAAGAATTAAAAAAGGTTTTCCTCTTTATTTACTTCTTCACTTTCCAAGACTGTCACCAATATCCAAGTGTCCGCGAAACATACCCTAATACACCATGGGAATGAGGTATTTTTTTCCTAGAAATAAATAAACTAATAGACATGTTGTACCAATAAAAAGTACATGACATTCGTATTGAGTTGAATCATGAATAAGGGAATGTTTTGAGATGCATGATTCTTTCGTCAATTCTTTAAGGCATATATATTACGTCTAAAACACGAAGTATATAAAAGTATATAAAAGCTTCTTTTATTAACTTTGTTGAAAACAAGATAGCATTTCAGTATGTGCTCTAGCTAATCGAGGAACGTCGGAAAAATATTTGAGGAGTGGTAGCATTCCTCTACGGAGTAGCATTGATCCATAGAATCACTTGATTTGTTATGTTTATTTGTTGTGTGTAATTACAAGCACGCGTAAACAATTCAAGTTAGCGGAAATTAGTTTTCTTAAATACTTTTCTTCAACAGAGGCTCTTAATCGATAAATAATGACATTGATTACTAGTAAAACCTTGCAAGTGTACGTATTGCTTGTCTATGAAAAATACTGAAAGCAAATCGCAAGGTGTGACAGAAACTGTTACTTGTGTAAAATGGAAGAAAGAACACTAGTATCTACACTAACCATTTGTTTTTTATTATTTTTTTTACATTTCGTCGGGAAAAATTGCTTATTTATGTTCATTTTAATATGATTTTGTTTGACCTCTTTAACTTCTTTTCAGAACGCAAATCATTTTTCAAACTTCTATAATTATGAAAATTATATTTCATAAATATTTCGAAGCTACTTAGCCATGAATTTAAGTTTTTATTGGCAGTCAATACAGCTAAAAGAGTGATCTCTATAACCAAAACTATAAATTGCAATGAGATATTTATGAAATTCACAGATCGTAATTTATGTGGGTTGAAAGAAATCACAGCTACGACTATAGTTATGCTCACTGGTAATCCTTGAAAAGTCATCAAAAACTAATTATTGGTAATGATTATTAGCATTCCTCTACGGAATACGTTTTAAAAAGGAGCATCGTGTGCTTGCAGCTACTTGCAGAATTTAATGCTCGTACCTATACGAAATCATACATAGAAAACGTATATAACATGCAATTAATGTGATCTTATCCAAAACAAAAAGTCTGTGTAATATTGCAGAGGATCCATTACATATAATTTTCCATTTTTTGGATACTTCAGCTACAAGCAGGGTGTCTGGAAACCAAAACTGACACTCGCATGTGAAATTTGTGGGAAACAGACTGCACCTGTAATAGATTTCCACGAGCAGTAAATTAAAAGACAAAAAAGCTTATGCAAGTTTATATATTTTTGTATTTAGTTTCCATATGAAGGTTTCATTTGTCAAAGTCGAATGATTTTTAAAGAAAGGATACAATGAATTCAGAACATGTTGATATAACGAGTACACAAAAATTAGGACTTATTTTAGTAATTTTAATTTTGGTTTTGAAAATTGAAATATTTTCTACATATTGTACACCAGCAAAGGAGATAATTGTAAAAATTGAATAAAATGGAATTAATTAACTTTACTATGATTGTCAATTATTTTATTTGCAATTTGAAAATTCGTAATGTTTTTCCTTCCTGTGAAGTAATTGTAGAGTAAAATGATGAGTTAATGTTGAATTGTAAAATGTGAACGTGGTAATCCTCTGTATATTTTCTATAAATAATTATTTTGCCATTTCGGCGTTAAAAACGCGGATACTCGTATAAAGCGCATTGATTTGTTGTTGTTTTTTAATTTATTTTCAGCCTGTATCTCTATCACTCCTGCATCCCAGAGCGCACTGCTAGATAGTGAGGCTACACTTGCATGCGATATAGGACTGCTGTTATTCTCACCAGAATTATATAACTTAAAAATTAGTTTTTCGCTGTCGATTTCCAAGAAAATAGACTCTCTTTACCAATTGTCACCCCCAAACCAGAAACTTGTGGACGTAATGAAACTAGAGTATTCGTTGAGAAACTGCATTGCAATGACGAATCCTTCTCACGAACATCACGTTACTTACCTCTTTGAGATCCCTCCTCATCTCTCTGGGCTTATGCGTTTCTTACTCGTCAAATTATGCCGTCTCTTTTCATATGAGTAAAACAAGCATTTATCCATTATTAAATATGTGGTTACTATGTTACTTCTAAAACGTAAGAATAATCTAGGGGTGATACAGAATGGCACACACTTTCCCGTATTAGTTTACTATTTCCATTGGTCTCGGTTAGCTATTCGGACTTGCTACATAATCTTGCTAGCTGCCATCTATTGCCGCCAAAAATATTTTTTTTAAATATTTTTTTTAATTTTTCGGTTTTTTCTAATAATACAACGGAAATATTATTTTAAGAACATTAAAGACCTGGTCCTAAAAGGTAATTTTGTTTGAAAAAATTGGAGCCATTTTTAAGAAAATGGCGTTTAAGCGCTACTGTAAATTCGAAATTTGAATCTCTTTTTCACAGAAAATGTTTGAGTTTTCAAAAAGCTTCATTTGAAGTCATTTGAAGCACTTTAACTCACAAATATATTAGTGTTTACAAATCGCTGAAAATGTGCATATTAACGATGTGAGAGATCTTTCAAAACACATTTGTGTAATTTTTGAAGAAAAAAAAATATCCCAAAATGAACTTTACGTCAAATTAAAGAGTGCAATTAGCACTATTCGTTAGAAAAGTTTGAAGAAAAACTTTGAAGCCATTTATGAGTGAATGGCATTAGAGCGTTTCTCAGAATGCGAAATTTTGAGCTATTTTCGCAAAAAACAGTTGTATTTTCAAGAAAATTTGTATGACATTATTTAAAGCACATGTACTCATCAATATAATGATGTAAACAAATCGCCGCTAAAGTAAATATTAATGACGTGAGAGAGAAGTCAAAATATTACTTTTTGTATTCTTTTTTTTAAAGAAAACAACAAAAGAATAGAGCAACTTATTTTTATATTATCTCAGAGAGTGTATTTAGTACTAATCCTACCAAAAGTTGAAAGAAAAAATTGGAGCCGATTTGGAGAAAATTTTGTCTTTTATTTTTAAAATTGCACATATTGCACGCAATGTTGCGCGAAAACAACTAAAAGCTTGAAAAAATTTACAAGACTTTAATGAAAGAACTCACTATGGAGAACAAATTTTATTTGAAGGAAAAATCTCTATCTTCAATTTTGTCGTTATAGGAAGACAGCAAAAAATTCAAAATTTTGCAATTTTCGAAAATTCAGAGTTAACCATGATAATGGGACCTTTGCCACCTTTGCAAGTGTATTTTACTCTCTTCTTACAATCAATTCCAAAAAACAAGTTTGGAGTCGTTTTTGAAAAAAAATTGAAAATGTGCGGGGGCCTTCATGTAAAGTACCTCCAAATTTTAAAGAAAGTTTATCAAAATCGCAACGCCTCGAGTAGAGCTAGATCGACTGGGGAATATCCATTTCGGAAAAATATCTTACGTATGGTTTATGCCGTAGTCGCGTTCACAGGCGGACGGACAGACGTTTCGAAAGAAAAAAAAACTCTATCAGGGGACCCCAAAACGTGTATTTCCGTTGAAATTTCGAAATAGACTTTCCGCACCTTTTTATAACTTTCCCTATATTACGTATATACGTATGTACTCGTATATATACATATGTATATGGGAAAGTAAAAAAGAAATGAGTTGAGTTGAGAAACGGTATATTAACAACAAAATATGTTACCAATAAATTCTATACACCAATTGTTTTTCCCTTTGGAAATTGGAGGCATTCCTGTGGTACAGTAAGGCTGAAAATAAGTATTACTTTATTTTTATAATTGTCTTAATATATTTTCATTATTTGATACTTCATAGAAAAAACAAATAATTGAGTAATAATGTATTGAAAAGGAAAAACAAATTATATGGTATTGAAATATGTTAAAAAATCTTCTTAATAATATTATATGGTTAATGAGCATAATGTTATTTTTAAGGGAAGCAGTCGTGAAAAAACAATTCCATTGAACTGTCATCCAAATATTAAGAGAAAGTATTTCAAAGATATGTTTATTAGTATAAGATATCTAAAACGTATCAATTATCAGATCTGTTGGAAAATAGTGATAGTTCATTTTCTGTGTGTTGAAAACTCCAGCTACAGACAACTAGAGTATATTTTCTTACAACATTTAAATATTTGAGTTTAGATGATTGCTATTTATTTCTATTATGTACTACTTTTTTGCTCACTACACGTCAAGAATTCTGCGTACTATGGAGTCTATGTGTATCTACCTTGCACCCAAACGAAATTTTTAACCAATTTTAATTTTTTTATGATTTTATGTAATATAAGAAATCAATGTACAAGAATACACTTAAATATTTCTTTTAACGATAAGATATTTTAATTACCTCAAGTTTTAAATTCTAAAATGCTTATGCACCGTTTTAAAGACAAGAGATTATTTATAATTCCTATAATTACTCTCAAATATTTTCTTCTCGTTTTTTGTAAGGTGATAAAAGGAAATCCATTTTAGCGCCGTAGGTTAACTGTGACCACAAAATTTTCTGAAAAAAAATCTGCTCTGTAAGGCGCTGATCCGGTCAGTGCACGTTAACGGCGGGATTCGAGCAGCCTTCGGCCAACTCTTGCCCACGCCGAGCTCATTAGGCGTAAAACGGGCTGCCTCAGCCCAGGCGAAGGAGCCGCTCGGGCATTCGCTCCGGGGAAGAAGGGAGAGGGAGTGGCGGTGGGCGTTGGCGGAAGGGAGTGGACGGAATACCGACCGACCAAGGGGTAGGACGGAGGTCGGGCAGAGCAAGAGAGCGACCTGCCGGCGCCCGCCCACCACGCCACGCCACGCCGCGTGGCCGGTCGGCCGGCCGAGCTTCGCGAATTTCAGGGAGCAAGACATTCCCAGCCCGGGCAGGGCTTAGCCCGCGCCCTTCCACCGGGCGAGATCACACGGCAGTTCCCGCGGACCTCCCATCGTTCACACGCTTCCTCTTCCTCACGCCTCTCTTCTTCGTCATGCGAACTTTAGTAAAATGCCTAGAGTAACCCCAATCGTTTCTGAGTTTCAGAATACTTGTGCTTCATCGTGCTCGCTTGATATTGAATAATAAAATCGACTTATCACAGGTTCACTTGATATTTCATCGAGTTTCACCGTGTGTGATTTCATTTTTCATCAGTCATAAAACGCTGTTTTTATTTTTACTCTATTCCGTTACATCACAATGATCATTATATACCTACGTAGTAGGTGTGTGTGTGTGTATCAAATGAAATGATTGATAATGCTCAATTTTCATTTCTCTCCTACTACGTACGTAGTAAAGGGAAAGTAGCGATGCTGCAACGAAAAGTAGCGATTTCTCGTCAGAAAATATTATATTGTAGGGACCTGATATCGACAATGTGGATCAATTTTGTAACTAATACTTCGTCTAAGATGTGTAGTCAGTATCCAATATTTGAAATCGAAAAATTGGTTTATGGCAGGATGTCAGCCTGTCCGTTCCCCGAGCGTCTGTGCACCCGTCCGTCTATCCTTGCGTCTGTGGTCAACGCCCAAAACCGTTCAAACGATTTTCTTCAAAATTTAGTTTCCTCGTTATCCTCAAGGTCCTGCAAATTTTAAAGCAGAAATTTTGATTTTCGAGGGCAGTTCTGGTAAAGCTTTAAAAAATGTCAAATTTTTCGAAAATTTTGATTATTTTTTTCCTCCGACGGAAAAAAGTACACTTAGAAATAGTGCAGGTCTCATTTTCGTTGAACCCTGAATTTTTGAAAATTGCGAAAGTTAAAAATTTTTTTGGACGTCTTCTTGCAATAAAAATATTGAAGACCGACATTCCTCCCTTACAGAAATACATTTCTCAAAGACAGATTTTTAAAAAAGCTCAAGTAGAAATTTTTTCGAAAGCACAAGTAGTTCTCTCGTGATTTTGCGTTTCGTATAGTCAATTTAAAAAAAAATTTTCTCATAAACAGCTCCAAGGTTTTTCTTTAATTTTGTTGGCGTTTTGATTACGCCACAATTACGCGTTTGTTTATTCCCAAAAAATTGTTACCTTATTTGAAGGCCTAACTTTTTAGAACAGATTTCTTGAAGGACAAAACTGAGACATCTTTGTACTTTTGCAATGTTCATTTTTTGCAAATTTCGAAACTACAGATTTCTGGAAAATGCCACTCGTACCATTTTTAAGTTTTTTTTGCTCTATTTGAGGAAAAAGTTGAAGAAAATTTGGAGCCGTTTTGGAGGAAATAATTGGAAAATGGTGTACGTATATTTCACGAATAATTATGGGGACGCTACTTATATTTTTAAAATATTGTACATGTCTTTCTTCATAGATCTCTCTTAAAATAACGTAGTTCATAAAGGGGAAAAATCTTTATCTTCAGTACAGTCTGTAGTTGTCGGAAGACACGGAAAAATGTTGACCTTTTTAAATTTTCAAGAATTCAAAGAGTTAAGTAGAAATCAGATCCGCGCCATTATTTTCGCGTCATTTGCTTTTTCCAAGGAAAAAGTGACAAATAATGTTAAGTTTTTTTAAAAAATATTTTGAAAATGTGAAGGTTTTATATTCAGTACATCCAAAATGAAAATACACGTTTCAAATTTCCAGGAACTTGAGTTAGGCCAGATTGATCGGTGAATATCAGCTGTGAAGATAATAGATAGTATACACGATTTTGGTTTTAGCGTTGACGTCAACAGGCTGGCAGACAGACGGACGGACAGACAGACAAACAGGACAGACGGACGGGCGGGCGGACGGACAGTCAGACGGACGGACGGACGGACGGACGGACGGACGGACGGACGGACGGACGGACGGACGGACGGACGGACGGACGGACGGGTGTTTTTGCAGGCAACCACTTTTTCGGTATCAAGGTTTCATAAAACGTGCATTTTGACTAGTGTTAGAAAAAGTAATTTACTACATATAGAACCAAGTTTATCCGCTTTTTTTATTCCAAAAACCTATAATTCGAGTTATTCTGACAAAAACGGCCGATTTTTACACAGCATTACAAGACTTACTCTTTTTCACGTAAGTATGCACTACAGTGAACACGTAACAATTAATCTTTAAATAAGGTCATTAACAATTTTTCAAAATGAGTAATTTTTGCGTATTTTTAACTTATTTCAGGTTGCCTTCGAAATAAATATATACATTTGCCTTACATATGCAGACTTACACCTACACGTCAAGTTTATATTGATACTACACTAGAATACATTTTATTTTACATAAATATCGAAAGTTGGAAACAGAAACAAATGTGGTTACATTACACTGAGAAAATAAATTAAGAATAACATATACTCCTTATACTAGGGAATAAAATTGAAATGTGTTTAAGAGTTGACGGACTTTCTTACATTCATCTACATATTTAGACATTCGATGCATATTGCCAGAGAGGTTGAGGAACATTCAAGTTGGTTCACGACACTGAACAATAGTCACTGAAGAGTAATGTATAGAGTGTCCGGGGAGGAAACGTTGAAACTTCGAAAATAATCTCTTAAGACAATTCTAAGCATATTTTGTGTAATAAACTAGGTGGATATGCCGAATGGTTGAGAGGCAATAAGCACACAAAAGTTGGTTTGAAAAAATGATTTCTAGGCAAAAATTTGCATTTTGAAAGCATAGAATCACTCCAGGAACATGTAAATTGTTTATTATTTACAAAAAAAATGAATGTATTTGCTCAGACAGAACAATTAAGCGAGAAATAAAAAAAGTCGAATGGTGTAAATTGGATGCTTTTTTATTTCTCGCTTAATTTTTCTTTCTGAACAAATATATTCATTTCTTTTGTAAATAATAAACAATTTACATGTTTCTGAAGTGTTTCTATACTTCTAAATTGCAAATTTCCATTCGGAATATCCATGTAGTTTATTAGACAAAATATGCTTAGAATTGTCTTAAGAGCTTAGTTTCGACGTTTCCTCCTCGGACACTCTGTATATGTGATTCACAATTTGGGCAGCGCGATGGACTTATTTTTTTAAATAGATGGCAGTAGCTCAAATTTAAGTGATTCATCCGCAAACTCGTTAGTTGAACTTCTTTTGTCAGGTGAAGATTCAGTACTGATGGTCTTGAAACAGACTTCCTTGCAAGGTGAAGTTTAAAATTATTTGTTAATCATTGGTCAGTCGGTGTTTTACACAGAGAGCGTTTGAACATTTTCGTGATATCAGATAATGTTTCCCTTTTTTTAAACTTTATCTCTTCTCGTCCGACGTTTCTGTCTCTCGAGGGGTTTGAAAACAGGACATTTTATATGTTTACGTTTTGAAAATGGTCATGCATAGCAACGAGTACATATTCATTCCTACTCGTGAACATGGTCTAAGTTTCGAAAATTCCTTTAGGCTTCAAGGCTTGGTCTGAGGTGTTACACTGAATTATGGTAGCGTTAAGAAAGGTGTAGAAATTAGAAGTTTGGTTGATCTTCGTCTATTCTTGGGAAACCTTGATTTAATACGGGGCCATGATGCACTGCGGCTCAAATTGATCATGTTTCTCATGCATTCTTTTCTATTACTGAGAATGTAGTCTCATCGTTATCTGCCAGATCTCCTCTATCATTACCTTCAATTCCTTTATGTGTAGGGAGCCAAGCAAGCGAACTTTAATTACCATTAATAGAATGATTGAATAGACGTTTTTGGATTAACAGTATTAATAGGATTTTGAATATCTATTTGAATGTTGCGGAAAGTTGCCATTCATTCTGAATATGTAATGACCTTTTGCTTCCGACCATTTATATTGCGTATTTGAATACCTTTGATGACTGTCCTAGCTTCACATGAGAAGATGGAGAAATAATTTTTAAAAAATATGTATAATAAAAATTTTAAAAAGCGTAATTTTTGCTTCAAGTGAAGGCAACTAAAGAAAATATTTTCTTAGCAAAGCTCCAATTCTTTTCACAAAGATTTTCTCTCCAAAAGAGTATGCGTATAAAAATGGCTGAGATTTCATTTTTGAAGAACTCTCAAATTTCGAAAATTTCAAATGTTACAAACAATGCGAAAAAAAATGTGCTGTTGGAGCACCACTAATTATTGTTCACGTGCGCTCCATTTCGTTCTTCAACTCTCCAGTCCCTCAATTTGGTTCCTCAAACACACATTTCATCATTTCGTCCGCTTCATAATACCGATTCCTCTGGCTGTACCGTCTCATATACCATTTTTATGTCTCTGTCCTTTCTTTTATTTGTTTGCACCTTTATTTACTTTGCATTGGTCTACGACGACTTCAGTTTGTCTCAATCTTCTACTTCAATCTCCTATTCCCCGGTAATCTTTTCCGCGGGCGTCCCGTTCACACGGCAGAGCTGCCCGCCTGCCATTTACTTGCTCGGCGACCTCTCCACCCCTTCACCTTCTCCCTCCCTCCTTGCTATCCGTCCTCTCCTCCGCAGCTGGGGCGCGCAATGGGGTGGGTCGCGCAAGGCGGAGGTGCGAATTTCTGGGCAGCTGGCACTTCTCTCGGAGCGGATCTCGATATATGTAGGTTGGCGCGACGCCGAGGCGAAACGCCGGCTCCTATCGGGGCGCATATTGCCGTGAAATACGCTCCGGGCCCGCCCTCCGACCGGCTGGCACCCGAAGTCGTGCGCCAAAAGCCAGGGGAGAGACGTGCGCGACCCCGAGATAAGAAGGAAAAAGTCGCCGAGGGGGCCACCGCGACCGGCGAGGGCCAGAATGCGAATCCTGTTACTCCTGTTCTTGCCGGGATTTGCCTGCTCGAAATTTCGATGTTACATAACTAAGACTAAATTGTAACATAGGGAGTATTTTTTAATCTGTGTAGAATATTCCCTTGGCTTGGATTTTCTTTAATATTTGAAAAGATTAAAGTTCTGGCTAAAATTGAGAAAATGCTACATTTTAATATTTTTAATTTCTCGCATACTACTAATATACAATGTGGAAAGCAATGTACAATGTACTGCCGTGGCAAAAAAACGGAATTTTTCGTCAAAAATCTCGTGTTGTGGGGCAATGATATCGAAAAAGGTGGTACGTACGGCAAAGGTAACACGTTGTATAGTCAGAATCTACGTTTTGTGGATCCTTGAAACTGAAAAAGAAAGACGGCGAAACATGTCTGCCCACCCGTCCTCCGACCGTGATCATCTCTAGCGTTTAAACAATTCCGAAGATTTTCGTCAGATTGGTCCCTAGTCAATCATGGTCCTGCAAGTTTAAAACGTGTATTTTAATTTTTGTGTGTACTTTACATGAAGCTTTTAGATTAAAATATTCTGAGGAATGGCTCAATTTTTTAATAACGAGATGTTTCTTTATTTTTTTCTCTGTATAGGGAAAAGGACGTTCACAAGTATGGCTCTGGTCTCATTTTGTTTGAACTGTCTTAATATTGACACACCAGTTCCTTGAATTTATCGGATATCATCTCAATACAAACTGTCATACCAGGCGAATTAAAAAGCTTTGCAAACACAAACATTAACATAAACATAGAATAATAACATAAGACATAAAATAGAACCCTGCGGAATGCCATGAGCAATTGGGAAGTAATTGGAAAGGTGAGTATATGATGACCCAACGTTCCAGTATGGTATTTCCACTTTCTAAGATTTTTGGTTAAGATACCAACATAACCGATATGGCAATGCTACGGATTCCATATGAAAATAATTTGAAATTAAAATGTTAACCTTGATGTGAAAAGCTTTTGAAATATCTAAACATATCTCAATAAATGCTTCATTATGACCCATGGATTAAGCGACATCTTTAAGAAAAGAAAATGTGAATGTTTCCGTTGATTTCGATTTTCTAAATCCACGTTGGCAATCTGGAAACGCTTCGTATGTACTAAGAAAGGTTTTTATTCGTTCTTAAAAAAGGCTCTCTAATATTTTTGAAAAAACTGGCAAAAGAGAAATTGGCCAATAAATTTGAATATAATTTCTTGTTGCCTTTTTTGAAGAGCGGCTTAATCTTACCCGTTTTAAAAATATGTGGTAAAGTTCCTGTGGATAGATGCAATAAATATGTGAGATAACGGGTGTATAATGTCATATGCACTAGTCATTAACAATCTGGAATTGTTTTTTTTGATTCTCAATACAGTCTATTAATACAGGAAGAATAATGCAAACGGTAAGATATTGCTTGGCAAATTAACCTGTGTATTGACGTAAATTGATGAATACCACCTGACAATGTATTGTAAAATAAACTTTTGAATGAATCAATTTTGACAAAAAATCTCTCTAAATGAATATGCAATAGATGCGAGAAATCTAACTACAAATACTGGAGAATTGCAAGAAAATCGTAAATGGGTTTTCTGATTATTGGTACATTTACTTTCTAAAATGTAAAAGCTAGAAATCTATGGAATATATTGCCACAGAAAATTATACTAAATGCTTCCCAAATGCACGCAACGAGGTATATGATTATTGACTGAATTTGAAGTTGTTCTCAAATAGAAATATAATGAACTTAATTATCTATTCAGTTCATTTATAAGATTCTGTTTAAATGTTGACTGAACTGAGAGACTCAAAAATTTTAACGTTAGTCAAGTCTTAACTTTCCCCAGTAGCACATTATTGGTTTTAAATTAATTATGCAACTTTTTTTAAACAAAAAATTGTACTGAAATTGTTCCTTTTTTTGTATTTTTTTGCGGCTTCACAAACGTTTCTAAGCATTTCTTGGGCATTGAGCGCAGGGAGTAATCCTCCTAGAAGTTTTTGTCCTTTTGTCTCATCAGCGCATTTAATTCCTTCGCCCAAAGGCTCGGTGACGTTAGTAACCGGGGCTCCCAGACGGTCACTCGTCTGGAAATCCGTGGTTAAGTATGCACCGGAAGTTACACCGTATGCACAGGAATTTATCCAGATATTTTCAAAACAGCTAATATTAAGCCGCCCTTCAAAAAAGGCAACAAAAATTAAATTCCAAATTATTGGTCAATTTCTCTTTTGTCAGTTTTTTTTTCAAAACTAGTAGAGAGACATTTTTACGTACGAATGGAAATCGTTCTCAGTAAATACGAAGCATTTTCAGATTTTTAACATGGATTTAGAAAATAAAAATCTACAGAAACGACCATATTTTCTTTTCATAAAGATGTCGGTTCATCCATGGATCAAAATGAAGCACCTTTTCGAATATTTTTTAGATCTTTCAAAAGCTTGTAACATCATTGATAACATTTTACTTTCAAAACTACAAAAATAAGTACATTGTGCTATTCGAAGCGGAAAAATAAGTACATTGTGCGATTCGAAGCGGAAGAACAGTTCTCTCTGCGGGTACAAATATTCTTTGCAATGAAACCGTAAATGGTACAATATCAAATGTTTTCAAATTGGTTCCGTAATAACAAATTAATAGTAAATGAAATGAAAACTGTTTCAATGCAGCTTTCCATTTCAAATAAACAATTCAGTACTCCATTTAAAATGAACGGTGTGTCATTGACTGATGTTAAAGCAACAACATTTTTAGGTCTATCAGTTCAATCAAACCTCAAGTGGAATGCCCACTTAAATGAATTGAACACAAAATTAAGTTCATTATGCTACGCGTTCAGAATTATTTCAAATTCAGTCACCCTTCATACTCCTGGTGTACATTCGGTCAATGTTCATTCTCGTCTCAGATACGGCATAATATTTTAGGGATGCACCTCTTGTAGCTACCAGACTTTTAGAGTACAAAAAAGAATTGTACGAATAATAAACAAATCCCACCGAGGTGATTCTTGGAAGACTGTCTTTATTAAGAAAAGAATTCTACAATTACCTTGCCGGTTTGATTTACAAATAAGTTGTTTTTGTCAAAAATGACTTACTCAACGGTGGCAACATATTTTCAGCAAATACTGATGTCTATAATTATATCACTCGACATAGTATTCATATCCATTAGTTGCCAGTATCAACAGCTGACTACAAACATTCACATAAAATACATGTGCATTTTTTTAAACAATTACCAGACGACATTTAACGACTGAATTCGATACACAAGTTTAAGTTCCAACTAGAAATGTTTCTGCTGCTTAACAGTTCTATACAATTAGAGATTACACCAAAACCGACACTATAGCACCAAAAAAGAAAGTAATGTTAATGTTAAGAGTGAAATTGAGTGTATAAATTACCATTTGGACTGTATAGTTCTAAACAACATGTAATAAGTGTCGTGCCTCAGGTTGTGTGTCAATGACACCATTTCGTCCAGTGTCTGTGATTCTTTCAGCGAATGCTGAGATGGCCCCTTGTTTTGCTTCTGGACATAAATGTAACTTCACTACCTGTATACGTCTTCTAGAGTTCTGTAGGAAATAGAGTATTTCAAAATATTGTTCTTCCGGTTCTCACGGAGGAAATCGATTCCTTCGCGAACGTCACGATGAAGGATAATAGTCATTTATAGCTGATTTGCCTTTCCAGACAATTTTATTACACTGAAACAAATGTTTCTTATGAAAGCTCATTTCCATCTGTATTCGGAATTCAACTTGCACAGAATAAATTTCCCCTCGGTATTTACACACATTTTAACTGTTTTTGACGTTATGTAATTTAATTAAATTAAATTAAATAAATTAATTTAATTTTAAAATCACTAAATTCATTATATTGGTTTTGAATTATATTCTCACTCTCCTCTTGTTGCCATTTTTCGTGTCCTTGAGTGACGACCATCGCCTCCTCATTACAACGCAGCTCTCGAGCAAATTTCTGGGCTCGCGCGCCGAGATAGGTTCCGTCCGGCTCGCAGAGCCACTCGGCTGAGCACGCCTGATCTAAACTAAAGGAATGAATTGAACTAAGGGAATACCTTTTTTTACAAGATTCTAATAGAAATCAAAGTGAAAATATCCTCTTAAACGAATTAAAAGAAGATACTTTATTTAGATTATTTCTAGAGTATTCTATAGCTGGCTGTCTTAGACGCCTGTAAGATCCAAACATAAAGATAATTTTGAGCATAGGAATATGTACGAATTATAATTCTAAATCATTTTTAACTAAATGTACATTTAATTCTGTTAAGAATATAGAGCTGTTATCATTCCTAACGTAAGAATATTAACATCTACAAGTGGGGTCCTCCTTTAATTTACTTGCTCTAAAATAGTGGCTTCCAAGATAAAAGTTGGGAATTTGCAAAGTGCCGAGTTCATTGCAAGATATGCAACGTTTTGTGCAACAGAATACATCTATGTGACTTAAAATGCTCTATAAAGCTGCCTCGATGAATTTAATTTTATTTGGGACCGAACGTTTATGTTACAATATATGAATCTCTTGGAAGGATCTTCATGAATATTTTTATGCTCCACCTACCAATTTACTTACCAATCCACTTACCAATTTACTCTATTTTCTCTACCAATCGTATTTACTCTATTTTTGCCCCCATGCGCGTGGTCGAAGGAAGTAACACATCCAGCGACAGGGTGTATAGATCATTTGACAGGAGGTGGTGGTAAATTAGATTGGAATAATCGGAGTTAGGTTCATTTAGGCTAAGAAGATTTGAAATAATGGTAAAGAATGGAAAAACAAAGGCAGATAGGGTGAGACGTTTTTTGAATGAAAACTATCGGTTTCCATCTGTTGTTGTCTAATCCATGTTTTCCATCTGTTGTGGTTACTGTTTCTTTGAGCGTGCTTTTACTGCAGTTTCCAGCTGTGTGTTACAGTAGCAGTGTTTGGTTACTAGGAGTAATGTATGTTTTTAACACGTATTTTCCCCTCTCCTTATGGTATTAATTTGTCATGTGCATGGTGTTGTAAATTTTCGTTATAACAATTTTTTGTTGTTTTAAGCATATGTTATTTTGAAAATATATTTCCCAGAGCATCGGCATACCTGAATACGTATTCTTAATTATTTCTACATTTTGTCCAATTCTCGTAAACCTGCTATATTACTTACGAAGGATACTTCAACGTTATATATACATAATGTACATAAGTAGTTACACTGATTAAATGTTATGAAATGTAAATGTAAAAATTATGTTGTAAAGCATACCTTAAAGAAGAAAATGTATTATTACCTTCTATGTTAATTTTGATTTTCAATAGGCATAGGGCATGTAACTTTAATTATTTTTTGTGATAGATTTGCGTTGAAATTGTTATGACATCAATATAATCATGATTTAATTTATTGCATGCCAAGAAATGAAACATTATATTGTCAAGCACTCATCTATGATTGAAATATGTACATTTACTCAATTTACAATTTAAAATTACTCAATGAGGTAGATGAATATGATTATAAAATATTTATCAGGTAAATTACAAATTCAACTACTTATAATTCTATAAGTAAACGCATGTATATTTTGCATTATTTTCTTAAACAAACCAAGTGTCTAATGATGTTTTTATAAGTGTAAACTTTACAAGAATCAGTGTTTCAAGCATTCTGGGTAAAATTATTTCGTGTTTTTAATAATAAATGTCAGTTCCGTTCGGTGAAGCTGTGATCTCTTGATTCACTGTTCTTATTTTGGAAATTAAAATTAACACTTAGATGGTTTAAGTATTTTTGTAGATGTAATTGGATATATTTTTGAAATGAATACATTTCGATAATTTGGAGAAATCTTTATTCCCATTTAGAATATTTCGTAGTCAGCAGAAAAAAACATATCCACCGAAAAAAGGATTGTGAGTGCATTTTTAAAGAAAAGAGAAATACCCTTACTCATTTCACACATGTGGTACAAAATCAACTGTTTTGTAGCCGAGATTCATACCATAATAGTCATTAAAGTAACTGAAAGAGTTGCGGTGAATTTAAACCTATTGCAATTTTACTATTGCTGTAAGGCATCATCTTCAAAGTGTATTATCTCGTAAGAAATCCCCCATATTTCGTTAAATACAGACTGAGACATTTACGGTGTACAAACATTACTGCAGTGTTTGTCTAAATACTACCAGTAATTAATTCCTGTACAATGTTGCTCATGGAAGCACGGATACCAGCACAAAATAGTTTGCCTGATTTTCAAATTTCCACGCAATATTTATTTCATTGGATCACTACCTTCAAATCTTGCGAAACAATGGCAGCAGCGCTTTGGAGAGAACCATTGTTTCATGATTACAGCAACAGGAGGGCGGCAACCAGGAGTAAACCACCCTATTCAGACCAACGCGGACACCCCAAGGCTCCCTGGTCAACCTCCTCCGGCACCGGAGTATGTGTGGGACGTCGCCGCTAAAAGCGAAGTCTTTGCTGACTCGCTCGAGCGACAGTTCAGACCCAACGATGCCGGAGCAAGTGATGCCCACTTGACTGTGGAGCGCATACGGTGCCATTTAACAGCCACACCGAACACATCAGCCCGCCGAGTGACGGACGGAGAACTCCGCGGAGTGCTCCGACGTCTCAACCCCAAAAAATCGTGCGGCCCGGACGGCATCACCGTCGCCCAATTGAGAGCCGTCGGCGACAAAGGGGTGGAATTTCTCCTGGCGCTCTTTAATGCCTGCCTAGCACAAGGATATTTCCCGCGTGCGTGGAAAACTGCGAGCATTTGCTTAATACCCAAGTGCGGTAAAAGCCTCTTCCTGCCGAGTAGTTACAGACCCATTAGTCTACTCTCGCTCCTAGGTAAAACTCTAGAACGCCTCATACTGGTGCGCTTGCAGCAGGAAATACGGCGCCTAGGTCTCCTCCGAGACGAACAATTCGGTTTCAGAGCGGGTCACAGCCCCGCGCAGCAGCTGACGCGCCTCTGCACCGAGATCGGCCTCTCTCTCGAGAGGCGGCAGACTCTGCCTACCGTCTTCCTGGACATGCGGTCGGCCTTTGTCACGGTGTGGCATGAGGGGGCACTCTTATGTCTCATCGAGTCGGGGATAAGCGACTGCTACACCAGGCTGATAGGTAGTTTTCTCACAGAGAGGACGTTCAGAGTGCGAGTTAATGGCGTACAGTCGTCCCTAAGACGTGCCGAGGCGGGAGTACCACAGGGAAGCGTGCTTTCCCCCACCCTCTTCGGACTGTACGTCAATGACGCGCCGCTGCTAGCAGAAAGGAGAACGGGAATCCAGCGTTCCGGGCTCCTGATGTTCGCGGACGACTTTGCGTACTACGCAAAATCGGCGAACAGCAGGCAAGCAGTGAGATATCTGAATTAATGCCTCGCCGCCCTTCCAACCTGGCTTCGCCAGAAACGCCTTGCCCTAAACCCTTCAAAGTGCGTGGCCGTCAACTTCACCCGTCAGAGGGCAGACCCCGAGGAAACGGTGCTGCTGGCGGGCGCGCATCTCCCCTGGTCCCCAAGCGCGAAGTACCTTGGCGTGACACTAGATCGTGGATTTTACTGGCACAAACACGCCAAGGACCTCCGCCACAAAATACTTGCAAGGACCTCCCTTCTACGTCCCCTCCTCAGCTCCCCGGACCTGCTTCTCTCACAGAAGCGTCTCCTCTTCACCGCCTGCATACGTAGCTTGTGGACGTATGCTTGCGAAACCTTCTCAGCAGCGCTGGCCTCGACTTTACGCCCGATTTGGGTGGCCGAGAACCGAGCGGTACGCACTGCAACGAGGTCGCATCTTTCTCCCCCTCCCCCAAACCGCCACCATAGAAACAAGGTAACCTACCGGGCCTTGGGCGTAAACCGCCAGCTGCCGGAGGAGATCCGCCGGAGGGCACGCACGGCCGGCGCTCACGCGGGCGCTGGGCCCGCAGGCTCCGCGGCTCTTGCGCGAAACCGGCCGGGCGGTGAACTGCGAGGTCCACCGGACCTACTTCACCCCAGGAGGGCCCAAGCAAGTGCCCTTCACGTTCCGGGTTGCTTCCGCCGCAGCTTCTTGCAGAGCTCTGCGAGCAGCGGCGTGAGGCCCCGCGCGGGACGAGTGAGGGACCGGCAGCCGGTGACGAAGCGGGACCCGCGGACCCGTCAGCTACCGCCACCAGGGCGCATAGTGCCTAGCCGCCACGGACGCTTTGAGAAAAGTCGGCGCCGTGGCGAACAGTGAAGTGTAAATAGTGTATATAGTGTCGTGTGGAAGTGCGTGCGTGTGAGAACTGTAAATAATCTTAGTATGAATGTGTGTGTGAATGATCAAAAAACAGAGCAAGATTCAAGAAACATAGCAATAACAAGGCAAAGTCAAAAGAACTTTAAACAAGAATTTAAATCTTAGGTTGCCGGCCAAAGTGCCGGCTTCATCCATAGGTTAAGTTAGTATTAAGTTAGTTAATAAGTCAGTTAATAAGATGTCCTACTTCTTTGCCGCATAAGCCAAAGAGCTGCGTGCGCATGTACACCCCAATAGCCATAAACTACCGCCTCGCCAGGGCTACTGGCGGGGGGAAAGTTGAAAATGATTACAGAACTCAGTAGTCGTTTCCAGCATTAATCCTATTCCTTTTTGCCAGAAATTGTCGCGAAACATTTGATTAAGAAAGTGTGTGTGGGTGACTGCCGAAGCAACTGATGCCCGAACCCAAAGGAGTGCAGCATGCAAAAGGATCAGCAATGATATTTCTGGAGCGATATCATCATGACGGAAATGTTTTCTGCATTGGATGAAAGCGCACATCATAAAATTCACGCAATAAAGTCACACTTTACCACAGAAA
>JAHLJT010008446.1:57033623-57064210 GCA_031308135.1 Acheta domesticus
CGTGTGGTACTGTCGCCAGCCCGCATGCCCCATTTTGCTTCATGTTGCTCTTTGAGTATACTACGTGTAAAATACACTGCAATGCCTTCTTTGTTGGAGTATTATAGTATAGTAGAAAACGTTCCGTTTCTGCCTCTCTTTGTATGTTGCAAAATAACATGTGTTCGCCTCTCTTGAAAGCACAATTCACACGCACAGTTGTTTATGTTTACTTTAGTTTTGTATGGGGTAGTACTTTTTTACTCTTCCTTTGCAGTATTCATATATGTTGACGCACAATCTCACATCCACACATTAATATGTACCGCTACTTCATTGAAACCGCCATCAACGTACTTAATTTATACATTCCTAGCATTATTTGTTTAATAATAGCAATAATTGAAATTTAAAAAAATAGTATCGGCATTTGATATAGAAGATTAAATTTTGGAGGGTTTTCCATTAACCTTCTTTGCATGTGTTTTTAAAATAATAAAAATATTAATAATCTTTGTTCTCACTGTAAACGACAGTCTCGCATTATTCAAATTTCCTGACAAACAACTTCATCCACGCGTCACGTTCCTTCGTCGATCAACATTTATCAATTCAGATAATTCTTTCTAAAATGATTTTTTGTGGCAATTTCTTGACAAATTTTATTTTCACGTACGATGTCTGCTAACGTATCTTAGTTTTTTTCATATTTAATATATTTTGTATTTTTTTCATTCCCCTTAATTTTCTTGTATTTGTTTTACACGTGCGTACTTTTAATAACGGCATATTCATTCTATCATACATGTTGAGTATTTAGCTTCTATTTTTAAAATAAAAGATTTCGGCTAAAGGCTCACTTTGAATCGAACGTATCAAAGTATTACATTATTGTTATAATATTGTTTGGCGTGTTATGTAATTTCCGATCACACATTTCGATATCTTGTCGCATTATGTTGTACAAATCAGTAACGTTCAGTAAATGTAGTTTGATTTTAAGGCAGCAGTGAGAAAATGTGATGCGGCTCTCGGAAGAATAAATTCAGATTCAAAAATATCAAACAAATATAGGGCGTTCCCTTTCACACGTTTCCATAGACAAGCCAACGCTTTCATTTCGGCGGTTCGCACTCGTTTCTAGATCGCTCGATGTACTGAGATTCGTTTTCCGAGGGGGCGGCGCCTTTTCCGCGCAGGCCCGTGGTTTCAAGGCGGTGGTGGCGGCGGCGGCGTTCGATCGCAGGCGCTGTCGGGTCTCGCACGGCATCCCGCAGTCCGCCCAGACGCCCCGTCCTCACGGCGCGCGCTTTCGCGACAGGCGCGAGACGCCGCCCCGCTCGCAGCCGCCGATTCTTTGATACGTTTATTCGCACGCGCGGCGGCGGTCGGGTGAGGGCGGAAGGGGGTGAGGATGGGAGGATGCGGAGGCGGTCGGACGGGCGCGCAATCCGCGGGACGATGCGGCGTGAGGACTGTGCGCAGAAGGCCGGGCGGCGACGCACGACGGCCGGACGCGGGGTCGGCGGAGGGGACGGCGGCGGCGGCGGCAATGGCGGCGGCGACGGAAAGGGAAGCAATTTCGGGGAGCGCGCTCCAGGACATAGCGCAAGCCTTGAGGAGCGGCTCGTGCTGGCGCGCGGGCGGGCGGGAGCGGGCGGGCGCAAGACTCTCATTATCCCCGGGACAGAATTACAGCGCACGTCCTCGCTGGCTCCTGAACAAAAATATTTAAAAGCTCATATTGTTTTTCATGGCTAGCGGGAGACAAACAGAACACATGTAAAGAAATTAGGAAATGAGAATTTATTCTCAGTATGCATACAAACTAGTTTAACCATTTTTGCTTGGAATTAAAGTTCTCCTCTGCCATAGTTGGCGCGCGCCTGTTTCGCATGGGGGAAGCGTAATTTCTGTGTGTTTACCTTGCGTACCTGCGGGCCCGGCCGGCGTGGAAGATCCCGCTCCCCTGCCTCCCCGCCGGCCGCCGCTTCCCCTCCCGCTCCCCGCCCGGTCGCGCCCCCGCGCCCGCCCACGTGCGCCCTCGCCCCGCCTCCCCCGCCCCCGCCGGCGTCTTCCCGCGTCGCCGCCGCCGGACCGCGCGTGTCGCATCTCCAGACCGTAGCGACGCCCCCGAAAAAGCGGCCGCCATTGCGCCGGCCGAAGGCTCCACCGCCTCTGCAGCTCCTGCCGCCGCCGCCGCCGCCACCGCCACCGCCGCAGCAGCAGCAGCGGTAGCGGTCGCAGTCGCCCCCGCCAAAGCGACTCGTGCGGAACTTCTGCCTCGCTCTTGGCACGAGAATATTCTGAATTTAAAGCCCGCCAGATCTACGGGATTCGGCACGAGTTTTTAAATTGGTGTCGGGCTCTGTCTAGAAAGTTCCTCAATGCCCGGCACGGCACACTGCGGACGTTTTGGGGAGGCAAATTGAAATAATGTTCATAACTGCGTTTCTGTCGGTTGGTCTTGGCACGCGAACCCGTCCGTTCGTGGTCGCGTGTACGTCTTCAATTTTTGATGGGGTATCTATGATAAAACATGCTTTCAAATTAACTACAAATTGGTTCTCTACTCGCAAATGTCATTTCGTTTTGAATCACCTGCAGATATGTATGACAAAGTTCAGTGATGTTTAATCAAAATTCGTTACAATTTTCTAGACAGAGAAAGTTAAATTATTTGAATAATTTATATTGAGCAAACTGTGTATCTATTTATTTTGATTATTTTGTCATATACTTTGCAAACATAACGCATGCACTATTTTCATTTGTAAAAGCATGAACTTCAATATCATCACAATATAATCAATTCAATATCAAAACATCAATATTTCGCATATTACACCACAAATAAAAATATATTATAACAAGTTAGAAATTACACATTCTTGGTATTTAAGTACACTCTACCTATCAGAGACAATAAATTTTCTTACCCTTCTTTTATCTTTTATAATCTAATGTCTCTTACAATTTATTTACTTATACCGTCAGCAATCTTGCATGACGCCCTACTAATGCTTACAATAAATCATCGTGCTTCGTACCATGTACATTTGTATTTAGTATTTTATTTTGAAATAACATACACATTCAAAATGCCTGTGATTAACGAATGTTTATAGTCCCTAAAATTTTATTTGGTATTGAAAACATTTTGTATGTAAAAATATTTGTATCAAAATAAAATTCTATGACAGTAGTTACCATTTTTTCTGCGCTTGTGACAAATACGTTATGACTTACTACTCTAATACACAAGTAGTGCTCCAACACCACATACTTTTTCACATTATATTTACAGTTTACGCAATAGTTAAAACTAGCTGAATCCTTGCAAATCATTCTGACATTGGAACCCGAATGTATGTTTTCGTGACGAACGACAGATTACTTAAGGACACTGAGAGTTTTTTCAAAATTTTTCTTCACCTCATTTCTAAATGTCTTCAAAGACAAACATTGAAAACATTAATTTAAAAACAAAAATACCCACTCTTTGGGCTCACTGTCTCCACTCTTTTGGGCATTTGTACAACAATTGCATAGAAAATTTCGCAATATGTGTAAATAATAATAATAATAATAATAATAATAATAAAAATAGTAAAAATCCCAATTTCATAATAACAAACATCTATACAGAGTTTAGGATATTTTTGTAAGTCGACCATATTAGCAGAAGGTGCCCTTAGTGCGCCCTTTTCTGCACGGATACCAGCATGCTGCTTCGTATTCTAGTATTAGACGAATAAATATCAGTTCACAAAGGAATCTTCTCAATTACCCAACCAATGACTGCGAGTGATTTGAGCCAGTAACAGTATTTGTGCCGTCAGGAATTTGAACTTACGAATGCATTTTTCTGAGTCCTGCACATTGACATTTAGATCCATTAACAATATCTTTAATTTTTTTAATTCAAATTTTTGAATGAAAATACTTGTGTTCCTGAATTCTGTTCATTTTGCCATATCCTCAAAAAAAGACTAAATTTGGAGCTTTGTAGAAAAAATGTTCTTTCCGTAATTTTGTATTATGAAAAATTTTCACGTCACAAAAATTTCATCAAAACTTAAATTTCGAAAAGACTTACATAAAATGATCTGAATAGAAAGTTTTGTAGAAAAAAATGCATTTACTTAATCTCAATTTTTGGTAATGGTGGAGAACAGTTTCGGAAAATGCTGAATATTTGCTTATTTCAAAATGTCAGTAGTTTCAATGAATACATCATCTATACTACATTTTAAAGGTAACTTTTCTATTTTTGAGAAAACATTTAAAGAAAATATTTGGAAAAATGTTTGATAAAATTTTGAAAACTTCATCAGGACTCAGTGTCAGTGTAAAATACCACTGACCAAAAAAAAATTTTTAAAAGTGTTTTAAATACACAGGGTCTTGACGTCTATCAGACTGGTCAGCGAATATTAATTTTAATGAAATTCCTATGAAGGGTTTAGTTGCCAGTGTTGTTCAGACACAGGCGGCCGGTTCAGTCATGACGAACGGACGAACGAAAAAACCCTTTCGATACCAAAACGCGTATTTTCGCTGATTTCTCGACAGTAATTTTTAGCACCATTACATAAGACTCGCCATACTACGTAAAGACTAGGAAATAAAAATACTATAGAATCTGAAATAATTAAAATTATCCTTTAACATATCGGTAATTCCTGATCAGATCGCATTGTAAACTTTGTATATCATTTCATAATGCTCTAACGTCTGATTATTAAATCTTATTTAGAAAAAATGTAAAATATATATATTTTACTTGAAAGGCTGTTAACGGATTCTGTTCCTGGTGTGAGGTCCACGAGAGAACGAAAGTGAATCATATTTGAGATGCTTGTCGTTGACCAAATATAATTAATTACAATACGTTAGACAAGGTACAAAAATTCAGATTGTCGTATTAGGTCTTTTACATTATTTATCATTAAGTGATACCCATTACAACAGATTTAAGTCGAACGAGTTGAATAAATTCAGTAGTAATTATTCTAATAATGATTTTCTAATGAAGTTTATACGATATAGACAAACGTGTTTGTTTACACTCGGCTATCACGACACAGTTTTATGAAGTACACTCATTCTCTATGCAGGCTTTTAACCTGTACCGTTTGGCTCTGAATCGACAGCATTCCGAGGTGGATGTTCGCGATTAAAACATCTATCCATTGAAAACACGATACTTTATTTATGTTCAACACAATATCATCGGTAAATAAATGAAACTCACTAAGACAGGTTTTGATTTTTTGAGTAATTACTTCGCTCACATTCTTTTTATTCTTGTCGTAATGAATTCGTTAAAGTTTTGGAGTTACAATGTAATAAATTATTGGTAATTTTCTTAACCGAACCGTAATTATAAATGAGTAATCTATTTTTCCCTGATTTGTTTTGTTAAAAACAATATTACGTATTAAAATAAACCGTGTAAGTTAAAAACCCATGTTTTATCTCCACTCTGAAAAAATATATCTACCAGGCATATTTAAAAGAATCATCTAGCTTTGCCCCAAAACACCGTTTTTAAACTGTGTGTTTCAATTGTATAACGACGAATTACGTTTAAATCGTTCTCAAATTATTTTAAAAAACATTTGCTGCTGTTTCCTAGAAAATGACTGACCTAAGACGACCGCCAAATTTCTATACCGGTTAAAAGCAATACAAATAAACATTAAAACTCGAAAAAATTGTAATTTGTAGACAAACATTGTAGGAATAAATACTAAACTAGTAGTGCCACACACTTTTCCGCATTATTTATAACTGCTACGCAGTATTATAATATTTCTTGAAACTTAAATATTTTCTACAAGCAATTTTTTTCACATTGACATTCGAACTCAGCGGTTCATACATTTAGCACGCCATTTACGTTCACCCTAATTCTGTCCACCTCTCAAGTAATCTTACTGATAAGTTAATATTATAATGTTATGTTATAATTCTTAATAAGTAAATAATAAACAATCTTCCCAAAATTTGTTTCAAAAACAAATTTGAACACTTTACTTCGCAATTTTCAAAAATTGAGATATTTTCCTTCATATTATTTCAAGATCTAGTTTTAAAGAACATATTTCGTTGAGAAAAAATATCTATCTCCAATATTGTATGTGTAGGAAGAGGTCCAATTTTTTTTTAATTTACAATTTTTGATTTTAATAATTAATTTGATTTTATTAACGAAAATTTAAATTAAACTTTGTGTTCATTATTGTAGATATAGGAAGACAGCAAAAACATTTTGATCTTTTGCAATTTTCGAAAATTCAGAGATCAATGAAAATGAGACCTGGGCCATTTTTTAAAGTATTCTCCCGTTCGTGATACAAAAATTAATTCAAAATTTTAAAATGAAAATGTTTGGAAATTTTTTGTAAATGTTGAAGCTTTGTGACAAATACCACAAATTAAGAATATCCGTTTCAAATTCACTAGTTCTAGTGTTCGAGCAGATTGATCAAGGAATCGATTGGGAACTAAATGGTTTAATTGCTTCTATTGACTGCAGACGGACAGATGGACGGACAGATAGACAGGCGTACAGGCGGATGAACAGATGGGTCAGAAAAAGGGCAGATAGTCGGACAGTTACACCGACAGGGAGACATACAGAGGCAGGAAGACTCAGACACCGACAGGTAGACACAGACGGACAGGCAGACACAGACGCAGACGAACACACAGACATAGACGGGCACACAGACACAGACGCACGCACAGACACAGGCGCATACGGACACCAGACACAGACAGAAAGACACACAGATACACACATACACACAGACAGAAATACGCACACAAACAGATAAACAGAAATACGCACACAGACACAGACATAGACACAACAAACACACAGTCTGGCAGACACAGACCGACCGACCGACAGACAAACAGACATACATACAGACAGACGTTTTGCAGTTAACTAAGTTTCCGGCATCAAGGATCTGCATAACTTGTCAGACAGAACAAGAACAAAACAAAAACAAATCAATTATGAAAGGACTGATTATGAAGTTCCTTGGTTGCAGAAATTCTCGCCAATATTTAAACATTTTGAATTGAGAAACGATATCCGGTTCTACCAAAAATACTGATGAAATATCATTATTTAATAATAATAATAATAATAATAATAATAATAATAATAATAGTAATACTTGTAGTAGAAGTAGTATTAAAATAAAAATAGTCATTGTTATGTATAGTGTTTAAGATCTTCAGAGAAGCGATTGCTTCGACCAGGAATTGAACCAGTATATCCTGGTATATGGCTGTTCTACCTCTCAGGCTCTGCACAGGTTTTTGAACAGCTACGTGGTACGACCCGTAATGTATGAAATAGTTTTTCATCGTCTTGTCACAACTGTCGCTTGTCAAGCAAAGTACTGCCATAAGGTTGCTGCAAGCAAAGTATTGCACGAAGCACAATTGTCCCTTGTCAAGCAAAGTACTGCCATAAGGTTGTCAAAACAAAATATTAATAATAATAATAACATTAATAATAATAATGATAATTGATGAAATGTGTAAAACGTTAACAATTCATATAACGTTTGGGCAGCAATGATGTTACCTATAGTGTCTTCAGTTAAACTAAGGGGCATTGCAACACTTGTCTTTGGACACCGCAGAAAAGCTACGAACGGAAAAGTTGGAGCAATTAATTAATTGCATTACAATATTAGTAATTGCATGTTTAAACATCGTTTCAAAATTGGTATAACCCTGCGAAATAAATAACAATCAATTTATGTAATATGGATTGGAATTAAGTCGTTATGCACAGTAAAAGAATAGGCGAAGTAACGTACAAATACCTGCATTTAAACTCGAGACCTTCTCATATTTTTTTTGTATTTTTTTTTCGAGTACCTGGGTATCTAAAGAAACTATAGACACCTATCACTAGTCCGGTGCCTGCATAGTTTTTTTTCAATTTCTCCGGACACTGGAAAGAGATAATATGGATTGGAATTGCTTTTCATTTCTCAGGAGCCACATTTCAGGAGATTGTTGGTCCATGTACAAATTTTCACCCTTCTTGAGACAAAAAGTATAGCTGTCGACATTTGTCTCTATATCTGAATTATATTGATACACATTACTGTATATTGTTATCCATTACCGTTACTGCGTAATGCAAAGTTTGAAAAGATATGCTTATCTACACTTTCACTGTGATATGAAAGTTGACAAATACTCACATTTTGATCATTTTTTGCTGTCATTGATACTGTAACTTAGTCGATACATATAAACCTACATTATTATTATTATTATTATTATTATTATTATTATTATTATTATTCCTTTATATCACGATTAAAGATGTTATGAGTCGGCTGAATATAAAATTTGCTACAGGTTGCAACCAATTACCTAAGGAGCAGACCTAGGGACTGTCGGTGCCTCTACAATACTTTGCGCAAAATGGGAGCTTTTCCAAATAAAGCAATTTCTTGCACATCCCAGTTCTTTGAATGACCTGGAAGTTTAGCCAAGTTGTTGTTGTTGTTATTATTATTATTATTATTATTATTATTAAAATAATTTATTTTCTGAGTTATGAATAAATTCTATACGTGAATAAAACTATGAAGTGAGAGTATTAACATGCAGACGTTGGTCATCATTAAATGATACACTCCGCGAAGCAATTCCATTATAAAATTGTGTACATTCACAATTAAGTGTAAAAATCACTCAAATCATTGCATTTAATGCGACAAAACTAAAACCTTTGAAAAATGCCTTTTTATAAACCTTTAGCAATCTACTTTCGTTTTAGCTTCCTTCAGTATCTCAATTTTGCGAATTTACAATTGTACTACAGAGTAATTTGCAGAGTTTTATCAATAGAATAAGCATTTTAAGTGGGGTTGTCCATTTGTACATAGTTCTGTAGGCTCCACCTGTCGGAATAGTGTAAAACCATTCGCAATAGTTTTTTTTAACGTGTAGTTGATGAGAGTTGCAGGTTTTTTTAGGAAAAATAAAATTACTTTCTTTTAGTAAAATATTTTTCTTCTGCTTCTTTTTCCTCTCTAACCATCCCGTTTTTGTTTTCATTGACAGTATAGTCATGAGAATGCATTTTCTTAGATACATAGACATTATTTTAAAACACGTTTAAGACTAACCTAAAAACGGTTGATTGTGTTTTTGTAAAAGATGTCGTGTTGTACTTTGAACTTAGTCAAAGTGGTGTACTTTTCATCAGTTCAAAGTACAACTTCTGATTAAATTAATGCAAAGAAACAAGTTTTCATTATATTCAATTTTTATTATTTTTATTTATTAGAATAAATTTTCGTATGTGTGTATCGTAGACGCGTAAAAATTTCTCAACCAATTCAGCTACTTTTTTTAATTCGTAATATTGATGCCAGGAGTGTTTAAGAGATTGATATGGAATCCAATAGAACGATTTTTAGGGTTAATTGAAGGTAAGGATTATTCACCTTTTGACTTCTGTGACGGGTTCCTTGGCTCAATCGCAGCGTTCTGCAATGTTGCTGGAGGTCCTAGAGTTCGTGTCAGAACGGTGCTGGAATTTCCCCCTAGATACAAAGCAGGGACGAATTCAACATCCCGAGGACAAATATAGAGGCCGGCTGTTCTGATGGGTAGTTGCATCTATTTATACAGGGCAAATACCGGAGTAGTACCTTTACAAACAAGTGACGGATCACGCACGGTATTTCTTTCTATATGTTTGTCTCCTTTTCCGATACATAAATACACACACCTACTTACATGCTTTACATGACCACATATATCGGGAACTTTGAGTTTGTCCCGGCTGCGGCGGTGCACCGTTAAGGAATATTGGTGGGGGGAAATTGCACGTCAGTGCTGGATCTCACGTTTTACAGTGGGACGAACACCGCCAACTCCCAGGATATAACTTGCAGCACTCTTACGCCACTAATGATCTCAATAATGGACGCGCATGAAAAATAAATATTAAATCAATTGACCGCTGTTGAAACTGTAATTTCCTTTTCCATATAGATTTTTATTTCGATTTTACTACATTATATATTTTGATATCCAACCTACAACAATTGGTTTACGATTCAACTTTCATTTGAATTTGATCTTGGTCAAAATTTTGTGGTCCAAGTTACAACATACCTAGGACCAAGGTAGAACACTACGGGTATTGTCAAAAAAGGTCCAAGGTACAGCACCTTCCCCTACTATAAATGTGGTTCCATGTACATTTGATTTATTTTAGGCAAAGAACATTACAAAATTGTGTGTGATGTATTGGGGAGTCGTATCACACAAGTACAGAAATTTAATGACTTAGTTATGAAATGCTTTCAAAACTATTATTACACACACGCTCATAAACACACACACGTATATATAAATACAGCTCTTGGCGATATATTAGTATTTTGACGTAATTGTTTATTAAATTGTAATTTCCTCTCAATTTTCAAAATATACGTGTAATCAACATTTACCAATTTATTCATTTAAAAGTATATGTAAAAACCAATCAGCAAAGTCAATATTTTTCAATATAATATCACTAAAACACGGTTACAGTATAAACCAAAAATTGAAGCCGAGCCGGGCCGTGATAAAAAAAATGGGGATAAATCGAGTTGCTAAATTAAGAAAAAAGTCCTCTAACACATGGTGTAGCCAGAATCCCTGCTTTATGGGTCCTTGATACCGAAAAAACAATTGAAAGCAAAACGTCTGTCTGTCAGGTCGTCAGTCCATACGTCTGTCTGTCTGTCTGTCCGCCCGCCCGCCCGCCCGTCCGTCCGTCCGTCCGTCCGTCCGTCCGTCTGTCCGGTGTATGTGAACAACACTAGCGCCTAAACTATGCGTACGATTTTTTTCCAAATTGAAAAAAAACCCTGTCTATCTGGCCTCAGTCGAAGATCTGCGATTTTGAAAAACTCATTAATTTTGGGGGTACTTTACATGAAGCTCCCCAGACATTTTCAAAATTTTCTCAAAAACGGCTCCATATTTTTAAATTTAAATTTCTTGTAAGAATAGAGTAAAATACACTTATTAAGGTGGCATAGGTCCGATTGTCACGGTTAAATCTTAATTTTCGAAAATTTTAAAAGTTTGAATTTTATTCGGCGTCTTCCTCCAACTACAAAATTGCAGACAGAGATTGTTCCTTCAAATAAAATTTGTTCTAAATAGTGAGTTATTTCATTAAGAGCATGTACTTATTTTGAAAAATTTAGTAGTTTTCCTACAAAATGCGTGCAATATGTGCAATTTAAAAAAATACAAAAAAATATTTTATCAAAGCGGCTACATATATTTTCTTTAAATTTTTGGTAGGGATAGTGTATAATCTACACTATAAGATGACATAAACGTCATATTGCCGTATTCTTTTGGTTTTGCAAAAATTACAAAATGAAATTTTTTTGACTTGTCTATCTCGTCGTTAACATTTATAATAGCAGCGATTTGTTCACATTATTAAATTAATAAGTCATGTGCTATAAATAATATAAAATAAGTTTCTAAAAATCTCAAAGTTTTTTGTAAAAAGGAGTTCAAAATTCCGCATTTTCAGAAACGCTCAAATGCCATTTTCTCATAAACGGCTCTAAAGTTTTTCTTCAAACTTTTTGAACAGATAGTGCTAACTGTACACTTTAAAATGAAGTAAAGTTTATTTTGAGGTATCTTTTTGTTTCTTCAAAATTTACACAAATGTAATTTTTTGAAAGATCTCTCACATCATCACATCGCCAACAATTTATAAACATAATTATATTCGTGAGTGTAAGTGGTTCAAATGACTTCAAATGAAGATTTTTGAAAACTCTTTGGTGTTTTCTATGAAAAAGAGCTTCAATTTTCGCATTTTTAGTAGTGTTTATCGCCATTTTTTGTAGTTTGTGGCCATTTTCTTAAAAAAAGGCCACACATTTTTGAAAGACAATTGCTATTTAGGACGAGGTTTTTATGTTCTTTAATATTCTAAAATTAATATTTCCGTTCTAGCACCAGGAAACCGAAAAATTAAGGAAATGTCAAAAAAACGTACTTTGGGTGACGATTGATGGCAGCTGGCAAGAGTATGTGTCAAGTCCGAATAGCTATCCTAGACCCAAGGAAATAGAAAACTAATACGGGAAAGTCTGTGCCATTCTGTAGGACCTCTAGTTTATTTCTGGGTTAATTATATAAACCGATGTAATTGTTCTGTATTATCTTATTATTTCTAACCGAATACTGTGTGCAGTAGCTTATAACACTAGTAGTTAATGCAACTAAAAAAATCCGATTACCTTCCTCGTCCAGCAAGATGCTGACAAAATTCCCGATTCTCATAATGAGAATGAAATATATTTTTTTCTGACATTTGAATTGTTATACATAATTGAGACAACTAGAATTAAATGGTTTCAAGCTCAAAAAGGAAATTATGAGAAAACTTAACTCAAATTACAATCATATATTGAAACATTTTGTCAAACCTTTTTGAGAAATATATTAAATACTAAGCCATAACAATTACCAGTTTGGCACTTGATTTTTAAATGTCAAGAGCACGTAATTATGTCAAAATCTTGAAATCGACAACGTGTTTTGTGCTTTTATGATTCTATGCATCTCGATTTCTAAGACATTCCCTACCAGTGTATTAACTTACTTTTCTTATTTGATAAAAGGGAAGTTGTATACGAAATATATAGCGAACACACGCGCTACAGATACAAAATGAATGTCATGTACAGAAGGAAAAGATCTTTGGTCATAATGTGTCTCTTATTCGACAATATTTAGTTTGAATCTTCATCGAATGAAGTATGATGGTTTATGAACAAAAGAAACCGAACTGACAAATTTTCAGTATGTATTGCCACACTGCAATTTCAGGTATTAATGCATATGCAACACATAACTATGTTTCGCTAAGAAATATTCTTTACGTATTTGTGGCGTTTTGAGAATGTATACCCTATTATATTATTATTATTATTATCATCATTATTTTTAATTTTATTTTCTCTTGTGATTCTCAGCAGCTTGTGCGGGATTCAATTTACCCATTTCTGCCACGATAAGGAAAGAGCGCAGTCACTGAGGAGAAAGATTTAACTATGACCCCCAAGACCGATATGGGAACCTCATTTGTGTTAGTTCAAGAACTTGCGAACTGTTTGACATGCTTGCAGGCTTTGTGTCTGTAATTTAGGATTCGTTGAGATAATTCCATTTTTAAAGATTTTTCCTATTATTATTATTATTATTATTATTATTATTATTATTATTCCTCTATATCACGACTAAAGATGTTATGTGTCGGCTGAATATAAAATCTACTCCACGTTGCAACCAGCTACCTAAGGAGAAGATCTAGGGACTGTCGGTGCCTCTACAATACTTTGAGCAAAATGTGGGCTGTTCCAAATAAAGTGAATTTGTACTTCCCAGTCTTTTGAATTACTTGGGAGTTTAGAAAAGTTCATACTCAAATTTTGCGGAACAAATCCCACAGCTCCGATAACTATCGGAACGACCTGTGCTTTCACGCGCCACATTCGGCTGATCTCAATTTCCAAACTCTTGTATTTAAGACGTTTGTCTGCCTCCTTGGTAACGACGTTTTGATCGCAAGGTACAGCAACATCGACAGGTAAACACGATTTTTTCTCCAAATCCTGGATAACTATATCCGGTTTATATGTCACTGTCGTGCGATTAGTTTGAATTTGTTGGTCGTACAATATCGTACACAATCCAACAGACATCATCGGTTTTGGTTAGTGTTCGTAACACTTGGGGCATGTGTTTGGAACTTCGAGGGCGGTACAGATCTGCTACTGGAGGTAGCTACACATCCTGTCTTGTCTTTTCAAGTATTCGGTCTTTACTAGGATTGGACAAGCTGAGACAATATGATCATTGGTTTCTACGTGATCCTGGCAAATGCTGCATTTATCATCTTGATAAATTTTGAGAATTGCTTTATCATAATATTGTTATGGTTATTATTATTATTATTATTATTATTATTATTGTTGTTATTATTCAAAGTACGTTTAAAATGTAAGGAATGAAATTTGTGGAAAAATAACACGACAGTTCGAGAGTCCCTAACGGTTTTCTTTTTTTTAATGACGCAAATAAAATGTATGAGGTAATAATCTACAATAAATTACAAGAATAAGCTATGACTATGCATTGGCAGTATACCGGCACAAACTTTCTTTTATTATTCGTAAATAAGACGTTATCTTCCGTAACAATTACCTGCATTACGGCGAGTATATCGTTATGTTTGAGTAATTGGACCAAGAGAGAATTTTGTGCAATACTTATAGTTTAAGAATGTTACCAAAAAGATGCTTTAGGTAGAGGCCTTCATCAGAAAAAAAATTGACCAAGACGCTTTGAAATCACTGGGTTGTTTGGTGCTATTCTATCGTCATCTTGCGAGAGAATTTCGAATCTTTTCATACGCGAATAGCGACGTTTAGTCATGGAAAACACATATGAAGAATTGAATTTGGAAATTACAGGATAATCAGTCTGGATTCTCTGAAAAGTGTAGATTTTGTGTGGAGATTTGGGAAGAAAATAAGGATACACAACGAGACAATTGACCGTAATGTTTTACTTTGTAATAACTAAATACTTACAAGTTTCATCTGTAACAACAAATCATTTTAAAACTTTACATTTACAAACACAAATGTAGAGTAATACAATGTAATGAAATGCAATGTAAGAACAAAGAAATCACAAGATCACATAATACAATCCGTCTATCGTTTCGAATTTTATTTATATAATCACTTTTTAAATTTCGTATATCGAGTTTTTCTTCGATACCGATATTCCATACCCATGGTATTTTTCTTCATACGACATACAAAACCGTGCCATTTTATAAATAATTATAAGATATATATTAGTAACGCCTCTTTTAAATGGGCTTTAGTTCAATTTGTACATTCTTGTTCTTTATCCTGAGAAGTATTTCTCGTTTGTTTGTTTTCAAAATCGTATCAATGAATATCATTTGTTTATTGGAGAAAAATATTTTGACCATTTCCACTGTTTTTTGAATTTTATGAATTACCTTAAAAAGCATAATGTAACAAAGGATTATGTCGCAAGAAAACTAGGAAATTTTTGAACAGTAATAAAATCGTTACAAGCTGTACTAAATCAGAAGTCTGGTGTTTACATTGAATTTGAAGGGTGGCAGTCCGACAATGATTCATTATAATAATATTATATTGTGACCTTCAAATGGCACGTCATACGTACAATTTTTTGTTATAATTAAATAATAGATAAACACTCTGAACGCTAAAGTGTTAAGCGATAGGTTTTCGAGAATAACTACAGTTTCGTTTTAATTAGCAAGATAACTATGCTAGTGAATTAATGCTGGCACACAAAAATTCCACATCCTCGAGCTGTTTGGTAAAATATTGATTCAAATTTATTAGGTTTTTTGGTATTTTTTAGCAAAATAATTCTAGTTTTTTTCAGCAAAATTATGCTTCTTTTCAGCAAGATTTTGAGAGGCAATAATTTCCGTAACTTTCCTTGGATTTCTCAACGCGTGTCACAGTACAATTTGACCAAACTAGGCGCTCAAAACTCATTTTACACACCGATCTTTTGGATTTTTTTAGTCAACACAACATGTTCCTCGATAGAAGCCTATGTGGCAGCGCTGTTCGTTTTTAGCTTTGCTTCGTGGGCTGACTGCAGTGCGAATCTTAACTCAAAGATCTCCGAACGACGAACTACGGGGTTCAGTCGCGCTACACACTGCGTTTTTGCGAGTTCTGTTATAGCGTTTTGTGTTTTTGACGGCCGGCTTGAAGAATATTGCCGCAACTGACAACCGGCGCCGTTATCCAAAATACTTAACTATGCTCCGTGAAGTCACGGAAGTTAAGCAATTCGCAGGTTTCTGGTTGGGAAACTATGTGGGAATTCCGATTGCTTATGTCGCCGAGCCCCTGGCCGAAGGGATAAAAGGCAATGAGTGACTATGACTGACAATGAGTACAGTAAAGGAGGATTACTCCAAAGTTTGATGCCAGTACATTGTTACTAAAGAAAGTTGTTACGATTTTTTTTAAAAATTCTATTAGTTGCAATTTATTTCAACTGAAATATTAAACCAATGGCTTATTGATAATATTTACATTAGTGGAAATGTTACTCAACAGTAGCATTTCTATTTAAACAAATCGATATGTTATATCTAGCGATTTATGTTGGTGTAGTCTTCTTGTTTCTTCACTATTGTCTAATAGATTGACAGGGAGATGATTAGGATGATTTTCCAGTCTTGTATGGTATTTCTGACTCGCGGACTTTATTTTTTTTATGGTCTTGATTTGAATATCAATGTGGAGTACTTTATTGCTGGTATTTTTACTGTTAAAAGATATTTGAACTGAATCACTGAAGAATTTCGATGTTTGAGACGCTGGCTGAGCCCCAAAGTTGAATGACGTAGGCCCATGTGGGTAGCAGGATACTTATATATAAGAATTTTGACAATGATAGTGGGGATATTTATGGATTAGGCATTAGTAGTTTTTAGTTTTTAATTTTAGTTTTCTTTTTTACACGGAAATTTGACGTTAACCTTTTATCCAAATCAGCAGCTAAGTATTTAACTTCGTTACTGTGAGGGATGTTTATTGTTTATTTTTATTGCTAGACAAATATCTTTTCGTAGGATGAAGATCACATGTTTAGATTTTAATTTGTTGATTTTAATGTGCCAATAAGAAAGCCACTGGTTTATTGTTTTAAGATTTTTCTTAGTGCTTCTGATATTGCTTTGGGATCTTCGCTGGATGTTAGTACTGCCGGCAAACGTAGCTGTTGGAACATTGTTGTTGTTGGTATATCATTAGTGAGTGTAAGATGTAGGTCCAAACACATTCCTTGAGGGACCCCGACTTCTATTGTTCGAAAAGAGAACAGGGCTGTTTTATATTTTACTTGGAAGAATATATGCGTTATGTAGGATTTGACACGAGTGAAGACATGGGATGAAAATATTTTCTCTATTTTATTGTTACGAATTGTAATAGAAGCGTCGATGCGCGCGGGCGCCAGGCGCGATCTGGGGCGAAGACGTGCGGGTGCGCCGCAGGCCTGGCAGGCTGAGCCGGGCGGGGCCGGGCCCGGCCGGCCCGGGGCGGGTCGCAGCGGCGCCGGCGGCGGCCCGGACGCCGCCGACCCCGCGCTCGCTCTTGCGCCGTCCGACGGCCGCACGCCCGACGCCCTCACGTGTTCCTCTCGCTGCGCGCCGCTCAGGCGGCGTCTTGCGGTGCCACTTCGTCGTCGTCGTCGTCGTTGTCGTCGCCGACGTGCCGAGTTTTAAATTTAATTTTAATTATGATATTGAAATTAAATTTGTGCGCTAAAACCAAGGAAAGTTCCTCATAGTTAACTTCCTTTTTTCCCCCAAATTAAATAGCCAACTTTCGCGCCGGCGAACTTTTTAATGGTTTCTCATCACGGGTTTTAAGCACTCGTGTTGATGAAGAATCTTTCGTTTTTTGTTTGTTTTTTGCTTATTTGTTTGATTATTCTATTTTTGTTCATTTTGTGTACCGTATGCTGAGAGGTTGCTTCCCCTTATTATACCCAAATAATTATGACCTGTTATTTTCTCATATAAGTAACGACATTTAGAATGTTTTAATGAGTTTTAATTACTATGAACTCAAACAAAGAAATTGTTAGAAAATTTACGAAACCAATATTGAAATTAACTTTCGACGCATTTTCTCGAAAATAAAGTAGCCAACAAAATGCGTGCCCGTCAGAATGGTTACTAATTGAAGTGTTCATTTTATAACACATTTCAGCTGTAAAGTTTGTAATCACAATCATACAATTATTTATCTCTCAGAGGATTTGTATATTGTATTTACCTCTGATCTTGTAGTGCTTGAATATTTCATGAATTAAGTTTCATTAACAGATGATTTAATTTGAAATTCTGTCAATTTCTTAAATTAATGTCATAAAATAAATTACATCTTATATCAAGTGAAGATTTTATCATTTTATGAAATCGAACCCTTGCGCTGTTATAAATTAGTAATACGAGTTCCTTTTTTTGAATACACGAAACATTAGTTTTTAATTTATTTATTGGTATTCGAGTAAACATTTTCCTTGAAAATTTCCTTTTTCACATTATACTCCTAACCTACATTGTCACAATCATAAATGGAGGTATTTTCATTTCCCTACATTGATTTTAAAATGTTCCCATCAAACATTTCGCAAATAGAATACAGATGTAATATTTCGGTCCTTTTATCTTAAAATTTAATATTATTTTCTTGTTTTTAATGTTAAAGCAGTAAATATCCGTATTTGACTTTAATCATTTAGGGTCATTCATAAATGCTACATTTATTGCCTTAGAGTTACTCGCATCCCAACATTTCCTCCGTGGATTGAAGGACAACTAGATATAAATTCGTATGCTATGAGACTCTGACCGTTGATTCAGAGTTGTTTACAATTTTTATTACAGATTAGTTTCAATATCAGTATATTTAATTCGTGAAAACAAAATGATACACAGAAATGTCAGTATTCAAAAAAATTAGTATAAAAAGAAATATAATGTTGGTTTTAGGTCAATACAAAGAAATATTTTAAAAACAGTTTTGTCACAAAAAAGAAGTTATTTACTTTTAAACGTAAGTAATGATTTTGCTTTTTAAACTCGCCTGATATGTCTGATTTTTATGATGTTTGTGCTGACTTCGCTAACTTCGTTAAAGTATACTGACTTTGCTCAAATACATAAGTTGTATAAATTAGAATAATATTTCGTATATGTCTGTACCAAGATAGTTTGAAATAGAAGGAAATAGAGACAACATTTAAGCCTTATCTATTTTGTATATTTTTACATTTTATCAAGAAACAATTCAATCGCTGTAGTTTTACGAAAAGGTTTCAAGAAAAGTAGAAGTTTCGATTTGAATTTGTCGTGAAGTCATCTTAAATGTTTGCAAATTGTTTTTAAATTCTATATCAACAACAATCGCTCTTTTACTTTGGCAATACTTAATATGAATAAGCGAATACAAGACATCTAACTTGACAAGTAGTTATATGTCATTGTCCACATTTGCATTGAAATCTTTTCGGTAGAGCTGACGAGAATTCTACGATGATCCGCCTTCACGGACACAATGGTTCTCTGAGAAACAGTGTCGGTGGCACTGGCTTTTAAAATTTTTGTTGAAAAATCTCATTCATCCTGTTGATAAATATCTTCCAAAATACCAGATGGAACTTATTTTTGTCTGCATCTTCGTGTGAATATGTCATAAACCTATTTAAAGATATTACTATTATTTGGAATGCACTCGTAGTTCCAACAAAATATTGCGAGCAATTCTTGTAGGGAAATATGATATTTTTCTAATAAGGTTTCAGTGCACTGTCTGGTTTATCGCCGTATATGCTTCAAAAAATCATACAATCATTTGAAAGCAATGTACTGGATCATTGCACTACATTATATGCTGCCTCTAAATGAAAAAATAATTTTCTTATTGGTTGGAGAAGCATAGGGACCACAAATCTTATCTTACTATTCACACTTACTATGACTATGCTTCCTCAAGCAGAAAACTAGTAAGTAACATAATAAGAGCGCCTATCACCTCGCGCATGTGTTGCGTAAACTTTTTGTTTTTTAACATGCCGTTTGAGAAAGATGTTTCGATCACACATCCGGGTGTTTCGCGCTCACTTCGTAATGTTTCGCACACTATTAAAATAGAAAATATTGCTGTTTCGCACACGGGAAACAAGCACCAGAGATCGTGTTTTACGCATGGCGCATTAAGAAAGAGTTTTCGCCTATTAACTTAGAAGTGTTCACGCCGGTGCTGTTAGGGTCAATTCATAGAAGAAGGAATCTAATTCAAGAAATATAAAAAAGAACGTGAAGTATGAAAGTACTGATATTTCCACGGATTGTTCTGGAGCTATATTTCATTGGTCATAAGGTCATTTGATTGTCATCAATATACTAATTTTGCATATGCCTGCATATTTTCACCGTCAACATTAACAGGGATTAATCGTGATATTACTTAATAGTTTAATTTTGTTACCGTTACTTTCATTTCTTAATTTTGTGTAAATATTTCGCAATATCGATGTTTTATTTAATATCAAATTAATAACAAAGAATTTTTTATATATAATACACAATTTCATTGCACTCTATTAATAACATATTTTTCAATAAAATATAACATCAACATTTGTATTGCCACCGATGTTAGTGTTCAAGTGTCAAATCAGTGTTAATGAAAGTATGCATAGGCGCTTGTGATAAATTGCTTATATTCGACGCGGAGCATGAACGTAATGTAATTTATTTGTTTTCATGAAGATAATCTGCCTCAGAAGAGAAAGAAAAAGTACCCCAACTTACCAGTATTTTACCGCTGTACACTAGAGGCAAAGCAGAAAAAGGAGAAGAAGACAAGATGTATCAACAAAACGTATGACATGAACTGTAAGAAAATAGGAAAGTAAAATATTAATAGACCCGGTGTATGTGTTCCGTTATGATTTTACTAGAATTACACAGCATGATTCCAAAACAAACTTTCAGTGAATCAGTAATGCATTTTTTTCATTATTCCATCCCATAAATAATTAAAGATAAAGTATGTAGCATTAAATTTGTTGTAAATAGTGTGCGACTAATCAGACATACCTTTTTTTGAAAATAAAGTATGTATATACGTATAATATCCCATGTCACTCTTAGTAATAATATTGATCATGTCAGTACTTTGTTAGTACTCTAAGAAGTTAGTACTCTTAATTTTACCAGAAAATAATGCTCTTAAGGCTTTTCCTTCGAAGAAACAGATTTTCGAAGAATTTTTTTAGTAATTTTTGAATTATGTTGTAGTTTTGGATGTTGACTCTCACCAGCATCGCAGAGCGCAATGTGTTTGCGCCAAAAGGACAAGCCCCCTGTGATCCTGCCGTTATGGTTTTCGCACCCCAATTCCATCAATCCACAAACATGTTTTCGTCGTTAACGTCCGAAGAAAGTAGATTTTTCTCTTCAGGTGTTCTTAGTAATATGCCAAGTGTCTTTATTCATCATAAGCATACGCCTCAGGCCGGCTTCTTTATACTTCTCTCCATACGTCAAATATAGTTGTTTACTGTTTATAAATAAATAAAATAAGAAAATAAATAAATGTTATGCCACAATTAAATCATGCCCAGAAGAATGACATTAGAAAACTTTGTTTACCTTATTTTTGCAGAATAAACTGTTGTATATTTGTGTCTGATTTGGCTGGCTTTGTATATGACAGTACAATGTGTACATAAATAGTTTAACATATAAACGTTGAATTATATTTATCTAATTAATTATAAAATTTCAGTAACTTGTGCTTCATTATTAGAATATTACAGCCGAAACCATCTGTTTCTACACAAAATAACACCCAAATAAAATAATTTGAATTATTTCCGCAAAGATATGTCACGAAAATATATTGAAAAATTGAAACACTTCTTTACTACTTATGACACTTTTTTCATCAAGGTAAAATTTTAAATTCGCCTACGAAATTTAGAGAAATAAATTATGTATATTATTTTGCTTTAATTACAACGTATTATGATCTCTGCAGTGAACGTCATTTTATTTATTTTCTAATTGCAATAATATGATAGGAAAATTATTAACTCATCCATTTTAGTTAGTCGATCATGAAATTTGTTCATATATAATTATGTGTTGCACTGAAATCGATGTTTTGTAGCGATTGCTAATGAATATGCATCTTTGGAGTAATAGTACAGTACTGTTTTGAATTTCAATCTTCTGATAAGGAAAGCTCGAATGCTTAAAAATGTAAGTGTCAGTCTATGTGAAGAAGTAAAGATTTCAAAGATAGAAGTAACTGAAATGTTCGAAGATAATTCAGCATAGCTCTCAACATTTTAAGTAAAGAAATTATCAAAAATTGATATAAATTCATTGAGCACTTAAAAAAATCTGTATAGAGTATCATGCGTACTATGGTTTTACCTCTTTTGTATATTCTACCAATTTGCAGTTCCTCCGCCATTTCATTCGAACTTGACTTCATTACAGACTACTACATTTTACTTGGACATAATTTGACAATTATTTCAATATATTTTTCCATGACAAGCGTTGGATAACTTAATGCACAAGTAATAATAACTATTATTTTTACATTCTGGAGTGGAATCTTAATAAATAAGGTGAACAAATTGTATGCTATTTGCACACAATTTAATTAATTATATTGTTTGAAAACAGAACGTAAACTTCGTTTCAAATATTCTAATATCTCTTGTGTGATTCTTAGCGTATGTTATTAATAGCTAGGATATTTATTCCTATTTTCTGAAGATTTTATGGGCTATAAATATAAAACTTTTGAGGAAGTCAAATTTTATTTATGTATAAATTATGCTCAATAATTAATTAGCAGTGTTTAATCAAAAGCAAATCTCAAATAATTTGATTTTTGAAAATTTCAAACCCATTAGCTTTTACAGCTTAATGTGTCAGAACTCGCACTGTAATGAATAAGAAGGGAATGTATTATCACAAAAATCACTAATCACTAGTTAGTAATAACACCTACATTTTATGCCATTGTTTATTTAAATTTACAAATGTTTTGCATTCTTTTTTATAGTTTCAAGTTGCACTCCATCAAGTCAATTATTTTAATTTTCATTATTTCTATGCCATTCTTTTTCATTTGTTTCAAATTGTTTTTAACCAAAAAGCTTAATACCTCATACCAAAATTCTTAATCTGCATCTGTACATAACATAGATGTGTGCGATCTTACAGATTTGTAGTTTTAAAACAAAGTAACTACAGTCAGTGTGCCCTCAGGTTTGGAAATTGTAAAAACTCAAATAGAAAGGAGAGAGATATATCAAAAATTTCTTTGATAGAATTCTATCGTATCTTTATGTGGCGACACTTTCAAACTACACGTTGTTCTCACAAAATTACTCATGTTTGTTTATTGATATATTCACAACATTCTTTTCACTATAATACCAGTATTTTTTCTGCGTTTGAATATTCTGTCAATTTTAAACGATTTGCACTATTTACCGTTGAAATTTAAGACATTGATATGAAAGAAGCATGTAAGGCACAAAAATAATATTTCACATGACAAACAGAAAAGGTTTGTGTCAAAGCTATCACAGTTAAGACTAATATGTTTAGAGAGTTACAAAATATAAACTAGTAATTCTTCTACCATTTTAGCTAGTTTTTTCATTTCACTGACATAAGTTCTGCTACCGAGTATGAAAACAAATTAATTTAACTGGACTATTTCCTGATTTGAGCCTCGTGGCAGCTCTTGGTCAGCGTGCTGGCTTTCTACTACGCGGCCCCGGGTTCGATTACTGATTGAGGCAAGACTATGGTGTGCGTTTTCCTTGCAATGTCCCAGTATATGTTGCTATGTGTCGATGAGAAAATTCACTTCTCAGGTTGAGAAGACCGGACTACGGCGTGGGGTTGTCTACGTGCTAACCACACGTATCCCCTTAGCCCATGGCCGCGAGGCAGGGACGTCGCCGGTAGGCCTGAGCCTGTTCACGGTCTGTCGCGCCACTGATTTATAGTAGCATTCATTTTCAGGTATTTTTTCGTACATAAATATTTTTGGAATACCATTCAACAATTGACTAAATATTTTATTCCTGTAATGATATTTATGATGTGTTAGCTTTGAGGATGTGTATTACTTCTAAATCGTATGGTGACTACGAATATATAATATTAGGGAATGTTACCAATTTTAGTCAACATTTCATTCTCATGTTAGTACCAGATGCGAAAACTTAAACTGCTATTTAAAAGTTCAAGAAGATCCAAAAAGATTTCGGACAGTCATAAAATTAACAAGTTTTATTACGGCTTGTTACTTGTTAATTTTATGACTGTCCGAAATCTTTTTGGATCTTCTTGAACTTTTAAATAATTCTAAGTGACAGCCTTACAAAAGAATTTCAAGTTAAACTGCTATTCTTAATTCATACAAATTATTTTAGTTCGTGATTACTGCTGATGGAAAAATGCAGATTTGGAGTGAAGTATTTGAGCAGAATATTATCGTTGAAATGATAGACAATAAAGTCCAAAAATGTGTTGTATATTATTTTATTTTTTAAAATTCTATGAAAATATTATTCACATAATTTCCAAGTTTTGTGGAAGTATTTAAATTTGCTGATTTTTCAGAGACATATTTCACGTGCAGTTCACACTGTTGAATGTTTTCATTTTTAACCGCACTACATTTCTACTAAGAACGTACTGTATTATTTATTATTTCAGCGCTTGCAATTGGCCATTACAAATTATCTGAGAGAATTATAATTATTATTATTATTATTATTATTATTATTATTATTTACATGTAGAAAGGCACACCATTTTGTACACTAATTGAGAGACTTTTCCTCCAAAGAAAATGTAATGCGTGAACAGATCTGGGGCTCCTCTTCCCCGACATCATGCATATAATTGTATCTCGTAATGTGAAAAGTCCTTTTGTCCACGCAAAGTGTAGTATTTTTCTGCCATAAATAGGCAAAAACGATTAGAATTTTGTCTTATTATGACAGACAAATACTACCTACCGAAACCACAACCTTTTTTCTCTTAGCTCGCAACAATGTATCCAGATAATAGTAACATTGCTCTGTTTAAGGCAAAAGTAAAAGAAAGGAATTTTCTGCGTAAGAGAAAGGAGGTAGTAAACATTATCAATCCAACGGGTATACTTATATTAAAATCAAGCAATCTACAAGAACACGAAATAAACTTCTACCTCGCAAAATAATGTGTCGTATTACTTTGAATTCACATCCGGATGAAAACACTACGTGTGGGAAAAGGAAAACAGAACTATGCATATATCCGTTTCCGTGAGGACACGAAATAAAGTGCGATTCATGTCATAAATCATAGATAAACATAGTAATGTTCTGACTAGAAAAAAATATTAAAAATGTTACATTTTTACAAGTTTTGTTGCTTAAGAAAAATAACGTAGCTGAAAAGAGCAAAAAGCATTGAAGAAACGTTCTAATACCGTATGCTCATATATTGTAGAGATTTTATAATCAGGACCGTTATCAGGAACTTGTCCTGTTGTTATTTATGTATTCCATGGAAAAATTTTGGAACATCTTTGAGATGGGAAACAGTTTTTAAGAAATCCTGAAAAAAATCACATGTAATCTTGAGGTTAATTTCTCTCTCTTTATATATTTGAAGGAAGTATTTAAAAAAGCAGCAAGTATTTAGAGCAAAAATATACATTCTTTTACGGTTTCATAAAACTGAACTGTTTTATCATTTGATTTTAAAAACATTATTGCGAGGCCGTAAGCAACAGGAAACAATAAAATACCTTAGACATATTTCAGGCTTATTTTCGAACTATTACTATTTTTTAAATATTTTGTAAATATGCAGCCTTTGAATTAAGAACGTTTTTATGTACAAGTGTGCAACAATTTAACAATAAGGTGTAAAGATGGGTGCTTTTTCTCGTCTAGCAACATCTGAGAATCACAAGAATAAAGAATTCCCATGCAAATAAAACAAAAAAAAGAGATTTCTGCGAATCTGTTTTTGTCTTTCATGGGACGCAGTGCGTTTCACGTGTTTTTCCAGACGTAAATATAACGGTTACATTAACAGAAATCTGCCACGAGATATGAGTGGGGCGACTCAAAGCGCACTAATTTGCGTTTTCTTAACAGTCGCATCGCGAAGATTTTTATTATTCCGAGTGCGTTTGTCCTCGGCCGCGCGGGGGTGGAGCCAAAAATTTCGCGCGCCCGTACGCACGCGCGCGGCGCGGTGCGGCGCGGCGCGGTGCGCTCCGACTCAGTCCCGTCGTTAAATTTCCATACTATCTAGCGCGGACTCGGCGTAAGATTATAAAATATCCAATAATTTAAATTTATCGCTGCGATTTATTAATCAGATACCTCGCGGCTCCGGGCCTGAGAGGAGTCGGAGAAGCCACCGCCCCCGCCCCCGCCGCCGTCCCCGCCGACGAGGATTCTCCAACCGCGGGAGTTTCGTCTCCCAGAAGGAAAAAGCACGCGAGGGAGGGGTTCGAGGGTTTGCGGCCGTAGAGCTCGCGACGGGACGCGGCGAAGCGGGGCGAGGCGGGAAGGCGGAGGACGAGAAGGGGAAGGAGGAGGAGGAGAAAGATGCGGAGGGCACGACGGCGTCGGGGTTTTGCGCCACGCTTCACCGCTACCAGGGGTTTCGCTGTTTTCGTTGCCGTACCAATAATTATCTTATGCTTTGTTTATCTGCGCGCATATAAATATAAATGTTAATTAAGGAGCAGACGCGCCGTAACTTTCCCTTCCCGAGTGCGGGCCGCTCAAGGCGCGATGCGAGGTTCGCGAAGCGCGGCCGGGCCCGTGCGGGCGGCGTGCGGGCGGCGCGCGGGCGGCGCGGGCGCGGCGCGGCGCGGTGCTGCGCTGCGGCGGCATCGGGAAGTGGGAAGAGGGTTCTGTTTATTTCCTCCCACGATAGTCCACCGGAAGGTAATAGACGGAGGCCGCGTCGGCGCCGGCTCCGCCGCCGTAAGGATGGTATATTAGGGCATATTTTTCATCTTGAATCTAATTTCCGAACGAAAGGCAGTAAATCAGGGAACGGCGGGAGGTGGAGGCTGGCGCTGCCGCCGCCGCCGCCGTCCCGTCGATGCCGTCGTTGCAGCCTTCCTCGTCGCCCACGCCGCGCTCCGCAGCTCGCGCCGCTTCTCACTCCCGTCCCGCCCCGCCCCTCGTCGCCCCCGCTCCACCTCCAACTTCCCGCCCTAGCCCCGAACCACCTCCCGGTCGACCGCCGGCGGAGGCCGTTTCCCTCGGAAAGATTCGTTTCTTCGCTGGTGGCGGCCCCTGGCACAGCAGCCGATATTGCAAATGATGTATGGACCGCGGGATATCGCGGAAGTAGGCCCCTGCACGGACCTTGGGCTCCCTTCGACAATCTCAGGTAACGGTCGCATTTTATGCTGCAGGTGGCGACCCCTTTACTCGGAAGTCACTAAGCAATGGCCGATGAGTGCGCCGCTATGTGGACCCGGGAGACAGCGGTTCTGATTCGGGGAGGATATTGATATTTGTTTGCGACGCAGGTATCATACTTTACATTATGACACAAATACGACAGTAATATTGTCGCTGTGCCAAAGCAATTATTGAGGATCAAAGAGATTCGTTTCAATTGTGTTCACATATCCGTTATCGGTCGCATGAAACTTTTAATTTCCGTGCAAAATTATTCATTTTCCTTTTGACCATGCATGACAATTATACTGTCATATTATGTCATTGACATTGATCTGTTTATTAGTGTTTTCAAATGACCTACTTGAGACAAATAATTCAGAGTACAACTACCATTTTTGTGCGTTTATTCTCTTTGTTCTAATCAAAACAAATTCTTCGTATTATTCTACTGCAATGTTACTTTTCTAACTTAATATTTTTCTTGCCGGTTTTGCAATAATGTAGATATTTATTGAATCACGGGTTTAACATGTTTCTGTTAATAGTTAATTACAATTTATCTAACATTTAGTAGTTAAAATAAACATAAAAAATGTAAAATGAGATTGTCTAAGAGCTAAAATAAATTTTTACTCTGATTTTAGCTTTGTATAAAATTCTTCAAAGATAATTCCAATTTACAACTTCATTATCTACAGTATTCCACAAGAAGCTGATTTCCTTGAAAATATATTCGCAAAAACAATTTTGATTTCCTGATTAAACAAAAATGTCAACATGTTTCATTGTCAGCAAATGATTTATTGTTACCTTAACAATTCTCTTGCGCATGAATCATTAGATAAAATATGTATTAAAAAATTCCCAATAAGTACACAAATGAAATTTATTTCTTAAATACGCCGTGCCGTAATGAGATCGTTCAGAAAATTTATAGTGCGTTGGAAGTTTTCTTCGACTGAATGCATGGATGTTGCGAGTTTTTGCAACGTTTCTTCCAAGTATTTTCTTATAAAAACAGATATCAAAATACATTTTGGACAGTTCACCAAAATATTCGAACATGACACTTGATTATTTGTCATCCTGTTTCTCATTGTACGGTTGAAGATTATAAAGATGACGTCTAATTTGAGATTACTAAGTATTTTGTTGAGAGATTCATGTGGAACCGCTGGCATCCTTGTCTTAATTACGTCCTTTTGATAGGCTGGAGGTAACATATTAGGAGCGTTATTGTGTATCCAAAAAGACAAAATTTGCTTTATCAGGCTCATTTCAGAAATAAGGTCTCAAGTTGTTTCGCTGGAAAATATGCGTTCACTGCCTACGAAACGCTTCGAGAAGATACACATTCGCAATGGGAGCACGCTCTCTGCGCACAAAATAAAGTACAGCGCAACGCAACTTTTCTTGTTATCTTCATCTCGAATCGAACAATGGCGTAATGTTTTTACCTGCGTTTCAAACGAACAAAGAGTGCCGCTCCCCGTTTTCCGAGTGGTGATGAATGAAACCTCAAGGAAAAACGAAATTTTCTCTCTTTCTCTTTCACCGCAGTGTCTTTCTGGTCGCGGTGTCCGTCTAAAAATTAAAAATCTTTCACGGTTGTTTAATGCCTGTTTATGGCGAGGCCTGGTTTACTGTCGAAAATCACGGTTCACAGGACGTTTTGAGAGAGCACAGTGTGGTTCTCAATCGGGTGACAACCCAAGAAAAGTAACTTGTTTAACAATTCTATCAGGATCTGTATCGTGATAAGTGTTCATTTTCACTTATACTTCAAATCTGCCTGCAAATTTTGTTAGCACTGACGAGAAACTGAAATTAAATTTTAGATTACAATATCACTTTTTTTTGTTTCTTAGCGGATTATTAACTGAATATTGTTATCTTGAATGCTGTGAATTTAGAATAAGCGTCAAATATTTGGATATTTCCTTAATTTAATAGGTTACTGAATATAATATATCAGAAAATATTATCTAATTTTTAGAAGAAGATAAAATTTATTCGATCAGTATCTGATAATGCTTCCTACCTTAATCATTGATAGAAAATTGCAAAAGAATATGAAACTCGCCAGTATAGGAATGTATCAAATAAGAGTGTACTTCTACGTGGATACGTGAACACATAGCAATACGCATGAATTTGATTATGATATAACAATAAAATATATATTTATTAGTGAATACAGTATAGAAAAAAATAATAGAAAGTAACAAAACAATTTGTACGAAACAATAAACAAAGTGGAACACGAAAAATTGTAATATAGGCCATTACTGGAGAAAACCCTCCTGTACTCTTCACACCGCTGAGAGGTCCAGGATTTACTCTCTCTGAGGCGGGAGATTTGGCCTTCAAATCGCCATCATCTGAAGCGTGGGTTGCCAGCGCCGCGGCTTGCGGCAGGAAATGCATGGAACACCGATGGGCGCTGCGACGCGCGGGTTATCAGTGCGAAGCGGGGAGGAGCGGCGAGAGGCGGGCTGGGCGGGACATGGCGGGATTGGGGAGGTCGACGACGCTCCGGACCGCAGACACTTTCTTTGTCGCAACGGAAGCTCCGCCGCGGCACGTCGCGACGCCCGCGGGCGTCGGGCGTCGACCGGTCGGCCGCTTGGCGTCTGGTGGCCGCAACCCGCAGATAGTGTTTTGTTGCGCTAACGCAGACGCGAGTCGCTGCCGCCGCCGCCGCCACCCCCGACGCGGATGCCGACGAAAGAAAGGCGAAGCCGCCGCTGCCACCGCCGCCGCCTCCGCCGCCGCCGCCTCCGCCGCCTCCACTGCCGCCGCCGCCGCCGCAGGAGCTGGAGTGGCGCCGCGACGCCGCGAGCCTCTCGAGCAGCCCTGCGCCCCGGGCGACCGCCTCCTGCGCGAGAGGCCCCGATAGCGAAGAGCGAGCTAAGGGCCTTCTTTGAGAGGCTCCCATGGCCCGGGGGGGCTCTCTGAGGGCTGTCAGCGACGTTTGTTTGAGTCCCTTGCGCAAAAGAGGTTGCGTTTCTGAACGGAATCAGGCCCGCTATTTCGTTATATTTTGTTTTGTTGGCGTGAGAGTATTGCGACTTCTTCAACCACTATTTTTCATTTGTTTTCTTCTTTAACGTTCCACTTTTTTGTTGTGTGTATTCATCTAATCGTTGTTTTAATATTTACTAATTGCAGGTTATAACGAATCTTCCCCAGTAGACTATATAATTGTAAAATAGTTAATTATCCGTATTCTTTAATTGTCTGCTATAAATTGCGTTATGTAAGAAAAATTAATTTACCTGAAATGTATGTAAATCCCCAACAAAACTGCCCAGACATACTAGAGTAGTGCTAATGAATAATATTAATTCCATTGAGTTTCTTCTTCTTTTTGGTTTTGTGTATTTTCTCTTCTCCGTTCCTCTTACCTACCAGTTCATATTTTAATGATAAATACAATT
>JAHLJT010008446.1:57064310-57249400 GCA_031308135.1 Acheta domesticus
CATTAGTGGAATTTTTCTTAAAACCAAAATCGTGTAAAGGCTAGTTACCTTAGTTTTCTAACGCTCAATTTATAGAATATTGAAGAGAATTCTATTTGGAATATATTTGCTAGTTATTAGAATGACTAATTACTTTTGAATTTTTTTATCTCTAATTTTTTCCTGAACTTTTGTATTATTTTTTCATACACAATATATTTGAATTTAAGAGAAAAGATTGCACTGCCAATTCTACACAAAATAGGTTCATTCTAATCTGTGGAAGGCTGTATACAAACAAGCTATTGGTGTTATAATCCACATTTTCTCATATAATTTGTAATGGTTACACGGTATTATAGTAGTGTTTTTTGAGACGAAAGAACCCAAACCCGGGCCCCCATTTTTTTAAAATGTTTTTTATATCAAACTCTCTGCACAATGAAATCAAAATATTTCTAGTGCATACCTTGATTAAAAACACAAATGATATATTCTTCTTAAAATATTTGGCCAAGTAGTTTGAGAATAAAATATTTTTTCGTAAACATTATATTTTCTGGATATTTAAAAAATTATTACTAATATCAGCCCTTCCCAAGTGTTTTAAAAATGAGTAAAATGTAAGAAAAACTGCAGATAGTTTGAACGCAGTATAATTTTGCAAAATACTAGTTTACCATCTTATACTTATCAAAATTCCCTTATAAGTCTTGCATATAGTCTATATATTTATGTGCTAAAAAGATATATATATATATATATATATATATATATCGCACATTCTACTCATACGCTCTACTCATACGCATACGTTCTACTCATACATACGCCTCGCACATTCTACATGAGCTCAGAGTGATCACATTAAGCACAATTCTCCTACAGCCCTCTGAAAATTTTACAATGCAAAGGTGCACTCTGCATCTTCTTCACCTGGGAGGGAAGATATTCCTGGTAGAACTTTCAATTCGGAAGAGCCAGAGGACATGTCATTCGATTTCTCGCGGGAGGTGGAATCTCCCTTTTGTTTTTTTTCAACTTCAGAATTTTCTTAAATCTCTATCTCATGGACTTCTCTACGATTAAATTCTGAAATCGCCCAACCTCTTTGTTCTTCCTGCTCTCTGAAGCTGATGGACTTCAAAGTAGGCTCTTGCTTTTTATGAGACTCCTAAATTATAAGGAGTGACAAATATTTTATTACACGTTTATTTTACAAAACGAAAAAATTGGGGGCCCGGATTATGAACATTTGGAGGCTCGGTTTAGGCAACATTCATGGTCGTAGTGTTGAGGTGATTCGTACACATTTTCTTCCTACACTACAGGCTAGGAAGGAAAGGTAAAAATACATATCTAGTTCCAGGAAAGAATGAAAGAAAGAAGAAAACGTGCTTCACAAGAGTTTTATTCAAACGCGTAGACTGTGGAGTTCGGTGTGTTTGCCACTTTCTGTTTAGTACCATGCACACTAAGTACTTTAAAATAATACATCGATTGTGAAACTAAACTCTCTCGATATAACTTAAAATTATCCAAAAATGATTAATTTTTACACAAAAGTGTATAAGATATTGTTTAAAGGTATATTTATTGCGGAATAGACTGCAGTACGAAAGAAATCTCTACCTCCGATCGTATAATTGTAAGAAGTCGATAAAATTTTGAGCTTTTGCAATTTTTGAAATTCCGGAGGTTTTAAGAAAAATCTAGCATTTTCCATATTATTAATTAAGCTTGGTTGAATTCGAGAAAAATGTAGAACTACAATTTGAAGCCTTTTGAAGAAAATGTTTAGGCGTTTTTTTTAATTTCCTCAATTTCGTTCAAATTAACACAAAATCTACTCATAATTTGAAAAATTGGACGTTATATGAAACGAAAAGCTTGAGATACGTCTTTTATGCTTACGAGAACATTATTATTAAAATTATTATTATTGTTATTAATCTAAAATGATTTGTGTAACTGAATGACCGACTCAAAGTTCAATGACCGACATTCTTAAAGCAATTTAATTTACCTTGCTTCTTTCTTAATATTTGTTTGAACAGTATGTTGACAGAAATCAGTGATTAAAATGGTTTGAACGTTTTCTCTTTCTCTCGTTTTCTTTTTTCTCTCGTTTTCTTTTTTGCACAAACGCAGATAGGTGTCTCTTTTCTTTGTTGAAATCGTTCTGGTTGTTAATAACTATTCAAAATTAAAATTATAGGTTCTTTATATGCCTGGTATTAGGTTTTTTTATTGTTTAATAGTTTTGTTTTTTACTGTTTAATAGCTCTTAAAAAGTCTAAGTACTGGCATTATTAAGCTTATCTAAAAAATATAAATTGGTGACTTCCCCCTTTCTTAAACTTGTATATCACAAAGCATATTAATTAATTATTTTCCTTCCTTCAATATTTAAAGAAGCTGAATGTCTCTAACACATTCAAGAGGTAAAATCCCTATTGGACATTACTGATTCAAGTGTGTCACCGCTTCCAAAATTTTGCAATTTTCTAGTGGACGCTACTAAAACAAAATCGGGTATGGATATAAATTTATAAAAAGTAGAGTAGTTGAAAATTGACCATTTTTAGGCAAGGGATCGGTTCAGGAAGAAGTATGCTAATCGCTCATTGAGTTTCACTGAAAGGAGCCAGTACTCTAGGCTAAGGATTTTAAGAAAACTACAAACAGTTCTTAAAACAACCACTAATGTTACGATACATTTTATCGCATGTTACGACATGGCTCAGCCTTTTTCGCCAAATAAACTGTGAGCATTTTAAATACATTATGATGTTGGTTTCGTAATAAAATATTTTTTTTTACTTTTAGTTCATTATGAAAGTTTGAGAAGCGAATGCACTTGTTGATCGCGCACCACATATAAGTGTTGCGTTCAACACGTAGATAAATATGTTCCTTTGTAGTTTCACAACCCTTCGCGCAAGCTTCTCAATTCAAATTTCAGACTAGTAAGATGTGTTTTATTGAAAAAGGATTAACCTCGGATTAAATTTCACTTTCGCGATATAAATGTGGAATCCAATGTATTTTGAACGAACGGTAAGCAGTTTTCTTCCTTACTCTCAGCCAAGAAAATCCCTTGTAAAAATAATAAGGGTTAATTCTTCCATATAAATCCCGTATCCGATCAACAGTTTTCAGGCTCACAGTTCATTGAGTGGGAAGGAAATTTCGATGAGATGAGGAAGTAGAGTGAGACGGGTAAAAATTTCTCACTTCGTGAGACAGAAAACCGTCCATTCGAGAGAAAAATTCTTTTCGATCTCCCCCATTACGTCATACTGCACGTTTATTCGAATTGATAGATGATCTTAGCGAGATTCGTATCAATAATTCAGATAACTTTTAATTTCTTCGAAGAAAATTGTAAAACGTTTTTTAATATGGCATTTGTAAAAAACTTAAGAAATATTATGTTCTGCTATATCATTATTTCCACCTAAAACGTTCAATTTATCTTTTTCACAGTATTGCAGAGAAGATGATCTTGTACATAATTTCTTGATTTCACTGGTTACAATATTTTGCGTAAAAATATAATAAAATATATTTTCATTTAATATCTTATTATTGTAAATTGTTTTTACTTCAATTGTGTATATACATGTTAAATGGAAATGTTTAATTGTAATAAAAGAAGTTTAGTGATGTTGGTCAGGCAATTGCAACCCTACTGCAAATATGTCAAGGACCAAGCCGAATGGATTTTAGTTCGAATCAATATTTCCTTTATTCTTAATTATCAATATTCCCGCAGAAATATCGTATTTCAAAGAACAGTTGCAATTTAATAATTTATTTAAAGTAACAACGTTAAATTATCGACCAGAATGATACAGATATATGGCAATAGAAAAATTTATAATTACTGGTATTTACACAATACAAGAAGACACAATTATTCAAAGTATGTCGGGGGGTAAATGCAATGGTGCGCACGTATTTTAACAGCTGTAAAAATTAGCTCACTTGTTTCTAAGAGGTTATTAAAATATAAATTACTCTTGCGAAAATTAGATGATGTCTGCGTTCTATATTATACATACTACATGTTGGGCTTCCATTCTTTACAGTTAGAAAGTAAAGGGACATTGTGGGATGAAAAGTGTCCTTCTCAGTTATTATTTATCTCTTTGGAGGCTTTTGATAACCAATTATCGACACATGCCACCGTTTTTGTGTGTGTTCAAACCTGAGAAATTAGTGGTTCAAAATGAAATAGAATAATTATATGTTAACAATAATTCAATTTTTAGCTTAGTCATTTGAATTCAGGTGTATATAAAACATGTGTCATTTTAGTTAGAGAATCCTGGTGTTACAAATATGACGTCGAGAACCGTCAGTGCCATCTCTGTGGGCTGAATTAAGGAAAAGAGGAATCCAAGGTCTAGTAGATGAGGGGTCCGGGGGCGTGAGATATGGCGTTCATCAAAATGCCTACGAAATGCAGAGGCGGATGAGGCCAAAGGCAGGCAAAGAAGCCATTGGAGGCCTAGACGTGGTGCGGCCCCCTCGGCACGCAGACCTTCGCAACGCCGATCCCTCTGTTTCTGCCGACTTTTTAAGCTGACGTTAAATGGGCTCCATTTGTAACAGGGATGATTTTTTCGCTACGCAATTAGGTCTACTTGTTTTTCGTCTCTGACTGAAAAAAGGGGTAAAACAAATTGCATGTGTTTTGAAAAAATTGGAAGCGAACACCAAATCAACTAATATTTATACTAATTAGCAAATTCGGAACTTATTTACTTTAACTAAAAATATTTCCAAGTGCCTTGCTAAACAATGTTTAAGGTTTTAAAATCGAAATGTTCTCTTCCTATAAACACTCTTCTCACGTTATTTACTCTCATTTGTAAGATGAAGATCTTGCCATTATTGTTACTTTTTTCACATTGTCGCATTGAGTATTGATGTTTTATTTACTGGTCTCAAAATTATGCGAATAAATAAACGAATCCTGTGTTTATTTGAAGAACGATATGAAAATACCTTGTAATGATTGAATAACACCTAGGGAGAGCTGTCATATTTTCATTATCGTTCAGGACGATTTCATTTTTATTATAATTATTTTTATTATTAAAATACATGTGTGCGAACCACACTTTAAATAATATAACATTGTAAAACTCCTTCTTCAGTTTTCTGATGCATTAGAGAAATTTTAAAATTATTTTGCTGACATTTGGCTTAATAAATTTGACTACTTTAACGTTCCACTTATCATTGCCACAGCAGCGTCTTCATAAATTGTTCATTTACATTGCGATTTACATTTTATACAAATCTTTTCTGAAATTTTAAACTCTTAAAATTTGTTACTTTGATTTTTCCGTAATTTTTAATAAAATATATAGACTTGCATTTAGAGTTGATATTGTTACTATAATTACTATTATTATTGTTTCTGAAATTAACAGTGAGAGCTGGGTGGCAGAATGCCTCAATTTCGCATTCATTAGTGCCCTGCAATAAAATATTTTACGAGTACAAACATATACTTTCAACGTTGAAGTCTTCACAGCACTCCATCTCATCACACTGCACCATCATGGTCATAGGTTTCACTGCACTCCACAACACGACACTTTATATAAATTATATTAATAATAATTCATCTTTATAAAAATAAATATTTATTTTAACATTGTTAGGAATAAGAAAACAACTTATAATAAATATAATATAAAACAAATACATAATTAAGAATCAAATGTAAAAGTACTTAAGGTTTGATTTTAAAAAAACTGACAGTTTCAGGTAAAGAAACACACTAAATAATCCCTTTACCTTTTTGGTCTGAAAGTATGATACCCGTTCAAAGGCCTTTTTGTAGTTTCTCGATTTCATCACAGCCTGTTCATCACCGCAAACTAATTCGCATTTTTAAGACTTAATGCGGAGATATAGACTTGGAGAATCTTTTGTGAACAGCGGGTTAACTGCAATTTTGACAGGCCATGGTTCTGACGGCTTGAATTGGGACACGATAGCAGAGCCGTGCCCAGTACAGAGCCGTTGTACAATTTTATTCATAGAACATTTAGAATGTTTATATTTTTACATATTTATGTTATGTGTGAATTTCAAGTAATTAAGTTTATTTGTACATATTCTTCTGGAATTAAAGAAACATATTACTATTTTCTATCCTCTTACATCACACAGCCACGAATGTAATGTCATTAAAATTAATCACTGGATTATTGTTCAAATAAATGATATAACACATTTAAAATAATTATTATAAACTATCTACTAAAAGTTACTATCGATTACAATATTTTTTTACAACTAAAACATGTGTTTTCTTGAAACATAACTCTTGAAAAATTTCAAAGCATTTAACTGTATATAAATCTAGCAATCAGTTTTTAATTGGTAGTTAGTAATAGTGTTAATAAGTAGCACAAAATGATTAGATTTCTTGATATTTTAAAAAATAATAATGATAATAAATCTATTAACTCCAATATTAATTAATAGATTACCTAATTTGCTTAGATTCAATTTTTTTTAGAATCTGCAGTTTTCCAACACAAATTTCCAGACACATAAATATATGTCTGTCTCTCCCACACAGTTTTAAAGTACGTCAATGTGCAACGTACGTGTTGATGATTCGTGTTCTCTTAATTACTAATCTAATAATAATAATAATAATAATAATAATAATAATAATATGATGATGATGATGACGATGATGATGTATTTTTCTGAAGTGCCTGATTAATATTACAAATAGAATTAGAGTGCAAGTCAGTTACGATGTCAGGATGTTGAGTTGTCTTTTTATTTATAAAAAAATATTTCGACGTTCTGAATGCACTACTTCAGGCACTGAAATGAATATCACACTGTATACAGATCCAATATTATATAACCTCACAGATTGAGCATCTGAATTATGTAATACATTCCTAAATCAAATTAATTATATATAAAAACGTACAAAAAATGGAATTAAACAATGAAAATCGGAAACATATACTTTGTTTGACGTAACTTGGATGCTTCAAATGCTGGAGATCTCATGATTAAGTATCTGTCCGTGCACGATATTTATGTTGTTTCTTGAACATTTTATTAATTATAGAGAAAAATGCACAGTATTCAAATTCCAGAAATGCTTTTTTCAATAAAACTTTGGATTTAAAAGAAAAAGAAGGGTTCTAATTTGTTCGTCTATAAAGTCGTTTTGTTAAGAGTTTTTTGATGTGTTAGTAGGATAGATGTTGCAATATAAAACCTTGTAATCGTTACAATTATTGCGATAAGTTAGGCGGAGTGTAAGCACTACTAGTTTTCTTTCGGACAAAGTAATTCTGCAGGGCCAAATTCACCCGTTTTTTGAGTAATACACATTATATATTCGTTTGTCAAGTTGATCGAATCATTTGTCATTCCGTATCATAGGTTTTGTGTGCATGTGATTGGACTCTCGTTTATAGTGTATCGCAAATAAGAAACTGGGTGGTTACTATAGAGCACAACGACGTTGATTTCTTCGCTTCTAAATATTCAATTGTGCATGCACATAAAAATTGTATCTTATTATAATTCCACTATTTAAATATAAAATTATCCAGAATAGGAAAAACAATATATGGTATGAATGAAATTTGCCGGAATTGATAAGCAATAGAATACAGGGTAATAATTGAAGATGATGATGATAATGATATTATTTTGGAACTCCCAGGTAGTTTAGACATACAAACACCAATATTTTTCTTTTTGACTTAGCAGCCTTTCAATCAGTCTATAACTGTTTGAAATGTCTTTGGTAGGAAATTCTTTTATATTCAAAGTACATTTCAATGTATTTACGTCATTTGTAATGATTTTGGAGGTAAATTTCGACTACTCGCGATGTTATCAGAAGTTTGGGGTAGAAAAATACACCTACAGTATCTTGTCATTATTTACTTAAATTGTGTACGTTCTAATAATAGACTTTCAATTTTATGAATAGAAAAACAATCTTATAAAGTTACAAGAATATACAGAAGGCTATATAAAATTAAGTTTTCTAAGAGCTATTGGAACGGAGGGTACAAATTTATATTCACATAATTGTATTCTGAATATAATATTTATCACATTTGTATATTGCACTCTCGTGAAATTAATATCCGTAGATGAATTGTTGTCATTCTACTGTTAATTCTGCCTTACATTTCTAATTAGGCCTACTAAGGTTTAAAAATGCCTTTCTTCCACATTTTTCTTTTCTTTAAATTCGATTACAATATTACGTTTTCTTTATTTCCTAATTACGTCTATATGAAATAATACCAAATTGCATGGTCAATGATATTGCGTTTATTTCTATTTTATATAGAATATCAATATATAATATTTTTATAGACTTTAGTGGAACGTGTACTCAATATTTACCAAGTCTATGATGTAATGTATGTTGCAAATTACTATGGATCTTCATCGAAATCGATCGATTCCCATTTGATTAACACTGCTACTCTTTTTTCATTTAACGATGTGCTCGAGATCTAAAATTTTCATCACGTTGATATTTTAGGTGGAAAATGATATATTGATATGTTTGTTTACCTCCAGACAAATATTTTCTTTCTTCATACTTTGCATATGACATTGATAAATTTCCTTCTCGATGTGTTCACGAAAGCAAGAAATGTGTTACATAATGCCATATTTTATCTTTTATTTGCCATTCACATAATGATCTCCCTCTTCCATAATAATTTCTTAATCTCTATATTTACGAGTTCCAGCACTACACACTTAGTTTAAAATTTTTGAATTCATTATCACATGTCTGTGATTTATACTTCGGAGAATCATCTGTAAATTTGGCACGAGTAATATTCTTTGGACCAATTCGAGAATATCTTTTTACAAAGAATTTTTAGATCAGAATTCCTTCTAAAATTTGAATATCTGTACACGCTTATGGAAAACGCATTGCAGACGAATTAGACTACAATACAAAATTATTGTTCTAATAATATAGTTCACTGACGCTGATGCAAATAAGTAATCACAGCAAATAAACTATGATAATATACTTCAGAAGAAAGATATCGCTGAATATCTGGAAGACAGCTAAATATTATACCAATTGCTATGTAATGGTTATCGAAATAATTAACTTTTAAACTAAATAATAATAATAATAATAATAATAATAATAATAATAATAATAATAATCGTACATTTAATAGTATTCATAAGTAACATCTGATTAAAATGGACATGTTTAGCCATGATTTAAAAGTAAAACGCAGGTTTAGGAGTAGCATAGTTGTAAACTTGGCTCTGTTCTACTCTTGCGGGACTTGCAAACGCACTCCCAGGCTACATGTTTTATGCTTGACTGTAACGTCTGAGCAACTCCTCCCGGGATCCGTGGTGCCTGAGTAGCATTTATTAAAAATCTGCTTGCGCTAAATAACCCAAATAAGACGAGCTTTTCGTACCGGAATCGCACACAAGAACCACAAACTCGTTCTAATTGTCGTCCCTGTCAAAAGACAGCGGATGATGCTTAGAAAAGATTTTTTCTTCTCGTGAGCCGCGGACTAGAAACGTCCGCCGGGGCGCTACGTGTATAGCGGCATCGCTTTTTTCTGCTGTGAATTTTTTTGTGCGAAGGCCACGCTAGTTATGGAGAATATTAAAGGCCTATACGGGAGTAAAGAAATTGGCATCTTCACAGAGCGGGCACACGGCCTTCACACACGCGAGGCCCCGGGTCCCGGTTCGCGGAGTGATGAAATGACGCTACTCCAGAATCCCAACAGCCGGATTCTCCGAAAGGGACGAAAACGACATACAAGCTAATATAAAGAATAAAGAACAAGAGGGAGAAAGAAAGACGTGTGTGATAGACGTGCGTGATGTTCAGAAAGAAACGGCCGCAACTTGAAATGCAGATTTGCGCTGCAGAGACACACACAGGGCGCGCACCACCTCGCCCGTCTCCCACCGCCGCCGCCGCCGCCCACCGCCACCCGCCGCGCCGCGCTGCGCCGCTCGCCACGCCCGCGTCGCCCGCGCATCGCCCGCCCATCGCCCACCCATCGCCCTCCCGGGCGCCCGCTCGGCGTTGGGCGGCGCGGCGCGGCGGCCGCCGGCCCGGCCCGGCCCCACAGCAATCGGAGGCCCTTCGTAGCGCGCTCGCATGCGACAACTTTTTTCAGAACGATCAACGTGTTGGACTCGCGTTACGGCGTCGTCTTTACAAATAAAAAATTAATTGGGAGCGGATTCGTGGGCGGTAATTTGTTATTTTATGCTGAATAGATTGTTTCGTTTCTCAAGGGGTTGTTCGGTTTGAATGTGATAAAATGTATTTAATGCGTCTCAAGATGAATTTGGCCTAACTGGGGCATTGAGAATAGTTTACGACTCACTACAGAAAATGTAATTGTCAGAGACGTTTATTTTTTGTTTTGTGTGTGGGGGGGATATTGTTCTGATAGAAAAACAGAACACGAAATGAAAACCAAAATTCCTACATTAAAGAATCATAACCTGTAAACTGATATACATAGATTTTTATTCAAGAAATGTCTAAGCGGAAGCATAAAATACTATTTGAATTCCACAAACAGCATATAATTTCCATTCATTTGTCGCCCAATTCATGTCCTCTTTGCGGTTTTCATTATAATATCCTACTCATATATCTGTATTTGTTTTTTGTAATAAGTGACTTGATTTCAATTCCTCTCAGAACAATAAATGTCCGAATAATAGCTAACAATTCAACATAATTCCCATTTTACGCCTGGCAGTCGAGTGAGTATTTGATTCATAGATTCCAGCGCTCTGTCGATTAATATGTTAATTATTTCCTTTGCACTTGTCTCCGAATAAATTATTATTCATTTTCTAACGGTTTTTCATTAATGGAGACTGAAGATATTGAAACAAATTTAATTGTCAAAAATTATTTCTTTGCCGATTTATTCGTAGATAATTTAGAGATTCGTATTAAATCACATAGAATAATCATTAGTATTTCGTTTTTATTAGTATTCGTATTTATTGTCATTACTGTAAAAGTAAAGAAAATTATATGATGTAGATTCTTCTTTGTTATACACTTTGGCTAATTTTTTTGTTGAATTTTTTTTCAAAAAGAAAAGTGTATTAAATTATTAGGCATAAAATTGATTGACAGTATCAAACACTGTGATTTGACCTTTATCTACATTTACGTAAGAGTTGGCTAACTCGTAGCTTGTGTCTGAACTTGATCCACAAAAGAAGACGAATAAGATGATTGTTAATGTGTTTTTGGGAGAGTAGTTCAAAAATGATTAAATCGTGATACGTAGTAGAAGTTATATCATTGTCGTGTGATATACATTTGTTATCTTCGTTTTCATTTTAAAACGTACAATATAAATTCAGAAAAAAATACTGAAAAGTGTAGACAAAATAGAATTCAAGGTCAGTTACAATGAAACATTATCAATACATGTATCTGTGTTACTTTCTTGACACATTCTTGCTGGAGTCATAAAAAAATGGATGACAGCAATGACACGATCTGAAATAGTTCTGGAAATTATTGTGGAAAGCTTTGCCAAAATGCTTAAGAATTGCATGCAGTGTGTCATCAAATTTAGTCACGTAGGATGTATGAACTATGTTATATGTGCGTTTTTTTTCTTTCTTGGTGTGTGTCGTTATAAAATTTGTAGAGAATTTTCTTTCCTGCATTTTAGTATTGATGTTGATTAGTGCATCCACGCTCATAATTTAGTTGTATTGCTCGCGTCTCCTAAAAAATATGTTCATTCTCTTTGGATCAAAAATATGTTTTGATGAAACTTAAGACCATTAATCCATTTAGCTACACAAATGGTGATTCTCCGTGTTTATGCATCCAATAACGCTTATATTGCATTTTTCGTTCAATGTGTCAATTGGAATCTTATTTTTTGTGTAGCACGAAATTGAAAAGCATTGCTTAGTATAAAATACACGTGATTTCAAAGAAACATCGTTGCCAAATGAAACGCTTCGAATGAACCATCCTGTAAAAATGCACATCCGAACGCTGCTCCGCGTCTCGCTATTTCCCGAGCTTACGCGAACAATTCGGCGCGTCCCCGGCGCAGAGCGCGGAGCACGGCATCTCATTCCGGCGCACTCGGCTCCGCCCGCCAGCGAAAAGAGACTGCGCCGGGCCAGGGCCCGCTCTCCGCGAAGAAGCAGTGTGGCCGTCGGCTCCGAGATTTAGGAAGAGGCCTAGCGCGCTGATCCCGCGTTGGTCAATAAAGTGAAGTAAAAGGTTGGGCCGAACGCGACGGCGCCGCCGCGCCGCCCTGCGCCGCCCTGCGCCGCGCCGCGCTGCGCCGCGCCGCCGCGCAGCTCCCGGACGCAGGGAGAGAGAAGCGGCGAGGTGCGGCCGCGCCCTGTTCCGCTTTCTGTGCGCCGAGAAGTTTGCGTTTCTGGGAATATATGTATTTGTTGTTTTCTGCTGCCTTTTTTTTGTTTTAACAGTGCTATATAAGTTTGGAGAAAAGGCATGCACGACGTTTTAAGTCCCTTTGTTTAACCTTTCTCAGAGGCAAATGTGTTCTCTACTTGGTAGTCCTTCCTGCAATTTCGCAAAGAACTGCGTCGGAAATAATAATTTAGAGTGGGTTTAATTGATTGCTAAGGTCTGTTATTAGCAAGGCATCTTAAGTCTCGGTCGTCGCCAATAAGTTATTCCTTCCGTCGAATATTTTTCTGAACTGTGTAAACATTTCGCTGGTAAATATTTCTTACAACTTCCTTAATTACATTAATATCACAAATCAGGTATAGTGACAAATTATATAAAAACACCAATTACAAATATAAATCAAAGATTTTTTTCTTAATTTTTTGCTTCAATTTATTCCTGTAACTTTGAGGGAATTCATCCCCAATGTCACTATTAAATTTTACGGAGTTTTATTGTATGTGATACATCATGAAATAACATTTTTACATTTACATATGATTGGCATTTTTATCGATTTCATTTATCAACGGTGATAACTAAATAGAAAAATTGCGCGCGGAAGCCATTGTTTGCAATATGTTCATTCATTTAATACGTTGCATGTTAAAATCTCTTTCAGTTACCGTTTATTACGACCTAATAATACACTTATTAATACCGGGAAGTTTATTTCCGTATTTGTGTTTCCGCATCCAAACAATACCGCAGTACTTTTGAAATTGTTAAGTAAATACGATTTAAAGGGAGACTAACAACGTGAACATTAAACGCAGTGTTTGGAAGAACATTTACAAACCGATCAAAGCCAAGTTCATGACCTAGACAATCAGTTCACATTTGTTTTGAAAATGATCGATTTTACTGAAATTATTTATTAAATGTTGGTTTAAGAATCAACCATTAGAATGCGGTCAATCAAATGAAGTTACTTGAATATATCAATGCTGTTTTGCTCTTGGTTTAATATTATGAGACTGGAAAATGAAAGAATAAAACAATTTGAATATCCATAGAAGAAAATGTTAATGGTTTTGTTTTATTGATTTACATGCAAAACAATCCACCAAGGAAATGTATTTTATAATTTTTCTGACAAAGATTTTCTTTAAAAGGTGATTAAACTTTAATGATTCAAAAACGTTTCAACAATGATCATTTTCTTTCGGTTTTTGCATTTTAAGATAAGTTTCTTTTCTTTCATTTCATTATAATATTTGTTCACTATGTGTCGTCTTTAAATTTTTTTAAATAGCAACAGTATTCTTACCGCGCAAACAAGTACAAGGAGAGTGGATTTTTTAGCCCTACAATTCCCAGGCTTTGTCCCGGATAAGAAAATTCACCATGTAAAAATGAAATAAACTAATATATTGTCTTAGAAAACGAAGACCACAACTGTGGTCAATCTTCCTTAAATTTTAAGGAAAACGATTTCAACGAAATATACAGCCCTTGCCCACCGTTCTCAATTCTGCCTAAATAAATATAATTTCCTGCTAAAGATGCGCTATCAATAGTGAGGTACACACGCAAAAATATGCATCTTAATGATACGTCTGAATAAATTTTTTCAAACTGAAATATTCTGATATTGACGTACGCTTTGTTGTATTAATTGTTATTACTTGGAAAACTGGCAATTAATCCAACAGTTCATGTTACACTACAGTTAATTCAGAATTTCTTTAGTAAACTTTCCTAAATGTTCGTATTTTTCTAACGGTTTATCATCCATAAAATAGACGCAATAAAGAACTAGAATTTGACGTGAAATTAATTTATTATAGACTTGGTTAATTTCTATTTTGAGTCATTAAAACAAAATCAGTTGTAACCTAAGGAAGAAGATTTATTTCTAATTTCTGTCTACGCTAAATTCAGGTAGGGATAATTGAAATTTGTCACAATCTGTTTTATTGTAGTTGAACTATTTATCTATAAATGCCATATCCTGAGAAATCGTTACGTCAACTCTTTCCTGTGCTTTCATGAATATATTTCAATTTTCCATGTTTGAGTTTTTCAAGACAATCAGCACATTGTCAAGAACTGTGTTTTTCATATACAGCTCTCAACCTATGAGACCTGTAAAATAGGGAAAATAGAAATCGGCACGTCGTGTTTCCCAAATCTACAGTATGTAGTAGTCCACAAAATAGGTAACTGGATTTCTACTTTCATTGACATATATGAAAGAGAAATGTCAAAATCAAAGGAAGTAGTGAATTTTTCAAGTCATGCATTTTCTACGGGGCAGTTTCAGTGTAAGTAAGACATGACTTCTTGTATCTCAGTTTCTAACAGATATGGCACAAAAAGAAAACATTATTCATCAAGTATGACAAAAACGGAGCAACAAGATTAATTCCCTTTCCAAGCAACTCATTGAATATAGTTTTAGGCAAGGTGATTTACCCGATCTTATTTGTGATATGAATTTGTTCACAAACAAGTCGACCCCTTGTACTCTCGACAGAAAATCTTGAATCGGTTCTTGTTTAATAACCACCAAAATAATTTATAACATTCTATTTTGCAAGAAGGGGTTTTACAGCAAAATATTTTGATTTTTAATGAATGCACTTTTTATAGATATAGACGGAAAGAAAGCAATGGCACATGCCACAACGTTTCAAGTGTTACAAAACAAATCGGATTACACGTGTATCTTGTCAAGCCTCCTTGTACCCCAAACTCAGCAAATGCTGAGAGTGTCTAAATCTTTTGCAATGGCCATGAATAAAAATTGTTATGAGTTTCATGATTTCTATTTTCTTTTGAGTAAATGATCGTAAAATTGACAGGAATATTTTGAGCTTAATTTTTTTTAAACTTATAATTACTTTCTCGCTACGGAGTTGAGAGAAATATAAGGAATGCTACGCGGAAAACGGCAAATTTTCGGCACAAAACTCTTGTTACATGGCTCTGGTAGCAAAAAAGTGGATAAATCGAAATTCTAAATTAAGAAAAAAATCCTCACGTGATGTAGCTTGAATCCATGTTTTGTGGGTCCTTGATACAGAAAAATCGAATGACGGCAAACCATCTGTATATCGGTCTGTTTGTCTGCCCGTCTGTGAATAAAGCTACTGGCTAAACGATTCAGGCGATTTTTTTTCAAAATTTATACTCGTCAATCATCTGGCTGATGTCGGGGTCCCTTAAATTTGAAATCGATATTTTAATTTTGGGCGTTACTTTACATGAAGCCCCTGGGACATTTTCCAAATTTCAAACAAACGGCTCCATCGTTTTTGATTAAATGTTGTTGTTGTTGGATAGTGTGAAAGACGTCTAAGAGAATGGTTCAGGTCTCGTGTTTGTTGAAAACTCTGATTTTTCGAAAATTGCAAATGTTCAAAAATGTTTTCGGAATCTTCCTACAACTAAAATATTAAAGTTAGATATTTTTTCCCTTAATGAAATCTAAAAATTGATTTTTGAAGTAAGGTCATGTTCAATTTTTCGAAAATTTGAGTACTTTTCGTGAAAATACTGGCGAGAAAGTACGTGCTCTTTTAGCAGCACTAGTTTTAACTATTGCGAGATTGAAAAGTAAATCTTTAAGCCATATTTCTTAAGAAATTATTAATCTTCGATCTACTTTAGATCTTCTGAGATTTGGGGTGTAATGCTAGTATGGCTTTTAGATTTATTCGCAACAGTATTGGATATGGATAATAATGTAGAAATAATGAAAGCACAATAATTGTTTTAATGTATTAAAACATATAATTGTCAAAAGCAACTCTCTGGAACACTTTTCCTATTTTCATTGGGCCTACAACAACAATACCCAAGCGACGTGTATCACACAACGAAAGTCTTGTTGGACCTCCTTGATCTTGTTTTCATTCTGTTTATATTTCGTAGTGTGAGTTTTGTTGATTGAGTATTGTAATAGACCCATTGAATATCGGAAAAGTTTTCTCCAAATTTGGCATTGTGTTTTATATGTTTTAATAATATTAAAGGAGTTGAGTGTTGTGGTTCGATTATTTCTACTTTCTTATCACTGTAGAAGACCACAAGATTTCTCCTACAATGACTGAATTTATTTTCGCATATGAGTGGGATGAACATCAAAGGTGGTTTCATGATGTCTCTAACAATAACGGGTAACTGAATGTAAGATAATTTCTGATTACTATTAATATGTTTCATAAACAAAACATTCCAATATATGAAAATCAATTACCTTTTAAAATATCGTATAGTGACACATATACGCTAATACACAATTCCTTTAATATTATCTCTTATTGTCACTGAAAAATTGTAATGTAAAGAAATATTATTCACGAATTTGAATTAATCATAACATATTTTATTAGAACCAGGAACTTTTTGCTGAACCGTTTTCAATTTTCCTGACTAGTGTTAGTAACATAGAAAATTTATACAATAATACCCATAGTGATTATCATTATGGTAAGAATATTAGTTCAGAAAAATACATCGCATTGGCAGTAAAGATGGAAAACGCAGGGTTATTACAGTTACAGCGTTATTACAGGTTATTACAGTACATTTTTTGATGTTCAATGTCTAATAACAGCTCTGTTAAATTGATACATAATTCTGACTACAGGAAACTTGCATACACGTTTCAAGTTTAGGAAACATGTTCTATGACTCATAGAGACAGAAATAAACGAATTTCTTTCCAATAACTTGAGCATTTTGCCAAATGGAATATATCTACAAAGCAATGCTTATAATGATTTTACTTATGAATATCAAGTTCCTTTTTACTTTCTCGTTACCTCTTACGCAATAGAGAGAAAGTTATGTAATGCTACGCGAAAAAGTGGTCAAATCCATTTGCTAAATTTAGTAAAAATATCCTCTAACACGTAGTGTAGCCGGAATCCATGTTTTGTTGGTCCTTGATACCGAAAAATCGAACGACGGCCAAGTGTTTGTCTATCCGTCCATCAGTGACAACGCTAGCGGCTAAACCGTTCAGCCGATTTTCTCCAAAATTGATATTTCTCAATCTGACTGGTGTCGCGGCCTCTTGAATTTGAAATCAATATTTTCTTTTTGGGGGTATTTACATGCCTCTGGAACATTTTCAAAATTTTCAAAAACATGGCTCCATCGTTTCTTATTAAATTTTGTTGTTGAATAATGTAAAGGACGTTTAAGAGATTGGTGAAGGTCTCGTGTTCGTTGAAAATCATGATTTTTCGAAAATTGCAAAAACTAAAAATTTGTTGATGTCTTCCTACAACTACAATTATGAAGGCAGAGCTTTTCACCTAGTGAAATCTGTTCCTTAAAGATAGATTTTTTTAAAAAGGCCGTGTACAATTTTCTGGAAATTTGAATACTTTTCCCGTAATTTTCGTGAAAGTACGGGCAAGAATATACGTGCTGTTATAGCACCACTAATTACATGATTGTGTTGTGTAATATGTATGACGGAGAACAACATTCTACATAAAGAGTCACTTCTTATAACCACTATCTTAAGACTATCACTTTAGACACGACAACGCGTGATATCCCTCATACCGCCTTGCTTTTCTCTAATATGTGATAGTACCAATGGCCAAATGCAGTCCAGCATCGAGGTATTTCTTGTTATCCGAAACCCGAAGGCAACAGTTGAGATTGTACTAGTCTCACAGTTTTATTGAAATATATTCCGTATAGAGAACCGAGTAATTTGCTTTCTTTGCTGAAATTAATTGCTAATCTGTCCTGTGTCTTACATAAATCATAAGTTTTTGTATACGTGGTTTTTCAAATCAAGTTAGGAACCATATCTGAAACTCATAACGATTGATTACTGTGCGGACCGACGTAACTTATTACATCCATCAATTAAATAGCTCATTTTGGCAAAGGCGCTAGTCACATTGTCCCAATTTTGCAGAATACCATTTAAATTAAAGATTTTTTGCAATGCTTTGTATAACATCTTGAGATGTATCGTAGAATACACTTTACGGGCGATATTGAGATTTGTTAAATGAGAAAGGTGATTTCTATGGATTTTTTCTTAAACATGTGTACTTCCTATACTTAACATAGGAATAATAAGAGTACTAATAGTGAGCATACCACAAATTAGGTTTTTAATGAACAAGTGCACACTATAGTGACCAAAATAAAAATATATTTATTTTTACATTTGATATTAACTTCTCTACTCTTGACTTGTGATAACTAATGCACAATGATTAAAAAAGATTTGGCCTGATCACGTATTACATATATACATATTACGTATTACATACAAATACTTTTTAACATATATAATTCATAGTTAATGCATGACATATTTATTATATACTTTATATATTGAGGATGTAGTTAGTTTCTTCCTCTGTGGTGTTTTTCATCGAGAGTTTGTTCATTTGGAAAATTGATACGTATTACATTATATGTCGTAGACAAACCGTTCTTTGATCCAGAGCATTAATGTAAGTACTTCTTTTTACTTTTCCTTTGTTCATTTTAAAATAGTAAATCTCGGATATTTTAGAAAACTTATTCCAGAAGCCTTATTTTTTATTAATATTGTTTACTTGAAGTCGCAAAGTTTATGAAATAAGAAGGCCATTATTTATCAAATTTTACTATGTTATTACTGTGTTAACAGCACTGATTCAATAATTTTACCTCGTTGGCTCCCTTTTGTCGCTATTTCATACTTTTGGGTCTGTATTGTAAATTATCCTTCTAATAATTCTAAGCCATTCAAAAGTTCAATCACTCTACAAGAATGTGATCCCGCTGCAGGGAATATTGAGAGATATTTAAGCGATTATCATAAAATAGTATCTCAAAAATAACCAAATTGCTAGAGAAAATTCTAACTTCGGCCCTTACTAAAAATAAATCATTCGATTATTGGTATTACTCGTACTACAATAATAAAATAACGATTAAAAAACATTCATGGCAAAATAAAGATTAAAAAATATTCAAGAGTGCCAAAATTGTTTATTAAAACCAGCTCTTTAAAAAAAATTAAAATTTAAAAGAACATTAATATATCGTACACTATAAATAGTTTTTGTATTCATTTATTATTCCACGTAATAACTTGGTACCTAAATATCTTATTAGATGGTATGTGTGAATCACATTACGAAGGAAACAAAACACGAGTAGACATTGGATTGCGATGGCAAAAATTTAAGGGTTCCTTTTCATTTTCAACCGGTACGTATTCAAAATAATAATTGTCCTTCAGTTGGTAGTGCTAAACAAATAATTTTGACATTAATATTCAATATTTTTCAGAAAATTTCGTCAGTTTTTTTCAATAAAAATGCTTGGTAAATTGTAAGGCCTAAATTTCTGAAAGTTTTCTGCCAGTGTGACAAAATAGTGCTAAAAGCATTCATCTTGTTTATTTTGCAGTCTCGGTAGCGGGGAATTCAGTCTGTTCCATTCAACAGAGGGAAAATAATGATCACAGATTCGAATCCTAGCTTTGATATAGTAATTGCGTCCTAGTGTGTAAGGCGTTATAGGCAAACAAAAGTTTTATCAAATTTAAAATCCATATATAATCTATAAAAATTAGGTCTTCATTTACAAGCTATGGATGCTAACTACGGTAAGCATGCTCTCAATAATTGCTAGGAAAAGTGTCAAGATTATGTAAAAAACGTCTTATAGAAAAGTATTAGGATGAATGTATCACTTGGTATATTAATATATTTCTAGGTAAGGCACTTTTTAACAAAGCAAAACGACTCTTTTTTTAAACATTTGTTCTCGTATTATACCTTCTTTTATATTATATAATTTTAAAAGTAAACGTTCCAAAATACTATGTTTTCAAGACATTTCTATAAAGTGGTGATGCGACAACAGCACGCATTATTTGTAAAGGTTGCGTAGATAATATTATAATGTAAATGTTTTAAAATGTAAAATATTCTTGCATTCTAAATATTATTATTGGAGATGTCAGGAGGAATAATTAATTTTCGTAATTTGGAAGTATTAATGTAAATGAAAAATAATTCAGTATATTTTACCTTTGTTTTAAAAAAATTAAATACCTAGAACAGTTTTTCATTAAATTTACTATTTAGGATTTATTGGAAAAAAACGATTTAACACAAACATTTGCAATAACTATTCATATTTCAAAAAATTATATAAAATTATTTTTATATCTAATTTTCCGGAACCGATTGCTTTAAGAAAATTTCCAACTTCAATAACGAAAACACTATAAGAGAAGATCAAAAACAGTTAATCCTTATAATTTTTTAAATTTACGAGCCTTTAATGAATGTGGTATATTATTGCTCTATGCTAGATTATCAATAGCACTGTGTTGTTTCAGCAAGAACACATTACATTTTCGACATTTTTGAAAAACTCCTAGCATCTTATTGTAAAATAGCCACAAAATTAAAAGATCAGTTTCATATTGAGAGTGCTTACGATTCTGTGAGATCAATCGTGGAATATCTCTTTTGGGGAAAATCATGTGTACGGTTCAGGAGCCAGGGTTGTGCAAATAGACAAAAAGTTAAGAAAAAAATGCATATTTTCGTATGAGAGATCATTATATCGTATATAATTTTAGTCAAAATTCCTACATCCACTTTTGCATTGTATTGTATTATTAGGTATATACTGAGTTAATACAAATGTACGAGAAGGTAAACGTACAACAGTCCGAAGGACAGGTGTAGAAACAGAGTTAATTAGAAACATTTAGAAAAATGTTTGTTGTTTAAAAATAATTACAAATTATTCAGTAATGTGTATGTTAAGGGAGGTTCAGAGACAGAGATAGACTCCTTCTTCTGTAGGTGAACGGAGAGGTAGGTGGTGCAGAGAGTACGGAGAGGAAGATCTAGTGCTTTGTAAAATAAGATCCGCCCCTTCTAAGATCTAAGTTAGGAAACCAGGCCTAGGACATCCTCGCTTCTCGATAGCCGGCGTATACTGCGATTTTTCTAAGAGCGACCCTCAAGGCCATTCAAATCCCATCTTCGCGATGGAATATGTCACGGCATTTCGAGTCTTTTCTCGGTCTTGCCGGTAGAAGTCGCATGATCGCAAGCACTGCTTCATACGGTCGCGATCGTGCAAAATCTAGCGGAACGACTGAGAAAGACGCGAAATGCCGTGACATATTCCATCGCGAAGATGGATTTGAGTGGCCTTGAGGGTCGCTCTTAGAAAAATCGCAGTATAAGTTGGGCTCACGTGTCGGCGGCGGTGTCGCACGCGCCGCGAGAAACGGGTGCCCGCCGCCCGGCCACGCGCCCGCCTGCCCGGGGTCCTGCGGCGGCGGCGGTGGCGGCCGCCGCAGCCGCCGCGCCACGCGCGCCCAGCCGACCTAGGGGCGATGGCGGCTCCGCGGCGCGCACCGCGCCGGGCCCGGCCCGGTCCGGTCCGCCACGCGCCACGCGACCGGCCCCGCGCCGGGGGCCGCGACCTCCGGGAAGCCACGCGGCGGAATGCAGTCGGCGCGCGCTGCCACTTGTTAATAGCAGAATAGAAACGAGGAATGCGTTTGACGACATTCTCCTGGACGTTACAGGCTAGACAAGAACCCCACGACCTGGAAATGAAATAGAAAAACCCGCTCTTCATGCTTTCTATTAAGTATTTACAAACTAGAATCAACTTTGAGATATTCTATGGGCTTGTTTGCCCCAAATCAAATTGTATTTAAAGCTTAGAATTTTATCTCCAAAGGCGAAAATCATGTACATCTGATGGATGATTCTATGCGTATTCCATTGTAAATATTAGAACGCTGCTGCGATCAAGACTCAGATCCGCCAGTAAATTCAGCAAAACGAAACCCTACGACAATATTACTTGTTATTATTTATATTAGTATACAAATGCCGTTTTGTTTAGTACACCAATATACTATTACTTGTATACAATTGACTGCATTAAATAGGTTACGATCATGTAACGAATTGCGAGACTTAATATTAATGATGTGTATTATATTTTCAAATTATTATTAACTACATTTACTTCCTATGGATCTATTATTTTAATGAGATACAGTATTATAAATAATAGGGTATGTAAATACAAGAGTAATGCTGTTGTCTGGCAAGAATGTTACATTTTCTAAAATAACGGATGTTAGTCTAATATACACATTGGCAATATCCTAGGAATGTTTCATGATTTTTTGGTTCTTCAGTGAAAAAATGTCTTAGTTCGCCAACGTTTCGGAACTTTAATGTTTCCTTATCAGGGCTTTGGAACACATATTCGCACTGTTGTTACATACAAGTTGCACATATCCATAAAACGTAAATAACACATCCACAATGATAAACTGAAATATTAAATATAAAAAAACCTAAAGTTACGTATTAATTGTAATTAAAATACAATATATTATATTATATCATTAAAACCCATATTATTGTATTATTAAAACCCATGTCATTAAAACCCAGCTTTCTAACGTTGAATATTCAAGAGCAAAATACCAATCATCCAACATACGGCATCAGGGGCACCTGCACAAAAACACCTCCATTCTTTGGCTCAGTGCTTAGGAATGCACTGTTATTACTTCTTCCAAGTATGGGCAACATTAGATTGCTGTAATCTATGCTCAGCTTCAGCGAAACGTTTGCAAACTAAGAAATGTTTTCAATGAATGACCAAAAAGCCATGAAACATTCCTAGAATTAATAGTGTGGTCATGAATTCAAAAACTATTGGCAATCTTGTTTCCCACTGTATTAGATGCCAATACCAAATCGCGTCCATGTCTACCAATCCGTGTGCGTTTGTGGCTAGTCGACAGTACACACAAAAAGTTATTCTACAAGAGACTGTGCACCAAGAAAGATTTAAGTAGAATGAAAGAGTGGTCATATGTGGAAATTGCAATTGTGCGTGGCAGAAGTGTTCGTCATTGTGTTTGCAATTGCAAGAAGGATTGCGTGACAGTTCGTTGCCTTATCGAAGTGATGCATGTTCGGTGGAGGCCTTCGCGTTACATCGGTTGACCAGGTGTGCCAAAACAAGTAGGGATTATTTTGAAGGGTATTAAATGTGAGTAAAGTATGTTGTTTTCATTTTAGTCTGATAAAATAATTAGTATTATGTTCCCTACTCGTTGGCTTGTACATCAGGAAGCAATTTGATATTATCATTGCCAAGTATGTTCCATTGACCTCCAATCGCATTGGGTGAATTCTTGCCATTCTATTGAAAGTAGTTAACGTCTTTTGTATGAACCCTTGTATTTGAATTTGTAGCTATGTTTTCGCCTCAAATTCAAATTATAATAACGATAAGAGCTATTAGCATTTTAGCCTCTGCTCTAGTGTTGTAATAAATTTGGGAATTCAATCCCAAAACTTTTGTCTAATTGTTTACATTTTCCTTTGTTTGTTCAAATATTTACACTGTTTTTCTCTTTAAATTATTTAAAAAATGTGGATTTTACTTGTGATGCGTCAAAAATGTTTTGGCTTATACAAAATTAGGAAAATAAATATCTTCATGAATATAAAAGAAATTAAAAATAATTCTTAAAAAAATCCTCTGTATAAATTTATATGAAAAGTTATTTTCAAACAGAACCATTTACATGATATATTTTTTTATAAAATCGTAACGCAGGTCCAATATTGTTTATTGTGTCCTTATCAAAAATACCAGTGAATCTAAATTAAATCTATCAAATGATATGTAGTAAATTAGTATATAGTTTTTTTGTAGGCCTGCGGAAAATCTTTGCTGAACCAAAATATATTTGACGAAATATTGTAATATTCAGTATATTTTGGCCAAAGCTTGCAAGACAATTCATGAATATTATCTCCAGTTTACTACTTTCCTAGTTATTATTTTGTAATTTCATATAACTAATGAATTTGAGGATCGGATGAATAAGAGCTGCAGACACTCCGTACAGAAATTTTGAACTCACATTCCTTCTATTTTTATTGTATTACACTGTTGTATGTTCATACTATGTAACAAAACGTATCGATGACAGAAATATTGAGAAGATTTACTCCGAATTTTTTTCGATTATCAATGTAGTTGTAAAACACTATATAAGTTACATACAAAATACAAAAAGATAATATCCAAAACATACTAAACGTTGTTATTTTGTCCCACCAACAATGAATTGATGAGAAGAATTTCCAAATAAATCATAACGGTAGTTAAATTTTTAATTTTTTCTCTTAATTTACATTGGATAACGATGAATTGATGACTATCATCCTTTTGGATAGAATAATTTATTCAACTGAAAAAGTTAGAAAAGACTCCTTCGAAAAATGTTTTTTAAATCTATATTTATTACATTGTTTTTGTCAATTGTAATTAAATTAAAAAGACCAAAGGTATTGTTTTAACTTAATGAATTATTTTCAACTTGGCGTCTTCGAACACTCACTTTCATTGTTTTTATTTTATAAACCTAAGTCTAACATAGTTCTCCAATCATTTCTCAGATCTTTTAAAGTATGTGAAATCTCTGTGCATAGTGCCTTCTTAAATTTGAAAAACTTCGAAACTAAGCCGAAGAAGGATTTTCATGATTTTAATTTCCCGTATATTTAAAATGTTTGTAAATTTTCACTGCAAACCTATCACTCCCACTTGGAAAGAATAGTAATGAGTTGGTTGGAAGGAATATTAATTAGTACTGGATTTTTGTCTTCCAATACCCAGTTCCTCTCGTTGTCGAAAAATGCATGTAGTTATATCTATTCTGAACCAAACTTCGTTTCAGTTCATGAAAAATAATTTCATACCTTATACTCAGCGATGCTTTCTAAACTAGCTACTTTGTTTAATAATCTTGAGATTCAGCAGGATATTAACTTGAATCCAAAATAAGACATTTTTGTATTAGAAATACAGATAATTTAAAAACATGTGCTTCATAACGCGTTTACCCTTATTCTGATTACACTGATCTGCGATGAAATTGCTGCCTCCGAAGTTTTAATGTTTTGGGGGTATTTTTACCATGTTAAAATCAAATTCAAAGCCAGAAAGTTCCTCTCACGTGCCATTTTTTAAAAAAAAAAATTATTTCCCTCATAGCGTAATTTTTGTGTGCCCAAAGAGTAAACATACGAACTGAAATACTTTACCATGTGTAGTTTTATAATGTTATAGGATTTGAAAACCAAATGTATTTAGAATGTTATTATTGTGTTAATAGTAAACACCGAAGTCACGAGATGATTCTTATCTGATACGAGTACGAGGTGCGAGCGCCTCAGGATATTAGAGTGAAATAAAGTGCATCCTTGCTATTATCCTATGTAGGTAGCCAATTCTTGGTAACAGACACTTTCTTATCTTTATGAAAACTTACATTAGTAGTCTTAGTATCTCTCACATTACATTAGTATATGTCATATGGAAAATTAATCAATTTCATCCTCTGTTGTGGAGTAGAATGTTGTGAATTTGTAGTTCAGTACGAAAGTATATTTACCATGTCGCATCGCTGACGTATAAATTATCCAGAGCACTTTTGTTGTAAATGTTGGAAATACATTGCCTAAGCAGATGCGTCATGTTACAGATTTTGTAAAAAGTTCATATCTTGCCTTTTTTGGAATGAAACTTGAAGACCAAAGTAAACATTGAGCAACTTACAAAGTATGTAGACTATGCATTGAAGATCTTCGTCATTGGGTCAATAGCAAAAGACAGTCGCTATCTTTTGGAATACCTATGGTTTGGAGAGAGAACAGTCAAACCATATTAATGACTGCTATTTGTGTTCGTGTGATTTGAAGAGGTACAGTTCTAAATATAAAAAGCAAATTGTGTATCGAGTAATTCGGTCAGCCATTTTACTTGTCCATGAGCCTGATGTTCCTGGGATGGCCTGATGATTATTCTACAACGTGGACTTCCAAACTATGATCCATGTGAGTGGAGACTACCCATTGATGCTTCCAAGCGAAGTTTAAATGGTGTTCTTCATAATGGAAATGTTTTTGGTTCAGTGCCTGTGGCCTATTTAGTTACTCTCAAAGAATCATACACAAATTTGCAACTAATGTTATTGTCCGTAAACTACACTGAACACACCTGACAAGTTTGTTGAAATTTTGAAGTACTTACGATGCTGCTGGGTGAACAATCTGGTTTTATCAAATGTCCGTTCTTTCTTTGCTTGTGGGATAGCAAGGCAACAGTTCATCACTGGAGTAAGAAGACTGGTAACCTCGAGAACGTTCGGAAGCCGGTTAAAACAATGTTGTGCGCCAAAGCGTTGTGAGTTCTTATAAAGTGTTTCTGCAACCCCTTCACATTAAGCTTGCCTTAATCAAACAATTCGTAAAGGCTTTAAATAAAGAAGGAGACTGTTCCATGTACATATGTGGGAAATTGTCAATATTGTCTGAAGCAATATTAAAAGAAGGTATATTTAATGGTTCTGATATAAGAAAATTGATATCAGACGCAACATTTAAGAACACTATGGATGAAAAGGAGAAAGCAGCATGGATATCTTTCTGTGAAGTTGTTTCAAACTTTTTTTGGTAACAAGGATCTCAATTGCCGAAACATCATCATTACCGTGCTTGAAACATACAAGGAACGTGGTTGTAATATGAGTATGAAAATTCTTTTCCTGTTTCCACCCGTAGATTATTTCTCTGAAAATCTAGGATTTTTGAGGGGAGAACAAGGCGAACGATTTTACAAGAATGTGCTGGTGTTCGAAAGGAGATACCAGGGACACTGGTGCATCAGTATGCTTGATGAATATTGTTGGATGTTTAGGCGTGAAATACCTGAAACACACATAAAAGTAGAAGGAGTACTTTCTCAAGTAAGAAGCAACGGGTATAACATTTGTGTGAAATAGTGAAGGAACAGAAGTAATACCTCAAGAAAAAAGAAATAGGTGTGAAATTTGTTTCCAGTGGTGAAGAAAACTAGACAAATGAAGCAAAAGCAATCTCATGGCATGTATTTACAACCACACACATTAATTTCAGCAAGTTGTATGTTTTAAATATTGTTTTTCTTTACAATACAATTTTTTTATGAAATCGTTTGTGATGAAATTTGCGTAATTATACAATACATGTAAAGTAATTTCGCAAGAAAATCGTATGTTATAAAAGTAAATTGACTGAAAATTTGGATTCAGAATATCGAAATTATATAAAAGCACGTTTTTTACTTTAGGCAACAAACAAAAAGTTTAAATTAGCAGGCTAGTGTTATCTGTAAATTTCTTCAGTAACAGTTTTTTAATAAATAGAAACTATCTTCATCAGTAATTGAAATAAACATCTGCCACAAAATAGAATTATCATTTCTAAATTATGGAGGTTAGCAGTTACTTAAATTGACAATATTTACTTTATTCTTATTCTAAATCAAATTTGTATTATGCATTGTCCCAAGAAAATAAAATAAATTCATAATCCTAATATGGGTATAATATATCTTATAGGATCAGTCTGATACAGCCAAAAATTAGGGCTAATTTGACTCATTTATTGATTATTACTTAGATATATCCAAAATTAACTCCAAAAATAGCAAATGAAGAAATATATTATATTATTAACTATGTAAACAATTAAAAATGTTACAATAATTGGGCCAATAACCTTTAAAACAGAATTGCCCATTTTTTAGCTAAAACTTTTCCGCCGTAATTAGAAACTTTTGATATAATTTATTTATTTTTAAGGAGAATAATTTTGAAAAGAGTTAGTCAATTATTTGCCTGGGTTTAAAGATTGCAATAGTATTAACGTACCATGATATTTTCAGCCTAAAAATTGTGGGAATAATATGATACGGATAAGGAGTCTAATGTGATGCGGGTGCCGGAGCAATTTTTATGTGCTGACAATTAACACAATGACAAAACAAACAACAATAAAAACATATTTTCTTAACGTTATATCACAGTCAGGAATCCGTAAATCGACTGCTCTCGGCTAATACGTTAGTACGATAATATACATTTGAACTTTTATAGTACAATAGCTGTTTTCTATGGACCAAAAACGCCTAAAAACAGTCTGAAATAATATTACATCATTTGAATTTATTTCAGATCACAAAAAAATTCAAAAACGAGTTTGTGAATGCACAGCTTCTGACTTTTTCGTGATACCAGAAGAAACCAAATTCACATGAGAAACTGACACCTCCAGACATCAACATGTCTCCAGTTACTATCTCCAAAGAAGCGGGTAGACAGAAGGGCAGCAATCATTATTAGTGATCAATGGATTAAAATTAAAAACAAAAAACGGAAGGACGGAAATAAAGAATCGAAGAAGAGTAACGAAAACAAAGGCAGAAAATAAAACTCGAAAGGCAGTTAAAAACAGCAAAAATGTTTTCTTAGTTACTAGAGATTCGGACACCGACGATTTTATGTTTAGAGAAAAAGAATTGCCTGAAATACACTATAAAAATTATATTAAAGGACGTTGAGAGGGTATAACAGTCATATATAGAATTCAAAGAGTTATTTGGAAACAGAGAACACTGTGAAACCTATAATCCTAATAATATTACGGATAGGGTTGTAGCGGAATTTCGTACGAAGATTTTTCGCTAGTTGGTTCAGTCACAAGTATTGAAGACGGTAACTCCTGGTAAAATTTACAAGTTAAACCAAAGGTGGAAACAACATATTTTTTCTTGAAAGAAAGCAGAAGTCGTTTCACTTTTTAAAAGAAAAGATATGGAGTAAAGAGTAAAACATGAAATTGGAAGAAGAGGGGAGTTGATTTTTTACAAAACTTTTGATAAATTTCATATTCAATTATGTTTTTACCTAATTTAAGTTTCTCTATAATAGATAGTGGTTTGCGGCTCTTTTGATATTTTAAATATTTCTTAATCAATTAAACATTTCTTCACTTTATTTTAAAACCTTTTTGAATTTTCAAAATTATTGGAAACAATCCTTCATAACTTCGCACATAGCAAAAGATAAGAAAATGAAAATAATATTGTTAAGATACTTGACGTTGAGGTGACTCAGTATAACCCGCCCGTTACTTCCCAATCAAAACTTATTGAGATATCGAGATCTAGTTGAGTATCATATTAGCCCCATCACACTGTTGCGGTCCGTTTCACTGTCATACACGACTTAACTTTCAAGAGGCAAGTATTAATTTCTTCATGACTTTTCTTCAGTGTAGAAGAAAAGATGTGATGTTTGGATTTCTCTATCACATTAGCCCCGATTGACCATAACCGATCTTCTTTTCGTTTCTAAATATTACTAAAACAAGCTAAAGGTTCCTAGAAAATTTAAATTTTCATAAGATTTGTCTTTTTCATTTATTCAAATTATTGCAATTAAGAAGAAATATTATTTCTGTTTTGTTTATTGAAATTAATTTTTTGCTCAGAATTAAGTATTCCTAAATGTGTAAAAAATAAAATCTTCCTTTATATCCAAAGAAAGTTGGTTATAAAGAAAAATTTGTGTAGTCAAATTGAAGAAAATATCAACAGAATTCTCAGTCATTTTAATACGCCCTAAATCAAAACGTATTTTTTACGCATTTAGGTCGATTAATATTTTGCATTAAGTAGACGGTACACATCTCTTGGGACTCGAAAATTGCAATTTAGTGCTCAATTTTTAATGGATATTGTCGATTTGATATGAAACTATCAGTAAATTGCGTACGTGAAAGTTATGAAAGAAACGTGTTTACATCTCATATCAGGACCTACCGTAACTGCTACACGTATTGCTCTTATTAATCATTCTTTCTGGATGAAAATAGTTCTTTGTCTAACTCTCTCTTTTTAATTCATCGAAATTACTTCCGAAGTTATCTCGCAGGGACTTATGTATGTGTTACAAATTATGTTATATAGAGTACTTATTAATTAGTTTTCTTGTTTCACATTCATTCAGACAATTGAGAGATTTGTACGAAGAGTTTATAACTCTTTTTTTTTACGAAAAGCGAGTTTTCTGCATATTTGGGTATTGCGTGTTTCAAGAATTAAGAGGAGCCAAAAGTGTTCCGAAAATGTCATAAAATCGAGTACTGGAATACTATATACGCCTTTTTTCAACTATTCACACTGTGCAGAATGCAGTTTGAAAGAGAGGTGCGATGTGCTTTAACAGTTTTTTCATCAATTCTACTTTCCTTGCAGATATAGAGTTCAGTCGAATCTCCTTTTTGGTATTTTGTAAACTCTTGAAGCAATACTTGAGAGAATATAGTGTAAAGAGTGTAAGAACAATCATAGATAAAATCAACTTTTTAGTTTATAACAATCTTTTATTCTCTGTTCTTTTTATTAACGTGTATTCCGCATTTTGATTTTAAGCGGTTAATGTGTATTAAATTGTTATGTTTATTATTATCATCAAAAATACGTACCTAAAAATTTCAGAATCTTTTCGAAAAAACAACTAAAGATCACCTCGAATTAGATCGAAAAAATATAAATGATTCTATGAAAAAATCGGAGCCGATGCTCCAAGAAAGGGAAATAATTGGTAAGGGTCTTCCTGTATGTAAAGAAGAAACGGTGCCAGCAATAAGAAAGAATGTATTTTTAATAGGTCCAAAAAAGCTTAATAATCAAGGATGACAAGGGAAAATACTACAATGTGAGAAGAATAGCAATCTTGGGGCAACTAAATGTTGATCAACGCTTGACATGCACTAAACAGAAGTAATTATTTCAAATTAAGGTCATTATAGCCAGGTTTTCGATTACCTTAATAATCGTATAATAATATTTTTGCAAGAAAATATTATTTTTGAGTAAATATATTTTTCCAGCATGTTCCTAACGAGGATTGACAAATTTCCTCAGGATTTCATTTACTTAGGTTTAAATGTAGACGTTTAACTGTAACCTACCTAACCTAAATGCTGTTGTATTGTGACTTTACGGCAGTACATTAATCGATACACTGCATACCCACAATGATTTTGTACTACAACTTTTTTGAAATCCTAAAACGATAATATTAATTGAAAACAATTTGAAACAGCCTAAAACTGGTACGTAGTGATAAAATTGTAGTCTGTATACACCCTTTTTTCCCTCAATTTTAACTTTTAACCGTAAGAATTTAAAAATGTTAAAAAATTGAAATTCAAAATAATAAGATACTTTCTTGAGTACGCATCCTCTTCAGTCACGATTATAAAAATATAATCGAGACTTCATATATAAATAAGAGATATAATAAAGAGAATTCAAAGTTCATAATGAATTTTGGGATATAAAAACTGTAAAAGCTAGTGTAAACTGTGTGAATTTGGATCCCGCGCGTGAAAATCATTTCATAAATCTGATAATCTGTAGAATTAATTAAATGATTAAATGTAATAAACTTGTTTGCTCAGTGAAATTGAATGGCGTCCTGTAAGTTAACGAAACATTCATTCTAAAAACTTCAAACATAAGGAAAGTTGGAACAAGCAATAACGCTCAAAAATATTACAAAATATTCCTCCATAGTTATATTTTACTTATTCTTATTGATAAAAAAGTTTGCAGATCTCAATAGGCCACGAATGTCTTTTAAGGATCTAGTTCCAGACCAAAGGATAGACAGTCAGTAACGATAAGAACTTCGTTATATAAGCATCTTGTACGTTTGCAGCGATGATATTTTCTAACAACACCACCATAAGATAATTGATACGACCAATTCTTTTATCAACAGAGAAGCGTGAACAAAAAAAGGCAATCCACGTAGCATCAAACGACTAATAATTCTCTTAGAATACATCTTATAAATTGAAAACTGTGATCACAATTAAATGCACAATATCAGGAATGAGAACTTAAAAAAACACTTAAAATGTCAGTCATATGCGACGATATTTTGAAAAACAGATAAAAGCTAAAAACGGACTAAGAAAACTGAATATAATTTAATAAGGCCTAGTGGCTATCGTGGTCAGAAACATTGTTATTTCAGTAATTTTTAATACATTGAAAATATTATCAATGAATTTTTCCATAATATTATTTTTTAAATTTTACTTCAAACAATTAATATTCCATCAATCAGTGTTCTCAGAACGTTCTCCTTGCTATTCAAGGTGTTTCTTAAAAAAAGAGTTTTCTAATATAATATTTGCAATCATATTGAGGAATACCCTCACGGGTCAGTGTGCACATTGGCCAGTGTGCTCGCTTTCCATGACGCGACCACGGGTTCGATTCCCGGTCGGGCAAGATTATAGTGTGCGTTTTCCTTGCAATGTCCCAGCATAAGTTGCTGTGTGACGATGAGAAAACTCTCTTCTCAGCTTGAGAAGACTAGAATACAGCGTAGAGATATCTATGTGCTAACCATATGTACTGTCCCTTAACCCATGGCCGCAAGGCCGGGATGCCGCTGATAGGCCCAGGCTTCGTCAGAAGCTATTGCACCAAAGTACATACATGTACTTATGGAGGAAAGTAAATTTGAATTAAGATTTATGTCTGACATCAAGACTTTCATTCCGTAAGTTATCAAAAATTGCTATAATCAATCAGAAATTTTATGATATTTTAATCAATTATCTCCGACACTAATTACAAAGAACATCACTAATCAAAGATCAACACTATATTCATTTTTTTTTTAAATATACATACGTAACGATTACAAGTTCCTCCTGCGTGTGACTTTCCAAAATGCATTCTATGTTTTAACTTTTCTTCTTTGAATAGTCATTAATTACATTTTCCATTTATATGATTATAAGTGCTGATATATGATATTAAAGTGAATAAATACAATAAGCATTAAAATTCAAATATAATACAAGCATTTTTAGATTGAGATCGAAAATCAGGAAAAATCAGGAAACGTTGTTTTCAAGAATATGTATTATTTTCTAATGCGCTCTTTTTGAAAATAAATACTTGTGTAACAGATTACTTAAATTCAATTATCACTAAATAATGTTTGCATTAACAACAGATAATTTAGGAAATGCTAATTGTGAAATAATTTTCTTTTAATTTCACATCAAAAAAATGTGAACTATCTAACCCAGATATTCCGACGCTTATGGCGTACATCCTTATTTTCATGAAAAAGATATACCGAACTCTCCCTAATCTATAGGCAATTTCAAAGCGTAAATGTCTAAGTAACATTATTAAAATATTGTCACACTATTAATATCTTCTCTTCTTTCTCTGTTTTTTCTTCTATACTTCACTGTTTAAGAAGTTCTAAGTTCACTGTTTCATGTTCACTGTTCGTGGAGTGAGTTTCCGAATTTCATATTTGTAAAATAATGTATCAACCACCATGGGGTCGTTAAACTTTCTTCTTGGTCTAATCTCCTTCTTCAAGATGTTATGCATGGTTTCCCCATTCTGTTTGATGTTTCATCAATTTCCAGGTAGTACCATTAGTTTTTTATAGGGTGTTTCACATTGTAAGGAATTGAAGGAAAGTTTATTCTCTAAAATTTTATGGCAATGTTAGCGTTTTTTTTATATTTTTTCTACAATTCCACTTCCCCCACAAAATTTTGTATTTCCTCTAGAATTTTTGATTGTTTTTATGTTTTCCCCTAATTCCACTATATTTGTATTTTATTTATCCGGATGTCACTTTTGCAAAGTTTGCTAATGTATAAAACTATCTGTACTACGACTTTGGCTCCTGGATAACGATTATGTCATTTGTACATCAGCCAAATTAAACAATGATTACGCCAATTGCGCAACACATAGCAAAACATCAATATATTCAAAAAATCCTCAAATTTGTCCTAATTCCTGAAACGGATTTTCTTCAAATATTTTTCGAAATCCTTGTGTCAGCATAAAAGACCAAAACAACAAAATAACAGACAGAAATTAAATTTTTAATTGTTCCTGAGATGTTTCCGGTCTTTTCTTACGCATGCTGTTTAAGAGAAAGTTGTTCAACAAATGGTATTATTCTTTCTAATTTCGACGTAAATCATTTTTTTAAATTTATTTATTTGATTCATGATGAAAATTCATTTTCAAAATAATTTTAATCCCTTAAGTTTATGCAATATTTTAGGGCCAGAAAAAGTTTACAGTGACAGTGAATTAATAATATGACAATTCACTTATCCCACAATATAAAACTATGTCTTTTGCACAAACATCTGTTGTGGAAAATTATAGTGTATTTCTTATCTGTTTCGAATTTTTTCCAATGATTTCCCTTCTCCCAGATAGTCTCTGTGAGAAGCCAGTAATCGTAGCTTTTCTGGGCTTTTGTCTATTATTTGCCAACTACGAATGAATGTAATGTTCTTTTGTAGTTTACAACGAACTTTCGTCGTTCGTCCCTCGCTTCTTAATGTATCCCATACTTTAAAATTTCCCAACTTCGTACAAGTCTCAACAGCCCTTGTCCTTCTCTTGTAATTCTGTTGCTAACGTTATATAAGCCAATCCTTTGGACTTCCTACTGCTTACTTTAAATTTCTCATTACTAAGTAAAATCGCCAAGTTTTATTGAATGTTTCATTTTCCTCTGTCAAAAGCAAGATAGTTTCCTTCCTTTTTATATTTTCCCGAGTATGTGGATAGTTAACAATATTATCGACACTTCTCACATGGCCGAGGGCTGCATAGTTTTCTTTCAACATTTGCGCGCATTGAAAATTAGTAATATAGATTGCACTCGTAAGCCTTTCTTGACAAGAATCGTTAATGGTGCCGGAGATGAGGACAGATCTCTAAATACCAAGCATGGCCAATGGTGTAAGATATGTAGTGAACAGGCTGAACAAGAACGTTGACAAATACATCGATTATGTGTGATTGCTCCAGCAAAATGTGAACGGACATTGTTGAAATGAAACAGCTCATTCTCTGACCCTGAAAAATGACAGGAAGTTCGAGATCTGTGATGTCGAGGTTCTAGGAGTACCACGAATTGGTCAATGTAGGCTGATTTATCGCTGAGATCGAAAATCATCATAATCATGAGATATTGTTTTTCAATCAATTTTCTAGTTGTGTCGTATGTCTCTCGTATACACTATCGGAGATGCTTTTCACTTCACTGACGCGAAACAGTCGCATGGACATCGTTAGTCCCCCAGGCAGAACCGCATCTATTACTGAATTCAACGCTGGACCATTCCTCTCTTCAGATCTTCCTTTATCGACACCAATGAAGACGAGTTACGCGAGACTAAGAGATGGTCTAGCTAAGGAGTTGCGAGTTGGTTAACCATTTTCAGGTAATTTATGGTAAATTATCTTAGAAGACATCAAAGGGGCGACATTAACGTATAATCCGTTCTGGATTCCCGTCCGATTTGCTTCAGCCTCTTGTGCAAAGCGGCGATATTAGCTTGTTCTTGTATGAACGGAGAACAGCATTCAAGGGTATGTGCTTTCCCTTTCCGGTGGCGCTAATCTCCATGAACTGCTAATAATTCTTGTCCAACATGCACCGAAATTCTTCGATATGACTATCCCTCTATATTCCCACCCAGAGTGTAGCGTCGCACTATTCAACCCATTCAAACTCAGTTTCTGTACACGGCTAGTATTTGCCGTCATAGGGTATTAAACATTTTACCATCTTACCATCTCCATACAATTTTCCTTAGTAAGTATCTTCCAGTTCCCGATCCACATATTCCAATGACCTTCACATTTAGTAAATTATTTCTGCTGCTGTGTAGGTTCATAGAATTTAGTTACCATCACTTATGGAATATCCATCATATATTAAATTATTTTGCTTTATCTGCGTAAGTTCCTTTTACATTATATTATTAAGATATTATTTCACAGCTTCATGGTCGTTTAGTTTTCTTCACTGCAATAAAGAAAAATCTGTTTAATTTTATATATTCTATATTTTATATATTCTTTAATTTTATATATAAATCTGTTTAATCAATTATAAAAACATTTGTTTTTATATTAAAATAGTTTGTTATTATTAATGATTTTTTTTCTTTCGTTTACTAGATAACTTATGATAATATTAAAAATAAATAATATTAAAAAGAAAAAGTTCGAAATTGATGTATGATGATGAGTAAAAATAGCTAACTTTTGCAAAGTTGAGTATAGAAAAAACGTATTATGTATGGTGTGAACTAATCTGACCTATTTACAGTAAACATTTGTGAAGGAAGGGTGGGTTGGACTTTCTCAATAAAGTTTGCATGGGATCAAATACAAATTATAATAATTCGTCAATTCAATACGTCATGTTTCTTACAGAGGTCATTATTAATTTAGTGTAATCACGATGCTTTTATTCGTCAGAAATATTTATCACAAATGGCGCAAATTTGATTCATGTATGAGAATTTTCATCGATAAAATGCGAAACTCAAGTTGCGAATTTTTGAAGTAATTGGATAGTCTACAAACAAAAATGTAAGCTATAAAAATAATAATTTATTTTATATAAATGAAATGAAGAAATTTTGCTTAATGATTTTCATAACTAAAGTGTAACAAAAGACATGAAACCAAACAACGAAATACTATGTTGCTGACATTGAATTTGTTAAAGCTTTCAATTCATTCAATCGCAACAGCCTCATTAAAAAGCTCTACATAATTTCATGTTAATGGTATTCTTCTCAATTTTATTTTTTGTTCAATCAATTGCAAATGTAGTAACGCATGTCGTCTACAATAAGCCTTGTACGTAAATCAGTAGAAAGGTTCTTCAGTTTCTTCAGGGAGATATCTTGGATCCGCTTCTGTTTTTGTTCTTTATAAATGATAGTATGGGGCATATCATTTTAAGTAACACATTGTTATATGCATATGATTTGGCGAACGAGGACGTTACGTACAACAGGGTACTTGCAGTACTTGAAAAATTGTGCACAACTTACAACATCAAAAGTATTACGCAAAACTGTAGGAAAAAAAATTCAGAAAAGATCGAAGTTTGTGAAAAGAATTTACATTTTGGATCAGATATTATATTCTCGATCAGATATTGTAATATATAATATTGAAGTTGTTAACAGTTTTTCGTGTTTTGCTATTAATTTTCAAACGAGATTCGGTTTCATAAATCATAATATTTAGTGTAAATCCATCATCACAAGGAATATCTACCACTTGAAAACCCTACATCGGCGGTCAACAACGTCATTGAAAGTTTTCAATTTAGAATTAGAAAAAAATTGATTCTACAATTCAAAATTACATTTAACAGTTCAAAATCAACATAAAATTAACGGTTAAGTGTTTTTCTAAAATATATTTGCAGGCTTATAATGTATAGCTCTACAACTCTTTCCCATATTTTGTGCAATTAATAATTCTTTGGAACTTTATTCGAAGTATCCCATTATAATTTAACTAAATTTAGAGAGTGTTAATGTATTACTTAGCTCAACTGGAAGAAGTGTGTGTGAATAAACTTACCAAAACATACATCATTATCCATACATAGATGGATCGGTCTGGAATGATTGATGGAGCAACTGAAATCAACAAACTTTAGAAGGAACAACTTAAAATGGATGCAACAAAATGAGAATAACAAAAATAACATTACACTAGCAACGTGCTATTGATATCATTTTCTTCATTGTAAGCAGAACTATCAGCCGTAAACTTGCCAACTTTGCCACGAAAATATTAGTGATAACACGTACTCTATTACTCAAAACAAATAAACTGAAAATTAAATGTTTACAAAATGACATATCATAATCTATGTACAATCTATTTCTAGGATTAATAAAACATAATAATAGTAATAATAATAATAATAATAATAATATGTTTATAATTTGTGGTTTTCTCTTACATCTCAAACGTTTTTCTTATTGATTAACATTTTTGTAACATTGTATTGATGTACGAGATCACCTCATCCTTTCATTACAAGACTTTGTTCAAACAAGTGACTTGTCAACTGTAGTTTTCATTATCTCAGAATTTTGACTTGTTAGTGCTAGTGAAAGAAAGTACTAATCGTTGTTCGGAAATTCATTGAAGAACACAAATTGTTCAACGTTAGTTGAGCTTAGTTATCTTCACCAGGAATCGCACCCGGGCTCCTGATTTCTGTGACGATTATTTTAATTTCTCATTAGGGAAATAAGTGGATTGCAGTTTAAAATTAACATAATGTTACAGGACAAAATCAAATGTACACACAAAATAAAATGTCATGTTTAGTATTCTGTGGCATAATTGTGTATATACAATCGAAGTTTGTGCTGAGTAGGAAAACTGAAAATAACACTATTTTATAAGTATACTTAGTCGTAGATAATTTTTATATTCTATATTTCTAAAGGAATTAATATTTCTTTAATAACTATTGCGAAGTTCACCACAGTCTTTGATCCTCTCCCAACTCTCGTTCTTTTTTTCTCCAGTTCCCTTTGATCCATTGAGCACATGCTGAGATAGGCCCAGGCTTTGCTTCTGGACTCTTGTGTTCCATCCCAAAAAGCCATGTGCATTTTTTATTTTTACGTAATGTATGGGAAACTCATTTTCCAAATTATTGTTTTGTAAATGACATTTGCGAAGTTGCTGTGCTACTTTGTTAACACATTAGTGATACTATTTTCAGTCCGTAATTCTTAAGAAGTGTATATTACTTAAGTTCATTTTTCGTCGTACGGTCTCATGTCTGGGAATTGTAATGACAACCCTTCCTTGAGAATATTTTTTTAGATCACTTTGTATCCGTAGGATGTGTCGTAGGTTTTATTCAAATAAAGATACAATTTTCCAAAAGTCTCGCAATATTTGATCCCAGAATAATATCCTGGTCTAAATGATTTGTGTACGTTTTTTAAATGTACTGATGTTTCAAACCTTTTATTTGCAAGCAAAAATTGGCAATGAAAAGTATGAATAAGAGTGATGTTCTAATTGGAAGAGACTCATAATCAAATGGAGTGGAAGCTTAGGACCGAATCACAAAAATAGTATGAGTAGGAAAGTCTAAAATAATAAAATAGGTATAAACTATAATTTAGTTATTGGCTGATGATGAACTTCTACCACAAAAATCTTAAAAACATTCTTTTTCTTCTGCGTTGTCAAACTTTATTCCTACCCATAATAGTGAATTAACGGTCTTCCTTATATTGTTCATAAAACTGTAATTCGAAAATAGAGAGGAAACGACTAATATATGAAGGAATCGCAGGCTTACGATTCCCAGAAAAGATACAACACGAATTGCCGTAACCAACGTGTATTAATCAAGCAAAGATACAAGCACACCCACTTCAACACATTAATACATCGGACTCTAAAAATATTGTTTCTCTATGGCAACCATACTTCTGCCTCTTCCACCACGCGGCGCCGTCGTAGCCCAACACCGTGCTAGTTAAACATCAGATCCCACATATACATGTGCCTAGAAAATATTAGATGTTAAATTGATATAAGAAACTTTCAGTTAATGCTGCATTAAAAATTCAGCGTTCTGTACTTTTTATTGAGGTATTGTTCAATAAGCAAGTGAAATAGAAAATTCCAAACATTTTAAACAAAAAAATTCTTCGTTAGAGTTAACAAGTATGCAAATAATAATAAGATTGTTTTTAGGAATGGATAATACTATAATATTTTCAAACAATTAGGTTGCAATATTAAAGACATACATTTTCTACAAAACCCTACGCTAAACCATCGGAATTGTCAATTATGAAATAAAAAACGTCTGTAAAGTGAAAACGTATTTTTGTTTTTCGTTAATTTCTCAAAGTTACTTCCTTAAAATAAAGAACAACTAATCCACGTTGTCCCCTTCTAAATTTCGCCCAAGGTGCAGTACAATGTGAACAGAACCAAACGGCTAAAAACGAACTACAACAGTTTTTTGCGTTCGATGCATCGAATTCTGATTTGTGACTTGGGTTATTATCCTTAGATAATGGCACTCTCATCCCGGCATTAGCACGAATTTCGTTCGATGTAATTAGCAATGTGACACAATAAAAAGAGATTAAGGAAATCGTATGTTCTTTCAATTCAGCATCTTATGTGAACTTTTTATTCCTAGTCCCGGAAATTAATAATAGCACTTCTCGTTTTTTTGAAAGGAGATTTTTATAATAAGTACATGTTTTCTTTAGAACTTATCACAATATATGCTTTTGGTTCTGAAATGTTGACCCACGGGTCCCTTATTTGTTTTTTTTTCACTTATATTATTTAACAACAACTTTTATCTTAAGTATTTTAAATGCTGTGACTTACCTGGGTCGTTTTTTCTGGTATGCTCTTAGGCCAATTCTGTACCCAACTGTTTCTTATTCATCTAAAACTAAAATGTTTCCTTGAATGTAGTACATTATTTTCATCTACGTATCATTAAATAAAATGTTAGCAAATTCATTCTCCTTAGAAGAGGCATTTATTATTATTATTATTATTATTATTATTATTATTATTATTATTATTATTATTATAAGATACAAAATCTCAACACTGTTGGACATGAGACAATACGTCGGAATTGAGATTCAAGACGTATTGTATAACAGTTGAGTTGATATCAGTCAATCTCGTCTCCTAAGAACTTCCTCACAATATGGCAAGTGTCCAGTATCACAGATTTCTGAATTTTTGATAGATAGCTTTCTAATTGAAGGATTTTCAAGTGTTTCTTTGTGCTTGTAGGAATTAGTCCTGTGGCCGAAATGATAATGGGTCTAATATAGACTTTCTTGACTTTCCACATTTTCTTTACTTCATCTGCTAGATCCTTGTATTTGCTGATCTTGTTGCTATAGCTATTGTCGATATTGTGGGAGAGTGGAATGGCAATGTCAATCAGATGGACTTCTTCTTCTTCTTCTTCTTATTATTATTATTATTATTATTATTATTATTATTATTATTATTATTATTATTATTTATACTTTATTACTGTATTTTATAATTCCGAGTATTCTTTTCATTGAATCATGCATTTGTTAAGAGAAATGGCCCATTTGAATAATCTTGTTTGGTATTTTTGTTCGTGGATAGGGAAAGTAAAAGATTGCTGAATATAGTTGGATGTTGTAGATGTATTTCTTTTCATTTTGTTCTTTCTTTTATTTTTTACAATAGAATAAATTTTATGGAGGTGATGGAAAAACAACGTGACTTGAATGCGTACTTCATAAATCTTTGGTTTTGGTATTCTCTTTCTTCGTGTTACCAAGGGTGAATGATTTCTGAAGGTTAGAAAGAAGGGGTTGTTTTAAATTTCTGTGGTTGAATTTTATGTAGCAGAGTCCAGTATTCCAAGAGATAAGGCATGGGGGATCCTTACATCTCGTTGCAGAACGTGGTGCTGTGGTTCCAATTCAATTATCATACACAGCCAACAGTAAAAAATGCCTTACAGAATCCCGCAACGAAGTCTGGTTGGTACGCATTTATGTTGATTCTATTGCATACTATTAGCTAGCACCCTGTGGGGCGGGCTGTGAATTCAAGGGGGCGCGCGTGTCTCCCAAGAGCGCAGAGAGAGTTCGCTTTTTTAGTCTTTCATTTTTCCTTCGTTTTACATTTCGTGCGCGTCTCCTATGTTAATATTCCCGGCGTGGATTTGATGAAAGTCTCTACGAGATGACCATTCCTTATAAGGAACCACACAGCGCCGTTTCCTGGTGTTAACAAGCCTGTTTCGTATTCGGCCCTCGAGTTTATTTCCCGCTTCTCTTCCTCCAACATGGACGCGAGGTACATTCCATCATTCTTCCAATTAAATTAGTGGCTGGTTCTTTAGTTCTTCAGCGAGTCAACTCGTTTTCGTTCTTCGCTCTACTCCCCTGCACAAAATCCTCCTCTTTTGCATTTTCTGAATTCGGAATCAAATGTGGATGCATCAATTTTCACACCTCTTACATTTGAAGATCTATAACTTGAGTTACTAAGTAACTTTCGCAAGTTCATGATTTGTGCGTGTTCATGATTTGTACATCTTTTCTTAAATTGCGTTAACGTAAGAAAGCATACAACAAATTTTAAATGAAAATTAGATATATTACTACATTCCTTAAAACGAAAATAGTTCATCATTCTTCTATTGATTGTATCACCACGAATATTAAGATAATTGGTTGGTTAGATTGTTCATTCAACAAACTTGTAAATGATCTCGCTTTTCAGTAATGTCTTTGAAAAAAGTTTAATTTTGTGGCATGATAACGCAATAATATGGTCATTATTACATAGAGAGATAAAGCTTAAGAATAAGGTGAGAATCACCTTTACATAATAAATTTGAATGCATTGATACATCTATTTTGATTATTTATATTGTTTTCTATTTTGTCTAATTACATTCAGTAAAAAATAGACATTATTTAGAGTTTTCTTTTGTGCAATATAGTAGGTTTATTACAACAAAACAAAATCAATGTGGAATATAGTAAAAAATATGACCAAATCAACTAGAAACCTTGTAGAGAATGTTGTTTTAAAAGATAACGATAGAGATGTGAATGATCCGGCAACAGTGGCTAGTCTCTTTAACCAATACATTTCGAGAATTGCTGCCGATCTCACTAAGGGTTTTAAGCCACAAATTTCAACATCTGACGTTTCCCTAAAAATCTTAGACACAATGTTCGTTTCCGAAACCTCTTCCTATTAAATTCTCAAAATAATCGGTAAACTAAAAAATAAATATTCGGCCAGTTTAGATGAATTTCCGGATTGTTTGTTAAAGACATGTGCGCCTGCTATTATACACCCGTTAACTCACATATTTAATGCATCCTTATGCAGCGGAATTTTTCCAGATATTTTTAAAACAGCTAAGATTAATCCGCTCTTCAAAATAGGCAACAAATATGAAATGCAAAATTATCGGCCAATTTCTCTTTTGTCAGTTTTTTCAAAAATATTAGAGAGACTTTTTTATGTGCGAGTGGAAACCTTTCTCAATAAACACGACGCGTTTTCAGATTACCAACATGGATTCCGAAAATCAAAATCTACGGAAACAGCCATTTTTTCTTTTTTTGAATATGTTGTCTCATCATTGAATCAAAACGAAGCAACCATTGGAGTATTTTTAGATCTTTCAAAAGCTTTTGACGTCATTGATCAAAACATTTTACTTTCAAAATTACCTTCATATGGAATCTGTGGTATTGCTCGAGATTGGCTATGTTCGTACCTTAAACAACGATCTCAGAGAGTAGAAATACCTTACTGGAATGATGTAACATTATGTACACACCTTTCCGGTTCTTTGCCAATTGCTCGTGTAGCCCCGCAAGGATCGATTTTAGGCCCTATTCTCTTCCTATTGTACGTAAACGACGTGTCTTGAGCGATTCGAAGCGGAAGAACAGTTCTCTTTGCGGATGATACAAATATTCTTTGCAATAGAGAAACCGTAAATAGTTCGATATCAGATGTTTCGATAAGATGTTCAATTAGATTCAATAAGAGATTCAATTAGTTTCAGTTAGATGTTTCAATATCAGATGTGACAATATCAGATGTTTAAATTGGTTCCGTAATAACAAATTAATAGTAAATGAAAAGAAAACTTTCAATGCAGTTTTCCATTTCAAATAAACAATGCAGTACTCCATTGAAAATGAACGGTGTGCCGTTGACTGATGATGTTAAAGTAACAAAATTTTTAGGTCTATCAATTCAGTCAAACCTCAAATGGAATGCCCATTTAAATGAATTGAACACAAAATTAAGTTCATTATGCTACGCGTTCAGAATTCTTTCAAATTCCGTCAGCCTTCATACTGCTCGTTGTGTATATTTTGCGAATATTCATTCCCATTTGAGATATGGCATAATATTCTCGGGAAATACATCTTATAGCTCCCACACTTTCAGATTACAAAAAAGAATTGTACGAATAATAAGCAAATCCCACCCACGTGATTCTTGTAAGTCTCTCTTTATTAATCTAGGAATTTTACCATTACCTTGTCTCCTGATTTACGAATCAGTAGTTTTTGTCAAAAATGACTTACTTAAGGGAGGGAATATATTTTCAGCAATCGCCGATATCTATAAGTATAACACACGACGTAGTAACTATATTCATCACGTGGCAGTATCAACAGCTCACTACAAAAAATTAACATGCAATTCATGTACATTACTCTACAACACTTTGCCAGATGACATTAAACGATTAAATTCTATAGAAAAGTTGAAGTCCCAAGTAAAACCTTTTCTGCTGCATAAATGTTTCTATGCTATTCGAGACTATACCGAGTATCAAAAGGAAAGTAACATTAATTTTATCTATGATAGTTAATGTAATTATTTATTATTTGGACTGTATAATTCTAAACCACCTGTAACAAGTACTGTACCACAGCTTCTGGGTTGATGGCCCCCATCTCGATCAGGGTTTTCGTCCAGTTTCCCTGATCCTTTGAGCAAATGCTGAGATGGTCCCTTGTTTTGCTTTTGGACATAAATGCAACTTCATTATTTGTACACGTCTTCTAAAGTTCAGTGGAAAATATAGTTATGGGAATTATTGTTTTCCATATTGTCGCGGCAAAAAGTATTATTCTTTCATGAAGAACATGATGAAGGTTAAGGGCACAAATTCATAGCTAATTTACCCTTGAAAATATATTTTATAGCGAATATTTTTTGTCAAGAAAACTTGAAAAAACCGCTTTTTTCTGTATTCAAAATTCGACTAGAATATGGTTTAGGATAGAGATTACAGAATTATGAAAACGTGCACAAATTTCACGTCTCCCCATAGCTCGTCACACACAGTTTTAAACTGTTTTTGACGTAAATAAAATTTAAAAAAATATTGGTACAGTTCCATATTTTAGTTATAGACAGCCAAATTTATTCAATAAATTTATTATATTATATTACAATGTTGTTCCCCTCGCGACGTTTCGGAGGTTTTTGCCTCCATCTTCAGGCTAATTAAACTATATGTAAAATATCCCACTCGCATGTGCCAGAATAAAAGTTTCAGTTAATTCACCATCGTTCACTACGTAGTGTAAGATGGTGAATTAACTGAAACATTTGTTCTGGCAAATGCGAGTCTCTATATTTGTAAGGGCAATATTCTTAATGCTTACTCAAAAAATTGAATTACATATTAAGTATCATTTAATTATTTTAAAATGATTCGAGTATCAAAATGTTCACTTTTTAGTAGCTCTTTTATATCTTGCATGAGCAGTAAAACATTATGAATATTTAATAATACTTGGGATTCTAGTGAATGGTGTGAAAATATATCAGTTTTTTGAAACCTCATTCATATAAATACTTCGTTAATTGTGTTACATTTCGTCAGTGATAACTGTATTTCTCATTTTTAAGAAGAAATATTGATGAGCCTTTGTATTTAAGTAAATTATATGTATTATATTTAACATATTATTGAGCAATAAGCAACGGTTACCCAATATCATTCATATGTATAAATGAAATGGGAATGTTTGTCTATGATTTCAAAATAACTGCCTTTTCAAAACCTCGTGTAGCGTTCGTTCTATTGTTTTTACGATTTTTTGCCTGCATGTTTGTCTCGGGTTACCTCTGTCACGGCTGAACTGATTTGAATGCAATTTTCACTGTATATTGGGTGTAACTTTAGCCACTTCTTTTCAAATTACTATTTTCTACATGTAAACAAGGTTTGTTTGTTTTTATGCATAGAAATCTACTGTTTTATTCCTATCTTAGCAATATTTTCTTCAAGTGACCTTCAAGACAAAAGAAACGTAAATGTGTGTGTGATATCGTAAACATTTTTCTACCTCCTTTACTTCCCACTTAGAGCAAAATTTAAGTGTAAACTCTTTCCGTTTTTGGAAGATAACTCGACAACAATGAAGAAAATTACAAAAGTGAACAAAACATTTGTAAAATCCCGTAAGATTTTCTACTAAATACATTCTCATTCATTCCAATAGCCCAATTACTTATTGAGTAATTGAAGGTCTACATTGTTGCTAGAAGTATGCCAGGTACATGCAACAATGCATCTGTTTATATATGCCCACAGCAACGATATTTGTAACAAACGAGGCAGGCTGGGGGAGGGAGGGCGGGCCACGTGAGACTGGATGAAGTGTGGTAGAGGTGTAGATTTGAATGGATAGAATGGGGTAGGATGCCATGGCAGAACGGAGACAGTAAAAGACAGAGCAGGCCACGATGGGTCAGGGCGGGGTTGGGCACTGATACACCATGTATCAAATTCATTTCTTTTCTTGTCTAATAGATGATAATGAGTAACAAATACCCAAGCAATGCAGGGTACATTTGCTAGTTGGAAATGAGGGGGCAAATATTGAACATTTCAAAACTTTCATAATAAAGAATTTTCTTTCTCTTCATAGTTATCATTTTTACTGTAAAAAATAATTAAAAAATCACATAACAAATCCAGAAGAGAAACAAATTCCATGCAGTACTAAGTCATTATCGCAGTAGGACTACATTAAACGCAATTAAAAAAGGAAAAATAGGAAAGGAGCTGATTTTGAATGATATCTCCTGACAACGAGTTACTCTCTGTGAACGATGTGCGTCGTATGAAAAAATGAAGACTAGAAATGTAAGAAGGGGAATATTATTTCTTGTTTTTCTCTAGACATTTTATCGGTTTCAAAAACCTTCATAAAACCTATAATAGAACCTTCAACAAGTAGTATATCAATGTATAATTGATTTAATTTAGAACTACTTTAGTTTTGCCATAGTAATGTTATTTTATTAATTAAATCTTTAATGATCATTAATTGGTTAATACCTTTATCTTACTAAAACATTTCATGCAAGTTAAATAATTGTTTGTTTATGCACGTTGTATTGTATTCGTATAAAAAATAAAAATTATCCTTACCCTGTAATTATGGAATCGCTTCCTCCGTGTAATTCTGTTGTATTTCATATATTTCAAAGTGTATAAGTTTTTTTGGAAACGAGACGGTTTTTTGTTCTCTTTCCTTTGACGATGTACAAAAAATAAAAACTATAAAAAAATCCGAAACCTAGCAATACTCTCATCCGCGACACCGTGCTTTTTGTCTGATTGAGTCAGTCTCAGGCCACGTTTCCTTTCTTCGATTTTCGTTCTTCGATGCTCGGGCGCTTGTGCTGCAACCCTCGACGCAGAAAAAAACGAAATTCCGATAAGAAGAACTCGGAAAGGGAGGGCGGAAAGCGGCAGAGAATTCGCATGCGCGCGAATCGTATCGCCCGACGGGCAGTAACAAGGTAATAGCGCCGCTCGGGCTATAGAGCGTCTGCGATAGCGCCTGATCCTCTGGGATTTCTTTCATTGCCTTGCGTTCGCTTTTCGTGCACCCTCCTCTCAGGCGATTTCTAGAAAAAAAAGCGGCCATTAAGGAGGGCGAGAGTTCGGATCTCGCGAGTGGGCCGACGGGTAGAGGGGCGGCCGGAGGGGGTCGGGCAAGGCGCGAGCGCGGGGCGCGGGCACGGGCGCGGGCACGGGCGCGCACGCTGGAAAGACCGCCCTCCGGCTGGCACGGGGGTTTCGGCGGAGACGGCGGCAGCGCGGGCAGGTAAGGCGCCTCCCTATCGCGCCCGATCGTGCTCTACCAATTACGTCTGACCACCCCCCTGTTATTCTATTTCCAAACAATCGGGCGCAAGTGCCGTAGGCTCCCAAGTAAATTGATTCTTGGAGGCCCTTTGATTGGAAGTCAATTCCAGTAAAGAGGCGACCTCCGGCGCCTCGCAATCGGCGTCATCAGCAGCGGGACGCACGTGCCATTGTGCGCCCGGCCCCGGCCTCGGCCCCGCCCCCGGCCCCGCGCCCGCCCGCCGGCCTCCTTCCGCCCTGCCCCTCCCGCGCCGCCCACGCCTGCCGGCGGGCCATCGCGGTCGCCCACCTCCCTCGCGTAAGGAAGCGCTCCGGCGTGGTTGCGACCCCCGCCCCTCCCCGTCCCTGCCCGCGCCACGCCCCGCCCTGCCTCCGCGCCCGACCCGATCTCTTGCTGCCTTCGCTATCCGAGCTCCCGCCCGCCGCCCCCACTGCGCCCCGCGCTTGCCCGAGCAGCTTGAGGCGGCTTTAGCAAGGCCCAGGCGCACTGCCTCTTGTTCCGACCCATCGGACCCAATCACGCCGCCAATACCTCCTCTATCTTCACGCGGGGCCTTGCGAGGCCGCCTCCCTGCGCCGGCGCGGCCCCTCGCAGTTGGAGCGCCCTTCGAAACTCATCAGCACCCTTTCATTCCCCGGACCCCGTCGTATTCTTTTCCTCCTCAGACATTCACAAATGCTCCGAAATATTATGATGAATCTATGTCGTAATTTTTCTTTGTTTCCATTTCAAATTATATTGTTTGTTTTTTTCTAAAATTGTTGAAACACTGCTTTGCCTTGAAGAGTCTATGCTTTATAAATCCAGTTATCTAACTTTGATATATCTTACATATAATAAAATATAATTTTTATACTAAAAATCGATTTTATTTTCTTAAATGAAAATATATTGCTCTATTACATTTCTTTAATAAAACTTTGGGCGTCATGTTTGCAGGAATCTAAACAGCGATTATCCATTAAGTGACATTTATTATCTGAGAAGAAAATTGCATCAAGAATTTTCTCATCCAGATTTTATTTGTTTATTTAATGATTTACATTATGTACTTTTTGTGTACTTTGATATACGATTCGCTTCGTAAATGTTTTTGATTGATTCCTGTAAAGATTGGAAGATCTAATTGGGAATAGTTTTCTCGATAATATGTTATATTGAAGATCTAGGAGTACTTATTTATTTCTGTCTCTCATGCTTGAGACAAATGGAACTGAATTCATGATACCGCTTATGCTTTTGAATGACATGGAGTTGCATCATGTTCTCTATAGTTTCGTCGTGCAGCTGAATCTCCATCTCCAGCTGCATTTATAAGAAGACGGTTTCATGGCCAGCCAGTGGCTCACATGCAAGTCATTGACGCTGGAGGACGGTTCGCAGAACAATATCTTCATGACAACCGCTTCCTAACTCCCACCACCCATCATTCAACACCCCCTGCTCACAGCCCACTGCCCATCGCCACTGGCCACTGCCCTCTCCCCATCACCCATCATCCACCGCTTATCACTCACTGCTCTCCGCTCAGCGCTGCGAGGCTTCAGATACTGCCTTCTCCCAGAGTGGCAAAGTTCGCGAGTTCCCCGCCATCGGCATTGCATTTCCACGTCCCGCCAGACGGCAGAAACTAGCGCTCGCAGTAGAGCGCGCTGCGTCGCACCGCGCCGCGCCGGCCAAGCCACACGAGCGGGCTTTTGAGGCGGGCGTTTGCCGGCGCTGCGCTGGCTTCCGCCCGCTCGTGTGGACCTCCGCGGGTTTCGTCTGCCTGGCATCACCTCCGCCCCCCCCTCCGCCCCCACCCCATACACTGTCCCCGGCCCTGCTCTCATCCCACCTTTGCAAGCGGTTCCGCGCAGTTTGTCGTGGATCCGACTCACGCCGCGCACCCACGATTCCCCGCTCCGCTCACGTCCCTCGCGTCGCGTCTTAGTCCGACCTCGGCCGCCGCCACCACCGCCCCACCCACGCCAACCTCTTTCTCTCTCTGCCCCCTCCCACCGCCCCCGCCGGCGCTCCCCGCTTCGCCGCGGGCGCTCTTGCTAGCGCTGTGTGAGTGCAAGCTTTCGCGAATTATTTGGCGAAAGGCGAAGCACTAACGCGGATGCAAACGGTTACTTTTAAGACAAAAATCAATAGCAACAATAATATTTCTGACACGTTTACTTTAGTTAAGCTGTCGCCGGATAATCCGGATGATCGGCTTAGCAGGCGTGGATGAACGGTCTCCTCCCCCAGTAATTATGCGGCGGAACTGTTAAGTCGGAGCTGTGCGGAGGCGGAGGCGGTGGCGGCGGCGGTGGCGCTAGCGGTGCCAGTGGTGGCCACTGCACTCCGCTCCGATGGCTGCCGCCTCCGAGCCTCCCCCACGCCCACCTCCGTCCTCCGGCCACGTCCTGCCCTTTCCTCGGAGGTCTTACCTGCACCGAATGCCCTCTTGCTGTTCCACCAGGGCGCACCCAACTCTTTCCGCGATACTTCTCCCCGCTAAGCGGTCATTTCTTTACACATATCTACCTGTTTATGGGTTATGTTTCTTTTTTTAATTCTTTGGCAGACCAATTGAATGGCTGACGCCTATTGAATTTCACTGTGCCATGCAAAATCTGCTTTGCGGCGTTTGAGAGCTTTCACCTTCCAACGAGTTTAAGGATGTGGCATTACAATTTTATTACGAGACTCGCCATATTTTTTAGATAATTGTCAATCCCAGAAAATTAAAAGAAAGACGATTCAGGCTGAGATGTAGCGTGATAATTTAAAAACTGCTTTATTTAATAATCATTCTTACAAATTGTCGTAGTGTAAAGCATTTCGCACACCAGGAAAAGAAAGGCAATCATTGCAATATATATTATTATTAAAAGATATTAGACCCATTCCGTTTTCTCAGACTTATAACTATATATCTTATTATTTGCTGAAATTAACTGCTTTAGGGAACTATCCATATGACACACATTGCTTCCACATTATTTGTTTTTTCAATACATTGTCATTCATACAAAAGAGATTGAATTAATTGTTTTCATCATGTCTGTGTCTTTTCTTTTTTATCCATTCATTCTTCTCAGATTATTAATCTTCAATGCTCGGATATAGCTTTCTTGGTTATTCAATGTGTGGCTTAAGATTTGTGAGGATGTGTACCATAGCTTTATACAATTTTGACTTAGTCTCTATTCTACCCGGAAAAATATGTAGGATCAAACGTCAAAATAGGAACATAAATATAAATAATAAAAACAGTAGGAATATGTAATAAATATCATATACAATATATAATATTAAAATTTATTAATTATACACCACAATTCTTGAGAGTGTACAAAATGTAACCAGTGTTCTCTATTTATTTATTTATTTGTCAAAAAACAGTAAAAACTGTATATGACGTGTGGGGAAAGAGATTTATCTGCGCACATTTCCTTGAGGTCCAGAATAAAAAAATAAAAAAAAATCAGGAATTCTAATAAGTCGGTACATTCTTGTCGTTTCCTCCTTCAAAAACTCCTTCAAATCCCGTTTTTTCTCGGTTTGGCACTGTCTTGTACTGGATAGATGTAACAATTATCCACCTGGCAATAGATGTAATTTGTACGCCGCTGTTGTTTGTAATATTCCTTCCATTGTTCTTCATTAACACAGACGCGCCCCGTATCCTTTTCCTGAGTACTCAGATAGTTCTTCGCAGCAAATTATTTTCTACCATAAATTGGCTTTCTATTATATGTAAAATGGCTTGATAATACTTGCATTGTGTTATATCACTTTACCTTTGCAGTAGTTTATACTTCTCTGAAATTTCTCTATGATTGTTGAATGTGCGATTTATTATTAGGACTCACCTACGTATAAGGAAAACAAAGGTGATATGAAGGCAATACAGTATCGCACAAAACAAATTCAACGCACAGATAATTATCTTCGGAATAAAATTCTCTTTCTACAGTCATTTTTACATAGCCCTTAAGAGATCTGTTACAGAATAAAAATCACGAATTAAGATAATTCATTGTGCATAATCCATACTACATGTATTTCGTTCCTTTCCGACATATACGATTTCAAGCGTCCAAGTACCTTTCATAAAAATATTCACATAACAATGTAAATTGACAGCAGTTGTGCAGTTAAAATTCTTTGTAAAAGTAGTTGGTATTCGAGAATATGAAATTGAGAGATGTTTATAGAGAGCTAGTGAAATTGTCATAATTAAAATATTTCAATTGTTCAAATAAGATGATATAGTGATTCTTGCAACTTATTTCAAAATATTATTTAATGAAAATTATTAAGTATGTAGGCAATATTCAATTTGATTTTTATTCGCTCTTTTTTATTTATTTTAAGCTGTTACATGTTTTACTTACCATACGTATGTTCAAAATACATGTAGTCGCTAATAAACTTTGTTGTTGATGCGACTAAAAATAAAGTAATTAATTAAAAAAATACATGTATTTTGGATCATAGAGACACATGAATTTTATAAACTGCTTTTACATTGACACAACTTCTAGTTCTATATAAGTTTCTGCAGTATTTTACTACCAGAGGATTGTGTACGGAATATTGGTGCACAATAAAAAAAGACATCCTTTTACTCTGAAGTTAACGTGATAACTTGACAACAAAAGTTATTTTCAATGAAATTGTCTATTATATATTTGACTAATTGATGTATTTATTGAAAATAGTAAATCGACTAATTGACTAATAACATAAGATACAAAATTGTGATAATTCTTATAATTCTATGCACTCGCGAGAAAAATTCCTAAAAGCCATCCTCTATCTTTGAAAACATGCGTTTTAGAAAATAATACGCACGAAAACACATTGTTGTATACATAGAATATAATTCAGGACATCTGGTTACTTTCTCTGAAGCATAAATTTATTACAAATTTATTCAATGTACATAAAAAAGATTATGCATGCTATATTTGTTGATAAAAATGTTAATAGATAGGTTAAAAGCAGAAATATTGGCTTAGGTTGACATTTTTTTATTAATAAATTTGTCACAGATCCCATGTTATAATTATGCCAAAATATTTTTTAGTTTATTTCAAAATCTTGGAATATATTCAAATTTTTATCAACAGCCTGATACTATATGTATTGTCAAAGATTACATTTTAAACGTTTGTCCCCTAATCCTCTCTTTAGTGTAATATAAAACATTCGGTACTCCCTAAAATAAAACTAGTGGTGCTACAACAGCACATACTTCCCCGCGCTATTGGAAAGAGCTACGTAGTATTGAAATATAGCACTTTCTGCGTTACTAACATCTTAACTATTATTTTAAAACGTCCAATTCAACCAGAAGCGAAGAACTCACTGTTTCCATCGCAGTGTTGTCAGACGTGTCAGAACTATGTGAATTCTACAACTGTATAAAAAATATAATACAAAAGTTTTGTAAACTTGTATTGGAAAAAGAAGCCTGACAATAGAGAAATGCATTTCACAGGGCCATGATTAGAGAAGAGTATTCTAAAACCATGCAAAAATACTCTACTCACTACAAATTGTACACTATTTGGTGCGAAAACTAAATATTTTCAAGTATATAACATAAACTTGAATATTATAACTCCTTTTCATACAGTACATCAAGTCACAACAGTGACACGTAATTCACAGAAATTCGCGAACGCGAAACGGAATTCCAATGTTGCATTACCTGCATTGTCGATATTCTCTGAGAGCCAGTAATTTTTATTTCAATATTTCAAATAAATAATTTCTAAAAGATGTGTAAATGAATAACCAAAGGTCTAATGTAAGAAACGTACAAAGAAATAATATACAAATTGCAAATTCTAATTTACGACGCATCCTGCTGTCTGAAGCGCAGTAAATTTGCAGCGGGATTGTTTGTAATGAAATTATAGAAAAACTACTCGTATTTTCAAAAACTTAAGCCTAATCTTATTTGAATATGTAGTTTTTGATAAACATTCAACATTTCATTGAGAAAAAAATTGTATTTTCACAATTGTAGTTGTAAGAAGACGCCGAAAACAAAGCACATTGAATTCCGAGCGGGCTATTAGTTTGTCAGGAAGTTATAGATAAACTACTCATATTTTCAAAAAATTCAACATGACCTTACTTGAAGATGTGATTTGATGAGCATATTTCATTAAAAACAATAATTGTATCTTCCCCAATTGTAGTTGTTGAAAGACGCCGAAAATTTTTTAATTCTTTGAAATTTTTGCAAACTCAGGCATTTTAACGAACATAAAACCTGCACCATGCTCTTAAGCTTCCTTTATGCTATCTCAGATTCCAATTTAATAAAAAAACGTTGTGAGGTTTTAAGAAAAATGGTTTAAAGAAGTTAAAAATTTGACTACGTTTGACACAAATTTTCGCAAAAAATACATATCTTTTGGAAATTGAACATGACCATATTTGAAAACCAGATTTGTATGAACACATTTCATTACGAAGAAAATTGTATCATCATAATTGTAGTAGTAGGAAAAAGCGGAAAAAGATTTGAAATTTTCCAATTTTCAAAAAATCATTTTTCAACCAACATGAGACCTTCGCCATTCTCTTAAATGACCCTTAGACTAACTATCAACAAAATTTAGTCAAAATTGTTGGCGGCATTTTTTTGAAAACTTTGAAAATGTCCCATGGGCTTCATGTAAATACCCGCAAAATTAAAATATTGGTTATCAAGGGGCCACGTGATCAGTCAGATCGACCCCGGAGTATCAATTTTAGAGAAAATCGGCTGAACGGTTTAGCCACTAGCGTTGTCTACAGACAGACGAACAGATAGACAGACGTTTTGCTTTCAATTGGATTTTCGGTATCAAGGACCCACAAAACAGGGATTCTGGCTGCACCACGTGTTAGGAGATTTTTTCCCTTAATTTAGCAACTGGATTTATTCGCTTTTTCGTTACTAGGGCTTTGTAATAAGAGTTTTTCTACCGAAAATCAAATCCGCCGTTTTTACGCGCAGCATTACATAACTTTCCCTTTACTATACAAAAAAATAGGTTGTAAGACGTAGAATCTTTGAATGGTAGCGACATCTTGTTTTGAATGATACCGTATTATTTCACATTTCATTCAAAAGACAATGAAACATTATCTAACCCTAATTATCATAATATTCCTATTTATAAATACGTCTTCGAGGAAACAACTAGTAGATACGAGTACTTCTAAGAGTATTTTCTTCAGTGTTGTTTGTAGAGTTGAGCTAGATTCAAACGAAAATGAAGATTATTATTTCATTTACTTATTCTTGTTTTGTCAAATCTTTGCAGTTTAAACTTTTAACTGAACTACATTATTTTTTCAAACCCTTTCTGTATCAATCATGAAAATTTCTTATCATCAAGTATTCCCTAAAAAGATCATAGGTCACGAAAGTAAGAATTACGAAAGGATCACTAATATTATTCGTCAGATAAAAACACTCTCAGGTAATAATTATGTGCTCCTGTATGTGATGCTTTCAACGCTGTTATCTACTGTCTTGTAGACTGTTCACGGTAGATAAATGCTCAATGAATATGATTGACATCTAATTTACTCTAGATTTAACGCGATTGCTTGTCAGCAAAACATAAATGTCAATAAATTCGCCGAAATAATTATTATATTTCAACGACTTCTCGAAAGAAATACAAAACAATTGATCGTATATTTGTAAAGTGCGATTTAGAAAAATTACGCCCAAGACTTTTGTTGACGTAGAAAACAATTTACCCGACTTTAGTTAATACAAATCAAGTATAAAATAGAGGGAATAATAATTTTAGATCTCAGAATAACGTACACTTTATAAAAACAATATTGTATTTCTCCCCCCCAACTTTATTGATGTTTGTATATTACTAAATAAATTAATTAATAAATACCATATTATTCCAATATTGCAATAGTAATAAATACATCTCATTAATTTTATTCAGCTCTATCATGGATCAATGCATTTTATTTTTGAGGTGTTCATACATCAATACACGAGATAAGATATTGCTATGATATCTTAGCTATTAATTTTTGATTTCGTGACAAAAATGTTTCATTTAATTGTTGCAGTGGAACTCGGTAAACTTCATTTGCAGATTGTGAGGAGTACTGTTCAGGTCAGCTACAAATAGGCTTGAAATTACTTCAAACAGTGTAACAAATTTTTCTAATTCTGTGAAATAGCTATCAAATAGTTATAATTTTCTTTATTTCATCAGCATATTTCGATATATTCTTAGTTATTTTAATTATTAACTGGTTGATCAGAATACATTACAGTGAATCAGAATACGAATCAGTGACGCTCAACGCGAGATAATAATTCTACTTTCCTTGTTTTGTGAGACTTTCTTAACGGAAGTACATGTACATGTTCATTTATTTAATATTTCTTTACATTCGATGAGAATAGGTTTCAATATTTGTAACATAAAATCGTCCGACGGGCCGTACAATTTAACGTGAAAGGGCAACATGTGGCCCGCGGGCCGCGGATTGGGCAATCACAATTATAATTGTAGATATCTTATAGTTCTGTTTTTACGTTTGGTAGTTGTTTTCGTACTTTAATTCCCTATTATTTTGTTGATTTCGGTCCTTCTTTCGACTTGTTGGGAGTGGAGCTAATCTGTGTCTTCATGACGTAACAGACGATTGATCAACCTCATCAGATTGCACTTCACGTTCCGCTGATTTTTTTTTATTTACCATGTAAATTTCTTAGCTGAAAATTACTTTGTATCTACATACCTCCAATTTATCGAGATAAATTCATTTATTTTATTATTTCATTTATTCAAAAATACCCAACATTTTATGTAATATATTATGAACATTGCCATTGAAGTCATCTTCATATTTTACGACACACAAATGCACGAATTTGAGCGTTACTTTTTATTATTATATTCATCTCAATTCTTAACTTTTCAGCTATCTTTAGTAAAAATAAAGCGTTATGCTGAAATCTGAGTCAAAACTTCAACGTTTTCTCAAAACAGGCTAAATTTTTTGTTCAACACTGAAGTTTCGAATAGTGCAAATGTTCCATTTTTTTGAGTTTTTCCTAGAACTATAATAATCAAAATAGATTTTTTCCTTAATGAGATCTGTTCTTCAAAAAACAAATCTTTAAATATTGCCGTGAGGATTTTTTTTTAATACGTAATTTTGCGTAATGTTCGATTGCTTTGTGCCTTCTTACTCTTGTTTTTTTTTCAACCACTTCAAATTTTTGTTTGGCTTGTACAGTTTTTTGTTTAAAAAATAAAACGGAGACAGACATTTCATTTGCTATTATGAAGAAAAAAATTAACAAGTCAACATCGTCTCCACACCAGCACCCCGCTTCGCAAACTGGTGGCATTCCTGCACACCAGCACATTATATATGTTTTTTTCAGTATTTTTTCATAGAATCACTCCTGAAATTTCAGCAAGTTCTATATTACTACGTTCCCATTTTTGCTAACTTTCCAATTCGTGTATATAAAATATATGTATTTTAATTCAAAAATCAAAAAATAATTCAACATCGTAGTATATATTGTACGGCAATTGTAGTATGTCAAAGTACTTGCCTTGCTACTACTATAACTTTGTGAAAACCACTTTGCAAAATCTTGAACCCATTAGAATATATTGCGGATGGCACTTTTGGCTCGGGCGACCTGTATATACGAGTATATACAAAACTACGCAAAGAATGACGTATTATCATTCATTGCTTGTCAGTCTTGAATGATTCCCAGAATTGAATATTTTCTTTTTTCTGAAACCTATCCTCACTTACCTATAAAACCCGACAATATAACCATCTCATGTCTTTTTTTATGACAAAATGTAAATAACTGTCTTTCGACTGCATCGTAATTAGGCAAACTGCATCTCATGCACAATTTACAGCATGTATATACATATTTATACTCATTCAAGTTTCTTTGTTCAGAGAACTCTTGAATATCCTCTTACTTCTTGATGTTATCAAAACACATTTTTTTTATTAAATGTGTGAATAGGCCAGAGTCAATAACTTTCGCATTGTTAGGGAGTACTTTGAAATAATAAGGAAATTACAATATTCAAGTAATGAATTCAGAATGTTCAAGTAATTAACTTCAAAACAGAACAAATTCGTTCTCGGCACGTCTAAACCGGAACTGATATTTCTTTCTCTGCTACTTTCGTTAAAGAATGTTGTCATTATGCTTTATCAGTTATTTTAACACAGTCATATATTTTCATAGACATTTATGAACATTGATCTAATTTGGGTACAAATAAGGATAATTTTAGTTGATTTAGATAAGAATTCTCATGCCTATATGTTTTAATCTTCACCTCAACAACTACCAAAAAACATTCATATATTCGGATAATTTCTTTTTGAACTTCTTGAACATGTTTGTAGTGTCATCATGCTTAATTTTTAAACAAATAGCTTTATCTTTTAACAAATAAAATTAAGTAAGGCTTATAACATTTTATGATGTAAAAGAAATAATAAAAAACAACAAAATTCTACACTCGTACACAATGCAGAATCTTAAATCTTTACATATTCTTAGAAATCCTTGATAATACAAGTCGGAGTAAAGAAACTTTTATTCAGTGGACTGATTAGGAACAAATCATTCAAATTTACTATAATTTAAAATTGATGTGGAGAGATTTTAATCGTAAATTCTTTCAAGATGTCGGGTATCTTAATATTAAGTGTTTACTATAAATGCATTAACAACTGATAAATATTTTTAAGTACTGGATTCCCTTAGTTTATTACTAAAATGTTCAAATTTTTAAAACGGAAAAAGCAACCTTTTAAATGTTCCATACAAAAATTGAAGCATTTATTGAATACAGTCGTATATAATAGGTTACCGAACATCATTTTACTCAGCTGTAGTGTAAAGTTACATAATATTAATTTTTATTTATTACACCCATTTTCACTTGTAAACTTTATTTTGGATTTTTGAGGCAAGAGAAGAGATACTAAAGTACGGGAATCTGTAATTAAGTGACCAGCGACCACTTTCATCAAAATAACGAAACGTCAAGTCTTAGGCGAAATCCAAAACATCTTTTTTAACAACGTTTTAAACAGTTGGTGTTCGCACTAGAGCCGCAGTGTTAGTTACCGCCCATTCTTTACATATTCAAGAAATCAACGAGTAAATTTATTGAATTAAATATTCAAACCTTTAATCAGCAACAAACTGAGCCATCATTTCTTTTATAATATTTCTTTTCTTTGGATCCAGCAATTTTAAAAGATTAGAAGCTATAATACCCTATCCAAAACGTTTTAACATAAATTATATATGCCATTCCTTGCAGCGATATATTTGAAACTTATTAAATTGATTTGCGCAATGTGTGAAGATTCTACGTTTTAAAAACTGTTCCTTCAGAAAAACTATTAAATGTTTTTGCGCAATATTTGGTATGTCATTCTAGTACATGAATCAACAGTTTGAATCATAAAAATCATAATTTTTTTATATTTTCTTCAATATTTCGACTGTATTTTCATTTTTGTATGCCAAAACTATAAAGAATCTAAAGAAATGCGTTAGTACTTCTGTTCATTTTGTTACTCTTTATAGTGTTCCTCAACATTGCGGAAAGAGAATGAGGAAGAACATTGTAGGAACATAATAAATAAAACCTACGTAATTATGCATTACTTGGATGTTTCAAAGTATATTGCCGAGTAATCTCATTAGTTTAGAATTCACGCACCTTCACAAAATTAATTCATAAAAATTACGTTCACGATAGCTCGTCCTGCAAACTATCAACATGATTACTTCAGACGCTAACGATTTACTCTGTTCGAGTTAGTATCAAGGTTGTCTATCCTAACATTACGTTTGTATTTCTTCAGGTGAAGTTGTCGAAAGCAAAGTTGTCGAAAGCAAATTTAAGATTTTCTCCGGTATTCTTCCGATTTTATGTTCTGTACTTATTGGAAAATCTTACAACTAGTCTCGTCTTGAAAGGGGCCATTTTAACCATTGATTTTAATGTTGCCTATTACTAAGGATGCATGCCATAAATTTCCTTTTAGCAAGTAGTTAATTTATGAACTTAGTTCTATTGTAGATCCTTCCGTTTTACTCTCTGCTCGGGCAACGCCGTATATTTCCGAAGGTTTTGAGATAGTTTTATCAATTTATAGCCCTACATTCTTAGAGTGTGATGTGTGTGCACTGGTGCATTTTGAAAGTTACGCAACAAGGGTCGTTTAGCGCTTACTTTCTTAACCTGCCGATAAATAATGCTGCAGTGCTATCCTAAGGTCTTGCGCGTTTTCCTTGTAAGCTCGAACTAGCATAAATTATTCTCTGCTATCATGAAATATTATGTAGTTATCAATATTTCATATAGGATTTGCAAAAATTATCCATTACTGATCTGTTTCTAAGATAGAGATGTTCAGCGATAAACAAGAGTGCAAACAGGTAATTAATATGACAAAAAAAGGATGAAAAGATTTTTAAGTCGAAAAAAATAGAATTTACCCGTTTGTTTCGGATCTTTGAAGTACTTGAATACTTACCAATAAAATTAATGACAAAAAATATTTTGCCTACATTTTGTGCATACCCCTTAGAAGTTTTACCTTTGATAAGACTAATTCTGATACGAAATTTTGTGCCAATAAGCTGGCATTAACTCGTGCCGACATGGACCTAAATTTTTTATATTATAAATCGCTAGCTTGCAGTATTGTTATGGACGAATAAATGATACAGAATGGTTTACATTTATAACTTTCATTTTATTGGTATATTGATATTATATTGATAATTGTAATTTATTGAAAACATTTTAATTTTCACTAATTATTACAGATAGTTTATTATGTTTCTTTTCGACAATCAGATAAAACTTTCGATGATACTGAACATAATACAACAAAACTGCTTTCGCCTCTCACATACTGTCAAAAATGCTTGAAAATCCTGTGTAATTTTAAACTCCTTTTATAAAAGTTCAAAAACTCTTCAACATCTTCCTTATTAAAATGTTCTTTGATAGCTTTTCTACCACCTTCAGAATTAGTATAATAATGATACTTCCACAGTTTTCTCTTAGTGAGAGACAAGGATGAATTTCAGTGCTGCTTGTCACGATACATATATATTGTGCATTCAAATACTATTCATACTGAACTAATTCATTGATATAACTGCAGAAGAAATGCAACACCTCTTTCTCTCCTGTGCTCGAGGATGACACACATGCGTCACAAAAGCGACCGGTGTTTCAGACTGTTGTGTGTCCCATCACATAGTTTTCACGGTGTCTTCGAGATCTCCGAGCAGATAAAACAGGGTGCGATTTTTGTTTTCCATAAGCTTTCGCTAATTTTGATACACCTTCTTCGACCTCCGATACCTTCGACCCTACATGAAACAACTAGTATAAACCTTTCGTTTTATTCTTGGATATTTACTTCTGGAAACAGCTTGCCATCCCAAATAAACTGTAAGAATCGGAAGGATGCCATTTTTTAATGCCATTCAGCTTTCTCTTCGTTTCATTAAGCATATTCGATGTGTAGTTATTTATTTATTAAATGTGCTTGGATATTGTGACCTAGTGTTTAGGTTGTTTCCTGAAGGAGGTAAACCAAATATGTTTAACATATTTGGTGTATTTCTAGAGAAGCCACATATTTAAAGATATAATAAAACATTTTGTACCTCGCCTTATATCAATCCTGAGTTGGAGCAGCAGCTAGAATATGGTAAAAAAATTCACCTTCAGTATTATTTGGAATTCACATTCATTCGAATTATAAAATGTTTTGGTTGCATTGTCAGATAATGGTATTGGAACCACTGCTGAAGACGAAGATGTAGATTTGAAGTTTAAAACCCTTTCCTCTTCTAATTTTGTTTTGCTTAGCCTTTCTTATTTTTCTGCGAAGTTTCCAACCACGCCAGCCAAGTATCCTCTTTGGTCTGGCTCAATATAAAAAATCGCCATCTTTTTTAATTTTTATATTTGCTAAAGAACCGGTATGTGCAGTTTTTTAAACCTCTTCATGGCGTCGGAAAATATCCTTGTCTGTTTCCCATCTTGTGCAATGTGTTCCACGTCAAATAAAATTTAACAAGTTTCTTTTTGTAATTACGAAGGGAATTTGTGGGAATTCTCGTCTTTTCACAACAGATTACTAGATTTTCATTCGCCGAATATTAGCATTTCACCTTCATCCACACTTAGTTTTACCTTCCTTAAGTTGTAAAATAAACCATAAAATACTTGTCTGATGTTGACGTCAGTTTAAGTTAATTTATTTGAAACACAACATTTCCAATCAAAAACATGCACTCTTGGCTACAGCATAATTCGCACGACATAATTGAGCACTTAAATAGTATTGCCACAGAAATAAGATCAACTGCTGCGAGGCACCCGCGTGTTCATCAAGACTGTCACAAGTGAACTGAAATACGTCTCTATGAGTCGTGATAGTGGAAGTATGTGATAAATCGCTCTGGCAGGCATATGTGTAACAGCCTCGGTACGTCGTAGTTTTCAGCTCAGATTGGTATTGGTCAAAATTATTTGATCACCAAGAAAATTCTGGGAGACATGTCTTAGGGTAGTTCAAAATATTTGTCTGGTATGGATTCAGATATTTTGAAGTAAAAAAAACGGACATCATAATCTACATGCGTTATTTATAAATTTTCATAGGTTTCGTAAGTCAAAAATAATATTATTTAGAAAACAAATATCTTCGATCCCACACCTTTGCCGTTACTTTTTCCCGCAAAATCAGAGAAAATATAGCTTTCACTAAGTGATATGGAAACTACATCAGAACTTGTTTATATAGGAATAACCAACTCAGAAATGAAAATTTATTCACTGCATCCAGAAATACAATGTACTTTTTTTTTTAATTTACAGTTGACATATCAAAACTCTGTTATTTTTTGTCTCTTACACAATGTTTTGATATATTGATCGCCTTTTAAATATTAATTATTATTATTATTATTAATATTAATATTATTTCGTTCGAACATTCTCAGTAAGCACTAGGATTTATCCCCTAGTCATCGATCAAATGCAACTAGTGTTACGTGACTAGTGACGCTTCACTAGTCTTAGATCTAAGGGATCTAAGCGAAGACGGAGAATAAATTAATTTTTGTCAGTCATTCAGTTTAGGAATTTTTGCACTGAATGGCAAGAATAAGATTAAAGGTTTCTAGATAGTTATGTTGAAATCTTTTGGTAAGTTTATTTTGCTAAGATCAGAAGCAAATCGATTCATGTGGCTGAGATAATTATTGGTCCTGTTTTAACCTGATCCAATTGCCATTCATGTTGAGTTTCTGTCACGAAATTTCTATATTCATAAATATATGTTTTCTGGTTTTGTTTTTATGCTGTTTGTTGATGGGCAATGTCAATTCTTGGAAACTTATTAATTTTTTTTGATAACCTCTGTATCTGGGTATCAGTGTACTAGTGAAATGTCAATACTGTTAATAGGATTAATTGTAAATTCCTTGATTGTAACTTTGTATTCAGCAACTTGATGATTCTTGATTTGTACTTTTCTTTCGACATTGATGTCCTATGTGCGTGATTAACCCATCCATTTTTTGAGTGGCGAGGTTTTTGTGTGGAAAGGGGGAGAGCAGATGCTACCGAAAAACACAAATATCAATAGATTCTTCAACCAAATTACTATTATTCAGATACATTTCTACACATCTACTTGCAAAGAACATACCAATGTCAACACTGTATTCCTGGTGCATTGTAGATAGTCGTACGCATATTAGGACCATTATATGATTTTGATTGGAAAACTACAGTTTATTATCTCCCATAAAACTAAACGCAAAAATGGTAGATATTTGCCAAAACCTGCAACACACTTATTCTTATTATTTATATGTTGCGTTATAATATATTTCAACCATACTTATTATTATAATATTTTCCTTTTGTACGAACTATTTTAGAAAGTAAACAATATCGTAAAGATATTTTTTGTACACTCATCTCTCAAAGTAGTCATTTACGTACTATGAGTCGTCCATAAAGTTTTTAGACTAAACACTAACAAAATTTACCAGAACAGAGACGAAACTTCTTACAGCAAATGTAAGAAATGCGAAGGAGAAGGTCCCAAAATTCGGATAACTAACTACCTCTGGTGGCCAATGAACATGGCAGGGGTATTTACTTGTATTCTATTTAACATTAAAAAAACAGTTAAATCTGTGTGGTGTACTATGGGTAATGTAGAAATTTTGCACACTTTGGTTCTGTGATCTTTGCTCTATGTTATAAATATATTAAGTTGAATTGTGAATCAGGTAGAAACGAGCGTCAAGAATTGGTAAAAAATATTCGGCTTTTGTATGATAAAAATATTTTGCAAAGGCAGATCAGCGAAAGATATTGGCTGTTATTTCTTAACTTGCTCTTCGTGACAGATTTGACTTACTTCGATGAGAACATGGAGAACGATTATTTGAATAACCAGTACTTTATTTATAAAATTTTAGGTCCCGGAACGCACCCCAAATTAATTTGTAATTTGTAATAGTTATGAATTTATAATATAATTTAATGATTATTTCCGAGGTACCGGAACACCGTTCCGTTAAGTTCCGTCAGAAATCAAGCCCTCTGAATAACTACATTCTGCCACTGAGCTCAAACAAGCGTGCACCGATAGCGAAGCTACATTTTCTCCCAAAAGCAAAACAAGTGGCCATCTCATGATTTGCCCAAAGGATCAGGGAGACTGTTCAAAAAACTTGGTGGGCAACAATGAACAGAACCTGAGATATAATGTTTGTTATAGTCTTTTAGAATTACACAGTGGAAATGGTAACTAATACATTTAAATATAATTTTTAAAATTGATATTATTTTTCTTTTTGATATTTAATAGAGTCTCAAATTGTTTAGAAACTGTAATGCGACAGAAAATATTTTACTTCGTACATAATATTGCGTATCCATTTTCATCATGTAATGTCATAAGGCAATGTCTTTTAAATTAATATATTTGTATTGTAAGTGAACATTCTTTAGTGTGTTGTTGATACTGACTCCTAATGAATGTGCTTACTACGGCGAGTGTTATAGTTAGTGATATTTGTGTTGACTAAAAATATATTGGTTATGGCAAAACCGATTAGAAATTGTTAATCAAAGACTACTCAAAATTAGTATTATGTACTATACGTCGGCGAAGAAAACATTTTATTTCAGTACAAAAATTAATTTTGTAATTTATGTGTTTACCAAAAAATATTTTTGCTTTGGCAGAAAATGTGAATGTTTTCGGACTCAATCATTTACTATCCTCGTCTACAAACCTTCAGATTTCGGACTCGTAACATAACTCCCTTTAAAATGTAATTCTACATTTTTAAATCTTTACTTTTTACACCATGAAGTTTGAAGATAAAACAGTTTAGTATCTTTTAACGTCTGTTTGATAGTGCAATACTCTGTGAAAAATATATAAACTTTATTTCTTGAACGCTTAAAACTAACGATCTGCTACAAACTACTCGAAAGTCTAGAACTAACGATCCTTTTTGCAATACATTAGGACACTGAAGTGCACATTATAATATAAATGTAAGTAATTTTTGACCTCTTATTTTATAATAGATTAGACAGAAATCTTTCAATATTCATTGTATTTATTGTGTAAAATACCTAATAAATATACGCAACTGTACATCGTATTTTCTATAAGTAATCAAATTAATTTTTCTTTTTCCATCAAAGACGAGGCAATAGCTTTTAAAATTGTCAAACACGATAGATTTATATTATTTTATTGCCTCATAATGATGAATCGCCAACCATCCGTCCGCTGGCAGAAGTCTAACTCGAGAACAGTGGCCTCAAATATGCCCGAAGCGTGTTTCATCAGAAGGCCCGCTGTCTGCCTAAATACCCGTGAGGACTCGGCACAAAAACCTGCGCACGGCCTCTCCATGTAGAGCGCGCTTGTGCTAAAAGCACTTCGTCTAGCGCAAAACAACTCTGGCCAGGAAGCGCGCGTTTTCAAGCCTAGACCGTCGCATTCGGTAGTAATCTTTTTCAGCGTTCCGGCTCTACGCCCTCGGCTTTAAACATTTACACGCGGGGTCAGCTGGGACGTCCCTTACATCGCAACGCGACGTAAGAACCCGCGATTTCCCTGAGCCCCGCCACGACCGCCGGTTTTTCTACAAGGGCGCGAGAGGACGCCGAGGGTGCGACTCGCTGGAGAGGAGGGCGTCCCGACGCCAAGCGTCGCCCGTAGGTGTCGACCCGTCCAAGAGCCCCGCACGGCCCCGCGCCGTCCCGCGCCGCCCCGCCCCGCCCGCTTCACCCCGCCCCGCGCCGCCCGTGACTTGGCTCGGGCCGCGGCAGATGATAAAAAACAGGCCACCGCCGCAGCGGGAGGGTCCGCTCGGCGTGGGTGTCGCCGGCGTGGAGTGAGAGGGTGCGGAGGCGGAGGCGGGAGCGAGGGCGGACGCCGCCGCGGGCAGGCTCCCTCGAAGGCGGCGCCAGGCGCACCTAACGACCCGTGCTGGCGTTGTCATAGCGGCCGTCCGCGCGCGGGGTCGTGAAAAATGACCGCAGTCAAGGAGTTCGAGACTCCCCGGATTCGGTCGGACCCGAGGTTCCAAGCCGCCCTTCCCCACCGTCATTTTCTCATCTTGCCCGGAAAACAATTGCAAAAGTTTGACGTCCCCAGCCGGCCGGAGAAGCCGCCTCCACCCACCAACGCAGCCGTCGCCGCCGCCGCCGCGTCCGGGTCGAGCTGCGTCGCGCTGCCGCCCCCGCGATTGCCCTACCGCGCTTCGCTTCTCGCACTCCCCAGAGCGGCGCGGCGACGCGCTCCAGGCTTTGCGCGCCCGCCCGTCCAAGGTCCGCGCGGCACAGCGGCGGCAGCGGTGGCGGTTGCGGCAGGGGCGGAGGCGCGGGGGTGTTGGCGGTGGCGGACGCTGGGCACACCCCCCGGTGCCGGCCGTCCCGCCCCGCTCCTCCTCACGCCGTTTCACCGCCGCCGCGCCCCCGACCGCGTCCGGGCCGTTCGAAGAAATTGCGCATCGGTGGAGCTGCAGGCTGAAACTCGCGGCAGAGGCTAGCAGAGCGGCCTCCGCCGCCGGCCGTCCCTTTCCTTGCGCCGCCCCGCCCCATCTCGCCCCGCCCCTCCACGCCCAGCCTGCCGCAACCCACTCAGCCCCCGCTCCTCCCCGCTCTACCCCATCCCGCGCACCCTTGGAGCTCCGCGCACTCTCTCGCACTCGCCCTCGGTCGCCGCTCTCAAACCCAAAGTAACCCTTTCCCGTTCCTCCCACCCTCCGCCGTCTCCGTGTCCCACCTCTTTCCGCCGAGCACTCATCCCCACAAACATGATCATCATAAAAAAAATCGTTGAGTCCGGCCTCTCCGTTATATGTTTCTGCTGGAATCCCCACGTAGCATACGGAGTAGCGAAGCCTTTTCCAGATTTTACTGGGCGCCTGGAAATATTTTGAAAATATCCTCCCGTTCTAGAGTCTGATACACGGCACGGAGAATTTTTGGGGAAGGACCACCCAACGAAGTCGCACGCGGCCTGAGCTCGTGTTCGGCGTAGGCGCGGAAGCGTCCGTGCGATTTGACAGCGCGAAGCGACTGTCGGGCGTGCAGCGGCCACTGTGCCGCCAGAGACTGTGACGCTGGCGACGGCGCAAGGCGGCACAGATGTCACTTATTGGGACGGCGTGAACCTTAATCGGTTCCGAGCCGAACGGCCGCGTGGTCGCGGGACTGCCGCCACCAGCCCCCACCGCCAGCGCGCGATTCTCCCCCACCTCCGCGCAGCGCACGCTGCCACGGGAGGGGAGACAGTGGCGCCAGCCTCCGGTCGCGTTTGATGTTTCATTCATCGTTGCGATCTGTGGGTCTTACACGATTGTACTCCCGTTTGGTTTGCCGTTCTACCGGTCAAATGATTAGCTTTAAAGGAACATTCACTCTCACAGAACAATTAATGTGTTCGTTATTCGCTGCCATTTTTGAAAGCCTTTAGCAGTCGTCGATCTCTTAATTTTTTTACAAGATAAGGAAAGAGCTTCTTACTTGCCTTAGGAATACAACAGAATGTCTTAGTGTTTAGATGTTGCAAATTCTCTCTCGTAACTTAATATTCAATAGAGGACAATTGCATTCATTGTTAACATTTTACTTACAAGGATAAATAAATCGATGACACTTATATATTATATTCTTGCCTATACTTACCATTTTTTAAATAAAAGTTAAACATTGAATTTTCAAATAAGTTTGTTGTATAACATGTTAAATGAAGCCACACAAAGAAATACCTGAAAAGTTGAAAAGGACGTTTCTGAATAGACTATTGTTCACGAAACATGACGCCTATTATTTCGTTTACAGCTCACAATATCGTACTATAAACCTACAGAACATGAACAAGTATAAAGACCCTTTTAGATTCAAGATATTTTGAAATGCGACCTTACTTTGAACGCAAAATGTAAAACCACCTTATATTCATTGTAAGGACTTTATAATTGTAATTTTGGTACAACAAAGATTTTGTTAGTGTCAATTTCACAAAATATAAGAAAATTCTTCGAAAAGGTTTCATAAAAATACTGGATGCAGAAATAAATTTTTGATTTCCTAATTAGTGTCGCAATTACAGAAATCCGGTGGTACAGTAATTATAAATTCAGATCCAAAAAAATTAGCCGATGTTTCTCATTGAAAAGCAAAAGAAAATGTCAATATTGTGAGCTAACTAAAAGGAAAATCTCATTTACTGGTTCACGTTAGGTAACATTTATGGGGATTTAATCCCCCCGAGAATAACGGCATATTCTCAATTAAAGTTTTGACTAATTTTCTGTAGTGATGAAAATAATTCGATACCACTATTAAATATGTCATAAATAACTATAAAACAAACAACATTGACATTCAACATCAATAAAAAATTTCTTATAGAGAAAACATCGAGTAGATTGGACTTCTAGATCCCCTGCCATAAAGCACCCTGATCGCGCCACGGTCAATTATTACATTGCCGAACGTATTAAATGATGATGTTAATAACAATAATAATAATAATAATAATAATGAAAAATAATATAATTCTAAAAGGATATGTTTTAGAAATATGTTCTTGGCCTCGGGAAATCAAAACGTAGATCATGTCTATTAAAAACATTTGTTTAAAAGAATCATTGGATTATCAACAAGTTCGGTTCTCTGTATCCCACGCTCTATACGTGTAAAATACTTCATCAATCCCACTCATTATTTGTATTCACTCAAATACCTTAGCATTTCTCATTTTTCTGATTTCCACATGGCATCAAATGCTACCGATGACATTCCAGGCTTCATTCTCCAATCGGACTGAAATTGCGTGCATGTCACGTGGCCGGAGAAGGACACTGGCGCATAGATGTGTGAAGACCTCCGCACGAAACCTGTCATTAACAATTTGATAAATTTTCATCGGACATGCAGCTCGCTCGCTCAGCGATGACGGTGGTGATGGTGACGACCCCCCTGTTTTAGGAGGCGCAGACATCTGCCGGCTCAGCGAAGATCGCGCAGCGGCGAAGGCTGTCGTGGGGGCGGCGCGGCGGCGGGGGCGGTGGCCGCGGCGGACGCGCCCGCACCGCGTCATTAGGCGCGCTCGTCAGCGAGCGACGCGCCGCCCCCGCCGCCCCGCTCGCTCCCTTCCCGCCGGCGTCGCCGCCGCCGTACCGCCGCCACCCACGCAACCAACGCCGCGACGCCAGCGGCGCAGAAATTGATTGGCCCTCGCTAGGTAAGCAGATAATTGTGCAATATATTAAGCGAGTCGCTCGCAGATTGAAAGCAACAGGCAATTGCTTAGTACTTTCCGAGAAAGGAGAAGAGAAGCGGGGAAGAGTGACGGCGGATGCAGAAGCCGCCGGGGTGGGCGGGGAGGCAACAGGAGACAGAGGAGAATGAGGACACGTGGGACAAGCGCGGCACGACGGACGGGCGGGGGGGAAGGGGGAGCTCGGCGGCGTGGGCCTCCCCCTGTGGACGCCGTCCAGCGCCAGGCTGTCCCGAGGCGTACCGTCGCATTCCAGGGCGCGTCGTCCCGCCCGAGCCGCCGCCGCCGCCACCACCGCCCAGCTCGTCTGCCGCGCGGCTCCGCGCCGGCCCGCTCGGGGGGCGCACGTTCGTTTGCCGGTCCGCCGGCCGGTCGGTTGGCCCGCCGGCTCGTTCGTCCGTCCGTTGGTTCGTTCGTCGGTTCGCACGGGTGCTCGCTCGCTCACGTTGTTTTCGCGAGCGGGCCGAGCGAGCGAGCGAGCGGGTTGGCGGCGGTAGCAGCGGCGGCTGGGGACGCGCCACTCATTTATCGCGTGCCGTGCCGCTTCCGCGCCGCCCGCGCCGCCCGCTCGCCCGCCGCCGCCCCCGCCGCCCGCTCTGAAATATTTCGTGGTCGGCGAAAGGCTCGAGTAAATCAGTGTCGGCCGCTCGGATTCCGCCGCCGCCGGCCGACACCTCCGCCGGACGCCGCGGACGCCTCTAAAAATAACGTGCGAGCGGCGGTGGCGGTGGAGGCGGCGGAGGCGGCGGGCGCGTGCCGTTCGCAAGAGCGCGCGCCGCCGAGAATTCGCGCCGTCGACTCACCCCCTTCCGGCCCGCCCGCGCCGCCCCGCCGTTCCCCGCCTCTCCCCGCGCCCCGGCAACTTCGTCCCCGTGTCTCTCTTCGTGCCTCCTCCGCGTCCTGCCCGCGAGAGACCACCGACAGTTCGCGCGCTGGGAGGTGGGACGGGGCGCGTTTCCGCGCGTTCTATTGTATGACTGCCCCCTTTCCTGAACGCCGCATTTGATGTCTTGGCGCGCAGGGGTGAAGACATGGCGGGCCTGCTCAATGTCAGAAAGGACCCGTCTGTTGAGCGGAGAGGGAGATGGGGTAAAAGCGTCTGGTTGTATTTCGTGTGTTTGCTGACGGACTCTGAAACATAATTCGCACAAGGAATCTACGGTATTTGAGGCAGGATTTTTGTTTCCGACGTTTTCGTGAAGTAATGAGTTTTCATATTTATTCCGCAGATGATTTCTTGAGGAAGCATGTATTTCGGGATACATTTTGAACTCATAACAGGAAATCATATTTTCTTTCTGCGCACATTCTGTGTTTCATGTGCGTTAGGAATTGTAATTTCTTACTCGAGTAAATTTGTCTCATCTTACTGCACGTTTCCTTACCGACATAACAAAAGAGCAAGTTGTCGAAATTGGACCGTCGCCTAAATTGGACCGCACACATATTTCTATGCATAAAAGCATTTGAATCATAAATGTTGACTGTAACACTGTTTTTTCTCTAATAGGAACCTTAGTCAATTTTCAGACAATAGCAATCATTTTAATGAGTAGGACTAGGGATACAGTGTTTCCGTACAGTGTCTTACCATTTTTGTGCTATATATATTGCCAGCCATTGTGTGCAGAAAGAGTAACATTTATGCTACACTTTACAAATATATTTCATTAGCTCCCGAAAACACATAGTAAGACTAAGATTGCCCTCTAAGTAGCGTTATCTGTTTCTTAGACTTGGCTGAGTTGCCACAATTAGACCACAGTAGGTTGTCTTGATTAAACGGGCCCGTCTTAAGAGGCTGGATTATTTTATATTTTTCTTTCAAGCCAACAGAAGGCAACGAAATGTAATATATTTATTACAAAATTATATTTTGCACCGTCTAATGCCCAGGCAGTTGGAGTAGACACCAAGGGAACCTATTTCTCCCGGCATTGGTCAAAATGGCAATAAGTCCTCTTTAGGTGATTTTAATTCTAATCACCAGAAACAATTTACCAGAAATGTTAAACAAGACGGTTTTCGAGTTTTCCTAAATCGTCTGATATCTCTATTGAAAGAAATGGAAAGTTCCACGTCAACGAACAGCAAATCCAAAAAGCAACTAGGACTATCAAGAAGGCGAGGCGACAGATTTCAGTTAAATAAGAATAAAAAATTGAGTTTTTCACTCGATCAGAAAGAACATCTCAATGATTTTGAATCTAGCTGATTTTGTACGATATGTAGAAAGTGAAAGGAAGAAGATATGGTAAGGTGACTGGTAGATTGTAGGTTCACACATGTATGTGAAAATGAAATTTAGCATTAAAAAATTGTCCCAATGAGATATAGAGATCAAATATATTACTTGCCTCCATGAAGGTTCTTCACTATTTCTCATAGCTTTATAAAGGATTTTTATCGAATAACAATTGGTGTACTTAATGATTTACTTACGTAGTACGACAGCGATTTCACTAATATGAAAGATTTTAACCCTGATAGGCAAGTTCAATTTAAAATATGAAACAATTTTTTTAGATACTATCTTGATCATTGCAATGAGGTATGAGACTCATGAAATAAATAGAAGAATTTTCAATGATATTTGCAATTAAAATGTTGCATTGAAACAATGCAATTAAAATGTTTCATAATGAAAGTAATTTTGTTTTTATTTAATCTTTATTGAGAGAGTGAGAATTAGAAATAAAAAATCGTTGCAAATTATGCAACTTCCCCTCTTACTTTAGTTCGTGTTTTATGAAGAAATTGAAAATATTGTAAACGTTGATCGTCAACAATGTGTTTCGATGCAATGATGCGGGAAGTAGGAATTATGTGATACAATAATTCGACAGCTTGTTTTGCTGTAATTGTCAGCGCGAAGTTCATCAGAGGAAAGAATTGTGGGAAGGCAGTGAGGTAGTAGGCTAGGAGGTACGACAACTTTTGAGTTTGATGAAGAGCAACACTGTGGTATCGTATTTAAAGAAAGCCAACATTATAAATACCGGATTAGTGTTATTCACGAATTGTATGAGATTACGTTTTCGTATGGCCTTTATAAGGGACCTGAGAGACAAAATAGACAGAATTGCATTAATCAAAATGTAATAGGGCAATTGTTGTCATTTCAAATTTTCCCCAATCGTTTTTCTAAGTAAGTTTCTTTTCACGTAAGCACGTGACGTGTGTCGCCTTACCAGATAACTGGAAGACACTGAGCAAAGTAACTTTGTGATTGGGCGCACTTGGAGTTCAGAGTTTGTTTTCTTAGTTACGATCCTATTCCGAGCATGGCAATTGACGGGTTCTGATTTGAAAAGTACATGAAAACCCAACTATACGTCAAACTGTCGCAAAATCACTGTATGGACCTGATGGTGTGGAGTGGAGTATTGGTGTACCTGCGGAACTCCACACCATTTCAAAACACACTTTTCCAGCTCTACGATTTTGAGACGAGATTCATCAAATATTTATACATCCTCCTTCTAGAAAAATCATTAAATCAAGATGTGGGAAATACAGCCAATCAACCCTGACGTTTTAGTGACCCGCGTTAAGAGTTTATTTGAAACTTCTCGATAAGTATCTCCTCGCACGGAAGATGCAAAAGTAAGTGACGGGCAAATAATAGATTTAAATATATTTATCTCGCTGACGCTCCAAATGAAATATGTTATTAGCGGGTGAATTTTAGATGATTGAAATGTTTTTATGTTTTCTTAAGTTAATATTTTATTTAGTTAAATTTCTGTACATTTTTAGATTGATCGTTGTCATTAGACACGGGAGTATTCTTAATTGTTAAAACGAAGGGAATTTCAAATTATCTGAAGGTCAAGATTTTGGAATGTCAAGATTTTCTGAAGGTCAAGATTCTGAAATTCAAGAAGGTCGAGTTTTATTGGCTTTTATTTAAATTCTCCGGTTGTGTCATTTAATTAATGTGTTTATCATCATTTTGATAATTTTTCTGTTCAAAAGAAAACAGCTTATTGACATCTTGAAGGTATTTTGGTACACCTATGTTGCAGATTCTTTACTTTATCTCCACAGACAACTCCAGGTTAACGGTTTTAATTATACTTTTATGAACATTGCTGCAGTATGTTTTCCTCGTCAAATCGCTTTGCTAATATTGTAATATTTAAACATAAAAGTGCAATATGAGTTTAGAATGGTTACAAATGTGTCTATCCATGTTTGAATCAGTCTATTCAAAACTTTCACTAAAATTGGCAGCATGCATATATGATTTGCAATAAAGAAAAAGAACAAGACTGACAATATTTCGTATGACCTCGCACTGAAGAGACATGGAAACTCGAAGGCGGATAATTAAACCCCATCCGTGTGAATATGTTATATCGCTTCTTTTTATGATTGATTTTCAAGACGTTGCCACTTCCTGTGATAGGCTATTTATAGAGCTATATATATTTAATTAATTGATTTTCACATGAAATAACGTTGTCTTGATGACTTGATATATTATTTCTAACCATTTTTAAGTATGAAATTGTTGACAATTCATCAAATATAAAAATACTTAAACAATATGAAACAAACGAACGAGTTTAATATAAATAGTCCTCTATTTATCAAAAACATTGTCATGTAGAAATATTGATTTATAGTCTTCAAATTAGGCCACATTTAATCTTCAAATTAATAATGAAATTGAAATGTTTTTTCTTGTCACGGGCAAAATAACCCAAAATATGTCTTGATATACATTATTGCTGCTTTCCAAAGATTTATTTTGATAACTACTTTCTTTCTTGTACACGTAATGTGGAGAACATTTTGTAAAACTGAAAAAAAATGATGTCGAGCTTTTGAGGGAAATCGTTGCGTTTGCAGTTTCCTTTTATATAAAAAGTAGTTTTTTTAAAAACCTCTGTATTTTTCTATCTGTCTCCATCTTTGAACAACATATGATTTTCTCCAAAATTGATTTTCCGACGTCGATCTGGACATTGAAACGGATATTTACTTTTGAGAGATCTTTACATAAAACACCTGTGGAATTTACAAAATTTTCTCAAAAGTGGTTTAAAATTTTTCTTCATTCTTTTTCTTGAGTAGTCAAAATTACGCTCTTAAAATGGCAAAAGCCTGATTTTAAATAAAAGCCTTTGCAATTTTGAAGATTGCAAAATTTTAAATCTTTTGTATCCTTTCACTCATACATTATTTAAGAAAATTTATTTTCTGGATGGAATTTGATCTTCTAAATCGAAATGTTATATACATTTTACAAACTATGAGAATATATTCTGATTTTTTAATGATATTGTGTTAATTTAGAAAATATATTAACAAGAAATTCTCAAAACATATCATTTTTTTCTTTTTCCCTACTAGAGAAACATTTTGTTATATTGCATAGGTCCGATTTTCATTGAAACCTCTGGAATGTTGCAATTTGGGAAAGGTAAAATATTTCTGATCCTATCCTATACCTTCAGTTCTTAAGCTAGATACTTCTTTCAATTGCCATCTATTTCGCGACATTAGATGTTGAATTAATTGCATGTAGTACATTGTTCAAAATAAGAATTTTTTGGGATTATTTTAGAAAATTTTCTGAGCCTTGAGAGCCAACGAAACATTGAGAATAAGTGACGACAGCTATTCTTAGCAATCAGCTCAGTTGGTTGCGCGCTGGCATGATGCATTGAAAGTCTGATTTTGAAATCGTGTCTCGCATATTTTTTTTCTTGAAATGTTCTATGTGTAGAGCATAATAGACTTATTTCAATTGAAAAACATTTACATTAAATGTTTCGGATTTTCAAAAATTACGTGTGTGATTCTTTTCGAATCTCCTGGGTATTATAAGAGGTTCTCAAATAGGTTTAAAAATAAATAAAAAAGTGTGTTATAGAACAGTTAGTTTCATATCTTCATTTATGACACAGAAATAACATCTTCAAACGAGATCCAAAAGAAAATATTTTTGAACTTATATTTTTTTGTTATATCTTTTAATATTTGCCTGTATCTATCGTTTGACACAAAGTGGTCTGATCTATTACTTCCTAAAATATCGCGATATGCATGCGATACCGTTGTAAAATTTACACACAAAACAAAGGTTTTTTTTTATTAGTTTCTGTATCCTACTACTCATTTAATTTTCAATTGATTAATATTTCCAAATTGTTTATAAATTTCAATTCTCAAAACAAACGCTAATTCTCACCTCCTTATTTCATCATCGCATTTTTCGGTCCAGCGATGTTTAATTTGTTTCTCTATATAATTTTCAAGTATAATAAAAATATTTATAATAAAAATAAATAAATACAAGGATGTCACTAAGACCGTACGTACAATCATAACCCATTATTAGAAGCACGGTTTGTGATATCCTGAATTTACTCAAAATATTATTTTATCTACTTATTTCTGTTATTTTTAGGTAATCTATAGATGTGATTTTAATCGCTGGTTAGGAATATTAGATGAGAGAAGTTTCTAAAACGTTGAAAACAATTGTCGAACTTTGAAATCGATAGATTGAAATGTAGATGCTTTTCTCAGTGAAAATTGCAAAGTTTGCGTTTAAAAAAATCTTCAGATTTAATGCAAAAAATTCATTATAGTCTTTTATCCGGTTATAACATTTCTCAAGAGGCACGTTTCTACTAAAATATTTAAAAGAAGTGCGTTTGTATTTGGAATATCTATGACTCACAGATAATTAAATGACGTTTTCGCCGACGAACCTATTTTTAAGAAACGTATATTTTGTAAATGTTATTAAAAATGTATGCTTCATATATTTATTAAATATACTCAATACAACCTCCTGAAACTGATGTTAAGGTTACATATGTATTGAATGATCTAATTATTTACATTTCCATATAATTATTTACCTTACCTTATTATCTTTATGGTTCTATTGTACGTTTTCTTAATTAACCATGATGTATTATACATTAGGAAAATATAAGTTCTGAATATTATAATGATATTTGCACCACGATTCTCGTATGATAAACAAGGAAGTAAATCTGAAGTTGGTAAATTTTCACTAAACAAACTCTTGCTAAGAATTGTGTAAAAGAGATTCAATACGTCTGTTTCTTTTTAATCGTCTGATGTTTAGGGAATACAATCGAAGGTTTCAAATGATTTTGCAGTTTGTTTTGATAGTAACGTTCTACGTTCTGATCACATGTGATGATTTCAACAAAAGTTCGGTCAACCGATGAGAAAACAATTTGGAATCTTTTAATATTTACGGACACGATACCAAAAAGTTAAATTCCAAATGCATATAATGAATAAACTTGCAATTGTCATAAAATGATATAGTTATTCTGAAAATTACATTTACCACAAAAGAAAATATTTTGTGATGTTTTCTTTTTATATTTTGTGGGCAGTGGTACTTAGTAGGTCATTGAAGTGTTCAAATGTTCATAACACTAAAAATATCGTAAGTATTTTTGTTGATTTTTGTATATTAATTTTGAAAGATGTCAAATAAATTACTATAATTAAATATGATTGAATTTTACCATTAAATGTGGACGTCGATCGATCCGTTAATTTACGTTTCATTAATTGCCTTTCTAGAACTCTGAAAAGCAGTTCCGATATTCACACTCTGACGCTTCGCATAAACAAAAACACAATTTTGATCATATGTATGAAACATTTTGCGGAATTATTGTAACCTTCTTCAAATTACTAGGGAAAGGTTTAAAAATAATACCTAATTCGAATGCGCAAAACCATTTTCATCTTGTAACGGAAAAGACGTTTTCACAAACGGGAAAAAATATGTATTTTTTTCTTATTGTTGGGTATGCACATGATTCCACGTGGTCTTCAATAATATATTAATGAACAGCTTCTACACCTTTCGTAATAATAATGCGTATTCATGTTAGTAAAGAATCTAACATTTTGCGCATATCTGGTTTTAGTAACAAGACTAATAAAAAAGAGCGTGATAAATATATCTTGGAACATAATTATCAAAAATAGTTAATATATAAAACAAAGTAGTCCTATGGTATCTGAATAGTTTGTTATCAATGTTACACATATGGTAATGATGATTCAAAAATTATATATTAGAATTTGGTTTTCACTTTTACAAAGGAATAACTAACTGAGAAACTGCCTGTCCTCGGCTGGAAAGGATACAGGTTTGAATCCCACCTCGGGCATGGATATCTGTGTTTATTTATTTATTTACGTCAAAAACAATTTAAAACACTGTGTGACGAGCTATGGGGAGAAGTGAAATTTGTGTACGTTTTCATAATTCTGTGATCTCTATCCTAAACCATATTCTAGTCGAATTTTGAATACAGAAAAAAGAGCGGTTTTTTAAGTTTTGTTGACAAAAATATTCGCTCCTATATAATAAAATATATTTTCGAAGGGAAATTAGCTATGAATTTGTGCCCTTAACCCTCATCATGTTCTTCATGAAAGAATAATACTTTTTGCCGCAACAATATGAAAAACAATAATTTCCACTGAAATTCAGAAGACGTGCAGAAATAATGAAGTTACATTGTTCGTGTAGTCCTTACGATTTCTTCCTATAGTTCGTCCTGCAGTAAAAAGCAATCACAGTAGTCGGTATATTACCAAAACTATCTGAAAAGCATTGAGATTGTTAGTACTCGTGGACTACGAACTTAAAGTTAAATAAGGTCGAGTAAGTTTCTGAATTAGATATAATTATTATAAGTTATCACTAAAAGAGTTCTTTAAGAATTCTTTTAATGAATAGTTCTGTGCGTCAAATTGTTTCTTAGTTACAGATTATGTAATAAATTCCCTCTTTCCCTGGTTTGGAAAATCTTTTCAGGATTATTGAACATCTTCATGCAATGTTTTAGGAACAACAAAACTATGAATACGAAATAAATCTTAAATATCAACTCAGATTTCGAATAGAAGATAATTGGCCATAACTACGAAATACGAGTCCGTAGTAGTTATAAATAATTGTTTTTATGAATATATTAAAGTCCGAAAAACAGTTAATAACTGTATATGACGTATACGACAGTTATAATACATGCACGTTTTATTTTGCTACATTCTGTCATGTGGATTTGGCATGAACGAAACCTTTATCACCTGCCCTCATTGAGGCCTCAGTAATGCACTTAGCATAAGAGCCAGATTAGAAAATTACTGGAAATATTGCGAAAATGTTGAAAAAGAATAATGGGAGGGTGTTGAGAATTGTTGTACAATTTGGTATTTGCTTAATGTTTGGACAATACTTAATTTTTTTAAATACTATGGTAGTAATTCTGTGTATATATGACACTTACACTTCTTACTAAATGAAGTGAAATTATCTGACTGAAAGATAGTGTTTATATTTGTTTTTTTTAAATAAATGATTTACAAAGAATGTTGTTAGTAATGATTTACTATTCCGTATGCATTATGTTGTTTCAATTAATTGTATTTTAATTTACGAAATTTTAACGAAATTAACATAATTAACGAATTTTTTTTTGCAGACAAATATATTTTAAAATGTTTAAAGTGAATTAATTTTATTATTCGATGGGATTTCAATTGCAACTATTCGAACCGTGATGTGACAATTATGCACGTACCGTGCATGCATATTTTTGCATAAAAACTACAAATATTCTTGAAGGAAAAAAAAGAGTAGTTGGATTAGCTGTCAATGAAATTATTGTCGAACCGAATGACCTCATTTTTGACAGCATTCAAGGAGCATCTTATGGATACCGTATATCGCACCGGGTTTAGTGAGCTCTCACGCAAAAACCCTCAGTTTAAATCCATCTTTCGGAAAAGTTAATAGTTTCTCAAAATACTCATTTTGACAAGATCGCAGATTGAAAGACTATTTGCCAAAAATCTCTTCTACAAATTTTCTAGGGACCTGACTTATAATTGAAATAATAATTTTTTACAAATATAATATTATTTTACAATAGTATTTCTAAGAAAACTTTGCACAGAAAAATGCCGCTTCCTAAACATTTTAGTGAACTTGGGACATACCTTGTTTATGTCTTATAATTCGTTTTATTGTTGTTATTATTATTATTATTATTAATATTATTATTATTATTATTGAGTTCTAATGAACATTTCTCGCACTCTACATGCCAATGATTTTTTTTCGCCAAGCATCTTCCTCTATTCGTTTGTTCATTGCTGAATCGATGACGGACTTACAAGATTTCCTCGACCCCTCCTCGTTTTCTTATTTCGAAATATATCTACTCCAAGACAATTTTTGGTATTCTGTCAGCATACATTCTCATTAGTTTTTAGAATTTTACTTTAATCATTTAATTATTCAAAATTCACCTGAAAATTGGCGTAGAAAGAATGCTGATGTTATTTTATTCGACTTTCATTTCATTCCTGTTCTAATCCAGAATGACATCTAAGCTTTTACAAAATAATTTGTTAAGAGATATGATATACAATATCTGAATTATTAATGCACATATATTTTGTATAAACAATATTATTTGCAACATACGTATATGAGAAAATCTAATGTCATGCTGTATAAATATAATATTTTTCTACAAAACTCGCCTGTAAACCATCATTTAGTTCGTTTGCCAACAAATAATTTCATTTTCTTATAAAATGAAATATACTAATTCTCTGCTAGATTTTTTGAGGACTAATGCAATATGTACATCGAAATTTCTCAATTTATACCCGTTTCTAAGAGCATAGTAAATTGTTTTCTGCTGCATAGCTGTTTCTACACAATTAGAGGCTACACTGAACATCAGAAAGGGAATAAAATTGATTTTGGAAACTTATATTTAAAGTATTACCATTTAGAGTAAATTCTAAAAAACTAAAATGTCCTGTAACAAATATTGTACCTCTGTTTCTTGGTCAATGACACTCAACTTGATCAGGTTCTTTGTCCAGTTTCCCTTGATGCTGCTGAGATGGCCCCTTGTTTTCTTCTGAAAATAAATGTAGCTTCACTATCTGTGCTCCATTTCTAAAGCTCGGGAGGAAATATAGATATTCAAATAATCGTTTTCATGTTCTCTTCACGTAGGTTACGATATGGAGTAATATCTCAAATATGTAGCTCAATTGTCTAAGCAAATACTAGATTTATTACTCTTGTTTTTAACTAGTAATTGCCAAAGAACGTTCTTTCCTGCGTGTATTTACATTGAAGTTATTATAGTAGGGCTAGAGTAGGAATACCATTGTTCGTAAGAAACGTGCAAAAAATTGCACTTCAACCCCGTATTGGGTCATAGTTTTTAACTGTGTTTGACTTTAAACAAATAAATAATGAACAAATAAAATGGAGTTCCTTATTAAAACTTGTTGAACATAACCCATTTTCTCGTTCATCCATTTGCATAGTTTAGCTTGATTTTAACAATAGAAATATTAATATAGGAAAAGAAATGCAGCATACATTTTCTTATCTTATTCCAATTTTAGTAAGTTTACAGCACTTTTTTTACTTATGAATGAATGAAATTTCATATTCTTATTTGAATTGGCTAGAGTTATTGCAACTCTTATAGCGCAATATATTCAAAAATGTGTAAAGTGCAGTGTCAGAATTCAATATCATACATTATTACAAACAATATGCCAAAAAATACTCCGAAACTAAAATATGCAAGTTTTAAGGCGCTGAAGAATCTTGTGGCTTTGAATATTTATTCAGTGAGTCTGGCCTAATAACATTGTTTAAGTATTTTTTTGCGTTTAAGATCAGAATATTAGAATAAACCATATTCAAACTGAAAGAGAAATAATATTCTACCATACTACTGATTCTTGAGGACAACAAATTTTCTTCGTTTGAATTTAAGATACAGTTCTCAAATTTCGTGAACAAATAATTTAATTTCCTTGTCATTGACAAAATCTCTACTTTGTTCTATAATCAAAATTACTTTAGCACTTACACGAATTTGAAGCATGACATCGATGATACAAACGCAATTATCAACGTATGAAAAAGGGGTTATTTTCTCCTTCCAGAAAAAATTAAGAATTAATACAGGCTATTCTTGGATGACAAATCTATTTTTTTATATTAGTTTATTTCCGATCTTTACACTTCGTTCATAATATAATAATATTATTTCATATGAAAATATTGTTCCAGATAACAATCACAGTTTTTCGGTAACATTCACCATTTTTGTATCAATAGGTAGAGGTGATCTTCGTAGAAGACGCTGTCTTGCCCATAGAGCCATGTAGCTCCATTTTAGGCAAAGGATCCTCACTCAGAAGTGCCCATCAGATTGCAAAGGACGGAAGAGACGTACGCAAGTAGCGGCGGGAATCGCCGCTACCTACGGACACCGAGGGACGAGGCGGGCGGCGGGCAGTAGGCGGCGGGCCGAGGGCGGAAGGCAGCGGGCGGCAGGGCGGGGAACCCGGGGCGCGATTGCCGCCAGGCCTAAATCAGGGACGCGCGCGGCACGTGAAGAATGCTCTGCGTTGTTTTTGCAGCGCCGGCCCGCATTCCGCCCTGCGGCGCCACTGCCGACGCCCACACCAGCGACGGCGCCGGAGCCGCTTGACCTGAAGACCAGGCGCGCTCGCAAAAGTGGTGGCGGGTGACCAACACGGCTGCTCCGTTTGGCACGTTCCTGCGATTTTCGTTTTCTGTTATGCTACACATCGTCTTTTACTAGACACTGTGATCATTTGGAGATGCTCCTCACGAACTACTTATATTCGATTTCGTGGTACCTCATTTTCCAGACCTGGCGTCAGGATGCGTGTCAGAGGAGGTAGATAAAGTATACCGCGATAAGAGAGATAAAGAAGAAAAACAAATTCACCACGATAAATGTAACATTCCACTCGATATCAACTCAAAATCTCGAGAAAAATAATTAGTGCTCATGAACTGTTTATCTTTGTGTCGGAGAAAATATAATATAAAGCATTAAAGCAATGTGATCATCAAGCTCTTCCGCACGAGGTTAATTTATTTTCTCTTGAATACACTGTGTGTCTTTTATTCAACATTCGTTTTATTTTTCAAACTATTTGTTTTATAAGAATTTTTAAAATGTTTCTCCATAGTTAAATATATTTTATTACTTCAGGCCACTAATTCTTAACGAGAACATTAATGTTTACTCACTAATCGGTAATTGTGGATAATGCTTTGAATTAATTCTGTTCTGATCTCAACAGACCAACACGTTTCAAGCAAAAAGTCAATGATTTTAATCCGAACTTAATTGTCCCTCTCATATGTTTTTATTACTTAAATGATTAGACTAAGTTTCGATGTTGGACACAGAGCTAAACGGTTGACTATATTGACTACCTACCTCATTCGTTGCAAGAATGGACAAGTTGTGTTGCTTTTTTCTCTTTATTTGTGTATCAAATCGAAACGTTAATTTACCTTTAAATCGAGAGTGGTTAGAAGTTTTAAAGGCATCATTTACGGGAAGTGTTGATCTCTATAAGTTAAATTTTAGTTAATATTTTTTTCTTTAATTTCTTCTGTTTCGATTATTCTTCAGTAAGATAAATTGGCATCATTTGAAATTATTTATGGCTCTTAATCCAATCTCTCTTATACTCATATGTTGACAAAATATGATTTTAATATTCAATAAACTATTTGTGAAATATAATTGGCGCTCTGTAAGATACCTTTAATAATTTAATATTCAAAAAGAGATCGATTGTTAAATTAATTTTTTTCTGCGGATTTGAAGACTCTTCCATGTAGTTATTTGCTTTTAAAGGTCGATATTTGTTATTGATTAAAGAGCACACTTTCGGAAACTGCCTATTGGTTCGTATTTACGATTTTTTAAATTACAATTGTTGAATATTATTTGGAACTTTTCGCCAGTTAAAAAGAGTGAATTTTAAAATATGACAATTTTATTTCTAGTGTATCTGGGAGAAACATTTAATGCTTTTGATACGGTATTTCTGGCATGATTAAATGTAGTCTTGTTTTGCAAAATCTGATCCCTATCTTATAATAATAATAATAATAATAATAATAATAATAATAATAATAATTCACAAAAAATACTCAGAATTCCTACGTAGATTTAATAGTTTAAAATATTTATGTGATACGATTGTTCAGAATGTAGTGAAGTTTGTTTGTCAGTATTGTTGAACATTTTTGGAGTGACTTGGATGTATCTCCAGTGGTGCAAAGTATCATAAGGAAAACCTACAATTTCTGAGTTGTTCCACACTTATTTTATTTGCCAAGAATTCATATGTTGTACAGTTTTTTGTTGATATTTTTCATTCGTGTATTGTGGGCTAATGGACTTGCATCATCAATAAGAGAGTTTATCGCTACTTTTATTGTAACAAAATATGTCGGGTATTGCATACAGCGATCGATCACTCTGATAGATCTGGACGTCTATGTGATAGATCTCTACCAATATTTTAGTATACATTGTTATTGTAATTTTTTATCGTCACAAATTGCTGATTGTGATGTTTATCTTTTATAAGGCGCATTTCTAATACCCAACCACTAATGTAGTTCTTACAAGTACTCCTGCCGCAGTGAAAATAAATCTAAATTTAATTGAATATCCAGACTCATTAAGTACCAATTAACGGAAGATATTTTGTAAATGTTTTGATATAAAGCTATTTTGAATATATTGTGATTATCTGTGCTTGATTGCATGTCACCTGCATTTTTTCAACGATAAGTTCATTTTGACCTATTTTTCGAAACGTAAAATATTCTGTCTTACTTACTATTATACTATACTATATACTATACTACTATTTTTTGTCTTACTCCATTAACGTTTTATTTTCGAGAACGCGTAAATCGGTAACAAATGGACTGTTATACAAAGTAACCCATATTTTATGAAACGTTTTGAAAAAATTGGAATTTATTTTTTATACATCCAAAGAGCATTATGCAGATTGATTGAAGGTGACTATTGGGGAACAGGATGCTAAGACCCAGTGCTGAGAAGCCATGTCCATGGGGTGGGGTGGGGAGCAGGGGGCGGGGGTCAGGGAGCAGCGCGTAGATAGGCCGCCGGATGCCGGGGGATGGCTCCTCGGCCGGCGCGGTGTCGCCGCCCCGCAAATCGATGAAGGGACGTTTTTTTCGTGCCAGGTGCCGCACGTAACTCACTTTTGCTCAAACTTGGGGAGGGGGCGCATCTGGTTTTTGCAGGCAGCCTTTCAACTCCCGAGCGAGGCCCTCGCCGCCGCCGGGGGCGCTTCACAGCGGCGGAGCGGGCGCGGCGCGGGCGAGGGAAGGGTGGGACGGACGGGGGAGGAAGGTGGCACGAGAGAGGACCGCTTCGGGGCCGGCTGGTGAGTGGGCGCGGGGCGGAGTCGCTAGGCGAGAGATGCGCGGAGCGGTCCGAAGCCGGACGCAGGTGCCTGGCAGACGCGCCCGGCCCCAGCCCCAGCGCCCGCGCCGCAGCTCCTGCGAGATTCTGATTTCCCTGAGTGCTGGACCCCGCGCCGGTCACAGGAGATCGAATAGGAGATACTGGAGTCCGACGACTCCTCCCGACTGCAGAAAGCCGAATAGACACGTCTCGCTCAGAAACTCATTCCCGGCCCGACGCCAGACGCGGAAATTTTCCGTCGGGTCTGGACTTCTCTGAATATCCTCCGGAACGCTGTCTACCCTCGCAAACGAGAGCCGATCGTGCTCCTCGTTTCGGACACTCCGAGAACTCCGCCAGCCCTCGAGGGGGAAAGTGGAGAACCGCTTTGAAATTCCCCCAGCGAAAAACCCCCGGGAAAGCAATGGCGCGCGGGGCCGCCACCCCGGCGTCCGCCTTGCGCGCACGTACGGCGCGATCAGCGCAACGGGGCAGGGGCCGAGCCCCGCCTCTGCCCCGCGCCCCGCCGCGCGCGCCCCAAACCGCCTCCGCCGCCGCCTCCTCTTCCTTGCCGCTCCCCTTCCCCCCGTTCGCTAATTAAGCCGGGCGGCGCGGGAAGGAGTTGTAACGACTTCCAGCGCGTCGAGAATCAACGCTTTTTATTTTTCATCATTTGATGGGAAGCCGCGGTAATATCCTCGATGGCCGGCGGCGTGCGGGCGGCGGAGGCGCAGGTATTCATCAGACGTATCTGCGCGTCTTTGTGTGCCGCTCTTTCATCCCAAGTGTTGCCGGCCGCCTCGGCCGCGATTGCCGGAGATAACGGCCGGCGCACTTTCGCGACCCGGCCTCTGGTATTGTGGAGGTAAACAAGCTCCTCGCTAGACGGCCGTCCAGATGGACAGGCGGACGGCGGGAGGGTCGACGGCTGGAAGAGGGCGAGAGGATCGGCGTGCCGCCCCTGGAGATTCACTGCGATCCCTTCAAGCCGCCGCAGCCGCCGTCGTCGTCTGAGAGTAGGGATTCCCCCCAAGGATCGGGCGCTACTCCATTTTCTCGTTTCTTCTTACCCCCGTCGGCCACGGCGTCGGGGCGGCCGGCGCGAGGGGAAAGAAGGGCGCCGCGTCAAATAATTCATGGCGGTCAGACGCAGGTGCGGCCGGTGGCGACGGGAAGGGAAGGATGATGGGGGCGGGGCGGGGGCGGTTCGGAGCTGCCGGGCTGGGGCACGGGCGCGGAGGCGCTGGCTCGAGAGCACCCAGCCCGACAGCCGCTGCCGGTCGTCGGGTTCGCGCGATGACTCGTCCCCGTCTCCGCCACTACGTCTGTCTCCGCTTCCGCTCGCGCCCTGGCCCGGTCGCGTCGTCCGTTAACCCGCATGACGCCCGTCATCAGTCCCGGACCTCCCGCTTCTCTACCGCCCGGATTCAGTCCCCCTGCCCTTCCGCAACCAAACACTTAAAATGCAGTAATGTATTTCTCGCGTCCACGTCAGGCGCGAATGAGCTGCCACTCGTGGACGCGAGCTCTTCCGCTGTCAAGATGGAGCAAAGAAGTGTTTAGTAGCTTTTTGGCGCGGCGCGTTAGGCGTCGGCGCCGCCGCCGTCGCCTCGCCAGCATCGCGACAACAATAACAAGCGTCCGCGCCAGGTCGCGCCGCGTCGAACCCCGGCGGCGGGTCGGTCGGTGGCGCACGGGGCGCGGGGGCGGGGCCGGGCGGGGCGGGAAGGGGGCAGGACGCGTCCGCGGAGACGCGCGCTAGACAGCGGCGCGCCGGGCTGGCGGGCGCGGGGCGGGGCGGGCGCGGCGCGGACGCGGGGGAGGCGGGGCGGGGGCGGTCGCGTCATCGCGATCGGACAAAGATTTGCGGCGCACGCCGCCCCCCTTCCCTCGCCCTCGCCGCCGCCGCCGCCGCCGCCGCCACCGCTCACCTGTTGCGATTCGCGGCGATCGATGTGCGGCGGCGCGCCGCGCTGCGCCGATCGCCAAACAATCGGCGGCGGCGGCGGAGGCGGTGATTGGCAGCCAGCCGCCACGTGGTCGCGCCGCGTGGTCGCCGCGGGCCGCCGCCGCCGCTGCTGCTGACGCTTCGCCGCCGCGCCGCGTTGCGCGCCGCTCATGCTCGTCGCGCCGCGCCGCGCCGCCACCCTCTGCCGGCCGCCGTTGGGAAGCCACCCGCGTGCCGCCCAAGGACGTATTGACGCCCGATGGGGGAGTGATTGAGGTAACGGGAATGCGGAACGTCTGTTGGAATCCGAAGACAGCGATAGCACTTGTTCGCATTCTATAATTCTTAATTAACTTGCGAGACATGAAAAGGGAGAATTCAAATAAAAATTCGTTGTTGCATGGCTATGAATAAATGAGAGATAGATGACTTATGTTGCTAGCGTTCAAATAAATAACAACTAAAAAAGTTCATTGACTTGTGTTTCTCAGGAACACCTCCATTCCGCACATGAGAAGTGTTCCTATCTTTGGATTTTCATATATGAACAACTTAAAATGTTTTAAGGTCAATGACATCTCTGTCCATGTTCTGTGAAACAATGAGCAGCGATTAAAGTATAAAAAAAAAGTATTAAGAGGCAGTAATAATGACAATGAAAGAGAAGTTGTTTTTAAATTTTCTCTTGGATGCATTTATGAAAGCCATTCAATAAAAGTTTAGATTTTACGGAGTCTATTGAAACATTTAAATAGCGCGAAATGTAATGATAATGTAATTTTAGCGTAGTGACTGTGTTGAGAAAGGCAGAAAAGTCTGTGGAGATGTTTGAAACCAATAAGGCGATAATTGATATGAGAGGCAGCAAATGGACTTCGTTTTCTATTCTCGTTACTTGTTTTTAATGAATTTACATCATTCCACGCGTATAGAAAAGTTGCTTTCACCAACGTCGCGAGGGAAATCAAACTATTACATTACAATATCAAATACAGGTTTTGCGTTTGACTCATGTATTTTGGTCCTAAAGGTTGCGCGGTTGACGAGTTAGATGACAATTCAGGTGATCGAAAGGTAATTACTCGGATTCCTTGATTGGTTTCTATTTTAGCATACGTTCCGATCAATTCGGGGAAAAAGTTGGCTTCGCTTCAGGCTCTGGGGAAATCAATGCGTCAGGAGGACAGTACGCAGTTTTTCACTTAATTGGTGTGCTCTTGGAAGAACTACACATCAGCGTAAGAAGTGATAAGGAAAGTAAGTTAGGATGTTCCACTTTTTCTTTGCTTGATGAAATGAAACAAATCGTGTATTGATTTTCCCTCCTTGTTTTAGAATATCTTGGAGAAATACAGCGGATACTCCAATAATGTTTTTTATGCCTAATGGTTGTTCACGTATTTTATGCAGTTAATATCACGTATTTTTACGTAAATATTTCCTCGCGTGTATTAAGTATTATTATTAGCAATATAATAATATTGTAATTTTCCCCTCAGAATTACTGCCAATTTCAGTTAAATAACGATTCCAAATTTATAAATATAGATGAAAAACCTGTGTTAAGATTGAACCTAGCAAATATTTTTTTAATTAAACTAAAATAATGTATATAAAATTCTTAAAATAATTTAATTTTGAATGTTTATTCCAACATACGTCGACAAATTGTTTTCTAGAAACTTGTTCCTCTGAAAATTGAAAGAAAGATAGTTTTTAATATTTCAATATCATTAATTATGTATACTGGATTACTCAAGAACTTTTTCCGTATTTTTAACCTCTATTTGTATTTTCACATCGTTTACCGTTCGTTAGTTAGTCTAGTATACTGCCACTTTTCCACTTGTCTTCGTTTGGTTTCCAAAAGCTCGATGCCTATTTTCTGTTGTTCAGCCATATAAATATTGAACAGTTGGCGCTCCTTATTCGGCGTCACTTCTTTCCGACCTGTTTTGGAGCGCTGGCGAGTTGCGCGTGGACCGGCGCTAACGAATTACGAACTGCAAACGGCACCTGAAATTCCGTCGGGCGCCGTTCCGCGCCGCGTGGCAAGCCCACGCTCCATCCCGGGCGGACGGGAGCGCACGGACGGGAATCCCGCACGGGCTGTTATTGTTTGGGAGTTATTGTTCCGCCGACGCGACGCGTCCCGGCGACCGCGGCAGCGACGGCGGCGGTGGCGGCGGCGGCGGCATCGCGCAGACCGCGGCCGCCACGTGACGGGGACACTGCGGTGCACGTGACGCGGCGGCCACGCCCCCGTGCCACCCCCGCCACGCCCCCGCGCCGCCCCCGCCCCCGCTACGAGCGCGCGCGGGCTGCGGCCGATCCGCGCGATCGGCAGGTGTTCGGGGCTCTGGGCTGGGAGGGCGGCGGCGGCGGCGGTGGCGGCGGAGGCGGCGGCGGCGGGTCGCGGGACGATCCGGGATGCGGCGGGAAAGGAGGAGAGGGAGGCGCACAAGAGGTGGGCGGGGCGTTTGCGGGTCGCGTTCGCGAGCGGGGCAAGGGCATCGGTGGCGCCCCGCCGGTGGTGACAGATGGATTTGATAGGCAGAGCGGGAAAAAACTCCATTCACTTACGGCGGGTGTCATTATTTACACTTTTTATACAGGCGCGCGCGCGCGCGCCCCGCGCAAGCCTGCCGCGCTGCGCTCAATGGAAGTATTAAAGTCAGCCTTCCTTCCGCTTTCTCCCAAATCTTCGCGGGTTCTCCTTTCCGCCGCGATTTGATGTACAAACGGTTCATTAGAGGGCGCCTGATTAATCGGCAGAGGTGGCCCTTGCCCTCGACAGCCCGTCGCTCCTCCTTCGCTTCTCGTCGCCCGCGCGCCCACCGACCGCCTCTCGCCCCTGCGCCCGTCCTTCGCGCGCACCCCACGTTCGTGCTGCACCTCTCGCTGAAAGACTTCACTCCAGGCGTCACTTCCGCTTCTACACCTCTCGTTCTTTCTACCTAAGGCGGATTCCCCGCCGTTACGGCCGCTCTCATCCGCCCGGCCACCTTTATTGAGGACCTCCGACTCGTTCCTGCACACTCCTTTTGTAGTTCTCTCCCTTTGTCTTACTTCAAAGTTGGGCTTTCAGGAATAGTCGTGCACGTTTGGTCTAACCCGATTTTCTTGGTCTTTGTTGTTACATTTACGTTTCACAAGAGGTGGGCCTATTGGGTAACGTCTTGAACGCCTGTTATTAGCTCTCTGCCCTTCCTTTACCTGCTCTACTCTAAAAAAACACACCCTCCCGTTTACTTCTTCTCCACACGTGTGATCTCGTGTGATTTAACACAACCTTGAAGAGCCCCTGAAAGTAGACCACCAACATTGCAACTAGAGGTCTTCAGAAGTCAGTGCCAGATTCCTACAACAATCGAGGCCCCCTGCGAGCGTCGCTGCCGCCCCGACGGGTACCCTGCGAGCGTCCGACGCGTCCCGAGAGGTCAATCGAGTCGATTCACTGCGGGCGCCACCAAAGCGATTAATCGAACAGGCAGCACGCGCTGTGGCCCCGCGCCCAGCGACACGGCGCCGCGCTGCGCCGACCGGACGACTCGTTACGAACGGACCTCTGTACTAATTGCTTGTAGGTTAATACGTACATCGATATTTATAATTAATAATGCCATTTCCTACGAGTCTACCGGTTTCATTTTTTTCTCTAGATGTGAATTTGAAATTAATTGGAATAATTTGCCAGCGTCGGATCGGGCGACGGGTACCGGCGCGCGGCGGAGGCTGCGGGGAGGCGGCCCGGGGTGGGCTGGCCGATGGCGGGCGGGGCGGGGACGCCGCGGCGGGGCGAGGGGGCGGGGCGACCGCTGCCCGGCGCGCCGCGTCTTCTGCCGTCTTCGCATCGATCTCGGAGGCGCGACGGCCGCTGGGCCCGGTGGGCGGGGGAGGCGGCCTGTTTGGGAGCGACGGGCGCCGGCCGACGGCCGACGGGCGACAGAGCGCCGCGCTCGTCGCGAGTCTGCGTCTGTTCCCACATGAAGCAAGAATATGAGACCTGCATAAGCTTCAACTGTTTTCATTTTCAACTTGAGTTTTTATGTGCGCGGAGGTAGAGCGCAGGTAATTGTATGTGTGAGCGAGAGGAAAACAGATGGCTGAAGAGAGATGGGTCAAAACTAAACGTAGTTTTAAATTAGGAACGGTCGAAAAGACGAGTTTTGCCACAAAACCAGATAAAAAAAGATTCAAATATTCTACTGCGTTTATTTTCCTGCTGTCTCTCTTTTTCTGGCGCGCGTTCTCTCTCGGGTTTAAGTGCAATTACCGTTACTTGGCCTGATGCGGTGCGGCACGGTGCGGGCGCGGGCGCGCGCGGGTGGCGGGCGAGGGCGCGGGGCGCGGGGGGAGCGGGGGCGCGGAGGACGAGGGCGAGGGCGAGCCGGGCCGGCGCTGCCCCCTCTCCGCGGCCGCTCGCCACCCAAGGGACGGTCCGAGCTCGGACCCTTTTTTCGCGCGTATTTTTCATTGGGAGCCGGGCGGCCGCGCCGGCGGTGGCCCTCTGACCCCCGCGGGGCGGGCCCCGCTGCAGCCATTCTTCATCAGGCTCCTCCCCTCGCCTCTTTTTATATGCTCTTTGCAAATTTTTCGCCCCTCCCCTCGCGTCCATGCGGCACCGAGGCTCCTCCCCCTATTGACGCGAAAAATGCGCCCCCGGAGCCACCCTCGGCCGGCGCCCCGCGTCCCCACGCGCCCCTCCGCGGCCGCGCGCATCTCATTACCCCCTCCCGGCGGCGGCGCGGTGTGTGGGGCGCGGGGCGGCGGGGCCGCCGCGCCGGCGGAGGGGGGCCAGAAAAGGACGGCTGGCCGCCCGTAAAACGAGACGAGCGCGAGCAAGAGCGCTGAAAAAGGTGTCGGGTGGGGGGCGCAGTATGGCGGCCAGAACGCCGTCTCCCCTATCGATTTTCGGCCATGGCGGGCGTTCCGACCCCTCGGCGCCATCTTGCCCGCGCGGCCAGCGACGCCCCGTGACGACGGCAATTGGTCGGCTGGCGCTGGAGGGGCTCCCTACTGAAAGGCTCCGTAATTTCGCTGGGATTTTTATAATACAGAGCCCCCCCACCAGCCGGCAGGAGCAGCGGCGGCGGCGGGGAGGGCGCGAGGAGGGAGCGGGCTGCGCGCGCGCGCCTCTTCTCCTTCTTCGGCTTCTTCTCCGTCTCCTCTCACTCCTCGCGGCGCGCCCTTCTACCGCGCTTCTCTCGCGCTTTCTCGCCGGCTTCCCGCGCGCCTTTCCTCTCAGCCAGCCGCCCTCGCCCCGCGCTGCCCGCACCCGAGCCCGCGCCCCTCGCCGCCCCGCCCCGCCCCGGCCCCCGCTCGCCTCGCCGCGCGCCCCGGCACCCCGCCGCCCCTGCGCCTCCGCTCGCCGGGCTTCCCTCCACTCCCACATTTTAACAGTAGCCGGACTTTCAAATATATGTTGGTCTATTATATTAAATGGTTTGCCGCTCATTCTGGGAGGCGTTGCTACAGCTTTCTGTTGCCAGGGCGAGGCTACTTTTTACGGCTCGCTCTTACATCCAGAGGGCGCGCGGGCGGGTGGGGGCGCTCCGCTCCGCTCGGACGGCCCCGCGCCGCCGCCTCCGTCGCCCCCGCCCCGCCTCCGCCGCCGCCACTACCGCTGCCGGCCGCTCCCCGGCAAAACTCCAAGTTACCGCGGCGCGGCGGCCACGCTGGCTCAGCAACCGCGAGAGCGCGCAACCGCAGGAGGCGGCGGCGGCGGAGGGCGGGCGAACAGGCAGCGGCCAGCGCCGGCGTAATTCCCGGCCCTCCGCAGCGCTCTCACACGATTCCGCCCCTGCCACCCGCGGCCCTTCCGTCGCCTAACCGGTCGCCCCTTCGTCCTCGACCACTCGCGACGCCTAGGCGCCGAGCGCCGCTTCCCAAGAACGGTCGCTTGAGCTAGCCGCGCGCAGTTACCTTCGCCCAACCCGCCCCCGGGCACCCCAACCGCCTCCTCCCCGCCCACTCACCCCCGTTTCTCCCCCCGCCCCGCGCCCTCCGTCCGACGACGGAGCTCTGTATCGCGCGGGAGCGCATTTCAAATTAGGTGTCTGCCCGTGATTAATTGATCCGGGGCGGCGTGGTAATAACCTGTAAGAAACGTAGGCGGCGAGGGGAGGCAGTGGGGCGGTGAGGGCGGCGGGGCCGGTGACAGTGCGTGGCTATTCATCACACGGGGGAAACGCTGCCGCCCACCGCCACTGCCACCGCCACCGTCGTCGGCCGGCGCCGCCGCCGCCGTTGCCGGCGAGCACGCGCGCGTATTTGCGCTGTGTCTTTGGCGTCTTCGGCGGCGGCAGGGGCGGCGGCGCCGGGGGGCGGCAGCCATAGGCCTAAATTCTCCCGCCGCCGCCGCAGCAGGAGGCAGTAGCGCCGCGCCGCGCCGCGCAGCGCAACGCGGCTCTGCGCGCCGCCACGTGACACGGCTCGTTCGAAAAAAACGACGCCCGCGAACGGCTCCCCCCCACCTCGCCTCCGCGCGTACCGCCGCCGCCCACCGCCTCCACTGCCCTCGCCGCCCCGGCGCCACCCCACCCGCGCGTTGCCGCTCCGCGCCGCGCCGCGCGAGTGAAAGCTGAAAATAAATTTTAAAATGAACATGCGCAGTACGTTTAAGTGGGTCAGTGCGGTAGGTCAGGTAAGAAATTCTTTTATTTATTGTCGTATGGAGATGGCGCCGCGCGCACAGCCGGCCGGTGCCTGGAGCTGCGCGCGCTGCGCGGGCGCGCGTTGTGCACACGTGAAGCTCCCACGTTGTTCATCTCCGGTGCGTCCTTTGAAGGCGTGGTAATTGAAGGCAATTGCCGCACGCAATAGCTTCACAGTAGACTCAACTCCAGGCTGTCTTGACTGACGGCCGTGCAAATACAATTCCATGTTCTCTAGAGGGGAAATCTTACTGCATTGTGAGGAAATGGGTTCAGGATGAGTCTATGAGGCTTTTATTTTAGGTTGCCTCAATACAGGTTTTGGGGTCATTTATATTTATGAAGTCAAATTGCTCCAACATACTTTTTGTTACATTCTGTACAATTTTTGTTAACAATCGAGCAAGGAAACGCCGTCATTTGCATCAAGCTACACAAGAACGCAGTTCCTTGAGTCGGTCCAATCGTTCAATGTGAACATGAACGCGTTAGGAACGGGCCGACGAGTGCTGCGAAGCCCCGACCCGGGGAGCAGCGCGTCATCCTCTGCTCGCGAAGGCTGGCCCCCGCGAGGGAGACGGCCCGCAGCGGCGGCGGTGGCGGCCCCCGAGCGGCCGGCCCACGCGCGAGTTATAGGCCGGATTAGGCGAACACAGTGGCCGTGCGATCCGTCTTGCGCCGGCGGCGATCGCGCTCGCCGCCCCGCCCGGCCGCCCTCGTCTGCCCGCCGCGCCGGCGCGCGCCGTGCCGCCGGACCGGGCTCCCGCCGCCGCCGCCGTCCCTCGCCGCGCCGGCCCCGGCCGCCCGCCTGCCCGCCAGCCCGCCCGCTCGCCGCGCCTCGCCGCGCCGCCCCCGCGCCTCTGCGTCTGCGCGGGACCTAAAGAAAGAATCGTTATGCGGAGCAACAATGCTCGCTGAATAATACAAACCCCCCCTTCCCTCCCGCCTGGCGTTCCCTCGCTCGCCTTCCCCGTCTGCTGCCGGCGCCCTCTTAATTTAATCCTCATTTCGCTGTAATTATGCGAATGTAAACAACGCGAATAACTCGTTCGTTTGTTACAATCAACGTAATAGTTCGGGATTATCTTTGAAACGTCGCTCGGCTCTTAAGTGTGGCCCGACAGGGCTTTCGTTTTTCTTCGTGCCGTTCTGTCTGAAAAATGTTGAAAGACAAAATCGAACGTGTCGGGAGTGTCTCTATCGTAGTTGTTTCACTCTCAAATATTAGAATAATATTTAACGTCAGAACATGCTTCAATTTTTTGATTGTCTGAGCTCGTTAATCAGTTCATTTGGTAAAAATGCGAAGCGGGAAATGAATATTCATGAGCGTTTTTGCATTAGACGCTGTGAACAAAATGGTTAGTGGGAAATTAGAAAAGAATCAAGAAATACTGTAATTTTAGTCTTGAAGAAAATAATGGAAATCTCATTTTTACAATCTCACTTTCAGTAGTTCCCCTTTCGAAGATACCTGTCAAATATCATAATGGGAGATTACATTTAATTTACTTAATATATTTTGCAATAGAAGATTATATTACCGAAAGTAATAATGTCCTCATTAGAACTCTAAAACAAATTTGTCATTTTTCACATTCAATCTTTCCTTTTTGAAGAACAGTCTATCGTTTTTCATAACTGGATATTCAATGTGCAGAATCTAATGTCAACACTAGGGTCATCTAATTACACTATCCGACATTAAATAAAATAAAAGTATTAAAGAAGTCAAACGAAAAAACAGAAGAACAAATTTTATTTTACTTGAACAATTTAATCGAATATGAAAAAATTGAACCGTAAATATTCATTGTGTTTTACATTGTTTCCAATTATCTCCAGAGTAAAGTATCTTTTTGTAATATCTAAATATTCCTCGAGATCATAATCTCCGCCTACATTAAAACGTTAGAAGAAAACAGTATGTTAGCATTAAAAATGTAGTTTTAAGTACTAGAAATAGAACCTACATCAAACAAATAAGTTTATTCAATACAACATCCGAATGACCTCATAATAAATTATATTAAGACTCGCCAAAGTACTGCGTTTGATATTAGGTTAACAGAAAAAAATCCCCACTATATAATGAATTCTATTATATTGTACGCAACTGATAATTTGTGTTCAATATTGTGCTAAGAATATCATTTTTTGAAATTAGGTGTATTACATATTATTCTATTTTTACAGCAAATAATACACAAATACATAAGACATAAACATTTTGTTACATAAAAATCAATCTGTATGTGGCTGTATTACAGTATGCTATGTTACAATAAAGGAGATATGCTAAAATACTTAAATAATACATTTATAGTAGTTTAATTCTGTATATTCTAATTTCTATAGTAGTTTCATTTCATTGAACTTCTAAGCCCATTAAAAATACATGCGGAAGATTGACATTTTTCTTATTTTATTTAATAATTTTCCATATTCTCTCATCAAAATTACTTATCTCAAAATAACTTGAGAATAAGCAGTGTGATCCAACAACCTTGATATTTTCACAATGGTTCTATTTCAAATATCCTCCGTATATTTACATTTTTTTATTTTCTTTGGTCGTAATACACAGGATCATCAGCAGAATGTGGGAGGAACGCAAATCCTGAAACATACAATTGTAATTTAGGTTTGTGCAATACATAATATTCACTAAGCATAGTACTGTAAACATAACATACAAAGACACATCAATAGGAAACAAATTGATACAACAAAACGTATTGAATAGGCTGAAAAAAATACTGAATAATATTTCTAACGGTTCAGTGCTAGCTTGTATGGTAACTGAAAGCAAACATCATTAAAATGATTTTAACTACCAATATTTTGCACTATCTAAATTCTAAACTGAATTACATCTATTACGCAAAATGCTAGCATTTGGCAGTTCCTGCAATTGTAAAGAAACAGTAAGGCATGTGCTTGATTACATTAGGCGATTTAGGAAAACTAAGAGTTACACTGTTTTACATTATTTTTAAGAAATACTATTATTTTTATACATCCCTTGTGACATGTAGAACGAGATAATCAAATTAATGTAAAATACGTAATACTGTATAAGCAAGAACTATAATCTGGGATACATATGGAATGTAGATAGTACTAATGCAATACAATGATTTTCCTTCATTTCACTACAATTCAATGCCCATGTATTAATTTTCCAAATTCCATACTCATCAGTTGTCACTATCAAGAGTTAATACAAAAAATCGCAGACAATTACATTATTTTACAAAACCTTGCCAGATGACATTAAACAATTAAAACTGATACACAGGTTAAAATGCCAAATGAAGTATTCTGCGACATAACTATTTCTCAAATATTAGAAACTGAATGTTGCTTCTAATTTTAGAGGAAATAATATTTATTTTAACATTGATCTTTAATGTATTAGTTATCATTTGCACTGTATAACTCTAAAGGTCCAAGAATGCCTGTAACAAGTATTTGAATGAAATCCAGCTTCGGAGTAAATGGCGCCCATCGCCATCAAGTTTCCCTTGATCCATTGAGGGAATGCTGAGATGACCCTTTGTTTCGCCTCTGGACGTAAATGTAACTTCACTACGGGGATACATTGTCTAGAGCTCTGCAGAGTGTTGGTCTGGAAAATAGTTTTTGTGAGCAGTGCTATCTGATAATCGTTCTCCATGTACTCGTAGTAAGTCGATTGTTTCACGTGGGTCACGATAAGGAATAAGAGCCAAATGTTTGGTCCATTAGCGTGGCAAATCCTCCTTATTATCAACAATTTTGCTAAAAAAGCTCGTTGCTACCTGTTTGCATAATTCAACTGAACGTAGCATAAGAAAGAGGATAGAGATTCTGGAGCCCAAGAAAACACGCACAGATGAAAATAAAGTAATTGTATATTGTATATTTTTATATGCAGCGGTATCTTCTAATATTAAAGACAATCAGATAAAGTATTATTTTAAAACAATTATTTATTGCCGTCAATCTGCTGACAGAACGGTGGCACAATGTGGGTGCATCATCAGATGGTCTGTAATCAAGTAAATAAATTCAGACAGAAGCTTGATTATTCTACCTGATGATGTGGCCACATTGTCGCGAAACGTATCAGTAGATTGATACCAGTATAATAATTATATTGAAATAAAACTTGAATTGATTATTTTTAATATTGGAGGATAAAAAAGTGCACAAATTGCACTTCATCCACATACGTCACATACTAGTCTTTAATTTTTGGCGTTAATTAATTAAAATAATTAATTAAAGTATCTTTACACACATACTAAAAAATAATCCATTTCAAGAAGGCGACTTTAGATTATTCTTAGACTCTTCAATTTACAAGTACTTTACTATTAGTATACATGATTTAGATGTGGGTAATAACACAGTGTGATTTACATTATATCTAGAATTATTTTTCATATTTTATCTACGCCATGTTCATCACTAAAAAACATTCCCAGGGACTTCTAAGTATTCAAGATTTTGTGAAGCATGATTTTTGAACATTCATGTGTAATTCTGGAGAATTTCCAGGAAATATCCTTCTACTTTACAAAACCTTTTTGAGTGTAATACTTGTCACATTCTACTTAGGAAATGTCTAATCAGAGAAATAACTATTGTACGTGTATTGCACGCTGATGTTGATTGCCGACATACATCACTGAAGAATCAAGAAACATTTTTAGTCCTGTATAACACTCTGTGATGTGTATCTTTAGACATGTTACATTGGCATCCTCCAATTATTAAATGTCTTCTCCCTCCAGTTTTCTGCACCACAGTACCCAACACCAAATTTCCCTAGTCTCTGCACTCGGTTTTTGGCCATATATCTTACTACAAAATAAAAATTTTAAGATTGCAAATTAATGTTATTCGAAATAATTTTGGATATATCTCGAGTGTAGGTATTTAGCTAAACAATTATTTTCAAAGAGTAAAATAGATATGTAATCTGTTTTATTCGCATCCTTCAAAACCACCTTCCTTTGAAAATCAGTACAATCAATCACTGATGAATATTTCCCACATTCCATAGTATGCAATGGACCAAAATATGACAAAGTAGTGTTTCCGCCACCACGTGCGCGGCTCACGTGCGAGAGCACGTGGCCGGCGACGCGGACGCGGATTTTTTTTCGGCGCGCAGCGGCGAGGGGCGGGGACGGGGCGGGGCGGACCGGTCGGCGCTGACACGCAACTGATCGATTGGCAGCGTCACAGACGCGTCTGTCGCTGCCGCTCCGCCCCCGGGCCCGTCCCCGTCCCCACGCCGCTCGCCCGCCCGTTCGCGCGCCGCCCCCGCACCACCCCGGCGCCGAAGCCGACGCCGACGCCAACGCCAACGCCGGCGCCGGCGCCCCGCCCCCACCCGGCGCCGTAAAAAAAGGTGGCGCGCGATTCATCGGTGCGCGCCCGCCGGCGGACGCGACGCCCTGCAGTCGGCGTCGCGGCGCCGCGCCGAGCAGCTCGAGGCGGCTCGCACTGCACCTCCTCAGGCCACGCCCCCCGGAGCGCCCCGAGAGCTTATTTCCAAAGTGATATTTCTCGAAGAAAAACTATTTTTCTGGAACGAGCCGACCGAGTTTGACTCAGAGCCGGGCTAGCCGGTCTCTGCAGCGACTGCGACTTGTGGGATGTCTTAGGGTTCGAGTTCCAGCGGTGGTAGATTTTCGATACTAGCAGATACATCTAGGTTGAATTCAGCCGCTGTCTCGATAAAATTCTAGCGACCGGTTGCTCCGGCTGGTAGTTTTCCGAGGTCTCTCCGATCAACGCAACGTGAATGCCGGAGCAGTATCTTAACAAACGGACCAACCTTGTCCTGCCCTATCCTCTTACATACACACTTTTGTGGATGATCTTGGCTGTCCGGGTGACGCCGCGTCGAAGACTGTGTTGCCGACATTTCGACCATCTTATCGTGGTCTTCCTCAGGGCTGGAATGCGAATGCTCATCGAAGGCTGTGTTGCCGACGTTGTGTTGCCGAAGATGGTCGAAACGTCGGCAACACAGCCTTCGACGCGGCGTCACCCGGACAGCCAAGATCATCCACATGACTCCGGCCGCGGAAGTCTACGACTTCATACCACACTCTTACACTTACACTTACATCTACTACACTACTTCACACGTCGAGAGATCAGTCACGCCCTTAGAGCTTGCCCTGTCTGGGGCTGTGCCCATCGGGGAAGAACCCTCGGGAAGAAAATCCTCCATAAATTGATGTGTAGGTCAGCGCCGAATTTCACTATCCTGCGGGGCAGAACCACCGCCACTTCCAGGGATAAAAAAAAGTTTCTGTGTCAAAAATTCGCCGTTTTCCGGCGCACGATCACAATACTTTCTCTTCTTACGTTAGTAAGTGCTAGATAGTGGTAAAAAGTCGCTCATTAACGGGACTAACGACAACAGCGGTTTGCGTAGCCGGAAACATCAATCATTTCAGGAAGAGAAAATATTCACATTCGACCTTAAGTCAAGATAGGATTCGACGCTTTTCTCACACCGTTTAAAATAGAAGAAATGCCACTTTTGAACACAATATTTGTCAGTATGATGAAGTTTATTAACAGTGTATTGATTCAACTAGAAAACAAGCGATAATGGAGATACATCACTTTGGCCATACGCTCTTCAATTATTAAAAGAGAACATTAGAAGAAATATAGATTATTAGCTGGAAATTATTTGATGTTTGAGTATGGTTATGAAATACTCTATTTCAATGCACTGACTTCTTTCCACCGATATTGTTGATAAAAGTTTATGAAATTTAAATCAAGCCCTTGCAAAATGATTGTAAATTTCACTTAATGAGTACCGTGTAACGCGTTCAAATATTTACAATAATGAGGTATCTAGAAATGCTTACCATGTCAGTGAAACTCAAAGAAAAAATGCACCCTAAATAAATGGAGTGTTCGTGATGGAAGAGGTTCTCAAAGAACTTACTATAGATATTATTTATTTTACAATAAAATTTTTCCCCTATATTAGTTTCACAGAAACGGATTAAGGAAATCATATTGCCCTTTCTCTCCATGTTGTAATGACACCATTTCAAATGTTATTGATGAAAATAACGTTATTAATGTATTTCTGCTGGTTTTCAGACACACATCACGCTTAGAAACCAAACATAATTCTAAAATGCCACATTCATTCTCATCTTCAATTTGGTCAGCATTGAACATTGTTCATGTTCTATGTACATGAACATTGTTCATGTTCATGTTCATGTTCTATGTAAAAACAAACCTTTTAAAACCATTGACAATTTTTAAGTGGAACCGAGAGTATATATTTTTTACTTTCAACTACATTAGACAGACATTTTATAAGTTTATAGATGTGAGAAACAAGTATCTCCAACATGTAAAAAATTAATCCAATTATCTCTATATTTGCTCATTTGTTTATGTATAAGTTCCGAAATTTATATTCAAACTCACTTCATTGCCATTTAGTAATTAAGTATATTTTTCTAGACGGATTGTGATTTAAAATTATATAATTTTCATATAATGAATGAAAAATCTATTACAATATTTGTATTAATGCAAACTAAAATTAACTCGAAATTTTTATTTAAACGAAATTAGTAAAAATGTGAAATATTGCTACTTATTTTTTAGGTATTTATATTTTGTAAGTTTGAAAAATAAATATTTAATTCTTAGAAATGAATGAGTATATAAAAAAATAATGGGAGCAAAGAAGATATTGCTTACCAAACAAAAACATAGAAGACACCAATAACATTCAGTGATGAATGGTATAATGTCTAATAGTTTGAAAAATAAAGTTTGATGAAGCCTAAAGTATATTGCGCTTAATATTATCCAAATAAAATATCTTTCTTTGTATGAACAATTTCAGTTAGTTTTTAAAACATGCCCCAAGTCAAATTGGACAACTGAAATTACTCATATTTAATTAAATCTAATCTAATTGAACTAAATATAATTTATAGAAATGTTTTCTGTAATCTGTGTCAGTATTTAACAAAAATAATAATTATCGGCAGAAAATAGAAAATATTCTGGATATAGTTACTATTTTATGTGCTTAAATAATTCACACTTAAAGACTGGATTCTCCGGAAGGTATACGTCATCGATACATTTTGTTGTAAAGTATTTCATTAGAAAAAAGTTTTCTCTGCTTCTAAGGCTTTCTGTAATGTTCATCTTTTTTAATTCACTCAGCCAATTCCTGGAAGGTCTATTTGCCTTTGTAGTTTTTTACATAGAAAATTGCAGATGTAATGTCACTTGTTAAACGAAAACTTATTATTCTGAGAAAAACTAAGACTATAATGATAAAACGTATATAATTTTAACTAAATGATTTTCATGGATTGTGTTATATTAACGCTATCTCACAAATATCCAATGATGTTTGTTAACTTATTTTCTGAGAACCTTTTAAGTAATGCAATTAAAATACGATTCTCGGACAACATGTAATGCCTGGCAAATTGTAATTTCGCACACTTAATTGAAATGACATAAGGCAATGTGGCGTGAAACAACCTTGTAGTTGACGGTGAAACTATGTCACTTCCCCTTAAGCTCTAAAAATTCAATAAGGTTTAAACAATTATCAAATTTGCCAGAAAATCAAGAACGAGATGATGTATATTTTACTGAAGTGTTTAGAATATTTTCCTTTCGTTGCTTTATGAAATAATCATTCTAAATTCTTCTCAATATTATTGAAACTTAGTACTTTATGCGACTTACAAATGTATCATTAATATTTTAATAAAGCTAATGTACTAAAAAAATATATATTTAACGTTGTCTCCATGTGTCCTGTTTTTTGGTGGCAATGACAAATGTTCTAATTAGTTTTGGCCTTTGTTGTTGTCATAAGGGTTTATTGTAACAAGCAAGACGAGTTTTCAGGTACGCCTTAAAAGAAAACAACATACAGTTGCGTGAAATCTCCTCTTCTTGTTTACGAAGAAAGCCTGATGGCAGTGAAGAGGGGCTTGAACGTCTTGAGGTTTTAAGCCCCGGCCGCTGCTGCTGCTGCTGCTTGGGCGACGGCGGAGCGTGCGGTTCGGCAGGCATCGATCCGAGCGGCCGCGCGCCGGGCGGCCGGCCACCGGCGCCGCAGCTCGCCGCCTCCCAGCCCCGGGGCCCCGGCGGCCCGCTGCCCCGCGGCCCCAAGCCCTGCAACAGAAATGCTACGCGTCAAATCCTTCATCAAATGGACACATATCGTTTGTCAGAGTCATGCGATGAAGTGTCTTGTGTTCAAGTCGTTTTGTGCTAACGCTTTGTATTAAATCTCCAAAGTAAACTACCATAATTTTTTTAAATGTCATTCATTGTTTTAATAATTGTGGTAGTTTTGAAATTGTATGGCACATTTTTGTGACGTCCTTTTTTTATTTTGTGATAAGACCTAATTGTAAATTTACTGAGATCAAATAAATGAGTATTAATATTTAACTTGTTGCTTCCTTCAAATTAGGGTATATCGGAAATTCGTAAATACTTATGGATCTCTCTCTCTCTCTCTCTCTCTCTCTCTTTACTGCCTATTAAAATTTACCGAAGTGTTAACTAATGTAAACCTGTCAAAAGTATCCAGGAAAGTGAAATTTGTGTAATGGAAACAGTTATTATATTATCGATAAAATGAGTGTCTTGGGAGTGTTTGTCATTATTTTGAAATTATATCTGACCATTAAATATAAATTTAAGGAAAGAACAAAGTCAATTCAAAATATAAATTTAACATCGAATGATATATTTATAACTGACATCAAAAAATTTAAACTCTTTGTTATACAGTTCTTAGAATATTTACCTTCTATTGGTGTTGAATTCACATATTCTAACTATGAAATAAAATTAAATAATTCGGTAGAAGAATAATAGTATGTAATGAAAACTTTTTCCCTTATAATTTAAAGAAAAAATCTAATTATTCGTTTTTTCTGTGATAAATGTAATTATTCTTATAATATGTAACTATATAGTAGACATAAAGTTTTCTAATTTTTCTGTGATAACAGATGCATGTCAAGTTCATTTTATTTGTAATGTAGACTGTGTTTAAAAACGTCATCAACAATAATTTAAAATTATATTACATAAAATTAATTTTTCAGTATTTTATCATCAGTTATACAGTAATGTAATGAATATTTTATCTGTAACATTTTCATTGGATGGACATTACTATTCCTGTGTTCAGTAATATAATTCAACTTGCAATAAAATTGATATTAATAACCTGAACATAGTGAAATTCATTCAAATGCATTTAGTAAAACAATAGAACTAGATTATACATTATAGATTCTGAGTTGAAAATCGTATACACATGTTACACTTTTATAATTTTTATTTTTCCAAATTGTGTAATGAAGCAAAATGATGTCTCAATTTTGTGCATCATAAACTACTCCACATTGTTAGCCCAGTATTAATTGATTATTTCTTCACTTCTTGGAAAGATAATTCTATTCTAGACAAAACACTGTACATACTACACAAAACTACAGAATTTATAGAAACTTCAAATCATTCCCTTGGAAGTAGTGGGAAAAATTGCCAGTAAGTATCAACAAGGTTTATTTCAGGCATAAAAAATCTTTTTGTCTATAGAAAAATCAGTGTGTGAAGACCAGCAGGTTATAGTTGTCGGAACCCTGTATTCAGAGAAAATGAAATTCGTTTGTAAATGTAATCAACGAGATGTTTCTTCTGTACGTAATCGATTACGCTTTGTGCCAACAGTTTGTTCTCGTGACGACAAAGCAGCATCATCCCTGTGAACCTTATAGTAGAGCATGTGTAATCATAAAAGATACATCGGCAGTAAACACGATATCTGACCTGGATTAAGGATTTGTTATGAGATGGGTGAACCTATTCCTTTATGCGTTTGATATTCGAGGTTATTGAATTCGTATTACCTGGTGCTCTAAACGCAAAGGTATCAGTTCAATTGAAAGCAGATTTGCAGTGTTGAATTCAATACATTCGACTTTAATTTGTGTCAACAATGCGATTTCTCTGATCAGTGTTTTAATGTATTTCAAGAAATACTGAAATTATGAAAATAAAATAGGATTTTCTTACATAAGTTAATCCTAATTTCCTTCCTTAAAATATAGAATCAAGAATTAGCTCAGGGAAGACATTCCCTTTAGTGTCTTTAAATGAATAAATAATTTATTTGACGGATATTTATTTTTAATAAAACATATGTTTTATTGTTTATTATTAATTGTGCAATGGAATCGTTAATTTTAGTGTGTGTTTAAGAACTTGTGCTCAAGCCACAAAATTGCAATAGTTATTAAACGTTCACGATACGTGAGCACTATGAGCACGAAAGGTATCGTAAATTCCTTGGCCGAGCGATGTTGATGGCAGCACGAGCACGCAAGGGGGCTTACAAGAACGGCCGCGCCGCCCACCAAGACTTCCGCAGAATTCCGGGAGCCCAGACCACATCTCGGGCGACACAGCAACAACACCCGACAGCAATCACGCCCCGGCAGACGGGCGGTTGGCGGCGACGCTGTAAGCAGCGGATGCGTCGCCCGGAGGACTGCGGCGCTCTGCACCGCGCCATCTCCCTCAGCGCCTCGCGTGCCCCACCGCGGCCACCTCCCACACTGCCCGCCACCCGCCACTCACACCATCCACACTCCCTCTACCCATACCATCCACACTTGCACCACATACATCCACACACCACCACTCCACACACATTCCACTCCACACACACCACACTACACCACACTCCACACACACTCCACACCACTCCACACACACACACACTACACACCACTCCATACACACCACCACTTCACACACAATCCACATTACACACACTCCACACACTCCACACACAAACGCCACACACACATCCCACGCCACACACGCCTCACTCCACACACCCCTCTTCACGTACACACCATTCCAAACAGACACACCACTCCATACACCCCCAGCCACCCATGGCACATACACGACCCACACCACCCATACCATGTACTCTCATACCACCTACATCAACACCACCCATTCCCACCTACAACATCCACTGTCATACCACTTAAAACCTTTCCACCCACATCCACATCACTCACGGTACCACTTCACGTCCTACATCAGCCACACACAGAACCTGTATCATCCATACCATTTACATCCACGCCACCCTCACCATCCATACGCATACCACCTACATCCACTCCACCCACACCCACAGCACTTACACATTCAGCCGCTTCCGTTGCCACTGATGCTTCGCCTCTAGAAGATTACTTCCGCTGTCTATACTCATCATTTTTTCTGCTCCCACATAACTCCTACCAATCCCTTTCCTGCTGCCATCCTGTTCGCTCAACCTCTTCCTGCCCCATTCGTCCTCTTACCCAAAATGACCACCTCCACACCCTCCTTTCTTCTTTTGGCCTTACGATATGATAAGACCCGAGCACTCTTCCTCACATTTCCCAACAGTTTTTTCCTGCAGCTACCACTGCCCGCTTCCAGCCCTACCGAACTCCCTCCGCCTGCCTCCCTCACCGCACCACCCCATTCGCTCCCGACACCCCCACCGCCACAGCCACCTCCGGCCAAGTTGCGGGACGGAAACAGTGGCGCAGCTCGCGGCGCTTCCCTGAACTCTCCACCTCTCTTATGTTGGCTCTTAATTAGAGCGCAGCCCCGGGGACTGGCGGGCGCGGGCGGCGCGGGCGTTGGTGGGCGGCGCGGGCGGCGCGGGTGTGCACGGCGGGGTGGCGGGGAGCAGGGAGGGGGGCGGGCGAGGAGCGCAGAGACGCCGTCCCGACTTTACGACCGGTGGCGTCGGCGGCGACCAGCTCCTCGGGCGCAGTTGCGATTTGTGTCACGTCGCCGAGCCGCCGCGCCGCCGCCGCCTCCGCCGCCGCTGCCGCCGCCCGCTGCCGTCCGGCCCGGGTATTGCGAATCAAATTTAATTATCTGGGACGAGGAGAGGGCGGCGAGGGGGGCCAAAGGGTGGACGGCGGAGAGAGGAAGGAGCACTGCCTCCGCCGCTTTGGGAAAGAATTCCAAGATTCGGAGATGTCCCCCCTGCCCCTCGCCGGCTCCGAGCCGACACTGGGGTCCCGTGCCAAATTGCGCGGAATATCTTACGTTCAAGCACATCAGCCGACGGCACTATATCTCCCGCGGGCGGCTGAAATATTCAGCCGGCCGGATTACGGCGGTTGCTTTACGCGTCCCGCCCCGCCTTGCGACTCCGCCCCCCGCGCGTCCCGCCCGCCCCCGCGGGCGCGGGGGCGCGGAGGCTGCAGCCGTCTCCGCCTGCGCCGAGACGCGGCCACAGCGCCGGGAGTCTTCGTCGCTTGCATAGATAGTGCGCTTCTTATGTCAGCTGCGCTGCTTAGCTGCGAGCTGTGGCACTCGGGTGCGCGTCGCACCAGGCCCTACAAAGCTTGATGTGGACTATATACGCCTTCATAAGCTCTCTATATAGATAGGCCGCGTATTGTGTAGAGGTTATAGCGTCATAATCTACAACTCCGATTCCGTACTAAAGCCGGTGGCAATATCGTGGGGGCCCGATGTCGCCTCTGCCACCGCTTCCACCCCCGCCGCTGACTCCTCCACCCGCCGCCGCCACCTCCGCGTACGCTCGCGCACACGTCCAGCCCCCGTCTCCCCGCCCGTTTCCGCCCCTCCTCGCTCGCCTCGCATCACCCCCGACCGCCTGGCAATATCGCCGCGCCGCCCTTAGGACCGCCAGGTTCCTGCGGGACGACGCGTTGGACCAGCTCCAGGCCCACCCTGCCTCCGCCCTGCGCAGCCTCTTCGTACGCCTGCTCCTTGCTCATCCCCGTGCGACCGGCCCCCGTGCGAGACCCGAAATTCTTCTGGGCATGACCCGCGGGTCGCCGCCGCCGATCGAGATGACACCGGTCGTCGCGGCGCGCCGAAACGCGCCCGACCGGTCCAAGGCGCTGGCAGGCCGGTTCCGTGCCGGCCCGCCAAGTGCGCTCTGCGTCTTATTTGGGGGAACCGGAGTCAAGTCCGGTCCTAGACGCGCTGCTCAATACTGCCCATGCTGCTCGGTGTCTTCGCACAAACGTATCTCAGCATCCAACGGACTCAGAACGCACACATCCTGTTGTCTGTTCCGTTAGCATTTGGATGCTAATAGTGGCTATTACAGAAGTGGAACCCTTCTGTGAGAGAAGAAAATGTTCACATTTAAGACACGTCTTAAAATACTACCTATTAAAAACAACTGGATGAAACCTGGACGTGAGAATATAAGACGAGCATACTTTGCCTTTCGTAAAAACGTTATAAATTGAAAATGAACAGGAATGTCTTTTAATGTCTACGAAGTGTTTATTATGTATAAGAGGATTAATTGATTGTCGGTTTCTCAGGAACGCTTTTCAATCAATGTTAGCGGGAGAATGGGGAATAAATTATAAATAATTTTCCATACAAATATTGTCCCTTAGATTGAAATTTAAATTCAATTGAAGTAACTGAGCCCCCTTCTGGTAATTTGTTTTCACAAGAAATACCTTTCCTATCAAAACAGAGAATATTTGCTAATTCTCTTTTCACTTACATTGTTATTTGCGCATCATAGGATTAATATTTAGGACTCTTGCAACATAAAACAAAACAGTAAGTGTTACCTGCATTTCAAAACATAAATAAAATAAGGAATTCAACCAATGATTGATGGGATCATCCAAATGATTTCAAAGAAATTCCATTCAGTTTCTAGACGGCCGTAAGAGTATAATTATTACCTTTCCATGAAATCCTTTATATATTTTATATTTTCTTGAATTTTTGGAGACATGATACGAATATTTCCAAAGAAATTATAAAGTGCCTGTGAAGAAGTAGAAAGGGGCCTTCCTGATCCGATTTGATTTATTGGTAATATAACAATGGAATATTGGTGAATTATTGCTAAAATGCATTATATACGGTTTTAAGTTCATTTCAATTCAGTGTAGTACTATTTTACTGTGTGCGTTTTGTATATATTCGACAAATACATTTTGTATTTGTGGTAAACATTTCAGAGTTTTAGAAAAAGGCACAGAAAAATCATAAATTATATGAATCAGCTTAAATATATTAATATCTTGATGTAAACTTCCGAATTTATTGAAATATAAAATAATTCAGTTGATATGTGTCGAAAATTTAGGAAATATTTTCAATATTCTTCTTCGGCCACTATCTTGAATAAGATTGAGATAATGGTTTTTAAAAGTTGACCAATAGAGGATGTAAATGAGGATGTTATACAGATTAAGTAAGTATTACTTAATAGTTTACTCGTGTTAAAAGTATTTTCCTAAACTGGGACACAATGCATCAGTATACAGCAGCACACCCCATCAGTACATAGAAAATTTTAAGAATGAAGTTTGTGGTGGAAAATGTCTATTATAAAATACAATAGTAAAAAGTAATTTAAAAAGATGATCATTTAAAATTTCTTTTCAATTTCAAATACAGATATTATATTTATAATTAAAATTCACCAACGTATGTCTTATAATATATTCGTTTTTACTTCCACAAATTTGTGAGACAAATAAAACAATTAACATACTAAACTACAAAATAAATGGCATAAAATTGTTAAATTACAAAGAAATTGATATACACAATCATTCATAAAAATTGGAAACACATGGCCAGAAGTTTAAACTTTTAAAATATTAATTTTATTTTGAAATTAATAATAAAGGAATGTTGAGTGTGAGATGCGAAACAATCGTTTACCCTTTAAATCATATTTAAACTTTCTCTGACAATACTTTACAAGAACAATATCCGAGTGTTAATGCTTTACAGTCTTGGTAATAAAGTTTATTTCATTTAAGAAGTGCTTTGCGATTTAGTGTATCACTTTTACATATTTTATTACGCAAAGTATGAGCCCGTCAACTTTCAGTAAGTTTCTCGTGTGCACTAGAACATGCTGTGAAATACTTTAGATATTTTACTGCGACATCCAAAATAAGGTCATCGAATGCGGCCGTTGTTAACTGCCTCGTGTAAGTCACTTTCCTGCCCTTCTTCGTCACGACACACCGACTACCGGCCGAATAAAAAGCACACATCCCTGCAGCCCCGAGAAGGGCTTCGCGCACAGCTCGCTGCCAGCGCTTGTGAGGCCGTTTGCGTCGCACGGCGCTCTCTGGCCCCGCGCCGCCTCCGCCCCCGCTCCCGCTCCGCGCCGCCACCGCGACGCGCGGGCCACGTGGGTCGCACGCGCTCGGCCACGTGTGCGCCGCCGCCTCGCGGACTTTTCCGCGTTTTGAAACGGCGCGCGGGTGGCAGGGTGGTGTGGCGCGGGGCGGGGCGGAGCGCGGCGGGGCGTGGCGGGCCAGGCCCGAGAGGAGCGCACCGCGCGGGCCACGTCCGGGGGCGCATGCAGGACAAGCGCTGGCGAGAAGTCCGACAAATTCATTTGACTTTTATAGGATAGGAAAGGTGGCGAAAGGATACGTTCTCGTTTTTGTCTCTTTAGGTTTAGTTGGGGAGCGCCGGGGGGAGCGCGCGTCTTAGTATTTCCTTCCCCGGCGAGATCCGCCGTCTTACTGGACGACTGTGCTCTCTAGCTCCCATTCTCGCGCTCTCACCCTCGCACCGCCAAGACGTCGTGGTGGGGGAAGAGTTGCAGTCGCGGGGAGGGGGGTGACGCTTTCCCCTCCACGACGCAAAGAAGGGCGCGACGAGCGAGAGGCCAGTGTTGTGACGCGGGCGAGCCGCGAGTGCGACGGAGAGAGAAAACACTTTCGGGGGGGAAAGTGTGCGACGAAGAGAGCGCGGCGTCCGCGCGGCTGCGCGCGCACGCGGCCACCGTTGCCAAGGCGACGTCCCCGGGTCCGCTCCCCGCCCCCCGCCCCGCGCCCACGCCCGCGCGCCAGCGCCCCGCAAGTATTTTTAATTTCTTTCTGTCACGTCTCTCCCATCTTCTCTGTCTCCGCCGCGGCGAGCTCCTTCGGTTTCCTTACTCGCCCCGCCCATCGTTCGCCGCCCGCGACGCCCCCTTCCCATCCGTCGACGACCCTTCCGCCGCCTCCGCCGTCACGCGTTTTTACGCGGGCTACCCCCTCCCCTCTCTGCGCGTTGCCCCCACCCTCACCCCAAGACTCGCGCCCTTTCCCCTGCGCCCGCGCGCGCGCTTTTTTCGAAAACGAATTTCATTTCTTCCTAAAGAATGCAAATTGCTCTGAATTAACTGCTATATCTCCTTCCCCACCCGGCGGTATTCCTAAGTGCGTAGTTTATTCTTTTTCTTCAAATTGCGTCAGACCGGGGGTTCGCATTTGAATATTAAAGACACAGCGCGGCCATGCAAGATTTCGGAGCGCTGAGGGATCTTCGAACAAAGGTCTGCTCTATGCGGAGGGAGCTCTTCCTCGTGCTCGGAGCCTGCACCGGAACCTTGGTTGAGCAAGTCGGAGCCTCCGTACCACTCACCTGGTGTCCTCCCGCTTGTGCTTCGCCGTCGGAGCCTTGCTTCCGTGTTCTCATTCGTCTGCACAGATGTCTCCTGGAAAGTCAAGGGATGTGATGCAAGTGGTCTGCTGGAGATATTTGATGAGCGACGTTGGCAGTTAGTATCTCCTCTGCAATGAACTCTTCGCCAAAAATGATCTAAAATCTAAATTAGTCATTATTAGAAAATGTCAGATAATATATAGTTGAAAATATATGTATATTTGGCGAATGGATTTGACAAACATATGTATCTACAGACTTATTCATGTTTCTGTATTGAAATAAACGTGTTCTAAAGGGTGTATCAAAACTTAGGCACGAGAATTCACCCAAAAGTTAATAATTTTCCGATTACAGAATATTTCAGACTCGTGCGGGTATTCTCAGTATATCTCTCTCAGTCTGTAAGCCTAAGCAGAAGTTTTATAATATTGGCATGCAAAAATTACAGAAATACATTAAATTTTCCCCCTTCTTTCACATTGTCTGACACTTAAAAATATTACTAATATATTATGGTTCAGAAAAATGCATCACAGTGTTACTTCGTATTCACCTGTGAATAAATGCAATGCAAAGAACAAAGTTTTTCCTGCGCACAGTTTTCGGTACAATAATGGTTTTATTCCAGAAACATATTTATTTCATAAGCATATTTAATGATCAAAAACTAACAAAATGATTTACTTAATTGAATTACAGAAATATTATATAGTGGATTTTGGAATGCGTATTAAACATTCCTTCAGAGTGAAAATATGATTTGCTTTCTCCAATTTTGTGCAATCTAAAGAAACAATTTACGCAGAGAAATTTAAGTTAAGAGTTTTATCAATTAAAATTAATTAACAGTTACATACATTTAAATTATTTTGTCGCCCACCTTTTGCGGTGTGAAATGGTTTTTGTTGGGAACAACGGTAGCTATAAAATTTTCCGTTAAAATTTTAGATCATGTCATCATTTCGTATTAACACGAACAAGATATCAGTTTTACAAAACGGTCTTTTTAGTACAACATTAACATATAAGGCATGTGGGAGTATTTCCCTAATAGAAATATATTAAATTTTATTTATTTTATCTTCAGTCATTTGACCAACGTATCGTATAGTGATCGGACTTAAAATCTTGGTCGACACATCTGGATTTTTTGGGGGAACAAAGAGCAATCGCGACAGGTATTCTGGGGGTTCTCCCGTTTTCCCTGCTTCTCATCCCTCCATTGGTTTCACAGTATTAATTTCTTAGCATTATATTCGCCTATCCATCGAAATCATTCGACGAAAACCCTTTGGAACTGATATCATAGTGAAGATATTATCAATAACAATCCCCTCTTACACAAGTGCTCTTCTGGATAATTAAATGAATGGTTTCATTATATTTCCGTAACAAAGGCAGAAACAAGGGGCTTACTTGATGGGTCTTGTGCTCCTCTCTTCTAAAAATATTGAATTCGTCCTCCACTCTTGCACTGGTTGCAGATTAAATTTCTTAAAATTAAATGGAATACCTTTATGTATTTAAAAAACGTAATATTTTACGTTTGATACACTGAAGGTAGAATAGCTCCTCCTCATATGCTTACAAACATATATGTATGCTTAACAAAGAAACGTGTATGTAAGAACAAGCAAAAGTTTCTGGGTCTTGTGTGAATTATTGCGCATTCTTCATTTTAAAATCTAGAACAGCTTTAATAATTTACAATACAGATATAAATTATGTTGAATGTATATGGAATATATATTTAAGAATAATTAAGAAAAACTGAGTAATGTAATTGTAACATAATATTGTTATTGATATATTATAAGAGATTTTGAGTGTTTGATATTGAAGTAATGCAAGATAAAATTAAAAACAATCGCAAAAGAAGGGACGAAAGAAAAGGGTTTGTTGTCTTCAATATTCTACTTATTTGGTAGATCTTGTGAATGATTATCAATTAAAGAAGAGTAAATTATCTTCCATATACAGAATTTTACGATCAATCGGGTGTAGATATAGTGTGAAATAAAAAGAGTTATGATAGACATGGTAAGAAAGAAAAGATGCGAGTTACAAAAATGAAAATATGTTTCATAAAATTGCAGCAACATTTGTAAATACAAAATAATGTGTCAAAAATGTTACGTTAGTATAGAGAGATTACTCTAAGAACGAACCGCTTTGACAGACACTACTTGGCTACTGCTGGCAACATAAGTGCAGATTATGCCCATGTGTATGCCCATGATTCGTCAACTCGTTCGTATGCAGATGGCTGACTTGTAAAAGGATTCGTCACAACTTCCTGCAAAGCCATCAATCAATATGTTTTGATTTGTTTTCCTGCCTGTTAAATTGGTTCATTCCTAGAGTAATTTCTCTAAACATACAATTTATACTAAAGAATTTGCCAAGAGACCTTGCCTTGCCAATATCAAAAATGTATCAATTGAAAGATATGAATCATCGTCATTTAGTGTCGCCACCTAGTTAGTAATGAACGTATAGAAAAAGAATTTTTTTCTTACTCTGAATATCCACCCAGTGTGAAAAAGAACACTGTGTTGGTGAGGAAATGTATAGTGATGAACTCATCCACTCAGCCACATTTTCTCCATCTCACCAAACATTTGCAGTGGAACAGGATCTATGAAACATTAAGAAACAAAATTACTTGTAAAGTACTGTGTTTACATTTATGCTACATCAACCTACTATGTAATTCTGTTCTCAATTATCCAGAAAAGTGTTTCTTCTTAAAGAAAATCCCTATTCTCTAGAACGCATGAAAATATTAACCAAAGGGATGATGCTTTTAAACACTATACACACTAATTGAAAGTTGAAGTCCTAGATTGTCTATTTTGAATTTCAGATAATGAAACTCATAATGAAATTCATAATCCAAACGCAAACATGCACAGATGGTCCAAAACTTGTATTGTTCCACAATGGTACGTTTTTTTAGTATTTGATTCTCCGTCTTTGACATGGCTCTATTATGTTGGACTAATACATTCTATATTAAATTGCACATTTTATACTCCAAAGTTACGTGAGTTCTGAAAATGAGAGCGAAGAAGGACTCAAAATGTTGGCTGTAACAGATTAATAAATCTGAAGAGAAAAAATTGACTGTCTTTAATAATTCCTGGACCATCCTCCTAAATGATATACACACTAATTTCCTATAGCAACGAAGGCTGTTCAACTGTTGAGCGACGTCTTCAAAACTATTATAAAACAATTTGACAGATATATGATGAAAAATAATGAAATGTACTTGTAAGGTAACGTACAGTGGACGAGACTACAGAGCCAGATCAAATTTTTTGTTCATTTGTTGTGAATGTGAATAATTCTGTCATGAGCAATAGGTAGTAGTGTTTCTTGTTTTTATAAAATCAAAATACATAAAATATTTGTTTTTGTATCAAAAAAAATTAAAAAATACTCTCAAAGATTGCTGTATTTTAAATGCAGGAATACAACCTCGTTTGTCCAGGTAGCACATGCGAAAAATATTACTTTTCTACCAAGTCTACAACTCGTACGTTAACTCTGTACCATTATCTTAACATATTATGTATTCTTATTACAATATATCTCAGTAAATAATATACACCCAATTGCTGTAGCTGGAAAAATGAAACTTCAAGAACAATATATTCTTAACGTAATTTTTAATTTTATTTTTAACTTATTTATTTTTTGTTGAAGCTTACGAAGTTGAGAATGTAAATGCGTAGCCTCTTCACAGTTCAAAAACTGATTGATCCTACTAAAGCAATCATGCGTGTGAAAATACAATCAGCCAACGCTGTGTCATCCACTCAATTACACCGCACTTGATCATGAAATATTAAAAATATGCACTGAATGAAGTACAAGAGATACACGTAATTATCAAATGATAGAGAAGTAAACATCATGCTGAAGAGCATGATGATTAACATACTTGAATAGTTATTTTTTTCTTCAATGAAAGTTCGTTTCATTAAATATATTATTAAATTTAGATATTGATATATAGATTTTACGATTTATAGTTCACGATTTATATTTTTAGTGAAGGTTTAGGAGAGCTTTGAGTAAATGCGTTGAAAATAAAATTTACATAGTTTGTTGTTTAATGTTAATAATTTAATTTATTTCTATTTAATAAATATATTTGTTTTTCTTCAGCTTATCATTATGAAATAAAATGGTAACATTTTAGAACACTAATCTAAAGCAAGAAAACACCAGAAATTACGATGTGAATGCCATGCATTAACTTGATATTTACTATTCATAATTATACACAACGATATACTCGATACGGAATGGGCAATGCCAATCATATATATAAACCAGATTTTTCACGGCAACAAGAAATCCCATTCTTAACATTCATTTCAAAACTCAGATTGCCAGCGAACAGCGAAACAGGTCACGTAGTATAAAACGGTTTCTTTTTATTTCGCATGCGCAAGCAGATTCCCGACCTACCCCAAGCACGTGTGTGCGAACGTGGGGACGAAGCCGCCGGGCTCGATCGGTCGAGACGCGAGTCTCCGAATCCGAAAGCACAACCGCGTCGGCGGTGGGCGGACGGGCGGGGAGGGAACGAGGCGGGAGCAGGGCGGGGAGGGGCGGAGTGGCTGCGCGGGCGACATGGTCGGGTGTTGGGGCGCGGGCAGGGCACAGTCCACGCAGGCGGTGGCGGCGGCGACGGCGGCGGTGGCGGCGGCGCCTCCGCGCAAATGAACAGGACCCGCCGGCGGGTCGCCGAGCGGCGGCAATATTTCGCCCCGGGCTCAGTGTTTGATGATCCTCGGAGCGGAAGGAGCTTCTCTCGTCTCTCGGCCTCTCTCCGCGGAGCAGGCGGAGAAGCTCGGGGGCGGCCGGCGGCCCTTGCCGCCCCCGCCCCCCGCCCGTGCCCCCGCCCGCGCCGCCCTCGCACCGCCCGCGCGTCGGGCCTCGGCGCCGCAGGATCTCGGAAGGCTCCTTGTCGCAGCCGCGGTCATGCGCGGCCTCCCGCGCCCCGCCTCCTCCGCCGCCCCTGTCCTTCCCCGCTCCACCGCTGGGGCCGTGTAAGCCGGTGGCCGCGTCCCGCCTGGTCCCGCCCCGGCCCGCCCCGCGCACCGGCGCCCCGACCGCCGAACTAATGGCTTAGACAAACGGTGGCGGCCGAGGCGGGCCGACCGCCGCAACGCGGCTCCGCCCGAGGAGCACAGGCCGCCCCCGCGCCGCCCCGCGCTACCCCGGGCCCCGCACCACCCCGCGCCACCCCGCACCTTCCCGCACCGCCACCAAACCTTGCCGCCGCCTCCGCGCCCGCCCGCCCTCGCCGCCGGCATTCCCTGGACACTGCACGTGCCGCGTCTGCTCGCAGACATGAAGGCATTCCTGGCGCTGCCTGCGCGTCTCCACGCCCGTCAGCGCGCCCCACGGCGAAGACGCCACCGCCGCCGCCGCCGCCGCCGCCGTCGTCGCCTCCGCCTCTACCTCGCCTGTCTTCTCCACCCCGGCTCCCGAAGCTTCCTGCCCACACCCGCTCCCGCTCCTGCACCCGCGCCCGCGCGCGCCGACATGGCTGCCGTACACTAGTTTGCTTCTAGACGCGCTCCTCAGAGACCCATCCCCGGAACAATTGACGGGGAAGCGGACGACCTTCTCTGGAGGCATCAGCCTTCATTCTTAGCTACGGGGAGACCCGAGAGGTCCGATAGATGCGGCTAAATTCGGTCCTCGTGTGTTCTCAAGGGACATGATTGCTTCTTGACCTTTCAAATTCCAATGCATTCACCTCCACAAGAGACTAATCAAATGTTAGTGCATGTGTACAGTTTACTCCTCGCGACGCTTGGGGAAGACACGCTGTATTGGTGATACATTTGTAAATCATTTATGTTGAGATTAAGTCCTTAAAAACTAATTTTAAAAGATTTGAAATATATTTATTTAATATAGTTTCTAACGTATTGGTAAATATATCTACTATATGTCTTGGTCATACTCGTCGGTCTATTTATTTACGTCAAAAACAGTTAAAAACTGCGTGTGACGAGCTATGGGGAGAAGTGAAGCGGTCTGTAGCGGTCTGAGCAATCTGTAGGAGTAAGCTTATTTCATTGTTTACTTATTAAAGTTAAAGACGTAATGAAGAAATTCCAGTTGACTGAGGAAAATGGTAATTAACTGAACAAAACTTTTAACTAATGCAGATAATGTAATATGTTAAATGGCCGCAAATGAAATTATGTAAAATATGCAGATGACTGATTTTGCCCTTTAACCGTCACTTCATTCGCACTCATTGGAGGCTCTTTCTGCGGGATTCAATGTGATAGTCATTTGCGTAATGTATTCGTGATAGTTGTTGCATTATAGTAGAGTACCACTGTTGAAGTTAACATATCAAAATGCCGGATAAATATATATATTGTATATTTAATGTATGATATAATAAAATTATATATAAATAGAATGTATATCATTTGAATAATTTGTATATACTGGATGAGTTATATCGAAAAAAACATACCACTGTCTTACCCTCAATTAGATTAACAAATGTTTATGTCATTTTGCTGAAAAAAAAACAACAAAACGCTTTGTCATAGCACAGCAGTTTCGTGACGATCTCACTTCTAAAACGTACAGGTTGTGTTTAAAGTGAATTGAAGCACCAAATATATTTACAAGTACATCCAAAGTAAAACCAAAACTTTTGTCTGTTGCAATCGACAAAAAACGCACATTTCTAAATTAACGGAATTTTTTTTTTTGATATATATATTAAAACAGCTCTGTATTGTTCGCAACCCTGTGATGGCGCTAGGCCTTGCCAGCAAATGCTCGTTGCTCGCAAATGACTTCCCGAATCGCTTAGAGTGTAGGAAATGCGCAGAAAGTTTCGGTGGCACAATAGTTGCGACGAAATTGGAAAGCTATGAGAAAAACTTTCTATGGAAAACTATGATTTTGAGGCGAAAATCGTAAAGTAATTATTTACTGTTAATAATATTAGAAATACTTAGGTATTTTTTTCTATGGCCTGAATTGACCCAAGTTCTATAATAATTTTTGAAGTTAATTTTTGTAACATGGTCTTTTTAAATATGTAAGTAGTGTTTTAATTACTTCTGCTTGACATGACTTTCCTTAACTAACGTAAAGTAAAATAGTTTAATGAGTTGATTACTTAAGAACGAGCGAACTCGAAATCGCACTCGAAATTGCCTAGCACGTACAATGCGTCAGTGTGTAGGTTGTTCATTACCACGTCACATCGCTTAACAACGCCTATGACTGCGAAGGTCTCATCGTGTTCCCCCTTGGGAGAAATTGGAGCATCAGATCGTGATGCTCCCGTGTCATCACAAGGACGCGTTTCGAGCCCTGACAGGGCTCCCTGGCTCCCTGGCGTCGGTCAGCTTGCGTGGGCCGGCGCGCGGGGGGCGGGGCGGGCGCGCAGGCGCGATCGGTCTAGGGTGACGGCGCGGCGCGGCGCGGCGCGGCGAAGAGCGTCGCTCCCATCAAAGGTATTACGGCGAATCACCGTTCATTAGTAAGCGCGCGCCCCAAATTGACGCCTTGCGTAATCTAATAACGCGATTACTTAGCGGCGGCTTGTCCCGCACGGGCACCGACCCGCGAGAAAGGCGCCCGAGACGCCTGATCGGCGACGCGTCCCGCGTTGCGCTCCGCCTCGCGTGCCCTTCTCGCTTCCGCTCTGTCTTACCCTCACGCGCTGGCACACTCCCCGCTCCTCCCCTCCCGCCCCCTCGCGAAGCCCGCCGCCCCCGCTCCCGTCCCCGCCCCCGCCAACCGTCTCCGTCCGCCGCCAGCGTCGCGGTGGCGCCGCCGCCGCTCTCCTCCGCCGCCCGTCCTGCCCCGCTCCTCCCTTCTCGGCCTTCGTTCCCGCCTGACGTCTCCGCAGGGGCCTTTGCCGCGCCGCCTTTCTTTTGTGACTTGACTTCTTTTACGATTAATTAACGTTGTTGAAGTTTAATTACCCTCTGTGTGACGGAGGGTAATTAGTAGTGAAATTGAAATCATTAATTAATGTGTAGCCTAATTGAGTTTGTCAATAAACTTCAGCAAAACCACCAAACTTGTCAGGAGTTGGAAACACATACGCTACACAACATTACGTCCTTTATGGCCGCCGAGATGAGCCGCGCTGGAACTGCGCTCCGTAATTGAAAGCGCCGCAGCAGCAGCAGCGGCAGCGGCTGTGGAGGCGGAGAAGGCGGCAGCGCCGCGCCCCGCGCCGCCTACGCGCTTGCCAACTTCCCATCCCCTCGGCTTTGAGTTTCCCGCCATTCACCGTCCCATCACCACAACAGTCCCCTCCCCCTCGACTGCACGGTCTCCATCTCTGGTGTCTCCGCCTTCGCCATGTCGACTTATAAACTCGCCCACTTCCATATTTACCCCGTCTCCGTCTTTACAGCCTCCAGAGCGTCGATTTCCGTCTCTACCCTCTCCCACCGCCATTACCTCCTCAACCGCCCCGCCCCCGCCCCCGCACCCACGCTCCGTCCGCGTCCTCGGCCGGGTCCCCGGGGCCGACCCTTCGTGCCTTGCTACATCTCGCCTCCTCGCTCTCCGCCCCCGCACTTCGGGCCCCCTCCCGCGGCGCTCGCCTCCATCTTCGCCTCGCGGTCTACTTAGCCTCTTGGACGTGCTCCTCGCGCTTTCGCGCCCTCTCGCCGTCCGCCGCTGCCTCCGCTCTCACCTTCTGCCCCGTGTCCTTCGCGGGCTCTTCCTCCCCCGCCGTCTCCTTCGCCGCAGCCACTCTCCGCAGGCCGGCGACGTCGCCCTTAGAGAATCGCTGATGAGTGCCGTCCCCCGAGGCCGCGCTCCGACTCCTCGGAGACAGCGCAGCGCAGCGCCGTCACTGCTGGCCGGCGCCGTCGGAGAAATGCCTGGGCAGCGAGCTCCTCTCTCTCGCCCGGACCCGCCACCGCCACCGCCACTGCCGCCACCGCCAGTTCCTTGGCTTATGAATATTCTTGTAAAGAAATTTCTCTCCCTCGACGACGGTAACGGTTTCCCGGAGATTTCCAGAATATCTGCCGGCCAGTCCTTTCTTATGCATATGCGACGCGCGAGCGGGAGGGAGGGCGGGAGCGGGCTGGGCGGCGCGGTCCAGAGAAATGGGATGGGGTTGCATCTCCCGGTACCGGAACCTGTTGGCGAACGGGGCGCGGCGGCGGCGGCGGCGACTGTGGCCGGCGCTGCGGCGACGAGCGAGCCAACTCTCCGGACTCCTGGCGTCTGGACCAGGACCTCTCTCACGGCCCTGCCCCCCGGTCGCCATCCCCCGCCCCCTGCTCACTTTCCCGCGCGCTCTCTCCCGGGGGCGTGGTGCGGTATGGCCCAACGGCACTATGGAGTACAGGAGGGGTGGGTTGCCGAGGGCGGAGAAGTGACGCAACGGTACACTCGAACAAATAACTTACCTATCGATCTAGGAGGTACGTTTCTTGTTAATCTTCGTGCAGCTTACAGCTTTCCATTTTTTTCGTGTTATTTCTCAAGACGTGCAACTGGAGTAGTGTGTTGATTAACTATGGGGTGAGGCAGTTTGAACTCTGATAGAAATCCACTAGAAATACATTGCTGCAACACCGAGCAAGAATTACAGTTCATTTGTCAGTAAATACGTTACATCTTTGTTAAGTTCATAATAAATTGAGAAGTTTTAACCTTCTAGGACTGACATTCCTATCCTTCGTCTTCGCCATTTTCTATTGTATAACATTTGATATAATAATAGTAAAAATGTGTACTTTTATCAAAATTATTGATGAAAAAGAAATATTACCAATTCAATATCCATTACGACGAAGAGAAAGTGTCATATTAGTTCTCATAAATCAGTTTTTTTATCTTAAAAAATCATTTTCATTGTACAGCTTCAACAATTCAAGAGAGGATATCTCCTCACAACTCGTCATTAAGATTTTGAAGTAACTGGACAAAAAGGCTTGACCCGCGAATCTGCTGTACTACTTAGATCACGCGCAAGGCGTATTGAAGCAAACGCAGGACAGTTGTTCGTGCTAAAGAAAACCCTTGTTAGGCCAGAAGAAAATAAATTACTTCCAAGCAGGTTGCAGGAGGAAAGTTGTCGAAGACAGGATGCTACCGAGTCTTCCGGTCCTCGGAGAAAGAGTGAACTGACAACTTCGCGTCGAGACGGCAGGTTGAGGGCCGGTTCGTCCGGGGTTAGTCACGGTCAAGTAAATGAGAACCCGTATGAGAGGTGCCCTGTTGTATTCCAAAGATAGGATCTTCGTCTTCATTTCATTGCATTACTTCATCTTATCTTGAAATATTTGCTGCTATTTTATTCACCAACTAATTTTGACGATAAAAACGGTAGATTTGGCCCATCAGAAAATCCAAGGTCCGGAGTGATTCTCCTGCCTGCTTGTTCTGTCGATTGTGAGTTGATATAAATAATATTTTCGTCTGTGCGTGCGTGTGAAAACGGATCTTCCTCAACGTCCAGACATTTGAGACAAGTGCGTTACAAGAAATCAACTGAAAAAAGTGTGTTCTTCTCTCCATAGGGAGAGAATAGGTCCATAAATTACGCAACGCTGAAGATGGGGGAGGTGACTTGTGGCAGGACACGCTTTGTTACATAGTGGTAGAGGGTGTTAGTTTAGTGTGTGTTACGTAACGTTGATATATTTTTTAATTTTTCATTTTTTGTAAATAATTCCCTTTATTTACTCGTACACTAAAACATTAAAATATTAACGAATACAATTTTCTAAAATATAGATAAATTAAAATGTTATGGTGTATAAGTTGTTACAATAAGTGGAAGTATTTTTTATCAAATGTATATTGATTGAATCTCACATTACGAATCAAATATTCAAAACTGATCCAATATAATATATTCCAATTAAATTGGCGCTGTACACTCTCCCCCATGCATCCACAACAGTGTGTGCACAGCTTATTGTCACAAATTTTCTCGCCCATGCGAACTTCCTTCCCTATTACCTTTTCTTATCGTGTAGATGGGAAAAAATATAATTTCTGGAGACGTCGCAATAAAACTATGTAAAGAAGAATTAAAACTTTACATTGTATTATTCTTAGAAATGTTTATTTTATTTCTGAATATTTGAGTGAATCGGACTGTTACGAAAACTCCTGTGTCCAAAGTATCTTGTAATATGAATAAATTGTGACAGACACTAATACTTGTTTTTTTTATTTTATTAATACTTGCAATGTTGAGTATACTCTTAGATAAATTGTACAAGGAAAAACATTAGATTCGTTGGAATGGTCACCGACATTCACTGTATTCTTAACATTTCATCAAGGGGAAAACTCTAATACACATGTAGATTAAACAGTTGTTAAAGTTAATGTGGAACCTGACCAGCGATCCCGCGTGTGACTGTAACGTGAAACAAACGATAGAACATTTTTCGGTTTACAACGGGATGGTATCAGTGGAGAATCTCTTGGGGACAAGTATTAGAGTTGCTGCAAAGCGTTCCATTTGCTCGCTCGTACTCGCTCATGCGTTTCGACCTCGAGCACCTTAAGTTCGAAGTCCTGCGATTACTCCAAGTGGGGTGATTCCCTGGTCAGAGCATTGCTCTGGCGCCTTCGATTCGCCTCTTACAGGTCAGTTACGATTGTAGCTGTAGATACTAATTATTATAATAAGAAACCTTTCAGGCTAAAATTAAATTAATAATAGCAAAGTTTACTGCTTATTAGCCAACTGAATATGTAGGTAAATTTAAATGATTAATTAATATTGTACAGATTTCCTTTTGAAATTGTGGATAATAAATATTAATTATTTCCGAATCAATATTTCTCCTTTTATGTAAAATAAAGGAGAGTTGCGTTTAAGTGTGTTTCATTTGCTGAATTTGCAGCACAAAAACTAAATATTGGATTTATAGCTTTTTTATTGAATATAATGCGCACCTTTTTTACCAAATGTAATACTCCAAATCGTGGTGTGCATTAGATTCGATGCCGCATTAGATTCAAGTGCAAATCTGTTCCGTAGAACGCCAGTAACTTCATTCTATTTTTTGTTGTGGTCGTTGTTTATTTCGTCACAATGCATGGCTGGAATATTCAAATTCAATTTCGTTTTATTTGTGGTAACAAGTATTGTACCACAGTTTCTGGGTTGATGGCCCCCATCTCGATCAGGTTTTTCGTCCAGTTTCCCTGATCCTTGAGCAAATGCTGAGATGGTCCCTTGTTTTGCTTCTGGACATAAATGTAACTTCATTATTTGTGCACGTCTTCTGAATTTCAGTGGGAAATATAGTTATTCAAATTATCGTTTTTCATATTATCGCGGCAAAAAGTATTATTCTTTCATGAAGAACATGAGGGTTCAGGGCAGAAATTTATAGCTAATTTACCTTTGAAAAATATATTTTATTATATAGGAGCGAATATTTTGTCAACAAAACTCGAAAAAAAACTCTCTTTTCTGTATTCAAAATTCGACTAGAATATGGTTTAGGATAGAGACCACAGAATTATGAAAACGTGCACAAAATTCACTTCTCCCCATAGCTCGTCATACGCAGTTTTTAACTGTTTTTGACGTAAATAAATAAATAAATAAATAAATACTAATATTGAGTGTTTTTAATTACGAGATGGAGGGCAAAGAGAACCTCTTATGACGATTCATTAAAGCGTGAAGCAGTTAAAAGTAAAGCTGTTAAAATGCTAATTATTTGCACAATAAATACATTGTTGTATGTATTATATAAATTTAAATAAAATACTGTACCTATTATTCTGTCGTTGGTGCGCATTACATTCAATACAAAACTATTTTGCATAATTTTAAGTTTCAAATATGGGATGTGCATTAGATTCGATGGAGCATTAGATTCTCGTAAATACACTACTTGCTATTTTCGCCCGTCTAAGGGAAACTGCACTTTTCATTCACACTTTTCACGTAATTTGTACTCCTTGATTAAACATTCAAAAATAAAACATTCAGGTTCTTACCATCCTTAATTTTGAGTTTTACACTTAAAATCGTGAGAGAACTGGCTGAGTCACATGAACCAAACGTCAGATTCTCGACCTTTGACGTGAGTGACGTCGACCGAGTGTGTCGAGACGAGCCAAAACATGTCATACTGCGCTGCCGTCTAGCGGATTTTGTGTTAACCGCGCTGACGCTCGAACGAAATCGTCTGGCGAAGGACTCCTATGGAGGTACATGTACTTACTGACAAAGCCATGAAATGGCTAAGCGTGAAAAATTGATTTATTGATCTTTGTGTGAGTACATGTAATTAAGTTGCAATAATAATTTATAAAATTTCAAATGGTATTGGGAATATTGGATAGGTTTGGAACACAGGACAAATGGGACCTAAGTGTGCAGTTTGTTGTCCATATTGCCTCTTATGCATGAAGAAGAGCTACCTCTTCTGCGATGTTGGAGTGTGGCACAGAAATTCTTGAAAGCTGAGTTATTTTTCTAAAATTTGTTTCTCCCTATGTAAACAATAATTTTTGGAGGTGTATATAAAATCGTTTAGTACCTAAATTGACCAAGGTTTTTATAATTATTACGTAGATTGACCCCAAGATGACCACTACATTTATGGATTATATTTAAGTGATTTCACAGTTTCTACACATGCTGCATTAAAATATTTTGCGGACATGTACGTTGAATATAACTTGAAGAAGAAGATAGGAGGTATGGAATACGTCCCAAACCTCCCAGTATTTGCTCAAGTATATCTATATTATTTCAATGATTCAGAACAACTATGTGGTGAATATTTCCATGTTTCTGGTTGTCACATTACATAATGCTAATAATTTGGAAAAAATATTAAATATAAATTTATAAAAGATAAAAGTGAAATAAAATTAGCTTTCCAGCGTACAATTGGTGAAATTCTTTAATGACTGCAACATCTCCAAATAATCAGAATACATGGATACTTCAGAGAATCATATGACAATGTAAAGGATGCAAATGAAAATAGCAATGAAGTAAATATAGCTTGTTTTGTATTTGTTAAATTACGGTCAAACAAGTCCAAGTTATAGTGTGTTGGCAGAATGGGGAATAGAAATAAAATTGAAGAAAACTTTCTGTGTAGAGTTCCTGGGACTGGTGTAATCCCTAAAGACGCTTCTACCTAAGAAGAATGATGAAACTTTGACAACTAGTCTCTACGTTCTTTTGTTGGAAGTCTTGGAACTTTTTATGATGTTAGATTGGTATGTATCAAAGCTCATGCGTTCTATTCCACACCTATCGAATAAAAGGAATGGGACAGCTGCATTAATTAAAACACTTTTTTATACGTATTACTTAAGCAGACAAGTGATAATTACTGTTTATGAGAAATGCAAAGAACGTAATTATATTTTGGTATATAGAAAAATAATAGCATTCGTATTTTCTGTTTAATTCCCAATAATAAAGAAGTCCCATTCCTACACTTTCTCCCCTACTGTTGATAATGATGTTTAATATAATACGTTCGGCTTACTGATGTAACCTTATAATGTTATGAAAGACGTTCTGGCAATACATGCAATTTGAATGCAATTTAATTAATTGAAAATAATCCGATTTCCGATCCATTTTTATAAGACGCAAATTAAACCACCATTCATTGCTGATAGTTTACATTTATTTCCCCGTGACGGCCATCCAAAATGCATCCCAGATGTAAAGCTATCACTATGTATACAAATGAGAAACTTTAAGAATATGGTCACTGCTGTTAATTATTGAAATGAATTAGCGATGTGCACCGTTCTGAATCATGAAGACCGCTTTGAGATGTCAAAAGCGGAAACGCACTAGAGAGTTTCTTTATTTTCAACTAGCGAGATGGTAGATGGTGATTCCAGTTCCAACAGTGACAGAATTTTCGATGCTCTCTGGAGGAAAATTTTAGCTGCCGGCTGCTCCGATCGGTAGTTTTCCGTGTTTTTTCCTATCAACACTTGGCCAATGCCGGAGCAGTACCCTAAAAACATGACACGGACCTCGCGCGAAATTTCTTTCCTCTTTCTTGTTCTATCCTCACCCCTTACGCACGCTTACATTTATATACATTACATCACCACGCCAGTCAGAAAACCAGTAGGGAGCTTCGAGCTTGTTCCGGCCGGAGCGGTGCCCCCTGGTGGGAGATACCTGATTGGGGAAACCTCATAAGCCGACGTGTAGGCCGGCGCAGGATCTCTCCATCCAGCGGAGGAAGATCACCGCCACCCTCTGTAAAACCATGCTCTAGGCTTCCGGGACTGATGATCTTAGCAGTTGACGCTCCCGAAAACACCTGTCAATTAATCAATCAATCAATCACGAAGGGAAAATGGATGTGATTCTGGACGTGTCAACTGCTAAGGTCATTAGTTCCGTAAATGTAGTGCATGCTTCATCGCGGGAGGTGGCTGTTGTGCCACTGGCTGGCGAGATGGGGCGCCGACCTACGTCATCTTGTGGGGATTTTCCTCAAGCAGGTATTTCCGACCAGATGGGCACAGCCCCAGCCGGGAAAAGTTCTAAGCTCCTGACCGGTCACCCGACATGTGGTAGAGTAGAGCATGTAAGTGTGTCTAAGTAAGGGTTGAGGATCGGACAGGAAGGAGGTAGAAAAGATCGCGCGCTGTCCGAGGCCGGTTTGTGGGTCCTTCCCCAGCAATCGCCTGGTGTTGATCGAGAAAAAACCGGAAAACTACCAAACAGATCCGCTAGAATTCTCTTCCAGACAGTGACTGAATTGACTTAGCTATCTAGTTAGTGTCTAAAATCCTGTCATCAACGGGATTCGAACCCTAGGACCTGGAAGATTTCGAGGTCGGGTTTTTGATAGTAAAATTCTTTTTGAGAAGCCCCTGAGAAGAACAAGAAGTACTTTTTACAATTATGTCTGCCGAGATATGTAGGCAGTTTTATTTTAACTTAATATAAAATTATCCCACAAGTGAATTTTATACTAAATGCTCAACGTTTGGACCTCAACCTTGTCTGATTATATAAACGGAAATATCCTTTGCTCTTCTCATTTTCAAATACCTTTATCATTGCTCTCGTGACGTTCGCGCTGTTCTATTGAAAGATTCTTCTCGCTAACGAACGTCTTCCAGTGCATCGAACGCGTCTCCTCGGACAGCGCACACTAGCGCGCGTGGGGCGTAGCGATTTCGAAGCAGCCACCACCGCCGCCGCCGCCGCCGCCGCCGCTGCCTCCGCCTCCGCCGTCGCGGCAGGCCCCGCGCGGGGAGCGAGGAGCAGCCCGAGAGGTCACCGAAGCCCCGGGCCGAAGGAGGAACCGAGAACAGCAGCGGCGGACTTGCGCGGGCGGCCGAGTTGACGGAGACAGAAATTGCGCGGCGCGGGCTGCAGAAACGGGCGAGGGTCGAAGGCGCCAGACACGGCGTGGCGCGGCATGGCGTGGGCAAGGGTGACCGCGGGGGGAGGAGGGGCCGAGGCGGGGCCGGGAGCCGGGGACCGGGGACCGGGGCAGGGCCGGCGGAGGCGGCGGCGGTCGCGGCCGTGGACGTGCAATCTCCTCCTCGGCCGGGGCGCAGGGCCGGGGACGCAGAGGAGATGGTCGCCACATTTCAAAGGCAGGAAGCTGCACCGTTGTTCGGCCGGGCATATGAATCTCACGGGCACCGCCGCCTCCGCGCCGCCGCCTCGCCTGCCCGCCCGCTGGCCCGCCCCGCCGCTGGATAAATCTCCCATGACTAATGATAAATATGACTGTAAGATATTAAACAGCGCGCCTGCTATTTATATAAACTGTTTGGAGGCGCTCGCGGGCGTCCGGTTGCTCGCCGCATGCGCCGCATTAGGGCCGTCGACACCCGAGCGCCCTCCGTCCTCGCCCCTCCCCCTCTAACTCTTCCCCCCCTTCCCGCACTCCCCCACCTTTCCCTTCCTGGATCGTCTCCTTCGCCCTGCACGTAGACGACTTCCTGTGACGTGAGACATCACATTTCTCCAACTCCGCAGCTATTTCCTTCCCGACTATTTCTTGCTTCCTCCACGTTGTCTTTCTTCGTACCTTGTTATCTGCCGGGCATATGCTTATTTATCACCGGTAGCAGCCACGATTTCCGGCTAGTGTCTATGAAATTTGTGGTGAATGAAATGGGCAAGCGACCAATTTTGGCCAATTTCTCCTGTTTTACTTTAATAATTCATTTACAACTCGCGCCATTTTCATATTTTTTAATAATAGTGTTCTTGACGAAGCTCATCTTTATACAAACGTTTCGTTCACTCCAGATGCGAGGAATCAGCTTGCAATTGTTAGTGTCATCCAAATGCGCATGTAACATGGATGAACAAATCATACCTGCTTGGTGGCTCGAGTTAAAATTTCGTGTCAACCGGTGTAACGTGTTCGTCTTGGGTACTGGAATTCTAATGCTTTCTTAGGTACGTCCTATGCGCACGTTGTTGTGCTTTAATCTTCCTATTCTCTTGGGAGTAGGAATAATATTTTAATATTAACAATATTTGTACAATGTTTACGAACATTGTACAAATGTTGTTGAAAAATTGCATATCGTTGAAAACATGTATGAATTATTGCAAACAGTTTCTTAGTCACGATTTAATTGCGGGGCGAGGCTTTTTTGCGTAGTCATCACAAAATACTGTACGTTGAATACCTGGGCCCCACTTTCTGAAGCTTCTGGGAGATGGGGTATTAGAAATAGTTTTCGTACGATGTTCTATCTTTCAAACATGCAAACAACGCTCATTTCTGGTAATTATCTCTTCTTATTCGTTTGAATAAATCTTCTGAACACCTTAAACGTATATTGAAATTGAAATTCCTGTAGAATTCGTCAGTATGTCGTTCCTGTGACCAGGGACTAAAAATGAAGTTTAAATTTGAAGTGGGGATAAAAAATTATTGGACGGTGATCAATATCATAAGATTTAATTTGATTTTTCGTAAGCTTTAGCTCATTTTATAAGAGAACGTATATTACAAAATCGAACAGAAACCTAAGCTATTTTACTGGCGTTTTTTGTTGGCCTTGCCTTTCATTTTCAAAAGAACTTTGACGTTTACTTCCACAGAACCACTTGTAAACCTTATAAATAGACACCATAAAATATTTGAGTAAATTTTGTTACTTTTGGCAATTTTAGTGATAGAATGTAAGGGCTGGGTCGGCTTTTCTGCAGCACTAAAAGCTTTTAAATACAGTGAACCAAATTTTTTTTGTTTCATCCAAACTATGATATCTTCTTAAACTTTTCCCATCATGTATGGGAAATAGTAGAATCTTGATAACACAACTAAAATTCAGTTAAAGCTCCCAAGAATCAGAGCGCGCCGTTTCACACGCAGGTTCATACTGAGAGTTCGAATGGCGCGATTCGCCGGGCATAGCCGGAAATCACCGAGATTCTCCGAACACAGAGATACTAACAAGGAGCGCTTAACGGCGTGCCAAAGGATGCAAGCCGTTGCGGCCTGTTGTGTTACTGAGAACGGGTGGCAAGCTCTCAATTGGATGCGCTAATATTATTTCTTACCATCTTGTGATTTTTAATGACTATTTCTACTCTCTTTCGTAGCTGATATTGTTTGAATATGATTATATATTGATTGAGTATCCAATTACTTTCTAAAAGATATAAAAACGCTTTTTTTAAAATTATTTTCTTAGTTATCGTCGCATCTATCGATGACCGTACGTCGCGCCACTCTAACAATTTTACGGCCATTTTGTTGCTCCCCCCCGCTGTATTCAATTTTTCCTTGTAAATGATAAAAAAAATATCCACAAGTTTAATTATTTTCATCTATCTTCAGAATTTTGCTATTGTATTAGTGTGTAATTTAGATAAATGCTGGTATTTTTGTTGTCCACTAAATTTGATCTGAAACGGTTAACATCTATTTGTGTGCATGTTGTTATTCACCATTTTATTGAAAATGCTTGTCCACAAGTAGCATAAATTATGTAGTTATTGCACATGTGACGTAGATTGTGCTTCATTTCTCTAAAGAAATATATAAGAAGAATTAAGTTGGAATTTATTATTGCAGAGTATTTGGGAGCATGTGACGTAATGCCCTTCATATTCACAATAAAAGAACGCGTTCCTTACGTTCACTTCTAAAGTGTGGCTTTACGCGTAGTAAATTCCTCCATGTATTACAGTGCCGAGGCACATTTTAAGAATACATAATTAATTCAAACGAGAGTCAAATTAACATTCTCTTAAATGTCTTAGTCACGTATGTGCCATGAATCGACCCTAAAGACATGACAATCTCACCAAACATAGAGATATTGTTTCGTGTCTATATGAAGATGTATTTGAGATTATCTTTTTCCACCCATATCCTTATTTACTGCAATAGTTGGAAAACTCAGAAAGGTATGTTTTTCAGGATACGTGATGGAATTACCAAACCAAGATGGTGAAGCACAGTCGTGCAACGATAATTCACTTGATGTCTGATAAAACAAGAACAAATATTGCACCAGCAATGTAGTTCCAGGTATGTACTTCTTCTTAATAATTACGTATTATTGGCAAATAATTAGTTGCGCCAAGTGAGTGCCATCAGCTCTATCATTCTTTAGATGGAAATGTGATGATTTATAAACCTTACCTCTTACATTGTGGAACGGATATCATTATTTGAGTGGTCTGTAACAGACGTTCACCTATGTCATTTCTGTACCCGGGAACACCAATGGTGGGGGAAGGGGAGAGTCAACGCCGGACCTTAAAATAAAGTGCACTAGAATTTAAGGATTATCTTGTTATATTTAAGAATTGCTGCATATGCATTTAGTGACAAACTTTGATCGTTTTCTTCAAATTTGTTTTGAAATATTTTCAGTTTCTGAGGTATAGCAACGACATATTTATTTTGAACATTTTCTATACTTTCCGCAGGAACACGGCGACGTCCGTGTTTTGAAGAAATAGTTTAGTATTCACTATGTTGCTCCGATTGTACAACTATTCTCTACATCAACACGTATTAAAATATTTTAACGTGAATATGGACGTTGTAAGAGAGCTGTAAGAGAGTTGTAAGAGATGGCCTGGTTGTAAGAGAGCGTTGGAATTTCCACAAAGCTATTGCTAATGGTGACAGCTTCAATTTTTAAGTATCCTGTAAGCGTTGGAAGACGAATTCATTACTAAGGGTTCAGAAAGGTCCGACAATAAATATCCTAAAAGATGAAACAGTAACTCTTTACCTAAAAAATATGGAGGAAAACAACGATGAGGTCTGTCGTTGATCACGCACACTGGTATGCGACTGTTAGAGAGTATTGAACATTCTCAAATATTTGTTTAAGTGTTTTGTGTTTTTCTTTTTTAGTTCTAGAGAAAGTACACATTTTTAAGCAACAATAACGCAATGAATTTTTGCTAGGTGTTACAATTTCAGCATTAAAACTACCAATAGTATTTTTATACTTTGTCCTTTTTCCAACAGTTCCTCAAAATCAATATTCTGCAAGGAATTACTTTCCTTCAAGAATATTTGAAGAAAACGTCTCCACGATTGTAACACATCTTCAGGTCCTCACACGCGCCATGAGACCTTGAGGTGCGGTCATTTGCAGAAGCGCCGTCGGTAGTCGGTCGCCGCCGCACAATGGGAGGCGACGGAGGCCAGCGCACCGGCACGCAGCCTCGCGGAGCGCTCAGCTGCGCGTCCGCGCCGCGTGCCACCGCAGCTGCCGCGTCCCCTCGCACCCCCCGCCCCATCGCCTCCCCTTCATTGCGAGGCATTCAGACGCACGTAAGTCGCGCGGCAGCCGCCCAGCGCCAGGGGGCTGCGGGAGGGGGGTGGTTTCGAATCACGCACTACCCCCCCAATCCAGGTGATGCGCTGGGAAGCACTGTGATGCCGCACAGTGTTGTAGCCAGTCGCCGGCGTCCATTTCTCTGGCAGATGCCGAAGCATCTGCTGCGAAGGAGGATATTTCAAGGATTGGGGGAATACATCCAATTTCTGATCGCTTCCTTTCAGCTTTTTTTACGACAATAAACTCTTTTGATGGGATGGGGATGTTTTCATGATGTCAGATTAGCTTTTTAGATCCACGTGGTGTGAATTACAAACCCATTTACGCCTCCTATCACAAACATCAAATCCATCCGTAATATATGATTTGTGTCTTTTGATTACAGTTTCAGATCCATCAGATGTGTCAGAAATACGTTTTTAAAGCATAATCAATTACAGAGATTTTATAAATCTTAAACTCAAATGTTGACATGAATTCTTTCGTAAATGCATTTTAAATTTTTTTTTAATTTTGTGATCATTGTTATTATTATTATTGTAATTATTGTTGTTGTTATTATTGTTGTTATATTAATAGTTGTGTTCCTTGGAAGTATTCATGTTGATTAGAATATTTACATTTTCCTTAATCTTTATTTCGCCCATTTGAGATAATAGGCTATCATAGTAATTAAAAAATTATTTATTTTTTAAGACCTGCAATAATCTACGATATCCATTCCGACAGTCCTCTTAGGCAATGAAATGCTGTGATTAAGAGATATTCTGTGACCTTACAAGCAGCTCACATTATACTATTACGACTTGTGCAATCCCTCGAGATAAAAAATATTGTAACACGTATATAATGAGAAAATTTATTTTCAGGGAAGATAAGTATTTTTATCTTTCTTATCATTTCATGAATATTTCCTTCTTCAAGTTTAGATTGCTTGGATTGCATGCGCCTGTTTTTACCATATTACCTCCAGTTCTTTCAACATTTGCAATTTTGAAAGCCATTCATGGTGAATAACCAAGGAAAATGGCAGCAGCAAAACTGTAGTGCCCAGACCACAAGACTTTATTTAGCATTTCAAGTGACGGAAGTCCGGTTACAAACTAGACATGAAAACGACTTTATCATGCCCTTTCTGACGCCTTTGAAAATTCCAGAATTTTTATTTGACTTGAACTCGTAACTTATTTTGAATGACGCGTAGTTTCCACAGTCACTAGTTCCATTTGAATAAAATGAAAAACTATACTTCACTCGTTATACAATCCTCGTAAGTGCACATTTTATGGAGGAACTTTAGGATTGTAGATATTCTTTTGCTTTTTAAATGAAGTCTCCATCTATCTCATAACTTTCTTGATAATAGAGTACATAAAGACAATTTTTAACGTGGGGTGGATATTTTGCTATTTAGGGAAGGGAATGTCCAACAAAATCTTTTATTACATAATAGCAAATTTCTCATTGTATTTCACATGTGATTTACGTATTCAAAGTATTATGTATAATAGAGTAAGACAAGAGTTAGATATTCTAAATGGTGATAAATTACACATTAAATAAATTAGACTTTGATTAAATTACAAATATGCAAAAATACATTTGATTTTTTAACATTATTTAACCTAAGCTCTTTTATTTGATTCTTAACATATTTCAACATAATTTAATTCGTGTTGTAGTTTCGGACTCCTCATGCCACTTGTTTTTTCTCAAAAACGTTTGTCTGTCCAGTTTATTCGCCTGTTACCTGATATCCTCCAATCGACTTAAGTCAACTGAAGACTCTGATTTGAAATGAACCTTTTAATTTTGAGAGTTCAATACACTCACATCCATGGTATAACTTGTTTTCAAAACGGTTTCAACTTTTTTTTAAATTTCTTGGTCTGTTACAGCAGTGTGGGTTTCTACGAAGGCCACTCCAAAAGTAATGCACATGATTTTTTAAAATCCATTTCCTTTTCTACGTCTTTGCTCTTTGCAGATTTAGAATTATCATTCTTTTTGCTTGAATTCAAATTTAATTCAACCAGTTTCCGCAAATGTTGCTCTCATAGCACTCGTTTAAGATGGCTGCTGCATTACAAATTCGTCGGAAACAAAGTGCTGTGAGAACGACACAGTTACAAACATTCACAAGATGTTAAATTGTGTATGGAGATGGTGCTGTTGATCACAGAACATTTAGTCGAAGGGATTCCAGTTTATCTGGTGAATTAGGGCAAGCACATACTCAGGATCTTCCGCGCAGAGGCAGATTGTGCTCTTCACATTCTCGTGACAATGTGCAGCTCATTCACAGCCTCACTTTGGCTGACAAAGGTGTAACCGTGAAAGAATTGTCATTGAAAGTGGATATAGGATATAGGAGAAGCGCGGGCGAACATATTGAAAGAACTGCAATTGAAAAAGGTTTCTGTCTGGCGGTTTCCAAAAGATGACTCCGTTGTGAAGACTAAGCTAATCAGTGCCTTAGACGTACTAGTCCAATGTTCTACCGTGCGAGTGTACATGCCCTTCTTCAAAGGTGTCCTAAGGCGGTAGAGGGAGACGGAGATAGTGCGGAGAAGTGACTTTTTGTTCCTCAAGGATGGATCAACATATACAGTAAAAATATCAAAGATGTAGAAAATAAATTTAATGTTTAAAAAAGTTGTGTGCATTACTTTTTGAGTTACACTCGTATAAATTGGAAAAGTTTTTTTTTTTCATAAAATCTCGTAATTCCAACTTTTGCTAGATTCTCTTCTGCGGCTTTATTGGTAAAGCTAGGGTTTGGCTTTTATGTAATGAATCTCAGTAAATCAAGTTGTATTTATTTGTCAAAAATACCTAAAGAAAATTTTCTCAGAAATCTTTTCAAATTGCCTTGGAAAAATGAGGAAGTAATTTAAACAGTATCTAATGCATTATCTAAAATATAAACGTTAAAGATAGAGTTAGAGAGCTAGAATAGGAGAAAAAAATGGAACAGTGATAGACATGATATGATCAGACACGAAGGCGAATGAGGTGACGATAAGAAATCCCTAATATATCAGCGCAAGTATCCCTCCCGTAAATGAATGGCACGATGAGGAGCTGGGATGTGTGTGTGGAGGTGGGTGCAGCGAGAGAACAAGATGGGTTCAGAGGGAGGCAATGGTGACAGCAAGTGTCGCGGCGCTGGCGACGAGGTCAAGGGCGAGAGGGAGGGCGGACGCGAGGGCGGCAGCGAGGGCGCACCTGCGCGCGGGAGCGTGCGCGAGGGCGAGCGGGGCGAGCGGGCGAGGAGGAAAAGCTCGAGGCAGGGAGGAGCGAGGGGCGGTGGCGCGTGTTAAGATCCAGATAGGTCGAGCTCTCGTAATTAAGCGTCCAGTTGCGGGACGTTTACCGCGCCTCGCCTGAAAATTCCCTGAACACGCGTCGCCACCGCCGTCCCACTCACTCGTTTTGCTTTCCAGCGCCCCCTCCCTCGCCCCTCTCTCTCTCTCTTTCCCTGCCCCTTCCCGCTCCCCGTTCCACCTCAACTCCTCTCATGCCCCACCTCCCGCCTTTGCGCCAATTCCGCCTCCGGTCCCGCTTTCTCGTTTGGCTCTGTTGCCTACTCTCTGACGCTGTCAATGTTTTCAAGCCGTGTTCTGCTCTGCTGTCCGTCGACGTCACAGTTCTGCGTTCTCTCAGTGTTTCTCCTGATGTCATGTACTTTTTAGTGCTTTAATCTACTCTTGACTTTCCACGAATACTTCCTTGTCTAGTTGCAACCTAAAACATTTTTCCTGTTCAGCACCGAAAGTCCACGGCCGTCTGTTGAATTTCTCTATGTTTCTTATCACGTCACATCCGCTTGGGAACTCGGGTTTACTGAACGTACAGTCACTGTATCTAATGATCTATCACAATCTGAATTTCTATACACAAGGAAATGGTTAAAAGTAAGCTAGCATTTCTATGGAAGATCAGGGTTTTGGAAGAGTTGTATTTTAAAGATAGATAAAAATTCCCTAAAAGAAACTTAATTGGTGAAATATGTTGTTGATTTCTAGTATATCAAAAAATTATTAGTCATTTTTATCAATGGCTAATTCATGTTGAATTCGAAGATATTGGAGCAAGATGTAAGATACGTTTTCGCAATTTCAAATACTTAAATATTAAATTATGTTCTCACCGTTGATACTCATATCCACTCTTTTTTTCGTTCTCTCCTTTCTTCAGTTTTCGTCCCCACAGCCCAGAGCACCCCCCCACAAGGTCAAACCTTGAAGAGACAGCGTGCCCTCTCTTTTCTCCCCCTCCTCACAGCAACCCGCCTTTCCCCGTCGCACTTCACGCGTGATGCTACATCCTGTCCACTGCTCCCTCCCCGCCCCCCCCGGTGCCCGACAGGCCTCTCCACGCAGCGCCGCGACGGCGAGTGGCTCTACAGGTTGACGGATTAGACCCGCGGAGGAGCTGCGGGCCCGACCTCAATAAGCCTCGTTTCCAATTAGAAACACTTGCAGCCGGCTCCGAAAAGTTGGCGCAAAATGCTCTTCATTACCAGGAATTCGTGAAATTTTGTCTCCCTTCGCGCCGGCAAGCCGCGCTTGCGCCCCCGGTTTCCTCCTCCCCCCCCCCCTCCGCGCTCCTGCCTTCGTTTGCGCCTCCGTCGCCGCTCGCTTTGCCGGCTCCGTCACTGAGCGCACATGTGCCACGGCCTCACTGGATAGAATTTCAAATACAGCTGGAGAAATAGTTGGTGTTACGTAGAAACTGTATCCGTGTGGACCAACTTGGTGCAACTAAATACATTTTGTACCATGGGTGAGCCACCCAGAAAAAGTCATCCACTGCGCTGGCGTTAAATATTGATTGACAGTTTTGCCACCTCCATAACCATCGGCTTATCCGGGTAATTTTCCCTCCGCGCGCGACGTAATGTTGTCATGCGTTTGATTTCGGTGGCAGTTCATGATGTTCGAGAATGATTCCTCCTCACATATTCGCTGCCAATTGCGTGACATTAGTTGGACACTTAATTGCTCCACAAAGCCACGTGGAAAGTTTCGATTGTTTAATTTGATTAATTGATGTTTTCTGTCACCACAATTGCTGTGGCCATTATTCCCGTTAGTGTAGTGGCTGTGTATTCCTACTGTAGTGACTGTTTACTGTGGGTAATAACTGTGTTTTTTGCCTCTAGATAGTGAGAACTAAACCGATCAGCGAGAAGGGGATTTCCCTTCCAAGTATCTCCCCCAGTGGGGCACCGTCTCAACCGGGAAGGCTCTAAGCTGGAGAGGGCAGAGCAAGAAAGTGGGGGGAATGATCACACGCGGTTCTTGGCCCGTTTCTTAGAAAACTGCTCCGGCATTCATCTGATGCCGATAGGATAAACCACGGAAAACTACCGACCAGAGAAGTCGACCTTTAGAATTCTCCTCCAGAGATCGGCTGAGTTCGACCTAGGTATAACTAGTGTCGAAAATACAACATCGTCGGGACTCGAACCCTAGGACCTCCTGGTCAGGGTTGCCGCAGATTCAGTGGTAATGTTGGCTCTGACCTAAAATGAGGCAGACGCTTCCATTACACCTCGAGAGACAAGCACCAACGTTTCAAGGCGGTCCCACTAGAGTTGGTAGGTAATGACAGAAATTTTCATTTTTTACGTAGTATTGAGTTAACTGATGAAGTAAATGTCTATTAGTAATTTCTACTGTGAGCAGAAATTGAAAAACGCTATGCAGGCAACGCCCTTTTGAGACGTGTCGATGGTTTTAAGAATTAAAGTTTCGATTTTACTGAAGAATGCAAATATTTGATTGTGTTATTCCGTCTATTATCACACTGCGCACACCTATGGAATTCTCATAACCACTGGGTGACTGTTTATTACATAGCTGACGTCATGCGACAGCAAGATTTGAAGGACGATGCCAGCTTCCTTTCAATATTTTCTATTCATGTGTTGGGTCACGTTACAGCATGTTTTATAAATAACTGTTTCACTGTGTGTCCTTATGTACTACACTGTGGTGTTGAATTATTCGTGAAAACTGATTATTCGTGTTTTTGTTAAAATATTTAATTTGTTGTAGTGCTGTACGAGAGATTTTATTTATTCATGAACATTGTGCATGCTATTTTTTGGAAATCATTTTGTTGTGGTTTTATTCAGCAGCGTATTTACTGCTGCAGGCCACTAACCTAATTAACTTAACTCATTTATTTTGATTAAAACTGGAAAAATTACTGATATCTCTGATAGATATGTCAATACATGTAAATAATTTACGTCTTATTTTGCGTTTATTACAGTACTTTAATTACAAGGAATATCTCAGTCTACTGAATAAAACACTGAAGAGTAGGTGTTCCTAAAAGCAAGATACGGTATGTTCTTGCTCATAGTATAGGTAAAACTTTAAATGAATATACTTTACTTAATACCATACTTTACTTTAGAATAAAGAAAAGCTTTCTAACCTGTTCTTTTTCTTCAGAATGGTTGATATATTATTGATGGAATTTGCTTCTATCAAATATGCGATATGTGACAACCTGTGAGATTGAATGGAATATGGTAAAGTCTTTTTCTATTTAAATGTTGTTCAGTCCCTTTTTTAATTTTGGACAACCACAATAAATATTTCTAAAAAGTTTTTATGTCATATTTTTCAGTAATGCGACGTTTCGGAGACTTGTATCTCCCTCATCTAGGTCCCTCTGTATTTACAAAGATAGTTCCGAATGATGAACACAAATGATAATGACAATATTCTTTAAAGGAAGGAAGAAGCTTATATCTGAAAATATTTTTCTTCTACATCTTATTAGGTTCAATTTTTTATAAATATTACGTCGTAAATAAAACCCGCCGAGTAAATAAAAAGGCTACAAAAGAATAGAACATATTTAAATCTTTTTCCGCATGGTATCGTGAGTAATAGTATGGAAAATATTTCAAATTTCACATTTCCAGTGAACACGTTGCCTGCGAAGCTCCGGCTGCTGCCATCACCACTGCTGCCGCCGCCGCCACACCCCGCCTTGCTCCTCGGTCGCGCGGATTTACGCGGCTGCGGCGAAAGGCGCCGGGGGCGGGGGGGGCGGGGGGATAGGGTGGTGTGGGGTCGCCACGAGGGGGAGGCGGGCACGCGGAGCACCACTCTGCGGCGGCGCACTCAAGACGAGTTTCGTGTCGTCTTTTTCATTATTTAGCCTCGCCCATTAGAGGGCCCCACCCTCCTCCGTCTTCGCGAGCAGCAGCGCTCCGCGCTAGCTTCTTTATGAAGCGAGGGGAGGCCCTTCTCCCGCCGGAAGCGGTATTGATTTTTGGCGCAGAATGCGGTTTGGGTTTCTTGGAGAAGCGCCGTGGGTCCTCCGCCTGTAGCGAAGGACTTGCTGTTCGTTGAAAGCAAAGTAGACACTGTGCTTTTATATCAGGCAAACTTTTTCGTTTTTCTACTTCCATTTTGGGAAGTTACGAAACATACTTTTGTGCGCACAAATTTAGTTTTCGAAATTTCTTTTCCTAGTATGTTTTGAGTATAATGTTTAGAAATATTATGGCACACATTTTCTCAATGTTACGTTCCTATCGAGAGCACATATTCTCTGTATGAAACTAGTGAAGGAAAATAGGTTTATATTTTTATGATTACCATTTTTTTATGATTCTTAACTGCGAGAGCTGTTTCATATTTCCAAACCTTTATATTCCTTAAACCGATACACTTAGGAATTAATGACATTTTTTCTGAAAACGATATTGACATGTCATTTAAGTGAACAAGGATATTAAACATTAACTATTGCTAAATATAACAAAAAACATAATGGAACAATATCATAGCGAACTTATATTTTCATGCGTTGCCATATTTCTTGCACTCTATCTCGAAATAATTTCAGTTTCAATGACACCGGTCTTTACGATTAGAAAATGCTTGCTACGTTTCTAAATATATCTGTAACAAAATATTTTTATAGCATAAATCTATAAAAGGGGATCGCTTCATGACTGTCTCTAAAGAAAGTAGCTAGTGGGATTTTCATTTCATTTCCCGAAAAATTATCTGTTCTCCGCTGAATTCGTTGTACATTTAAGCTTAACTTTACAATTCTAACACAGTAGATTTCAATCATAGGTATTTGTCATGGACTTCACGAATGATATTCAAATAATTTTCAAGTTAACAAACATCAAAATTGAGTATCTCATCAATGATAAAGGAATATTCGTAAATTCACTGAAATGTATCTACCTACGTACTAACAAACCAATAAAATTGTGAATCTATCAATTTCCTGAAATCGTTCGTTCATTACTATATGATATATTTCACTCGTACATAGTTTCACTTACAAGTCTAACCGATTAAGACATCTATTTAATTTGTTTTCCGTGAATGAATATATGTAAGTTAGTTTATTTCTCCTCTAGCCAACACGTCTTTCCATTATTTTTCCGTATCTCTCTTTCGGCTTTCTCGGTGTTTATTGTCCCAGTTTATTTTTCTTTTTATCCCCTATTCACAAACCTTGGATCACCAACTCTAAAAACAGATGTCAGAACGTTCCATTTCTCCCCTTTTCTTTTTCTCTGGCACCGAGTGCAGAACTGTGTGATCAACGCACTCCTTGAACAAGTAACTCTCCTCGTAGCAGAGCTTAAGTCTCGCAGAGAAAGAGAAATAGGGCAACAGTTGTATGAAAACTCGCTGTGGCGTCCTCGTATAGAAAGAAGTCGGCGGGCGGGCCGGCGGCGGCGGCGGCGCGGAGTGCGCGGCAGGGAGCGAACTGCGGACGTCGGCGCCGCGGCGGCGGAATTTATGACGGCGCGGACCCCGGAGGCGTCGCCGCCGCCATCGCGGCCCAGTAATTAAAACGGAAGAAGATTAATCTATTATACCGCAATTCGTAAAGATTATTTGGGTTAAGCCGGCCCGCGAAAGAGATGGCCCGAATTCAGCGTGTATTTTTCTCCCGGGCCGCGCGACGGCGAGCGGCGAAGCGGGGACGAAGGCGGGGACGAAGGCGGGGACGAAGGCGGGGACGAAGGCGGGGACGGCGGAGGGAGGAGGCGGCGGAGGTGGGGGCGGCGGCAGCGCTGCGCAGCGCGTCCCGCGATCTCGCTTCCGTGTTATTTATGGGCGCACTTCAGAAGGTCTCACCCGGAGGGCGTGCACAGCGTCTCCACGGACCCGGCCGACTGGGGGGCGGCCGCGGGGGCGGGGCTGCAACAGGAGCTGCGCGTGTGGGAAGAGCGCAGGGGGCGGCTGGCGGGAGGAGTGGTGGATGCTGTCCAGCGGCGAAGTGGAAGCGGGCTGTAGCAATATGCTAGTTGAGAATAAATGCCAAAGAATGATAGTGGCGGGTCAATGATAGAGATGTTTTATGTTTTTCTAACGTGTTTAGAAAGGCATCATGGAGAAGAGACAGACAGCATAGAAGGCCTAAAACGTAAGGGATGAAAGAGAAAAAATGACTAGATTGTGAATTAAGACTGCCACCGTGTCATACCCAATTGAAGTTCAAATAAATGTAAGACTATCTTAGTGGCAACGTCAGTGCGAATTTTGGAGATCGATATCTTCTGAGAAAATGCCATGCAGAAAGGCGTTGTCCACGCGGTTGCGAAGAGGTCGGAAAGTACAAAGTGGCCATTGTCCCAGGCGAAAAAACCAGTCGATCTACGAGGTGCGAGAACTAAGGCGGTGGGAGGCTGGGCAACAACGGCGGGGGCAGCGAGGGGACGGAGCGGGAAGAGGGCGGCTTCGCGTCGCGATGACAAAGCAAGACATTTGTCCACAGGCGGCGCTCGCGCCCAGAGCGGACTGAAACGGCCGAGGACGGCTTTGCGTCCAATTAGAGAGGCGGGCGCGCGCGGGCATTTTTCAGCACCGAACCTCCTCGCTCGTCCCTCGGCTTCCCTGCTACTTTCCGTGCGTCATCCCCCGCGCCGCATCCTCCCTCACAAACCCTTCATTTTCCTCCTCTGCCCGTTCTTTTCGACGCACTTTCTTCCTCCCCGCTCTTTTATATCACTTTCTTTTCGATCAGCTGTTATTTTCCTCACTTCTCTTCGCCCGGGCTCTTTTCTTTTCCGTTCCTCTCCGCCCCCTCTCTCTACCTCGCCCAGATCCTCTCTGACGCGCTCTGCTTCTCTCGCCACGTTCGTCTCGGCACCCCCCCTCTTGGCTCCTCTCCTCGCTGACCCGCTCCTTTCCACATCCGCTCCTCTCCACACCCGCTTCTCTCCGCCTCCGCTCCTCTCCACCGTCACCCCTCTCCGCCTCCATTCCTCTCCACACCGCCCCACTCGTCCGCCCCCTCCCTGCATCGCTCCCAGCCCCGCTCACCCGCCCCTCTCACCCCGCCAGTCACAGCCCTGCTCCTCTCCGCCCCGCTCCTCTCCGCCCCGCTCCTCTCCGCCCCGCTCCTCTCCGCCCCGCTCCTCTGCGCCCCACTCCTCTCCGCCCCGCTCCTCTCCGCCCCGCGCCTCTGCGCCCCGCTCCTCTCCGCCCCGCTCCTCTCCGCCCCGCTCCTCTCCGCCCGCTCCTCTGCGCCCGCTCCTCTCCGCCCCGCTCCTCTCCGCCCCGCTCCTCTCCGCCCCGCTCCTCTCCGCCCCGCTCTTCTCCCCCCCGCTCCTCTCCGCCCCGCTCCTCTCCACCCCGCTGCTCTCCACCCCGCTCCTCTCCACCCCGCTCCTCTCCACTCCGTTCCTCCTCCCACTTCCGCCTAACTTCTTTCCACTCCGCTTCTCTACACTCCACTTCTCTCCGCGCCGCTCCTCTCCGCCTCCCACCCCTTCGCCTCTTTCCTCTATGCCTCGCTCCGTTGTTTTACGTTGCTATCCGCTCCGCTCCTAACCTCGTCCTCCAAACTTCTCTGATGCTAACCGCCCCGCTCCTCTTCGCTTTTGCCTCTCCGCTTCGCTTCTATCCACCTTGTTCCCCTCCGTCGCCTTTTGACTTCACTCTACTGATTTCTTTCAATAAAAACCTAGTACTGTATGTTTTAGTTTACAATTACATTCCAGAACTTTTACTTCATGATTAGATTTGTATTTAAAATTAATTATAGGCTCGTAATTTTCGATGTTGGTACTTAAAACTGTTTTAAACTCTCTTCACCACCTCTGAAAACTATTCGACATTGGATCAGGAAGCAAGAAGACGAATGGATATCATCTGTGTCTGCGCATTACATACTGCTAGATTGTTAACTTTGTCATGCTTAATTTTTCTTCAGTGCTTCCTCAAACTTTATATGCATATATATAAAATATACGATTCTACGCGTTGAACTTGCCATGGATGCTGTTAACATGAAACAAAGGGAAAGCAATTACTGAAATCAGTACAACCTGGACTTTATTTCACGAGTTTCTCATGCAACTGGCGATAGCATTGTCTATTCTAAAAATAGATTTCTAAAAGTCGATTCAATTAGGATGACTCAGGATATTTCCTATTTCGTGTTTGAATGTTTCTACGACTGCAAGATAGGTGGGTGTCCTAGAAGCTTCTTATTTTTAGAGTTATTTCTGAGTGCAAAATGTACTTAATTGAGAACAAACAAGAGTGCTCTGAGTGAAGGCACAGGGCAAATGAAGAGGAGCAAGAAAGCAAAGACGCTACGCGCGACGAAACACTTCAGTCGTTTCTGCCAGTCTTCCTCTGCCTCCACCTCCGCCTTCGCATCCGTCTGAGCCTCCGCCTCCGCTGCCTCTGACTCCGTTGCCTCCGCCGCTACATCCGCCTCCGCTTTCGCCTCCTTCTTTGCTTTCGCCAACACGTACACCTACGCTTCCTCCTTCGCCTCCCGACTTCTTCTTCCTCCTCCGCACCTCTTCCCCAACATGTGCTTCTGGCTCCACTTCCATCTCCTGTCCTTCCTCTCTGGCTCTACCCCCGCCGCCGCCTCTGCCTTGGCAGCTTCCGCTCGGCCCCTCGTCGCTAAGGAAAGCTGGAAATATACGGCGTGGTAAATAAGAGCGGTAATGGAGTGTGGGAGGGGTCTGTAGACGGCGGCGCTGAGTGCGCCGTCGAGTCAGGAGGAAAGGAGCGCGCAAGATTTGTTATTCTTGGTCTCTCCGGCTCCGCCGCTTCTTTTTCTCCCAAGTGCCTCGGCCCTCCGCGCCAGCCCCGCTCTGCCCCCACCCTCCTCCCCTTCTCATTTCCCCACCCTTCCCCACCCCGCCCCATCTTCCGCGCCTTGCCCTGCCCTCCCCCGCCATGTCCCCTGCCCCGTGTTGCCCCGCCATGCCCCACCTTGTCCTGCCCCGCCCAAGCCCCCTTTCCGCTAGCCGGCATCCGGGCGTTGTCCGTCGAGGTCCTTGCAGAGGGACGTCACGTTAATTTTTGCTGTTTCTACACTGTTCTTTTCTGCACTGCTGCTCTCCTCCGGGGTGTGAATCCCAAGTAGTAATTTTGCGTTGTGAAAAATAGATGTTCTAACCTTCATATTCATGGCATCTCAGTGTACGGTGTGGTATAAGTGCTGATTGCTTGAGAGCGCATCGTGTTACACGTGTATATTTTGTAATAATAAACTCCATCTTCATTGAGGTATTGTATATTTGAAAACGTAGGGATATTTTTATGCAGATAACGAAAAAGGTAAAAAATTATTGTCATACGAGCTAAAAATTTCCCATTAATTTATCTTACGATTTTTTCTGTAAATTCTGAGCATGAGTTACAATTAATTTACTTTTAAAAAAGTAAAGCATGTTGAGTCAACATTCTTAAATTCAACATCCTTGTTACCTACATTTATTTCAGGAATTATTTAAAAACACTGGTTTTTCATTTTAATTTAATTTTACATATCATGTAAAAAACAGCAAAACTGTATGTGACGTATGTGGAAGATGTATAATTAGCTAAGGTTTTCCTTAGCTGCAGAATTTCGATCAAATTGTTTTATTGTACATGCTTAAAATATGAATAAAGGTACAACCTATCATGATTCATAATATTTGAAAATTAAACGTATTCGCTTCCGAGTCAAGAAAACGTGACAGACGTTGGAAAAACAAACGCTGACATAAAAATCGAACGAACAAACGTTGACAAAGTACAGAATTAATTTTTTGTAATGCTGACGAAGTAACCGTACCTCCTGTCATACTCCTTCCCCAACTAGCAAAAATAAATTAATTTAAAACTATCAGTAAACAGGTTACCTCTTTTCCCAATTAATAGCATTTGTATAGCATCTACAAATTTTATTTCGTCCAAGCTCTTATTTTTTAATTTTAATTTGCATAAAATTATATTTTTGATTAATTGAATAGGTGTAGTTCAGCTAATGTAACAAAGAGATCGATCTGTTTTCTTTTCTCCACATTTGCTTACTGCTTCTGAAAGTTCGAGGAGTGGACTTTAAAGTTTTTGTTAGACTAGTGCGAAGTCAGCATTTGGCGAGTTCATTACAATCGACTTTCAATGCGATGGATCAAAATGCAAAGAACAAAGAGAAGTGTGTCGAATTTCTGTCAAAATCATTCTAATCAAGATATTCATCCAATCAATTTCAGCAACTAGTTTTTATTTTTAAATCACAGTGGTTTTCATACAGTAGGGAGAATGTTTTGTTTATGATTTTCATTGTTTCTTTGACTAATACTTCCCCTTTCCAGGAATTTTCACTTATTTTACAGTTCTACGGAATGTAATATTCCTGTTAATCTTCAACATTATTTTTTTTTATTATTTCGTGAATTTCTGTAGTACATTAAACGTTTCTCTTCATCCAATTACTTTCTCGATAAATCTTTTTACGAAATTTTAAATAATTCGCCGCCTCATTTTGCAAATAGAAATTTAGGAACTTGTGGAAAAAATTGAATTTATCGTATCACGAAAACATTGATTAGGGAATGCCCGAATTATTATTTTATTTGGTTTTCAAAATATTTTATTTCAATGAAATCTGGAAAATATTGTTTACCAGATAATACGTCGATGGTCTGCGTGATGGAAACGCAATTAAATGAATCTCTACGTCAACAAGAACACAAATAGTAAGGTTTTCATAAAAAATTCACTATCGTTTTAGGTAATTATTTCACTTACGGAAATGAAGGCAAACCAAGAGTGGAAGTAAAATCTTACCTTCGGATTCTCATTACGAAGCGGCTGAGCTTGAGGATCTATTAGCGTAGGTCCTGGGACGGCTGGCCATTGAGCATTGTGGGGCGTCCGTGAATGGGTCGGCGCCCTCGCGAAGGCGGCACCTTTGATGTGGACGCGGCGCGGCCTACTTGCGGCGAGGCGCGTGTCAGCCCGCACCGCGAACCCGCGCCCCACTCGGGCCACTCCTCTCGCGCCCCGCGCCACTCGCCACCTCCGCCACCTCCGCCACACACCCCATGCCACCGCCCTGCTACCTGCACATTATTACTACCGTTCCTTCCGCTTTCGTCTCCAATGTGGCTACGTGTTTGTCCTGTGAAGAGCCTGCCGTCTGTTCTGTAATCACAGCTTTTGAATGTTAGACACTACATCCCAAAACATATGTTGCGTGTTTTAAATTAGTGTAAAAGAATTGTATGTATTAATTAGAATCCGATATGTGGTTCTTAGATTTATTTCAATATTATATCACGAGGTAAATCGATCACCGTAAAAAACGGATAGGAATTAAAACAATTTGTTTTCATTCTGGACCTCAAGAAAATGTGCGCCCATATATCATATACAATTTTTACTATTTTTGATCAAATAAATAAAAGAAATAAAACACAAAGCATTGAAATGATCATCGATAGTAGAAGCCAGTAACTATCACATTAGCAGAATGTCGTTAACCGACAATTATTAAATGAAATGTTGTTCCCCGCTGTACAAAAATTACTTCTTGTAATAATTATTTATTAGGCGACAAAAAGAAGATCATTTCCATCACACCCTCCAGCTCTTAGAACATATTACTAGAATAACTATTTGACAGAATTAATGACACTTATTGGAGGAATATAGTAGCAGTTTATGGAATGCATAGTAATGGTGAAAGGGGTAGAAAATGAATATTTTATTATTACAAAACAATATGATAATAACAAATAAAACATCTAAATTTATAACAATTATCCAAACAAATAACGTCTTCAATTTTAATTGTCAACAGAGGCCTTGGGATGTCTTAGATACGAACCGCAGAAACCTTTGTTCAGTTCGCTTCGACTGTGGCGTATTCTCTTGTCCTTTCATTTAACATCTTCTTGAAGCCAAGATCTCTAAGGAGCTACTTAGAACCCGCTACACTTGTCCTGATTTAGCATTCCGTTTATAGTGAACAGCCATATTGTGCCAAGTTTTCTCGTAAGAACAGTTCGTGTACTTGCATTTCCTTAGAAGTCTATCTCTCTTGGTGAATATCTTTCTTCTCTATTTTCGGGGGTTGTTGCTTGCTTGCAGATGAATTCTCTCCACAAGGCGATACGATGTTTCTTGAACTACTCTTCCGAGCGACGCCAAGAAGCCGTCGACGTAGCAGAAGAGCCGATTCCATCGGCACCGCCTATCTTAGCTTTTGGAAACAGTTTGGCTCGATGAAGGGGAGGGGCATGAGATCGCCAGTGGAGCGCGGGCGGCGTTGACAGTGCCAGGGCGGGGCCGCCTTCCAAGTGGCGACGTCACCTGGGGTGAGTCACGCCCTGCCCGCTGCAGGTGCCGCCCGCCCGCCCGCGCTTACGTCATTTGCAGCGGCCGGCGCCAGGCACCCCGGAAGAGGCGGGAACGCGAAGCCTGGCGAGGTCTGCTACGGCGGCGGCGTCGGAGCTCTTCACGGACCGTCTCCTGCAAGAAAAGAGCCCTCAAGTGTGGGGGCGCCTGACTACTTTATTCGGGCACGGGCAAAAAATTTGGCACCACTTCACGTAGCGCGGTGATTTTTCGTGTGGACGTCCACAGGAACCGGGGGTGGGGGAAAACGCAGGGATCGGGCGGAAGGGGAGAGTTGAGCCGTGAGATGAGTGTGAGGAAAATGAGAACATGTGAATTGGCAGCGAGATTGAGCGCCATGGTGGCGATCGGTATTCGTAAAGATGGTGGATGTTGCCAAGAAGAAGCTATGGAAGGGAGCAGCGGTACTGTGATGAGGCGCGGTGGGACTTAATATGCAAATACAAGAATGATGCGGATGCTAACCATAAAGAAGGAAATAATGCGCCCCGAAGAAAAGGAGGCGCTTTAGTAGTCCTCTTGTGCATCACAGTGCTTCAACCATTATTCTTGGTGTAGAAAGCCAGTTCCTTAACCGTGCACACAGCATTGGCCATGGCGAGGATATATCGGGAGAAGTGGCTCAGGGCATCAGCTAACGTCACTGCAGTGCTTCTGGCCGAGAGGTCCTAGGTTCGTGTCCCGAAGGTGGCAGGGTTTTCGACACTTGCCTTGTTAGCTAGATCGAATTCAGTCGCTGTCCGGAGGATAATTCTAGCGTTCGGCTGCTCTAATCGGTAGTGTTCCGTAATTCTCCGATCAACACCAGGCGAATGCCGGAGCAGTACCCTAACAAACGGGTCACGGACTCGCACGCAATTTTGCTTCCTCTTCCTTGTCCTTTTCTCACCCATTACTTACAGGAACTTACACTAACATGCACTAAACTACCATATATGCTGGGAGACCGGTCGGGAGATTAGAGCTTGTTCCGGCTGAGGCGTTGCCCGGCTGGTGGGAGATACCTGGTCGAGGGAAACCCCGCTAGCGGACGATAGGACGGCACCGGATCTCGCCATCCAGCGGGGGAAGATCACTGCCACCTCCAGAGGGAAGAACATGAACCACACTTACGGGACTAATGAACTTAGCAGTTGACGCTTCTAGAATCACTAACAACCAACCATGATGGAGATAATGGAAGAATTTCCATTGGTGATACAGAAGATTTTGGGAATGTCCCCCTGTCACATTCTCAAACTAAAACATTCATGACTTACGCAGGATTCGTTACCTCAGCAACAATATCTACGGACATAAGCGCACTTGCCCAAAGTCCCAGCGCCACCAGCTAAGCGCGAGGCACTTTAGTGTGGTATTCAAAAGTGGAAAGTGAAAAAGAGAGGTAGTATATAAGATATACTGGAAGAACCGAGGACCATTGTTCCAGAAAGTAGACATACCGGAACACGCGGCACATAGATCGATTGATTAATTATTTCGAGTTCCGGTCGCGTCAACTGTGAACATTAGTGAAGTGCATGTTTAAACATGGGATTTTGTGGTGTTCTTGCCCCGTTGGATGGCGATATCTGGCGCAGATCTGTACGTCGACATGCGGGCTTTCCCTTTCCAAGTAATTCCCAGCGAGGAATTGCCCCATCCGTGACCCGCTCCAAGTTCCGGATATGTGTGGTAATGTAGTGCTTGTTAGTGTAAGTATGGGTGTCTGAAAGGAGTAAGGATTGGACAAGGAAGGAGAAGGAAAGATGCCAGGCGGCTGTCCGTGACCCATTTGTTAAGGTACTGCACCGACATTCGCCTGGTGTTGATCGGAGAGAAACCACGAAAAAACAAGCGATTAGAACAGCCGGCCGCTAGAATTCTCCTCCAGACAGCGGCTGAATTTGACCTAAGCTAACAAGGCTAGTGCCAAAATCCTGTACGGATCGAGCAGGGAAGGGCACACTGGTGTACGTAGAAGGAGGGTAAGGGCGCGTTGGTAGTTATGACCTGCAGGGAATCGCCGGGAAGAGACCACGGGGCGGGTCGTTTGGTGGCGGGAGGGTGGGTGGGTGAAGTGGCGACTGGGCTGGGCGAGCACGAGAGCCCGCGAGAGGAGCACGTTGGCACGATCTTAGCGGGCAAGACGCGGCCCTGCTTGGCAGCTCGCCTAAGTGGTCCTCCGGCTGTAAAACTGTGCCAACACGAATTCGCCGAATTTGCACACATTTGCAAGGGCTCGCCTCCGCAAAAGAAGGAGCGCAAGAGATGCCTGCCGGCGGAGGCGTTGGCAGGTGGCGGACGGTCGTCTAGTTACTGATGAAAATGGACGATTTGCAGGCAGGAAGTGGAGAGGAAAGAGGGGTGCTGCAGGAGTGCCGAGATGCCCTGTGTGATGGACTTTGCAACGAAAGAAAGCGCTTTTTTAAAAAGAGAATGGTCTTGAGATATACGGATTTTTGTAGAAATTTCTTCATTGAAATATTTCGGTCATATTTCCTTCGTATTGTAATTAAGCTCAATCAGGTTTTGAAGGCAGTAACTTCATTTTAGTAACCAATTGATATGGATTTGAAGAAAACTACTACGCTTTAACTGCTTTAATTTTATTCCGAATTACTTGGCAAGTGATTACCCATCTCTTGGAAAGCAGAGTACATTCAGAAGATTCTGGAAAACACTTAGATCAAATTAGAGAGTTAACAAGCATAGCGTTAGAAGTGAGGCAACCGAAAACAGAGACAAACCTCAACCAGTTAAGCTGAACTCACCATTGAACTTTCGCTCATCTGGTCAACGATTGCTCACAGTCCGAACTTCAAAGCCTCCAAACGTCGTTGAGGTTCTCGCGTGGACATTTATCTCTCGATTGATTAACCTTAGTGAATGTACTAAGGATTCACCATGCCAGAAACGCAGACAGAAAAGAGCTTTTGAATTCTACACGCCCAAAATCAAGACAAGAGTGTCTTTTCCCTGTGATTCCAGGTGAGCGGCAGCAGAGAACAGGTGTAAAAGGACATCAAGGACCACTCACAAAGGAGCATCGGCAAACGTGGGAGAGGATGCGCGTTCGAACGAGGAACCTGGCGAGCTGAGAGGAAGAGAGACAAGAGGGTAGAAGAGGAGCCCTAACGAAGAGGGATGCGGGATTTCACCGCAGCGCAGACGCGGGCAATCCTGGCTGAAGAAGCGTATCAGAAAAGCGGGTCTGGCCGAGGTGGGGAGAGAACGCGAGGGGGGGGACTCGTCAAGTCGTGGGGAAACTAGGTGAGCAGACGACATTGAAATGGGAGAGGCGGGGTGGGAAGGGGTAGGGACGGGTGAAGTGGGGACGGTGAGACGGGTGACACGCGCGGCGGACTGGGTAGGGCGGGCCCACCGGGCCTGGACCCCTGGGCGTGTGCACCGGTGCAGTGTGTGCTCCATCGGGCGGAAAGGCGTCTACGCTGGGGCGAGCACGCCCGGACCGGCCGACTTTGCTCACAGTCAGACAACCAGATGAACACGAAAAGACCTGCCTCCCACCCGCCATAGAGGTGACATTTTCTTGCTGCACCAGGACGTGACGGTGGGGAGGTCGAGCAGGGCGGGGGAAGAACGGAGGGGATCAACGTCGTCGCCCGTTCACCACATCCACCGTCTCCGGCGTGCCACCGTTTCCACACACGAATGTTATGAATAAAAATGAAGGGAGGAGACAAAGGCGAGGGGTGCAAATGCACTGGCGGCGCTACCTGTGGCGCCGGAACTAGCCTCCTGCCTACCAAAAAGGTCGCAGAAAACAGGTCATGGCAGCGGAGGGCGGCGGCTCCAGGGACGACGGAGGCGGCAGAAAAACGCCGTCACACGCGCACCTAATTGAATTAGCATTTGGTGAGCGTCGTGGAAGGAAGGCCGGTGCGAGCCTCTGTGGCTAGTGTCACAAGCATCATGGGCATGCAGGCAGAGCGGCCACAACTTTACATAAGAGTTAGGAGGATGGTGAGAGGCTGTGTAGACGAGAAGATGCCGGAGATTTGTATCGATTATTTGCAAATGGTACCTCAAATATTTGCAAAAATGAATACAATTCACCATTTGATTGAAAATATAATTTTATGTTGAATGTAAAAACGCCATATATACGTTCGTTAATCTAATCAAATCAGGTGGGTCCTCAGTTTACGTCAAATGGGCTATTCCGGAGTTGTGACTTTTCCAAGTGCATGCGACGAACACCTGATACAGATGACCTTTTTGGAAATAATCTATTCAATTATAGTGTATTTATATGTTGTGGCTAATGTCCGAAACTGGCATCTTAACGTATTAGTCGGTTAATTTTCACATATTCTAAAATGGGTGGATCAAGTCCAAAATAGAAACAGCTTCGAAGTCGATTTCGGTCTTCAGCCAAATAATGTGCTCATTAGCCAACGTGAGGTGGTTTGGTTAGGTGAAGTACTTTACGTGGGAAACAAATCACAGATAATATGAGATAAATGCAGACTAGTGGGAAGTTTCTAAGCTTAGTGAGGCACAAGGTGACTTGCTTCGAGTTCCACTGTATCAAATGAAATAATTCAAGGCGTTGTTATTGCCATCAATATTGTTTATTACATGAGCAGCTTTCGATGGCTTAGCCATCATCATCATAAGTTTCCTGCTATTTGGAAGCCACAAAAACGACTACTCACCGCTTGACCAATATCCACTGTATCACTCGTTAATTTCTATTTACACGGTACTATTTAATCTAACCTAAGAAAACAGTCCACAGTTTGGCAAAGTATTGTGGAGCCACCCACAGTCACTAGATAGAAAGCAAGGAGACTGCTGGAGGCCGTAGGAAGCTGGTTGCAATATGAGTAGATTTTATATTTAACCATCATATTACATATTATTATTATTATTATTATTATTATTATTATTATCATTATCATTATCATTATCATTCCTCTATATCACGACTAAAGATGTTATGAGACGGTCTGAATATAAAATCTACTCCAGGTTGCAACCAGCTACCTAAGGAACAGATCCAGGGATTGTCCGTGCTTCTACAATACGAGGCGCAAAATGTGAGCTGTTCGAAATAAACCAATTTCTTGCACTTCCCAGTCCTTTTGAATGACCTGGAAGTTTAGCCAAGTTCTTACACAAAGTTTGTGGAACAAATCCCAGAGTTACGATAACTATCGGGACGACCTGTGTTTTTATGCCCCAACTACAGCGGTTGACATCACGCCAGAGGGATGTTGTTCAATACTATTACTTCTTCCAATGTTCGCACTCCAATACATCTTTCCATGGAATATATATCGAATACTTAGGTAGTCCCCTCAGTTGTTTGATCAGTGAACTACTAAAGTGTCACTTCAATTATATGTCAAATACTCTTATTCTTCTGTTTTTACAATTAGTTAATCAAATTAATAAAATTTGACTTATGTAAGGCAGCACTAATTTTCAGTGAGAACGAAAAGGAAAGAGTCAAAAGAGCACCAGTGTGTCACTAATCACCGTCATTTTTCCATTTCTGAATTCATCTGTATCAGTTCACATCAGCATCACTAGCCACAGTACGCTTCGCTTGACCTCACTGGAGGAATTCATCGTCATATTCGACTTGATGGTTCCTGGGAAACAGCTCAGATGAAACGAAGAACAAGACAGCGTCGTGTGTGTCGAAGGGAGCGCGAGGGCGGGCGTGGGTGAAGCAACGGGACGGGAAATGGGGCGGGGCGGCGCAAGATGCGTAGACGGCGGACCGTCTCGCGGGACGACGCGCAGAGCAGCGGCGGTGGGTGGCGGCGGGGCGGACGTCGGGGGCGCGGGGAGCGGCGGCGCAAATTTAATGAGTGCACCGCACCGCCCGAGACGCCGCTGCGGTGGGCGGCGGCGACCGCGACGCCTGCCAGCCGGCCGGCCGGCCCGTCGGTCCCCCCCGCCCCCGTCCCCGCCCCCGCCTCCGCCCCCGCGCGCGCCCGTCGCGCCGCCTCCACGTCGGGGCTCAGCGCGCTGCGGTCGCCGCCGCGCCGCGCCGTTCCGTTTCGCAGACGCTCGTGTTTGCCCTCGACTCCCCTGAATTCCCCGTTCGGCACGGGCCACGGGCGCGGCGACTTGCTGCGGAGGGACCTGCCTCGGCCTCTCGCCAAGTCCATATCAAAGGAATATTACTTGAGAAGGGAGTCTGCTTGTTAGGAGGCAAACGAACCGTATACTTGCTTTTTAACGTGGTAAATTTTCCTGAGTGCTGCTCCGTCACCAATTGAATACGACTGACGTTTCTTGGAAAAATTTGGGAGGTAATTTGGTCCCCAGAAGTAGAAGTCTTGATAAATTAATTCATTTATTAGGAAGGTATATGAATATAGAGGTCACAATATGCCGAATAATAATTATTTTGAATTGACGGGGAAATTAATAAAATATTAGGTATTCCTATAACTGGGCTAGTTTTTAAATGTATATTCGAAGTTAAGTATTCATTACGAATGTAACCCAGTGTGGGAATATTTATATTTTTTTTACTTATTTTAGAATTATTTATTCATTGATTATTTCCTTAGAAATAATGATTTTTGGATATTGAAGATATAGGGATACATATCCCTCACCATTTTTAAAACTTAAAAAATGGTAGAAGCATTAGTGTGTAAAGCAGAAATGTATCGGTCCGAAGAATGTTTGAGCTTCCAAGATGTACTCGATGTAAAATTGTAGAGAAACGCTGCTGCAGCGTTTCTCTAAATGGCACCTGTGTTTTAAGTGATAAATTGTAATGGTTGTTTCCTGTATTAACGCTATGTTTTTATGTTAACCTGTGCAGTTAGTTAAACATTTGTTTCACTACTAAGAGAGTAACTTCCAGTACTTACAGAGTATACAGACTGAATTTCGTATTTTCATGTTTAATATACGTTCCCTAAAAATGCTCTAGGTCAAATAAGGAATTTTTTATTATACCTAGTGAAAGTAACATGAGTAAAATATCTTAAGAAATCTGGAGTGAAAGAGTTTTCCATTCTGAGTAAAACCACATATTACCAACTTAAACTTCCAAACCCCATGCGGTTTACTGAGCATAAGAGCTCCAGTTATCTTCGTTACACCTCGCCTGTCTGTTTTACAGGCCAGCGCCCGACGCCCGGCACCAGCGAGACCCCGCATCGACGCCGGCCAGGGACACGCGCAAGAAACCGACCGGCGGCGGACGCAACGGAAGGAGGCGGCGAGCGGCGGACAGCAGGCAGCGGGCGACGGCCGGCCGCGGAGGCAGAGGCGGAGCTGGAGGCGGGCGGTGCCCAGCGACCGGAACAGCTCGGGCTGCTTGAGAGAGCGGGGGAAGACGAACCGGAGCCTTCGGGGAAGCGGAGGAGCACGACCGCAGCGGCCCTGAAGGTTGCAGCCGCGCCCCGGTGCCCCCTGCCCCGCCCGTCTGCCCCTCCCGCGCCCGGCGCCCCGTGCCCCGGCGCCCCGGAGCCCGCCGCCTCATTTGCGGAGAGTGGCCGCAACTCCCGGCGCGCCGCGCCGCCCCGCGCCGAGCCACCCCGCGCCGCGCCGCGCCGCGCCGCGCGGAGCCGCAACTTCGACGCGGCCGGGCGATCGCGGCGTGGAGCCGGAGCCGCGCACTCCTCAAGTTGGAGTTGCGGAGTTGGAGTTGGAGCGCTTCGCTGCCGGGGCCCTCCGCCCCCGCCCACACCCCCACCCCCGCTCCCGCCCCTTGCTCTGCGGCCCCGCCCACTTTCCTTGGCAACCTACCGCTGCGGCCCCGGCCACCCCCACGCCACCGTCGTCGTCTTCTGCTCGCACAGCCCTCTTACTTTGGCTTGGCTGCTACATTCTTCCTTCTTCACCTCTGTTTGCGTTGTTATTTCCTTGGCACGTTATTGCAAGTGTATCTGCCCTAACTCACTGCGATCACGTCTTTTCTGGTTACATGTGTCACAATACTTTCATATTTCATCGTGTATTTCTTGCTTTTCCAGATTTTTTCCCTTTTATAAAATGGATTTTTCTTTATCTCTCCCGTTTTCTTTGGCGTACACTTCCCTTCGTTTCTCAATACACTATTGATTTTACTTCTCTATCATTATTACCTGCTTGATTCTAAATAAGAACTCTTCTCTGTTCTGTGCACCACTCTTTTTCAGTACCACTACTTGTTATGGTCACTTTGTTGTCGTATAAAGCCTCGAACTGTCGTAGCCATTTGTCCAGTTTTCGCGTCAATTTTTAATCTGCATTATCTAATATTATTTATATTTTCCCATTTTTCAGTTATCTGTTTCCTCACTCTTTTAAGCAATTTTTATCACCAACAATTTAGCTGTTGCTCTGTAAAATTTCACTGACAGCTTTTGATTCATATCAACTCTTGACTAATACACCACCGTTGCATTTATGTCAACATTAATAAGTGAATGACTTTACTGCCTTTACACTTCCTATCAGCTATTCTTATAAATGCTAACCTTAATTTGTTTCGCCACCTGTCGTAAATAAGAATTTCACTATTTCTCCTCCGGTCTCTTACGCCATAACCAATTCTCGTCAAATTCGTCTGCTCACACTTCTCTGTTTATATCGTCACCTCTATTTCTATTTAATTTACCAGGTACTTCATGGCATGATTAACCATTTGTTCCGATTTATCTTGCCACCTTTTTCCCCACTTTAAGGTAAATTTATCACAACTCCCCCTCCGACCATTTTTACTGCCTCTTCCCAGGTAATCCCCTTTCACTTTTGGCTATCTGTGAAAGCATAGCACGATTGCATCCCGGGTGCTTGTTTGGGACAGGAAGGAGAAAACAATGTGGCGAATTTTCCATTCATGAGTAACGCATATAGATGTTCTCACACAGTCGATTGAAAACCTCGAACACAGTTGAACATGGTAGAAAGTTCGGAACTGTGTATGTAATCTAACTAAAATACAATTATTTTAAGTCTGCATATTTTAAGGCAACACCGTAGCCCCCTTTTCCTTCCTCCTTGCAACCAAAGTCGGTATACGTAGAAATCAGTTTAAAAAATGATAAATATATATGCTGATAAATTAGAAAATAACGAGCTTTTCTTACCTTATAAGACCATTACAATTCAAAAGTAGAACAAAATGAACCACGTTAATCTGAGCATTTGTTCATTTCCCTTTTCATGTTCTTCAAATATGAAAGCGAAAGGGCGATCATGAAAGCACTAATACTGGGGCGAGCTCGTCCTTGTATTCATGAGGTAACCAAGAGAGATGCAATCGTATAATGTCTTTTTGGGGAGGAAGATAAAAGGCTTACGAAAAGTCGACCGCAGAATGCAAACGGAATACATCCCTTAATCCTTTTCTCAAATTCAATACTTCCCTTAATCCTTTTCGAAAGTTCATGTCCGCTTTCTTATGCCCACTGCAGCATCTTCTCGAGATTGGTGGTTCTCGGACGTCCCGGCTGGATTTCTTCAGTGCTACGGTAGACTTATGTAATGTCATGTTTTTTTACTATGAAAAATATGTTTAATGAGGGAACTCCATATGGAGAATTCGTATTTACATTATGAATAATGTTTATAACGTTATGTGCAGAGATAGAAGCTGCTAAATAAATAAAATAATGATTTTTATTGACGTGCTCCTAATTTAAAATATATTGTATTAAAAGTTAGGTTAGTATTTAAATAATCATAAAGTGTGTGTTAATTTCTTTTATCGATTAGTCTTTCTTTATTCAGGTGTTTTAAAAGTACTTTAATACAGTCTAGGAGTGCACAAAATGTAGACCCAACTGTAAATAAGGGGGGATTGTAAGGATTTTGTAGAGATTGTCCCCTTTTGTAGGGATTCTTGGTATTTTTCACATTCATTTTATTATTATTATTATTATTATTATTATTATTATCATTATTATATTGTCACAAATCTCATTACTGAATCTTATATTTTTGGTTACTTTCAGACACTGTCACAAATGGAGAGGAACCGGATCTCAAGCTTATCTTTTCGCCAGAAAATAATTTTTTGAATTATACATCGGATGAGTTGAGATCGAAAGCGCATCAATGCATTTGATTGCATAAATGCATTGTCAGAACGATGTGTTCACAGAGGCACCAACTACCATAAATAACGAGATAGGTAAAAAATGTGTTCTTAATATCTTATCATTAGGTACAGTTCCAAGATATTCCTTCCCCAAATTATACATCAATCTTTTTTTCCGGACTCTTAACGCCTTACAATTTTTGAAAATTTAATCTTCTAATATAGTTTTTTTTTAAAACATAAAAACTACATAATATTAAGTTTTAACAAAAAATATGTTGCAGATCTGCAGTGTACTGTTTGTTAACGATCTAGCATGATCAAGAACATTGTTAGAGACTGAAAACCTACTCTCAATCTGTTTTCTTTAACACTTATAATTTCTTAATAATAATAAGAATTTATAGACCTCTCGTAAGGCACTTGTTTATGTGCTTGTAAGCTTCAAAACATTTTATTTCATGTTATATTAGCTCAGCGAGGAATATACTTTTATTAATTTTAATAGGAACTCCACTTCACATTCAGTAATATTGGGAAAAATATTTACATATTCCGTGAATCAAAGACATAATACACGAGTCAGGCAAGTCGAGTGGAAATGTAAATCAAGTTTTATTCATATCGCTTCGAGATGTAAAGACATGACACTTTCTTTATTACATTTTTATTTCAAGTTTTTTTTTCACGTATATAATCTAACATCCATTATAGAATTATTGTAAAAAAATATGAAAATGCAAGCCTTCACGAAAAATCGCATTGCAAAAATTCTCTCAAACTATTTATACCCGACAGTGACGCGTTATTTTCATTTTCTTTGCATATTGATTGATCTCAATCTTCTAATTTAACTCTCAGTACTCTTGAGACTGTAGAGTATGGAGGCGCCTTCGGAAACGAAGCGAAGCGTTGTAGTTGTGCATGCAGAAGACTTCACATTCTTACGCTTCAGCGTTTACTGTTGCACATGAAACGAAGGTTATTTTCGGTTGGAAACAAAATAAGACACATGACGTCACACCACACCTTAAGTCTTGCCTTTCCGCAGTTTCTCTCCCTCACTCATTATTTCTACCATCCGTGCTTTTACACTTCTTAATTCTTCTCCTTCTTTTCTTTCACTCGCGCTCGAGTCTTGCAAGAGTAAGAAAAGTACTAAAGGATGATCGCCCAACATTTCATCTCATTATTTTTATCATTCTAATAATACTATCTTACCCAACAGTCATAATTATCTCTTACATATACTTTTGGGATAAAGTAACGCTATTAAATTAGTTTGTGAGTGAACTTTAATTCAACACGAGTAATTTTGCAGTGATTTTGAGTAACTATGTAATTTAGCCTGAAATTTAATTAACAAAGAAGTAAGAAGAAGTTCCAAAGAAGTTAATTTGCATTTAAATAATAATATTTTGATGTCATAAGATATTTCTTACAAAAGCAAGATTTTCACAATTATAGATTTGTTTTCCATCTCGCATATGCTGAAATATGTTCGTGTGATTCAAAAATATCGCAATAATTTGGGGAAATTTTTACTTAAATATTGCATGAAAACCAATTGTGGGTGTTGCAATAAAACGTACGCGTTAATTTGAAAAAGTGTGCCCTACTATTATTGATATGATTATGTACAATAGCTTTCTTACTTTGTCAGTATTACAGATTAGAAATAATTTCTTACATTTTCATTCGTGATGTGCAGGTTTGCTGATAGTTGATTACTTACCACACACTTTCCAAAGACACACTTACCTGCTAACACTTCCTAACACACATGCATTCCTGTGGGTTTACCTAACTTCCGTGCCTTCGTATAGCCTTGAACTGAATAACAAGAAGGCGGTCAACTCGTATGAGTAGTAATCTCACATGAAGCCACAGATTTTTCACAACCTACTGTCTATAGCACGTGCCTCCTTCAAGTTCGCATCTCTAGACGATCAGTGTTGCTCATCAAGGTGATATTTAGGTAGTATTTGGGGACATTAAAATTAAATCAGGCGACATTGTCCTAGGTATTGCAGCTAGAATTATGTTTCTGCCAGACTTTATCGTAGGGTTGTTCCCTTTTCCTTCATAGTTTTAGGATTCGAGTTTGCTATTGCCTATGTTTATATTATATTTTAAAATTTCCTCAGCAATCTCTTGTTCTTACTTCTCAGTGTAAGTTTTGCCCGAAAAAGATAGACATTAATGTATTGTTGTGTTAACTATGTTTTTAATGCTAGTGTTCTGCCTGCTTTAGTTCGGACAAGCATAGAATATGTGTCGTAGTTATGTAAGTTGAATTATAACATTTATATGATATTGATTTTGATGCGTTCACAGGCAGAAACTCCGAAAACTCTTTGCTAACGCCAAGGAGACACCTTTTTCCCCAGTGAGTGCCTGTAAATACATACAAGAATAATATCTTATAAAATCTAATTTGAGTAATATTGAACATCTGGGACAAAACATAGTTGTAAAGGAAGGAGGTGTTGTCATACATTGGAATTAGTCTTTTAGACCAACCATTCCCAAGGTGTTCGATATTGACCTCCTGAGGCCAATTTGTGTGAGGTGAGGATTCGTGCTCCAGGTATCTCGCTCACCGGGGCACTGCCCCAGTCGGCACAAACTCTAAGCTTCCGACTGATCTTCCTACATCTGTGGTGGTGTAGTACATGTAAGTTTAATTGTGTGTATAAGGGGAGAAGATAGGACGAGGAAGAGACAGGTAAGATAGCTCTCGGCCCGTTGCCCCTTTGTTAGGCTTCTGCCCCGGTATTCGTCTGCTATTGATCGGTAAAATCTAATCTCCGAGTACCACCGATCAGAGCAGCCTGTCGTTAGGATTCTCTTCCAGACAGTGGCTGCTTGAAAGTTAGGTGGATATTAAGATAATAAAATTTCCAAATGATAATGGTTTCCTGCTTTCATATTTTTAGTTGTTTGTTAATAAGTGATTAAAACGATTTTTATGTAAATTGAAATATTTAATATCGAGAAATAGACAAGAGTTATTGTTAATTTTAAATTACGTGTCTGCAGATTGTCTCGTAAACATTATTTTCCTATGATCTCATATTATTTAGACACTTTATAACTTTTTATTTAAAAGGATTCATTCACACATTAAATCCGTAATGTAACTTTTTTGTTTTTGTCTATTTAAATAAAAATGTGATAAGCTGTATAAAATAAAACCGGTTCATAGAAAAACGAATTTTATGTATATTTAGTACGCAAATAAATTTGTGAGGGTAATCATTTTAGCAAAAGGGCTCTGCCAGCAAAAGAAATTTAGAAAACCCTGCTTTAGACGAATGTATTTTATCTAGTGTAAATATGCTATTAATAGTTGGAATCCTGGACGAAAATATCCAGTTGAAAAAATAATTTTTTCCGTGATTATTATAATTATATGAATGTTTTATTATTTTTTCTCAAATTAATTGCGTTGCTGGATGAATAATTCTATTATATTTTCTGAATCAGCCTCCACATCTGTAACTTAATTTATCCCGACCATCGCTTGTGTATTTCTATAATAGTGGAAAGATCAACGTTTTGCTGTTAGAAGTTGAATCACTTGACGAAATACTTTTTGACCTGCCACATTGCAGTTCTTTTTTACAGAACTGAATTTTCCAGAAACACGCCTTTCCTTCCAAGGGTCTCGTTCTGAGAAGCAGGGGCCAGTTCCTCCAGGGAGGATCGGTTACAAACCTCGCTTGGGAGGCGCGTCCTTGGCGGCGTCTACCAAGCGACGCCGCGACGCCCCTCGAAGGGTGTCCCCGGCGCCTCGGGGGGCGGTCGAGGGGAGACAGTGTGGGTGGCGCCGGGCGGCGCAGGGCGAGGTAATGAACCGCGTCGTCAGACGTCTAATTCCGAGAAATCTGCGAGAATAATCCGAACCCTCCCGGCCCTGCACCACCCGCTGCCTTGCGTCCCCCCAGCTCGCTCCACACGGCCACCCTGTCCCATCCCCTTCGTCACTTGGATGGCGAGACACTGCTCATTTGCACCTCCGGGTCTTGTGTGGAAGATGCCTGAAAGGGCCTGGAGATCTCGCTTATCGTGGTGACTAAGGATCGATCGTTTGTGAACTCTTCCTAATAACTGTTATCCATAAGTCGATGAAGAATATAAAGATTTGAGTCTCATACAATGCTTGTTAATTACTAATTTTTTCGCCACATTGATGCGCCGTCATAGAAAATACACGAAGCAGAATTGTGTAATTGTTTCTAAATAAACAAATTCCAACTTCAGCTATTTGCATAGATGGTGTTCATTGAAATAACACCTTTTATTAACGTATTAAATACGCTTTTGTATTCTTACCTGTAATATGCAGGATCTAGGAAATTCTTGCATCTTTGAAATACGTTCATGCATGTTTGTGCTAAAATATTTTCTTCCGTGACGTACTCTATTTAGCACACCGTTACGTACTCTATTTAACCCATGACAGGTTGTTCATACAGCAACCTATCATGGGTTATTTTATAAGTGTACTACATAAATTGAAATAAATGCGTGTAAAAATTGTTCAATTGAAAATACAGATGCATTCTCATGTGATGAGTTAAGAAATTCATTTGATATAATAGGTGAAACCGTTGTTACTTGAGCACCGTGAACCTCCAGCCAGCAGTGGTTTTTAAAGAAAAAATGGCAGAGAAAAATATTTAATTTTGACTGTCACTTTTATTCATAACGTTTTTATGAGATTTCATTTTTAATTTGAAATGTTTTATTTAACGAAATTCATTTTATGATATTTGGAATTTTGGTTAATCCAGGAAAATCATGTCAAGACAATATAACAATAATACGGCAACTAATAGACAAAAGAACCTTGAGACACACATGATTTGTTGAGTACGAAAAAGCATTTGATCGATTTAACAGAAAAATATTATGTAATATCATGAAGAAAAGTGGATACCTAAATGCATTTAATAAATGTAATAAATAGCCTGTATATAAATACAAAAATATAATTAGTACCAGAACAACAACTACAGATGCAATCAAAATTAATAAAGAACTGAGACAAGGATGCACACTATCTCCTACTTTATTTAATGTGTGTATATATATATATATATACATATATATGATATAAGACAATGGAAATGAAATAAATCTAGAAAGAAAGCTACACCCCAAAATAAATGCATTAATACCTTTTGGTTTGCAGATGATCAAATAATTATACAGAAAACAAAAATTGAGTTGGAAAAATCTTCATACCAGTATATCTTAAACCAATATGTGAGCAATATGATTTTAAAATATATGTTAAAAAGACGAAAGTTCCTATACGCTTCAAAATTGTTATAAATGGACAGATATTAGAAAAGGTGTCACATTTTAATTTCGTGGGCTGTAACATCAGCTATGAAAGGGAAAATGATATGCAACATAAATTAAATAAATATAAAATGATGTGTGTAACTATTCATACATCTTTAAAAAATAAACAATGAAAGAAACTAGAATGAAATTTTATAAAGTAATGGCAGCACCAGTGTTAACGTATGGAAGTGAATCGTGGAGTCTTAACAGCAAAAGAACAAGAAGGAATATTAACAGCAGAGATGAAATTTCTAAGCAGAGTGAAAGGTTGCCCTATATTAGATCAAATAAAAAATGAGATTAGATCCGATCTAAATATATATTCCATGAATAAACGAATTAAAGAAAATAAACAAGATTGAATTCAACGTATAAATGGAATGGATAACACAAGAATAACAAAATCAATACGATCTTATAAACCTGTAGGAAGAAGAGAAATAGCAGAAGATGGTTGGAGTGAAGACGAAACAGACTATCAGCCTAATTCCTGGTAGTGAAGAGGAAGAAGAAAAGTAAGAAGAAGAAGTACTTTTATCCATTGGCTTACACATCAGGAAGACAGTCTTTGAAAATCGGCTTGTACGCAAGCTTAAAAAAATAAAACTGCAAAAGATTTAGGTTTATAATTTTAGTGCATTTTGTTCCTGTATTTCAATTTCCTAGAAATAAAAATGTAGTAATGCAATGGATATCACCATTCAAGGAAATGAAAATCCATGAGTCATCACTGATGATGAGCGTTCGGGCGTGAAAAACCCACGATAATATTAATATCTATTGCTGTCCCCGCAGAATTAGATAATTTAGATTGTCTTTCAACTATATCACCTCAATCATTGAAAATTCCCAAAGATGAAAAAATTAAAAGTGAAAGATGACCAAATCCTCGAAGCTGCCAAGGAAATTATCGGTCACTTCGGAGAAAAACGAAGTTGAAACCCAAAGACCTAGGAAAACAAACTCATGCCTAAATTAAACCGAAGAGCGTACACAAAGGTTAAAATACCCCCCAAAAAATAAAAAGAACATTCATTCGAAAAACGCTAAAATTCTTTAAATAAAACTTATTTTATGTCGGCCCCTTGGCCGAAATCGCTAAGACAGTAGTACCGTAGTGATCTCGCACCGAGAGGTTGCGGCTTCGAGTCCCGCCTCGGGCATGGTTGTTTGTGTTCGTCTTTTCACCCCTGATCATCACCATATCCTTTCATCCTCATAGCATAATGTTAAATCTAATAGTAGTCGCTGATGACCTAATAGTTGATGCGATCTTAAATATCAAAAATTTTAATCAAACTTTTAAATTGAAAAATGAAATAGAAAAGTATGCAATAATTACCATGACTAAAACTTGGTTGGAATGTTGTTTAGAACAGGGCCGCAGAAATGGACCGCCCACTTGGCAAATATTGTTATGTGGGAATATCATCACAGATTGTTGATAATCGCCAAGCATTGACTGTTGGCAACCAATATAGTCCGCTAGTTTCTATGTAAACCCGAAGGAGGGTGGGGGATCTGGAGCGTCGACTTCAGTGCAGTGAAAGGTTAGTGGTGCACGGATAACTGAAGCATGTTACCGCAGGCAGTGTTTCGTCCCATTTTTGCATTCGAGCAGCCGACCCTCTCTAAGAGCATAAAAAACATACAATTTTCCTAAAACAAAGTAGGAAAATTTTCCAATAAAAAAGGGTCCCAATGAGCAAATGTGTCTGCTATTTGTGTACTTCGTTTCAAGTTGAAATTACTTCCCTGTACATTCCCTGTGTATTCACTTCACGACCAACTTTTCTTCTACTTACGTATTTGTAATGAATTTGAGTCAAAAACTGTGATATTATCAGACTATATACGGATTGTTTTCTTTTTTATTTATTTGTTCGACATACATTGTCTTTCAGAGACGATTACAACTGTAAGTGTTATGGTTTTTTGACGTTTTAGTTCCAAGCATACTTAAGGCGCCGGGTACTTTATTAAATTTTTAAAAACATTACAGAAATTTAATAAGATTTATTTTATTGAATTTAAGCACAAAATGTTTTGTGCTTAGATTACAATTGAATTCAAATATGAAGGAGGAGAAGGAAAATCATGAAGGCTTTAGTGTTATATTTGTTAAATTGTCTATATACCTTATAATTATTAATAGTAATTATTATATATTTTATTATATTCTATTATATATTAGTTAACTTGTATATATTGACAAATGAAACAAAATGTTTAGATATTTAAACTTTAATTGGGGTCTACATACTGATGGAAACTTACTCTTAAATGAATTTTTTTAATTTCCACATTTTTGTTGGAATATATTATTTGTTTTAAAAACGTTTTTTGAACGTACGCACCACACATTCTTGCATTGTCTAGTCTAAGTGGTACATTTTCCTTTTAATTAAAAGACTGCTGCAATGAAAGTATTTTTTAAAATATTGTATCGATGACGTGATGCTCTCTATAAATTGAGATTTCATTGTCAATTATTATTGCCAGCATTTGAAAAGAGAGAAGTGCGTTTTTATCTAGCTCAAAAAAACAAGGATACTTTTTTAAAATTGTAATGTATTACCAGTTTATTGACAACCATTGCTATTACAAGTTTTATATTAGATACATTTCAGGAAGTTAGCGTCCTCTCCCCAATGAAGCAAGACAACAATAAAGAAATTTAGTTAAAAAGTATCATCTAATAGTTGAGTTATGATGGGATTTCAAATATTTCCATACTGTTTAGAAAGTTTTGTTACAGTGTGTTGGTCCTGAATTTTGAACATACATTTCATCTGATTCGTGTATAGTATAGAACGAAGAAAAATGTTAAATTAATCGTGTCATATTGGTCAGTTTTGTGAGAACTGAGTTTTATGTAATGTTTATTCCGCATTAAAAAATATTTTGCACATCAATTATGGACTCATGCAATACAAAACATAGTGTGCTTTCACATACATTGACTCCTGTGTGGTTGTTGTGGAACAGCAAATCAACACAGTGCAAAGAAATTCGACATGCAAAGAACCTACTGCAACTCCATCTAACAGATAGAAATGTTAAACTATTTGAGCTTAACATTCAGAAAAAGTCTTCATCTGACATGGTCTTTACCTGAATCTTGCCAGAACACATTGCGAGCTTGCAAAACACATCCTTTCACCTCCTAGGCAGTGTTCAATCCAAGATTTATCCCCACCCACACCTCCTAGTTGTCTTTTATCATCCGGACCTCCTTCGGAGCCACTTACCTTATTCACTCAACCTAATCCATGTACACTACCTCTCCCATTATTCTTCCTCTCTACCCGTCGCCTCAGCTGCCTCAACCCTTGTCACTACTAGAACACAATACTTCGGCCACACACTCGGAGAAATAATGGGATAAATAAATAGAAAATACAGTCAGATGAGCAGAAAACTATATGTGTGTGTACTCACAAATGATTTGCATATTACACAATATCTTTCAAATAAAGTTGAGTTTAACGAGGTAGCTACAGTGTTGTGTAAGTCAAATGGATGTTGTATGCTTTACAGATCATTGGTTACTTTGTAACAAAGTAAACACCCCAAATTCTTATCTTTTCTATCTTGCAGAATCCTATTGCAGGGTCAGAGAATAAAAGAATGGTCATTGATATGCAGACTATTACATTTAAGTAAGAAATGATATTGATTCTACCTTCTTGTTAGAATTTAATCTACATTCAGTTGAAAATATTTTTGAAATGACAGTGATACATCTTACAATGCTCAAAATTATCTGACTTTGCATATACTGACCTCCAACAAAGCGAGCTTTAGATTATTTTGGTTCCTTGAAAAATCTAGAGATAATTCTGAACAAAATTAATAATCGCTCTTTTAATCCATTGTTGTATGTGAAGATTTCAACATACATTTTCTGGGAATGTATTGAGAAAAAGAGCAGTTATTAACATAATTCATTCTTTTAATTTAAATATTTCATTGAATTTACCTAAACAGAATAGTTAAATAAAAAGAAATATATCAAATCATAATAAACAAAACCCCAACTGTAAAGGAATAAAAAAAATGGTATAGGTTACAGGGACTACAATGCACAATTTCATACAGTTATCAGTAACTTGAACTCCGACACATTGAATAATACACGCATGTGTAGGTCACGTACTAAGACTAAAACAACATTATTACTTGCTGCAGGCATCGTGGGTCGCAGTTTTGAATGTTGTCGATACGAACAACAAACATAATATATTTTTCTCAAAGCTTTGATTTCACACAATGAAACACTTGGATTGCGCGAGGAACTAGAACATCGTGTAAAAACGAGTGTACTTTGCTTTATTTCTAAATATCGTAACACTATCTGAAATGTAGCTTCATTGTGCGCACGTTTTGTTGAGCACTTCCTTTTGCTTGTAGTTCATTTACAGTTGAAATTGATTTTCTATAACTCGGGAACAAACATTTTTCAAACATTTTTATTTTTCTAAAATAATAATTATTTTCTAAATTCTTGTTTCTAATTTTTCAATTTTTGTAAAATTCTGGGCCTCAAGAAAATGTGCGCAGATAAATCTCTTTTCCCACACGTCATATACAGTTTTTACTGTTTTTTTGACAAATAAATAAATAAAAATAACCCGGTTTCCATGTAACTCTTTCCGTCTATTTTGTGAGTGTATATTCCCGCCTGAGATATGATATAATGTTCTCTAGAAATACATCCTACAGTATCCATAATTTTAGAGTGTACAAAAACCTGCACGAATAATAAGCAAATGCCATCCAAGTGATTCCTGCAAGCCTTTTAAATTGAGCTTGGATTTTTATTTAAGAATTTATTTACAAATCTGTAATCTGTTTTTGCTAAAACTTATTTTGATACAATACGGGTATTTATAGTTATAATACATGTAGGAATAATATTCATCAAGTGTCAGTATCAACAACTCACTACAAGAATTTCTCACATAATATACGTAGGTTACTTTCCAACACATTGCCGAAGGACTCAACAATTAAAATCGATACACAAAGCTTGTGGCCATAAATAGTAAAATTATATTTATTTTACAAGGTTTTATAATGCATTAGTTGACGTTTATATTGTATAATTTTAAAAAGACTAAATATGATTGTAACAAGTAATGTACTTTACCTTATGTGTGACCCCATTATGATCCAGTTATCGTTTCCGTGATCCATTGACCAAATGCAATTTTGTTAGAAACATTATAAAGTCAAATCTGCAGTTCATTGCAGATGCAATTAAGGATATTTTATAAATCGAGAGCGAAAATTTCTAGTTTTCAAATGTTGCTAACCTCGGTTTATTGTAATTTTTATTTATCATTCAACTTTGTATAATAAAAGGGTGGGGAAGAGATTTTGAAGCTCAAGAAACTGCACGCAGCTTGTACTCTCCCCCACACGTCACATATAGGTTTTTAAACTTTCTGATATTTTAATAATAACTATAAATCAAGTTAATTCAAATAATATCGTGTTACTATAAAAAAGTTTAGTCCTCCATACCGATTCAAATTATCAAAATGATCTACAAATTATTTTCATAATTTTTAGTTGTGAAACAAATACAAGTGATTTTGATATATTTCTTCATTCTGTTGTCTTGAAATTTCCTGTGACATTTTATGAAAGTGTATACAAAAACATGAAGTTACTTCTTTCTTTCTAAATTAATTAAAGGTATGTTTAACAATGTTATTTTATAAATTGTTATAATTTTATTATAATAAGCATGAAATTGTACGATGAATTATAGGGTTTCCAGGATTAATTTAATTATCTTAGAAGAACTCCTTTTATGGATATTTTACTTACTTCTGTGTTTGTTTGTTTTTCAGAATACTTAATTCCAGAACATGGCACGGGTCCTCCTACTTGTAATCCCCTAAACTTTTGAACACTATCTCATCCCGGCGACTCTGCAACCAGTTTACCCCCAGGATTTCCAAAACTTTTTCCATCACCTTGCTTCTAGATTTTTGTGCTTAATCCACGTAATTACTTTTTGTTGTTTCTTTATTTTTTTACGCGAAAGAAGGGTGTGGGTGGGTTCGTGCCTCAGGAGAAGTCTTCCAACTTCATTTACAAGTTACAGCTTCTCATCTGCACCATACCATTCTCCCACTAATTTTACTGCCGTCATATTGTAAATATCTGAAAAGTTTTCCATTACATCGTTTCAAAATTCTTACTCATTTCAAATTTCTCCTATAAATTAATCTGGTAATCAGTTTCAGAAGTTGTTGTGTCGGGTTTGAGTATACTGTACGCTACTTTTATCTTTATTTTCATATACATAACAGGAGTTGGAAAATATATTATGTAACTCTAGAGATATTATAGTTATTTTTTGTAGTTGTAGAAAATGCAGATTGATGAAGTTGATATGATGCTCTTTTCGTAGATTTTCAGAAAGAAAACATGATTATTTAAATTATTCTCTGAGCTGTTCTCACTTCTTCTGGTTTTGACCCTTTTATTCAATTAAGGAAATGGGCCAAATGTAATGAATGATATTAAATATTAAACATTCATATACATTTCTAATATAAAGACAAATGCCACAAAATCCGCAATATTGTACGTAGATTAAAACCTCCTTTTTACATTTTCTGTACATTTTAAAACAAAGCATTTATATAATCGATCAGATGATCATAATGTGTTTTGGTTTGAAACATTTAGTCGTTAATATGTAGTGGTAAAAATTGTGTTAAAAATTTCGCTTTCAAAAAATTCTATGCATTTTTAACTCTGCAAGAAAACAATTAAAAATCCTATTGTGCCCTAAATTGTGTTCGTTTCTATAATCTGGGCGTAAATCCACAAAACGAAGTATTTATTAACGAGAATTAACGAGAATGGTTAAATAATTTTTAACATCTGATTTATATTAACATCTGTCTATATTCTTAGTTTGAGTGTATACGAACTTTTAAAACTAAGAAATATGTAGAAATGGAAATCTCTCGTGTTATTCATTATTTTCTTTCTCTCCATCCGTTTTCTACTCGTTTCGTTCCAATTTAACTACACCCCGCCCCCGTTATTCTTAGCTCATTCTGTCTGTCACCTGGCATTAATATTTAAGAGACATTTATATTTCATTTTTATTTTTAAAATTGAACATCTTACCTCAGACAATGGCAGATATTATTATTATTATTATTATTATTATTATTATTATATTATTAAATAGTACATGTTGACCATCTGACCATCATTCACTTTAGGTGAGTCGGGATTCATATTGTTCTTCAGGCAGTCATCTTATCATACGAGGAAATGTTTGTTTTGTGTGTTTCAAATTATAATGGATTTTTGCAGGAGGTGTGGGAAACATTACGTGAATCAGTACTGAAACATATATAAAATAACATTTTATTTAAATATTGTAATACATATCATATTATTTGGTGCTCTCATATTTAATACTTTCATCTTTGTTACCCAATGCTGCCACGATACTGTTGAAAACAGAGCTGGCATCTTTTTCTTTTGCATTTCTTCTTCCTCGTTCATTTTCTTCCTAAAACAGATGAAAATAGTTAATATTAGAGTAATTTTGTACGTAATAAATGTAGATAAATTTTATTAAAAAAACAAAGAGACACATTTTTACAGTTTTCACAAATCACGAAAAACGTCTAAAATAGAATCGACATTATCATAAATTTTAAGCAATATTTGATGAAGTCATAAATGTTGATGTAAGAGATCGTTACATCATTCAAGAGGAAAATATTACTTTATAAAGTCAGGAACAAAAATCGCTCCGAGTTGAATATATGAAGAAACTTCATACTAGTACATCATCCCCTTCATACTCTTTCTGAGGAATACTTAAATTAACAACTAAGCTAGTATCATCCTCAACACATACGACGTTGCTTGCACGTACTCTAACCCTCAAACTTACCCAGAGTCGGGCCTTTATTGTAGCGCGTTAAAACGTAACTTTTATTTCCACTTCACTCATTTGCCGACATTCACGACCCCTTGTCACCCCCAGGCCACGAAAGTAGATCACGCTCGGAGCGCGCTGTAAAGACTCCGCGAGCAGGCGCTCCGAGAGAGCGCTCATGTATGTAAACATGTAAAGCGGGCGAGCTGGCTGCTTGGATAATTGGATGTGGGAAATGCAGAGAAAGCGCGGAGGAGCCGGCCTGCCGCCCGCAGAAAACTCTCGCTTCGGAGTTCTTTACTCGGGGGAGGAGGGAAAGGAGGCGGAGAGCAACCTAGGAACTTGTCGGGAGCGCAACTCGCGGGCCCGGATTAAGGCGGACGGCGTTTTAGCATTATTATTTTTTGAAGCAGAAAAGTTGCTTCTACTTGAGAGCAGTCGCGCGGAGAGTTCGGCAACTTGCAAAGTGCCCGAAGCCGCACCGGCCGCCCGACCGCCGAGCAGGGAAGGTCGAGAATTAGTTCACAAATTAAAAATTGCTGCGGAACTTTATTGCCGAATGCGACTTATTATTACGTTATTCAAGCTGGCTGTTCTTGGAGTTCGCGCAGCGGAGGAGCCCTGCGGCGCCGCCATTCTTCGAGGACGGCAACTCTTTCCGCTTCCTATGCGCGCCCCGGCTCCGCCCTCTCCCCGCTCCTTGCCGGTATTCAGAGAGCTTTCGCCCGGCCGTTATTTAAAGGAGTTCAATGGAAAAAAGGAAAAAGGAGCTTCGGCAATATGTGCCGGTCCGCCGTTAATTACCGAAAGTAATCAGCCAAACTTTACTTGGGTTTCCTTACATCTTACTCCACCCCTCGATCCACCCTCACCCTCCTGCGGTCAGCAGACCACAATTTAAGAACCGCTATTATAAAAGGTGAGTCTCGCGCCCTTTGAATTCTTGTTACTTTGATGAGGGAGAAGGGGGAACGCCATTCCCCGCCGGGGACAAAAGTAATTTCTTGAAGCAGGGACATTGTTTTCTATGGATGGGAAGGGAGGGGCGGAAACGACGCCTCCAGCGCCCGTTCGCCCCCCCCCCCCGACTCCCCCGCCCTCGCCCTCGCTTCCCTCGCTCCCCCTGCCCCTCGCTTCTCCGCTCGCCCCCTCCGTCCCACGCGCCCCTCCCCCGCGCGGCCGCGACCCGCAAGGGCCGAGCGTTGGATAGGGCTTTGCTTGCTTTGCAGGCGCGGCCGCAGAGCGCCGCCCCGCCCGCCCCGCCGCGCCCCCCGCAACCCGTCGCCGCCCCGCGCCACCCCGCGCCGTCCCCGCGGGAGCAGGCGGAATTAAGACGCCCTTCTTAACGACCGACGCCGCTCCGGCGGGGGAGCTCTACGCCTCCCCCGGGCGCCGCTCTGCGCAGCGCGTGCAGAAACTCCAGCTACCCCGGTCCTCGCTCCGCCCCCCCCCGGCGCCGTCGTACCTCTTGCCAGGGCGGATGCTGGCTGGCGCGCGGGGCCAGAAATAGGGGGCTCTTCGGACCCTGGAAGCGCTTACTGCCAACTAAATAAAACTTGCAAACGCAGTAGATGTTCGTGAGCGTCGTCATTCCAATTGCAAACTTCCTAATGTAATTATACTCGTAATTAATTTTTGCTCCAATAGCGTGGAAGCACTGCACTTCTTGCAGCCATATTTTAAAATTGAAAAGGCATTTGCTGTGGATGAACGTCATCAGCCTCATTAATAGGTTCAATATGTGGAACATTAAATGATAGTTTATTTTTCATTAACTATCAGGATAGCGCGCCATGGCGACAGATGAGTTCTATAAGGGCACATGTCGTAAGAAGAAAAACTCGTGAAGATGTTATAAATACTTGTGACCTGTTGGCGTAGCAAACTTCGTTACTTTTTGACGAACAGACATTTGTTGCTGTTAAGGAGTAATCAACAGATATTTCCTTACGTGGTGTTTTGTATTCAGAAAATGATTTATTAAAACAATATATTTCTCCATTAATCTCATAACTTTTCAATATTTTAAGTTATTGTAAGCGTGTTATTCTTTATTTTATTTGTTGCAGTTTACTTCATATGTTATTTTGCCGTTGACTCCTATACGAATCGTAAGGCATGAAGTTGATGTTGGAATAACTTGTTATACTCGCGTATATTCTCCACGTTTGATTGCTGTGTTACATTTGTTACTTATTGCATTCTTAGATTGGTTTCAGAACTCCATTGAGAGTTGGTTTTCCCAATGATACAAGTTACGATGTTGGAAGTAACTAGACAACCCGTCTAACTGTTGATATTGTCACATCAAGTTCTCTTTCTAAATTGAAATGAAGGCATGCGTTTCGAAACGACTTTCTAAAATGTATTATTTCCATTTTCGCTCTTCCTACACCGAGCTGGCTGTATTTTCTGTACCCGTTCCGTTATTACTAATACAACAAGTACAATTAAATACAGGGAAGAGAAATGAAAGTTTAATTTACTTCTGCTATGAATGTAGCGTCCATGTAATTCTTACAGCTCTAGAATTTGAATACGATAGTGTACATGATGGTTAATATTTCGAAAAATTTTCCCCTGCCATTAGTTAATGTTTATAATCTTCCAAATTCGTAATTTGTTAATAAAATAATCACATTCATGTTGGGTATTGTTTGAAGATTTTTTCTTTAGTGAAGAGGTAGATCATATTGCCATCCCTAAAAATCATCACGTTCTCTCCTGGATATTGATAAAAACTTACATAGTTTTCTGTTGTGTACGTTTAAAATGTACTTATCAAAATAGTTCAAGATGAAGACAAAATATTTTTGTCAAGAATGCCTCGAATTGCCAGAAGCAAATATCCTAACAGAAGTTTAACTTTTATGTGAGCATTTTTATAACATTATATCTACACTATATTAAACAAAGTGGTAATTTTTTTATACTAGACGGTAACGTTTAATTGTACAATTCCGAATTCATTTCTGTAGTTTTTGGTAATGTCAAGAATCTGCATGAATGTTGTTTCCGGAATGTTTTGCCATTTTCAATAAGATGAAAACAAGGTAAGTACAATTATGTTCCTAGCGATAATATCTCCACTGATGTACTAGAAAGGAAGCTGGGATGTAACTGTAAGTATTTGCTGTTTCGACTGTATTTCTCATTACTCAGTATTGCGCATCAATTTTGTGTTCTCTCTGTTATAAATGTAATTAGGCTAGCAAGCTTACTCCGATATGAAGTAAGTTCTTTTACTTTTCGAATATCTTTATATGTTCTACCAAAGTTCTTTGTGCTTGACGCTTGAGAGATACGTGATATATCCGTACAGTTTTCTAGTTACACTCAATAGAAGCAGCTTTTCCAGTAATCAACATTTCTTGCCGCCAACTTGGAATGAATAAATGAAGTGATGAATAAAAGATCGTGGCACCAGCTGAGCGAATTTATGACGCCAAAATTCAAAATTTCACCTCGTTAAAAGTATATAGACAGTTTAGATATCGGATTGAAAAATATATTACTAAAATCTGGCATTCATTTTAGATTACTCGCGAATTGAGCGTGCTTGTGGGAGAAAAACGCGGCAACGCTACCTCTGTCGAGGACCAACTATCTCTGAGAGAAGAATGCTACAACGTATAGTACTCACTACGAGTGTAAGGAAGACCGAAGAAAAACTGTCATAACATAAGATCGCAATAACATAAGATCTGTGAGATGGTTAAAATCATGTTGTTAGCGTATTTACATTGAACCTTATCCTAATATTCCTTTTGGTACATAAGCAAGGAAACTACTCTTTAAAGGCGAAAAATCAAAAGAAAATACTGAAGAAGAAACAATTCAAGGACGATTATATTATTGACTTATTTTAGAATTATCTTCTAAATTTACGTTAATATGCCCCATGTGCTTGAATTGGGAGTAGTATATTTGATTGCGAAGATGAATTTCGAACATCTTTTTGTAGACACTTCGGAATTACAAGCGCTCACTTGATAATGATATATAGGTACCCCGCTTGATAAGATTAGGGAATAAAGGATTTTTTTTTAATTCATTCAAAACACCACTCTCAACTTCTGTTTTGTCATTTCAACAATACTAGACAATATTTGATATATTTTACTGCAAATTCGTAGTTACATCATTACTTAGTTCTCAGATCATGAGTCACTGAACGTTTGGATCGGAGGGCCTTATTACCGATCATAAGAAATGCAGTTAGCAGTAGTAGTTTAATAGTACATATACGCGCACGCGTACAATATAGTGTATGTAATTGGCATTTTCGGTCGATTGTGGGACTTTGCCTAATAGCTAACGGTGTCCCCATGTCTGAATTAATTTCTGCGCTTGGGGGTAATAGAGAGGTGTGGCGAACATGATGTATTCTCTTCAGCGTAACTAGCAAACTGCGTCAGGCTGAGCTTTTCTTCGGCACACAGCTACAGAAGACGATTTTAAAGGATAGCTACAACTCTTGCGTCGGCCGGGAATCGAATCCGACTTTACCACAATATAATAACAAAAAATAATTTCGATCATCACTTTTATCTTAATATGTTTCTGTAGTTCGCAACTGAGTAGCAAGTTAAAACGTTTTTGTGCATCATGATAATATCGTCCAAGTGCGAAATAAAGTTAACGGATCATAAAAAAAACCGTTTGGCAGGAGATTATGCCAAAATTAGGCAGGAGATTTCTGCATATGGTCCGGGAACTGGCTGTTTACTGGTCCTATCCTTCGCGTTATTTAATCGACATGTATTTAATTGGTTTTTTTATCGTTTTGGATGCACACATCCCTGGATGAGTAGTAAGATTACTGGTCTCTCTACCCCCAAATTCCTGGCAGATCGCGACTACTTTTGACCGATGCCCATTGATTTTGTGAAGTGCGGAAAGTCCACAGTGGTCACGCCGCCTCTTGCAGCATGTAAAAGAACCTTGGATAAAAGTCCAGGTGTATTATGTCCCTTTACAATTGCTCTTCTATGGCGATATCGCGTTCGTTTAGCCGAGGAGTCCGTCAATTAATGAACGAAATTACTGAGCCCTTGTGGCGCTCCCTGGCGGCAAACACGGGACACAAAATTTGCCAGGACGCTGGGAACCTAAATGGTCCCATTTACAAATCTTGAAGAATTCTAGCCCATGTTCAGGAAGGGACAATGGGTTAAACTCCAAGTACACCAGAATATTAAGCTAATAATATGCATGGGCTGCAAACACTAGCACAACTCTAACATTTTTACAAAACTCGTATGAAGGCTTTAAGTCACGTATAATAGTCCATCATATATCATTTATTAAACGTGGTGTATGTCCATTTCAACCGCCAGAGAACACTAAAGGTTTCTCAAAATTTAATATTTTAGTTGTAGCTCACGAATTGCATTTGAAGACAGAGATATAGTACGCACCAAGTTTGCAGTGTTTTACAAACCAACACATGTACGACAGTGAAGATGAGAACACGATGTTGAAAAAAGGCGAGCATACAAATGTGATGTAAATGCGTCAATTACCGCCTAGTGTCTGAGAAATGTTCCTTTTTTTATCATATCTGTGATGGCAATGCGGTAGCCATCTTAATTTTAAATACGTAAACTGGATTGGAAATAGGAAACCAAACACGACTTGTGAAAAAATTTAAGTGTTGCTCATGTAGTTTAATAAACTTGACCAGGCGTACGCTGCAAATGCTAAAGGTAAGGCCTTAGACTGCATGGAACCTATTGTTAGAGTTCATATTTTTCACAGACGATTATTTTCTTTACTTCTGCATAGCCTCAATTACCGGAGGATGTTTGTAACTAGTGGAGAAACATTACCCATTCCCATTGTGTGAATGGCGCGGTAGACCTTACAAAATTCATTTATATTCATCTCAGCCTCGTTCTAGTACGTGAAAGTTGCACGTTACGCACACGCACATTATACGTGTCGTGATTCCAGCGCTCCCAATTTCAACTTGCATTGTATATCGTACCCCCTTTCCCATCCTCGTGCACGCACACGCTTACCCAGCGAGTCAAAGCCCGTAAGTCATCATATTACTGCTGAAAAGTGCGACCAGTTTTGCGCGCGAGAGAAGCGGCGCGAGGCGGAAACAGGAGCCGTCGAAGACCGAGGAAGAATGGGAGGGAGAAAGACGGGGAACCAGGGAAAGAACGCTCGCCCTTGACGCGGCGGCATCGCTGGCCGTAACCCAATCCAGGTCGCTTTGTGGCGAACCCTCGGCGGCGAGCGGCACGGCGCTGACCATTCGCCCAGCTGATCGCACGCGGCGGCCCGTCGCATTGTCAATGCTGTTGGGACAGCCCTCCCCTCCGACAGGCGCGCCTTCGTTTGACTTTTATTTGCGTACCGGGCCGAGGCTGTTTCAGGATTCGGTTTCAAGGTCGTTGCCGGCGCACTTTTCTGGAAAGGGGTGTTCGAAATGAGTTCTTGAATACGGTTACCAAAAGTAGTATGTTCATTTCGTTTCACGAGATTTACTGATCTTATAGACACATCTGATGTTTCATTCTTTTACATCAGTATACTATTTATGTAGGTATTTCCAAAGAACCTAATCTTCACGATCCATCAGTTTCCTGGTTCAATTTATATTCCTAGTTCAGTTCCAGATACAATATTGTGATTCAGATACTGTATGACGTACCACCAAGCTCCATTGAGGTATTGCGAATATGACACTCACTTAATACTTCTTTTCATATTATAATCTAATAAAAGGTTTGGTTCATGAAATTCTATTTAGCATTGGCTTAACTTATAATCAACATTTATTTAAAAAGTAAAAAATAAATGAGTATTCTACATAGCTGTTTAAAAGATGTTCCGGTTTACCACTTTGTGGAGGGAGGGTAAAATCCATAATTTACAATGATATACAAAATTTAAAAGATTCCCAATTTTTAGTGTTTATTACTAGGTACATTTCTTTCTGATTCAGACTCATTTTGAAATAAATATGAACAAAACATCAAATTGATATTATTAATTGAAGTGCAAAGAACAAGTAGTAGGTGTGCCAAAAGTAAAATAGGACGTTCTGTAGAAGATGCTTAAGTTTTCATTACATTAATAATAAATTCTTATTTAATAAAGTAAATGATCAATTTTCAGATACTGCATAACTGGACGGCACAACATTAATTTATCTGCTTTTATTGTTAAAGGGCCACACTTTGTCGAATTGTTATTCACTTAAGTAACTAATAAATTAATGTTGTTCGGAATGGCATTAAAGAAATATTGCATACCGCTTCTGAAAGCGGAGCTGAGCAGCTCCATCCGTAGGCGTAGCTTCCGACCAGTTAATTATTGACTAATTTTTGTAAATAAAAATATTTCACAATTAAGAGTTTAGAATTTTATTTAAATTCGACTGCAGGTACATTACTTGCATTTGTTTCGCCTGCATTAATTTAAAACTTTTCGTGTTTAACTTACTTGAAGACTTGAACTATGGCTCGCTGAGACTGCTTTATTACCTTCAGGTCATTACGCAATGTTTCTGTACATAATACTTGTTCCTTATGTGTATTATTCATCAAAGCAATGTTCATTATTGTCATGTATTTTTTTAATCTCTTGTTAGATTGTTTGATGCATTATTTAATATTTACAAGAATTACAATTTCTAAGGACCGATGAAAATAATTTCCAATGTACTACTTTGTCGAGTGATAGAATTATAAATCCCCGGACAAAACTATCTCCTGTGACTCACGATGTGGATAATACACCTGATATATTAGCATTAATAAAACATATAATTTTCTACATTGAATGATTATTTTGAATATCACACTGTTTTGCTTCTGTGATGTTCAAAATGAATAATATACTTAGTAAACTATAATAATATTTTATTTGTTATATCCTGTGTATGATCAGTTTCGTGAGTCACGTGAAGTCGAATTGATCTGTGTGAGATTGATGAATTGATGTTTCCATGCACGTCAACTGCTCTGGTCATTACTCCCGTTAGTGTTGTGATGTTTTATCCCGAGAGGTGAAAGCGATTTCTTCCCCACTATTCAGGTAATTGTTTTCGCAAGTGTAGTGTATATTATATTACGGAGCGATCCTCTCCATCTACAAATTGATATTCCGGCACCGACCCTAATATCGGCTTGCGGGTGTTTCCCCATCGAGGTATATACCCCCCAGCAGGGCACCGCTTCACCCGGGACAAGCTGAAAGCTTCAGTCCACGTGTGGGCGGTAATGTAGTGCATATAATTGTGTGTGTGTAAGGGAATATGATAGGCCAAGGGAAAGGAATTAAAGAATGCTTGCGGTCCATGGCTCGTTTGTACAGTGTGCCAGGCATTTGCTCGTATTGATAACAGAAATCACGGAAAATCACCGACCAGAGAAACCGGCCTCTAGAATTCTCTTCTACACAGCAACTCTCCTAACTATCTAGATGTTCTATCTTTCTAGAGAGTGATGAAAACGAAATATAAACATTGCTTCTTTGTGAGTCGCGGCAGAGCGAAAAGTTTAAAAACATTCCCTAATTTTTTCAAGAAGTGTTTCCACTTAGAACATGATATTTCACATAAGACTTTCATTGAGTTTCCCGAACAACCGCCTTGAAAGCATCCGCCTAAATTATATTGCATTATTCATATCCGCACCAACAATGATTAACATATCCTGGAGCACAAATTCTCTGTTCGATCCCTCTGCTCTGTGGGGGAGATGCCTCGAATCGCGCTCTTTCCACTACAGTTCCTCTGGTAAGCCATTGCTTCTCCATGCTAATGCAGTTGCGTGAAGCGAACAGACAAAGCCGGTTATGGAGGAGGCCCGCGCTGGAAGGAGACGCTTATCTCCCGGACGCGCTCCTCGGCCGTCGGGCGAGGGGCGTGGGGCGGGGCGCGGGCGCGGGAGGGGATCGAGGGTCGCGGACCGTCTTCGCCCGCGATGTCCCTTTTTGAGCGACCCGCAGGAGAGGCCACCAGGGGCAAAGAGGAACCGCCGCGGCGCCGTCCAATCCTCGCCCGGCCGTCTCTTCAGTGCACAATTGTGAGCGGCGGGGACGCGGGACCGGTCGACGTTGAGGACCGACGAGATGGCTTGTTTGGTACGGCCACAATCGTATCTGCGGCTGTATAAATGGATGGGTGTTTAAAAACCTTCATTACTTTAATTAGCGAGCGCGAGGTGCATCTTGGGCAGAAGCGTTGGAACCGCCCCCCATCACCGTTTTCGCCGCCACCGCCGCCGCCGTCGCGCCCGCGCCCTCCGCGTCCAATGCGCGAGTTGTTGTTATCTATTTTCATTACCCTGTAAACGCGGGGCGCGGCGCGGCGGAGGGGCGGGGAGCGCCGCGGGGCGGAGCGGGGGCGGATTACCGGCGGCGTATTCCTCCCGACGGGACAAAAACAACGGCAGAAGCTGGAGCGCGAAGCAACACGCGATGGCGCTCCCCGCCGCCGGTTGCCCACTCGCGTCGCATATGAACACGGCCCGTTTAATTTGTAACTATTCCCGCTCCTCGCTGCGAGCCGGCTTATCCTCCATCTATGATAAGGCAAGACTAAGTGGGGCAATAATTCCCGGCCCGAGCCAGATTGCTATCTGTGCGCCGAATTACCCTGCGCCTCAACGCCGCTACGGGCGCGCCGCCGCGCCTCCACCGCAGCAGCCGAGCCCCGCCCCTCTGTCCGCCCCCGCCGCCGCCGCCGCCGCAGCCGCTGCAGCACGCGCGCTCGCCCGCGCGCCGCGCCCCCGCAACCCGGCCCGGGCCCCCCGCCCCGCCCCCGCGCCGCCGCGCCCTCTGCCGCCCGAGGGCGTTTGCGGCGCCGCCGCAAGAAATTGGGGACAAACGGCGGCTTCTTCTTCCGGCAGCGGCCAAGGCGCGGGTGGGCCGGAGGCGGCCAGGCGGTGCTGCGGCGGGGGCGGAGGCCGGCAGCAAAACAGCGCCGGCAGAGGCAGAGGCGGCAGCGGCGGCGGCGGCGGCGGCGGCGGCGGCGGCGGCGGGCGCACGCGCAACCCTGGAGGCGCCCCGCCCATCCACCCGCCCGCTCGGTCGCTCCGGGAAGCCCCGCGCGGCCCCCCGAACCCGCGCCACCGCCACCGCCGCCACCGCCTCTCGGGAGAAGCCGCCGCCCCCACCGCCACGAACCCGCCGCGCGGGAGCCGAGGGGATCGAGGGGTCGCCGCGCCCCGTGCAGGTTGTTGGCCTTCTGATAAGGCTATGGCTTGGTCGTCCATGCCCTTTACTCTCAATGGAATATCCAGTAATTTGCCCTCGTCTTCACATCCTCCTTCTCTCTGTTTATCACTCGCTTTCTGCTTCTCCTCGGTATCGTTTTAAATCTTCTCCAAATCCGGAAAATCATTTCTTCTTCATAGTTGATTTCTCACGTTTTTCAAATTGCCTATTATGTTTACCTAACCACAATAATATTAAGCGATTTACTAAATATATGTTCTCAGCGGCATTGAGAGTGTGTCCTTTCTGTTTTTCAAAACTAGCTGTCAAAAGATAAGGTTTACCTTAAATTCGGCTTACCTTTGAGAATTTATATACTCCTTTTAATAGAAAATACTACTGATAATGGACACATTGAAGGATATGATAACACAAAAGATTTGTGGTCAAGCAATGCAAAGCCACCAAAGCGGTCAGTCGATAAGTCGATCCGCTTTACCTGAAACGAGGGAGGCATGATCGAATTCCGCCTAAACCTTGAGCATATTTGTCTTGTGTTTTCGGCGTAAGAGAGGTGAGTGTAATGGGAACCATCGTTCTCGTTAAACTCCCGAAAGACGCATAAGAGTAGTATTATTTGTTCAAAGTCCTATCACGATGAATACACGTATCACAAGACTGATCAATTGGTAGGCAATAGACGACTCCCAAAAGGTTTTCTTTGTCAAATTTTAATCTATTATAATCCTGTGTTCTCCTTGTCAAGCACGAGAACATTATATGCTATAGAAAACATTTGAATATTTTTTGAAGTAGTAAATAGAAAATGGTATCAAGAATAAAATCATAATTGTCACTTTTCGTGTCGTGGCAGCCAATATTTGAATAATTTAATTATTAAAGTAACAATTCATTTTAAAAACTATTTGTGTTATATTGAAAATAGCTAACATCTACTTTTTTTCGACTACCGAAAGCCAAATATTTTCGTTGATAATCAATTTGGTCAAACCTGACTTCAATATTATATTAAATATCAAAAAGTAATTGTCTGACGTTATTGTTTTCAAATTATTTCACTCAAAATTAAGGACTGGTGTTTACAAAATAAGAAATCTTACGGGCTGTGAAAGCAATATTATGAATACATGACAAATGTTCATTTCTAATTATACATTTGGACTGAACAGAATTTCTCTTCCGAGTTACGTTAGATAATGTAAATAATAGTATGAGAACAGTTTCCCTCGAATGTTGAGGTGGATCAAATAATGAGATTAAACAGGACAAATATGATTGCTATGTTAACAAATTCAGTCAACATTATGTGTTAAATTGAATAGTAACAATTATTATGATTAGTAGCCAGCCATTTCGGCCATTCCTGAGACGAATGGTTTTGACAAATGGGTGGTGGTGATGATGATGATTATTTTGTGAATTATGAAGACGCAATGGTGGAATGATAAGCATGAGAAGCGGGAAACATTGAAGAGCTTATTTCCAAAATGATGTTTTGCCATTTGCATTTGTTTTCTAATTTTAACTGTCAATATATTTTTAAAACGACTTTACGAAATATTGTGTTAAAAACGCAGTTTCCCAAATATTAACCGGTATTCGAAAACTGTTGAATTTAATTTTGAAATATAGGGCTAAATTTGAAAACATTCCACGCCGAAAAAATATTTATTCGAGATTCATCCCTTTGGAAATAAGCAATTCGATTCCGAGAAAACCTGTCGCTTTGTCCATCACAAATTCGACATGGATAGTCGGCGATTTGTACACCGATACCGCGAAGTAATTGACCACCACGACACGGGTAGCCTCTTTTAAATTGAATGATGAAAAGAATCTGGGTGGAAGGGCCCGTGCCTTCCGTCTGCCCGGAAAGGGAAGAGAGGGTGCCAGGGGGCTAAGCACGCGGGACGCACGGCGCCGCAGCCGCAACCGCACTCCGTCCACGACACGCGCTTATCTGCGTAATGAGGGATTATCACGGGCGCAGCGGACGCGCCGACGTCCTCAAGGCGCCTATCGATCGGCCCGCCCGACCGCCACCCACCCCCGCCACCGCCCGCCCCCTCCCGGCCCTCCTCCTCCCCGCTCCCGCCGCGTGCCGTAAGGCACCTCACGGAACCATCGCCGCGCCCCGCGGACCCTCGTCATATCTCCTCGCTTCCCACGCGCCGCCGCCACCCGCCCGCCGCCTCCACCGTTGCCCCCGCCGCCGTGCCCCCTCCAGCGTATCCGCGCATCTGCTCGACACTCGGTACCCTCACTCCTGCCGCCTCTCCTTCGTCGTCTCGTGTGTCTAAGCAACCTCGCGCCTCGCGTGTCTCAGGACGGCGTGCCACACGTCAAGTGCTTGCGAAAAGAAAGTGCTTAGGTGAGAGTAATTCGCTTTATTATTCGCGTACGATTTCCCTTCCCTCTTGATCTGAACATAATTAGGGTAATGAGAGTATAATTAGTAATATAAAGAAGAAAATCAAAAGAAAATATTCCGATCTGGAAGTCTTTAACGTACGTCAGTGTCAGCTTCAGCTCGTATTTTACTGGGTGAGTCAATGCAGACGTACGGCTTATAGCGAGAAAAATCAAAACGTCCGCTGTGACGTAGTTCGGTTAAAAGAGTTAGAAATAGACGCGACGAGACAATGATATGTGGATTACAGATTTTCGAATGTTGTTTTTTCCATCCATTAAGTTGGTTTTTTTAGCGGTGATATCGATCCTCTGGAAAGTAAAAGTTTACTTTAACACGTTAAAAATCTAAAATCACTTCCTTCAGCGTATGGTTCCTTTCAATGCTGCTTGATAACTCTTTTTCTCTCCTGTTCCTGAATCACAGCTTAAATATTGCATTCCATCACAAATCACTGATTGAAACAGCGTCTCAAATTATTAAGTGTAATCCCATATTTCACTAACCTAGCAAAATAGTTAATAATAGGATTTAATTGATATCAGTATAAAAAGAAAAAAAATTGTACCGTTATCTTCAATGGTTCCTGCACTGTTCATGTCAATGTTACTACATAATCTGATATAACATTGGTATATTAGAATATGCTCAAATGAATAACGTTTCCTCTGACACTACTATTTTCTAATATGCAATTCAATAATATTTTTGGATCTGGTAGACCTTTCGCATAAGAATGCAAGTATATTACTATGTCACATTGCATGTAATACAAATTGCAAAATCGAATTCAATGTTATGTCTCAGTCTGATATAACTGTCATAAGTAAGAATCTGTGCTGCGGAAAAGAAGAATAGCTTTTTCTTCTGAAGGCCACTGGCCTGATAGGATCCTTTGCTCGTGTGCACTGAAGGTACAGTTCGTAACAGTCTTGTTTGTACAGTCCATAATTTGCTCAAAAATCGTTGATTTTAAGTGGAAAATTAATACTAATGAAAAATATATTAAAAGATAATTGAAGTTCATCAGCACATTTTTTTGCTTGGAAACTTTCCTAGCGGCTAGTTCCCGAGCGACTAAATGTGCTGGTGAATTTCAAATTCAAGGCCATTTCTTCTAGGTGTAGCAAAGTTACATTTTATTTAACTGGAATTATTCAATTAATTGTAATATATTTTTCATTAGTATTAATTAATCCACTTAAAGTTAATGTTTTTTCGAGCAAATCATGGACTGTACAAACAAGACTGCTACCAACTGTAGCTTTATACCCTCACTCTCGAAGTCATGTACCGTTTAATTGCTTATTGA